>JBBDHG010000303.1:190000-830000 GCA_037951165.1 Lophius americanus
CATGTAACAAATCTTCAAATACGCCCAAGGAGACGAGGGAACTCTGAATGATTCCATTGCTCTAGGCAGTTCTTCCCGATTCAGTTCTGTGACTTGTGGCGTCCTGGGATCCAGTCCGCTGGAGATAAGAGGAACGTCAGGTCACAAGGATTAACTCTGCGTTTGGGTTTTACTTTCAACTGGTTAGTGCCCATTCATGAAAATTTAAATCTGGTCCGTATCGTTTCATCACATTTTCACACGAGATCGTAGCAGAAACATTCACTCAGACAGTTTTTCCCTCCCACGCCACTTTTTCTCTCCTCCGCTGATGAAGTCGGGTTTCTAGTTCTGTGGATAAATACATTCTAATGAGCTCATTAGAACTTCCTGCTCAGATGGCGTGAAGAATGTCGACCGTAGCAATTCCTGGTGAATCCCAGGATCTGAGCTCCATTCATGATGGCAGTTTTAACCCGGGATTGATTGAACCCACTCAGATCAGCGGTTCTGGAGCCAAAACTCCCAAGTTTCTCATTTCAGGCTTGGTTAAGCCAGAGTTCCGGGGTAAAGTCAGAGTTTGTTCAGCATTATTCTTCAAATAACTGTTTGGAACACAGAGGAAGAGTTTTTCCTGCTGAACGGTTAAAGCTGAGGCACCCAGAGGAGTGTGTGGGTATGTGTGTGTGTGTGTGTGTGTGTGTGTATGTGTGTGTGTGTGTGTGTGTGTGTGTGTGTGTGTATGTGTGTGTATTTGAGTATGTGTGTGTGTTTGTGTATGTCTGAGTTTTTTCTCTGTGAGGAAGGAAAAGGACTTTTTTGAAGGAGCTGAAGTTGGAAGATGCCCACAGCCATAAACCAACAGCCCACTGATCTCCTCTCTCCGCAGCCCCCCACCCCCACTACCCTCCCCTCCCCCTCCAGCCCCTCTGGCGATCCGAGCAGGTGTGTCCCTCCTTGTTACTCGCTCATCAAGGAATATTTACAGACACACCTGAATGCAAATGATTACAGGTGCTACAGATTTATGCTCCTCTTCCTCCAGACACACACACACACACACAAATACACTCACACACACACAAACACACACACACACACACACACGCACACACACACACACACACACACACACACACACACACACACACACACACAAAGACAAACTCACGCTACAACTTAAAAGAACACCAGGTGAATCATCACCCTCACGTCAGGAGAAACTTTAAATTTACAGCAGAACTTCCGTCTGGTGCCTCTAATAAAAAATAAATAAAAAGGATTTTCTTGTCAATGACAGTCAAATTTTGTGGCGCTGCTTCCATAAACTTCATCGTAGGAACGCCGTTCGAACATCAAAATATAAATCTCGTTCAGGAGATTCCTGCTACTATTCAGTTTGTTCATACCTTTCATACTTTCACAAATATCGGCAATTTGTGAAAATATATATTTTCACATATCACCCTTTAACACCAATGTTTCACCCGAATCCATCAAAATCCCAATTTTTCCCACACATTTTCATGTATTCCCAGATTCTTCCAACTTTCACGTATTGAATCTCCATCAAAGTTTAAAACAGCCTTCATCTTTAACATAGTCTTCATTTTTAAATGTTCTCTTGTGTTGTTATGGACTAGTGAATTTGCCAGGGTGTACCCTGCCTCTTGTTCAGTGTAGGCTGGAATAGGCTCCAGCCCCCTTTGGACAGGATATGTGGTTGGAGAAAATATATGGAAGTTTAGCTGAAACTTTTAAGTTTGGTTTCAAGCAGAACTTCTGTCTGGTGTCTCCAGTGAAAGAATCTCAGGAATGTTCTTGTCAAGGACCTTCAAAGTAACGCCTGAGTGAATCATTAAAAATAATCTGTCTTTACTGAGGATAATGTAAATGTTACTTTATTTAAATCAAAGCCGTCATGCAGCTTCATCTCAAAGGGAAGAGTTCCCTTTAACTCTTCTATATCTGCAAAGATCAGCGCAGGAAAACAGACCAAACTTAATTAATTTCCATAAACCTAATGATGTTACTAACACTGAGGTTGAGTCACTTCACACACACGTGTTTGTGTGTGTGTGTGTGTGTGTGTGTGTGTGTGTGTGTGTGTGCGTGTGTGTGTGTGTGTGTGTGTAATTGTAGGGGTTTCTGGTTGAGAGGTAAACCGATAATGAGTTTGTGACTCATCGGTTATTTCATCAGTGCCACCTCATAAACTCTGACATTGAAATGCATTTTGAACGCGTGTTCGTGCGATAACTTCTGATTGTGCACATGTTTGGGGCTGATAACACAGTTGGCTGAAATGTGTGTGTGTGTGTATGTGTGTGTTCACCCTCACCTCCATGTTCTCTCTCTGGTTCCCTGCAGGGTGGAGGAGAGCTTCAAGACTCTGTTCTGGTCCATCTTCGGGCTGTCTGAGGTGATCTCAGTGGTGCTGAAGTACGACCATAAGTTCATAGAGAACATCGGCTACGTTCTGTACGGCATCTACAACGTCACCATGGTGGTGGTCCTCCTCAACATGCTCATCGCCATGATCAACAGCTCCTACCAGGAGATAGAGGTAAAGCCTCAGGTGGTCCGTCGTGGGACCAAACTCATCAAAACACCAAATGAACATAGAGTCACACTCCAAAGAGGAAATAAAGTTGGGCCTCCACCTAGTTTTGGAGATATACAACCGATCTTCCCCAAAATGGATCCTGTTCTTCCTCACTTTAAGGTTTATAGACGCATGCAATTTGAAAATGATCCATTAAACAGTTTTTGAGTTATCGCCTTAACACAAAAGAACTTTGGCGGCAGCGAAGATGTTTCCATAACAATAACATACGTTATAACGTTTAACCCACAACAGTTTTAGCATAAAATGGAACCTTTTGATGCAGTTTAGCCTTTTCTTCAAAACAGGCCAGATTGTAAACGTCACCACGACCGTCACTGGGTGAAGTGGTAAAATAAAATAATCGTCTCATTAAAGCTGAACACTGGCCAACTCAACTTCCCCTCTACTCCTTCAAAATAAGAGCACTTATAATGACAGGAAACATGAAATCACTTGGTGCATCTGCTGGGAGCAAAAGCATAAAAACTACATGTGGGCAGGATTTTAAACGTTTGTGTAAAAACATGTATTTGATCATGTATATGATGAATCATTTCCTGGTGTGGTTAAAGGAGAGATAAATAGTTTTCTTCTCTACGTGTTTATTCTGCAGGAGGACGCCGATGTGGAGTGGAAGTTCGCCCGGGCCAAGTTGTGGCTCTCCTACTTCGACGAGGGTCGAACCCTTCCTGCCCCCTTCAACCTGGTTCCGAGTCCAAAGTCCTTCTACTACCTGGTGATCCGCATCAAGTCCTGCCTGATAAGCCTCTGCAAGGCCAAAAGCCGTCACCATAACAGCGAGCTGGAGTTGGGGATGCTAAACCCTCAGGCCAAGGTCAGCATGAAGAACCGAGTCCTGATCTCATGACAAACAGCACTAACCAGAACACCGTACATGATCGGACCTGTCGGTGGGAAAACTCACGGGTTGGCGCCGTGTGAAACGGTTTCCCACATTAAGTTACCATGGCAATTAAATAATAGACTCTGTGTCGTTCCACAAGACTTTAGTCTCAAAGTGATTTCATTCATCTGTTCCTACAAATATATCATTATATGCAACGAAATTCCCCCTCTATTCAGCATCTGACACTCATCAGACGAGAAACAGGAAACAGAAACAGAAACAGGAAACATGAAATAAGAAATAGAAACAGGAAACTTAAACAGAAACATTAAACAGAAACATGAAACAGAAACATTAAACAGAAACATTAAACAGAAAACGGAAACAGAAACATTAAACAGAAACATTAAACAGAAACATTAAACAGAAACATGAAACAGAAACATTAAACAGAAACATTAAACAGAAAACGGAAACAGAAACATTAAACAGAAACAGGAAACAGAAACAGGAAACAGGAAACAGAAACAGAAACAGAAACATTAAACAGAAACAGGAAACAGGAAACAGAAACAGAAACAGAAACATGAAACAGGAAATAGAAACAGGAAACTTAAACAGAAACATTAAACAGAAACATGAAACAGAAACATTAAACAGAAAAAGGAAACAGAAACAGAAACAGGATACAGAAACAGGAAACAGGAAACAAGAAACAGTTTCAATGGAGCTTCAATCCATCCCCCTCTTACAGGTGGCTCACAGGGGAGTTGAACCTATCCCAGCTGACACTGGGTGAGAGGCGAGGAACAAGGGAAGAACAGAGAACAGTGGCATTGAGACCCGGTTCATCTGCTGATCTCGATTGTAGGTAGACCTCAGGTGTTGGACTGCCGTCCTATGCCACCAGGAAGAACCGCGACCCGACATACGTCCACCCACAAAAAGCAGGAAAGAATGACGAGGGACCTAATGACGTGTAGAGTCATAAAAAACTGTCAGAACCAGAGTCCATGAGGCTGGTATGAGGGTCCAACATCCTCTAGTGGGCTCACAGTCCAGCACCATGCAGCTGGATTCCTAGATTTATGTTTACTGGAGAACACCAGACCTCCGGTTCTCTTCACAGATGACAGCAGGTTCACGGTGTGTTTACAAAAACCTTTTTAACATTCCTTCTGCACGTTTATTCTGATTTATTCTTCTCCATTCCGTCTCCCTCTAGAAAACCGTCCATCTGAAAATCTAAATACGGCAACTGTAGGGAGCAGAAGTTCTCCTTCTGGAGAAGATAACAGGCCATTTTACGAGGGGAATCGGCCGTTCGGTTCTGCCTCTCGCCTCGGCACAAGTAGCTCACCTCAGCATTACTCTTGCCGCCGCGGCCACTCGTGGGGTCGCGACCCAAATCTGGTTCCGCCCTGCTGCCTTTGTGAGCGCCTGAACTTCTCCTGCAGCTCTGAGAGTTAAAGCGCAGAAGCGGGCAGCGATCAATAAATGAGCTCACACTCGAACGCGGAGCATTTCTCTCACGCCGGACTTCCACGGTTTGGGATGTGGGTATTATTCCTGAAGGCATGTAGGAGGCGGCGTTTGTTCGGAACGTTCAGGTCCGTTGGATACGGGTGTAATTATCATACACATGGTTCTATAAAGTAGATAAAAGTTTACGGAGGATAACAGTTTATATATCTATCTAAGTTGTATCCAGGAACTTCCTCTAATGGAAGAATCAGATTTATGTTTTTCTCTCTGACATTCATATTAAAGTGAAAGCAATTATCGTCACCGCAGTCAGTCATCGACACAATCTGCTTTTAATGAGCGGAATGGAGCCAGGGTTTGAAATGCTGTCGGGTTTGTTTTAAAGCCAAAGCTCCTCCATTGATTAAGAAACTGGATCTATGGATGGATTGAATGTCGCCTAAACTCTACAGGTTCTCAAATCTGAACCCGTGTTAAAAACATGTGGGACAAAAGACAAGAAGACGGTTTCAACCGATTTTTTTTTATCATTGTTCGCGATTCCACAGACACGAGATCTCACAGAAACTCATGTGACCAAACGTGACTTCAGAAGAAGAATCCACCTGGCTCGGGGTTCAGATACTCTTGGATTTCCGTTCGCTGTTAAAGTAACGCAATTTAGGGTATTCTGTCGGAGGCGTCCCGATCTGGAGTCGTGGTCAGAGATCGGGGGAGGCTCCCATTTGATCGGAGCCTCCCCCGATTGGTTTCATCCTCTAGTTTGCAGTCAGTTTAAGGCTCTTGTCCAGGATAGGATGGTTTCCGTACCCGGTGGCTCCTCTCTCCTGAAATCGCCATAGTAACAACATCATGAGGAGCCAGATGTCAAATAATCCTCCTGATTACTGAGACATATGTAGTGAAGAAGAAGTCGCGCAGCCGGGCCGAGTGTCTCGTCACAGATTCAAAAGCTTCCAAAAGAGAGAAACATCCTCAAGACCGAAAGATTGACATGAAGAAAGTTTCATCAGGGAACTTTTCCTGGGAGTAAAATAAGATCGATGTTGGAAATAAAACCACATCTCTGCAAAATGTTGTTCTTGTTGTTTTGTTACGGGGAAATCTGTCCCCACTAACACCGCCCTCAGATGATTCCATCCTAGAAGATCACCCAATGTGAAAGGTGACGTTAACTGTGGACCGTTTTCCCCAGCAGGAGGAATCCCTCAGGACTTATCCACGCCCGGGAGAAGAGTTCATGCCCAGGAAGTCTCCGAAACACCCGACTAGATACCAGGTAAGAAGAACGAGAGACAGAGAGAGAGAGAGAGAGGGAGAGGGAGAGAGAGAGAGAAAAAGAGAGAGAGAGAGAAAGAGAGAGAAAGAGAGAGAGAAAGAGAGAGACACAATGAGATGGTTGCAGATGTAGAGTAGAGGTGAGGAAGTGCGATGAAGGTGGGGAGCTGAGCCTTGGACTGAAAAAGAAGGCCGGTTCTGGCGATAAGGAATGAGAAGAATGTCTGAGACGCCTCTAATGATTCTCTCCTCCTCAGTCTGTCCATCAGCGCTCTCCCTCAGGAGCTCCATTCATTTTATTTATTTTTTTTACAACCACCACCGCAGAAAGCGTGGAGATCGGTCATCCACCCGCTGAAATGCCACTTGATTGGCCGTGTTTGCTGTACGTGTGGGTTGAAGGGTATCGACCCAACATCACGCCTCCTGAGCCTCGGCGGCTGCTTATCCCTAATGGCCACAGATCAATATGTCAGGCGCTTCCTCTCTATATTTAATCTCCCTCTCTTCGCCGCAGAACATCATGAAGCGCCTGATTAAGCGCTACGTCCTGAAGGCTCAAGTGGACCGGGAGAGCGACGAAGTCAACGAAGGTACGCAAAAAATAATTCCATCTTCATTAGGCGCCAGCTCTCATCGCGTCAGTGTTTGCTGGTGGCAGGTGTGTGGGTGGGCGAGTGGACAATTTGGGCCTGTCGGTGCCGGTGGGATCAATGGAATGTGGCTGTGCTGCATACACTGTAAAAAAAAATTTGTTCACTGGGAAACCACAATTAAATTAAGTTAAGTGAAGTTAATTAAGTTGGGAGAACTTCATTTTCAAAGAGATTTGAAGAAATTCCAAAAGTGTTTTTTTGGCAGGTCTTTAATCATACACTGTAAACTTAAAAACCTTTCTTCAAATAGCATCCCACGTATTTTTGAGTCTAATTTATTCATTTAAGCAGTAAATACTTCAGGTATTCTTTAAATCTCTTTTTACAGTACATTATAGTTTTTGTAGAAATAATGTCAGATTCCTGCAGCAATAATAAACAAATATTTTTTGACGGTGAAATTGTGAAAAAGTTGTTTTTTTGAAAGACTTTTAAAGAATTTGTCGGTGTTTTATAAAAACAACTTCCACTGGTGACACAATTGAATATTTTAAACTTACGTTTTAGACATAAAAATGCTTCATTTAATTGTGTGTTACCATCGAACACATGATTTTTTTACAGTGTAGATCGGTGCATTCCAACCACAGCACCCTCTCCGGACCTGGTTTTCGCCGCGCTCAGGTTCTTTTTCTGGTGCTCACTCTGCTGTCCGTGTGCTGCATGTGTTCGCAGGCGAGCTGAAGGAGATCAAGCAGGACATTTCCAGCCTCCGTTACGAGCTCCTGGAGGAGAAGTCCCAGGCTGCCGGGGAGCTGGCTCTGCTCATCCAACAACTCGGTGACAAGTTTGGCAAGAACACCATGAGACATTGATGGGACTCACGGGGAGGAGAGAGGGAAAGGAGGCCGGAGGGAAAACGAGGAAGAGGAGGTCAGAGTGGGCATTTTTAGAGACGCTGATCCAAAATAGACCTGAGGAGGAAGAGGAGGAGAAAAGCAAATAATGCATGGATTGAAGCGCCAAGAGGGGAGAGGTTTGTGTCTGCAATGATTGCCGGGGGGTGGGGGGGGTGTTGGGGGGATGCGTGAATGTAAGAAAGCAGAGGCAGAGAGGGAGCCAGGGGTCAGAGTTGAGGTGAACTCAGTTGGAGTGGGTTGATGTCGACAGCTGGATGCTAATTAAGGGCGCAGTCCTCAGGGAGTGGGAGAGGAGAGGGAGGGAGGTAGAAATTTGCGGGGCCTTTGGGTGGGGGGTAGAGGGAGAAGAAACAAGGAGGGGTAACACCATCATCTCAAGAGAGGAAGAGGCTCCACAGGTCAGGAGACCGAATGAGGGGCCGCCACTCAGAGGAGAGGAGAGAAAGACAGAGAGAGAGAGAGAGAGAAAGGAGGGAGAGAGAAACGAGAGAGAGAGGACAGAGCGAGAGAGAGAGGACAGAGCGAGAGAGAGAGAGGACAGAGAGAGAGACATCGGAGAGAGAGAGAAAAGAGAGAGAGAGGACAGAGCAAGAGAGAGAGGGGAGAAAGATAGAGACAAAGGAGAGAGGAGAGAGAGAGAGGGGGAGAAAGATAGAGACAAAGGAGAGGGAGAGAGAGAGGACAGAGAGCGAGAAACAAAGGGGAGAGAGAGAGAGGGAGAAACAGAGGACAGAGAGCGAGAAACAAGAGAGAGAGAGGAGAGAGAGAGCACGACTGTCAGAGATATCCACTTAAAAACGGTTGGCTTCTTCTTCTTTATCAGGAGAGGCACAGCGACACCGGCCCCCCGGTAAAGCAGCTCTTTATATCGCAGGCTATCTAATTAATGAATTGACGATGCACAATGTGGTATCAGGATCGGATGAGTCAGCAGGAAGCAGGAGAACTCCTATCATCACCCTCTCCCTGTATTGTTGGCCGATCTCTGTTGGTACAGATAAACCCGCCGGGTGAGATCTCTCCCTGAGAGCTTATGCTGGCAGAAATTGATTTTTGAGGATTCAGGAAGAAAAGAAAGAAAAAAAAACACAGACAGCATATTTTTAACCTCATCCACAATTATACCGGTAGAAACTAGCAGGTGAACACATCCCAGCAGAAATGTTGCAATAATGAGGGACTCCTGGGCAGCAGGAGGAACAACAGAGCGCTGATGCAGAGAGGATCGATTCCACTGCTGGGCCTCCGGTCGTGAACCTCCTCATTTAAAGGTGCGGCCTGTAAAACTCATGGGAATCTCTTTGAATACATGGAATGAAATATTCCTAACTATGATTTTATACTTTAAAATCAGTTGAAATATACATAATTCTTTCAACATTAGTCCAGACAAAGATTTCTAGAGGGGGCGGGTCTTCGTGTACAGAACTGAGAACTGGGTCTAGAGAATTGTTTTCATGTTTTTAGGTTGAGGAGGAGACTTCTTTAAACCGAGGAGGAAGAAGATGATGATGAATACGTTGATAGTGGGAAAGCGTCCTGTCTTTAAATGTTAATAACATCTTTCACCGCAGCTCTAAAAGTCACATTTTCCCAAAAAATAAAAAACAAAGACAACCGAAAATGAATCTCCCCTCAAAGAGCTGCATTTAACCGCGTGAAGGCAGAAGAACCTGAACGCCTCACGGCCGCCAGATGAGTGTGAGATTATAAATAAAGGAGATTTAGAGATATGCAGGGAAATGTGATCTGAGTCTCAGAGCTGCGGCGAAATCCTTCCTATTTTGCTGTTGAGTCATTTTATGGCCTGTTGGGGACTTTTTCCACATTCTGCTGCTCCGGCTAAACGGCTGTTAGAAGAAGTGCAGACTGGAAAATTGATCCTTTTTTTTTCAGGTTGCTGAGTGGTAAACAAACAGTTTATAGGTGCAGATACGAACGGGCTCAGCAGCCTTCACCGAAAAATAATAATGTCCTCATTATTGTCACGCTCAGCTCAATTTAAATACCATTCACCCACTTCCTGTTTTCTCCTCCTGAGAATCAGGCAGTCAATTTTAAATCCGTCATAAACGGGACACTTTGAGCTTTTTAAAAATGTAACGGACTGAATATGTTCCTCCAAGGATTCGCCTGTGGATAATTAGAATATAGAATAGAAACGTTCCAATCCCAAATATTATAAAGGATGCTTCTATTATTATTATTATTATTATTATTATTATTATTATTATTATTATTATTATTATTATGGGACTTTTATCAAATGTAAGAAGGAGACTCAGCAGGAGCCGGTCGTCACACATTACAGCTGAAATGAAACAAATATGGTGGGCTGTCGGGCCACCTTGGGGTGCCCAAAAAGCTTCATAGGGGATTCAATTCCATCCAGACACTGGTGGGACCTGAACCCCATCCATAGACTGTTGGGACCTGAACCCCATCCAGAGACTGGTGGGCCCAGAACCCCATCGAGAGATTGGATGTTCAGACTAAATTGTCTGCTGTGATTTTAAAGTAGAGCTATAATTACTTGTAATTCTCTGCCAGCAGATTCTGGTTTTTCCAATTTATTTTCCATATTTTAAACATCTCATCTCAGCTTCTCTGGCATTAGCATCTAATGAAGATGAGATTTCCTCTCGCACAACATCTCTGATCATGTTCCCAGGTGAATCAGAGCCTGTGGACTTTATAACGCGCTCTCACAGTTTGCCACTTGAATTCAAAGACGACAAAGAAAAGTGTCCCTACCTGGTTTGAAGTCGAGCAATGGATTCCAAACAAACTAAAAATGACACCTGACAACAAACCACCTATAGCGAGCCAGCATTTATAATACAGCCAGTCAGCATAAGTGACGATGAAGCGCGCAAAAGTGTCACAAAAGGATTTTTCCATACTGGAAAAGGAACTACAGGCAGTATTTCAAGTCCTGATTTTGGACATCCCATAGTTTCAGGAAGCACCGTTGCTGCAATTTTGCCACAATTCTTAAAGACTTATTTCTGCAAAACAGACTTTTTTGAGACTAACTTCTATTACAAAAAAGTACAAGGAGCGCCTCTCCTCCTTCAGGTGAGAGCAGGCGGGTCCATTTGCCCAGGCTCAGGTTTCCCACTCATAGTAAGTCACATTATCCCGTTTGGGATGCAGAGGTTAAGTTTTTTTTAATAGATTTTAGACTCGGGCGACTCAAGATTCTGGCGACTTTTAAAGGGCGCCGCGGCTGAAAAGAAGGCGGAGAAATGCCGTGTTACGGTAAAACGCAAAGGAGACGTTTCCATACAAAATACATTTACATGTGATTTCTAAAGCTTCACGGTTAAAAGCCTAAACGCACCGCTGGTGTAGTAGGTCTGGCACAACTCTTGTAGGTACCTTTTCTAGAGATATGAGGTTTTTACTGTCTTCTGACGGGTATTTTGTTTTATTTCCGAGACACAAATGTTATAAGAGTCGGATATCCGTGAGAGTTTGTCGTGGGAGTTAAATGTAGTCCCTGTTTTTTTGTTCTGTGTGTGTCGGAGGGAAATTCAGCTATTTTCTGTGTGCAGAAGGAAGATAACAATGATAAGACTCTCAAACAAGGCTTTACGATTCCTCCTCCTGGGAGACGAACTGACCTGAAATGCTGTATTTTTAACTTGAACACAGGAAATATTGATTAAAGCAAAAATCTTGAACTGTATATTATCATATTTTTCATCCTTGAATTAAAGTTAGCAATCTCCAAAGCTGTTTGTTTTTTCTCTTTGGAGTTCAGTCTATGTCTGAGCAACCAAGTCTGTTCATGTGTTGCCCTGCACTCCAGAAATGGTATGTGCACACACACACACACACACACACACACACACAAACACACACACACACACACACACAAACACACACACACACACACACACAAACACACACACACACACACAAACACACACACACACACACACACATTCACACAAACACACATTAGAACAAATGCTCTAAAACAAACATTTGTGTAACCAGAGGCAACGAAACTGCACTTACTGCACAATAACACACACACACACACACACACACACACACACAAACACAAACACACACACACACACACACACGTAACACACGTACACACACAGCTCTGAGACATACACACACACACGTAAACACATACACTCACACACATAATCTCTGACACACACACACTGACCTTGGACACGCACAAACACACACAGTACTGCTCTGAGACGCACACACACACAGCTCTGAGACATACACACACACACACGTAACACACGTACACACACACACACATACAGCTCTGAGACATACACACACACACACGTAACACACGTACACATACAGCTCTGAGACATACACACACACACGTAAACACATACACACACACACATAGTCTCTCACACACACACACACTGACCTTGGACACACACAAACACACACAGTACTGCTCTGAGACGCACACACACACAGCTCTGAGACATACACACACACGTAGACACACACACACATACACACACATATAATAAATAAAATAAAAAGTATCCTTTTTTCCTTTGGTAATTATGGTATGATCTTGCTAAATAGTTAAAGTTTAAGTTTTCATACAAGTGATTTTTAAGATCAGTCTCATCAGCTACACTGTAAAAAAGAATTGATAAATACATAAATAACATTTTTTCCGCTTATTTCTGTAGAAATTATGGTTTACTCTTGTGAAATGGTTCAAGTTTAACTTTTCGTACCAGCAAATCCTGGCATTTAGAAAGAATAATACTTTTACTGTAATGAAAAAACATTATGGTAATTTTTCATTCTCAGTTTTGATCAAAGTTTGATCAAAGTTTGTATTTTCACAGTAAAAGTCTGTTTTTTCCACATATTCAGAGCATAAATAATAAAGTTATTCACTGGGATGTTGTTTTTCACACTATTTTATGATCTTTGCATGTTTGGTTGAGCACAACATACTAACAGTAGAGGAAGACGGGCCACTCCCACTGTCACTAGAGCGGGAGTAGAGTGGGAGGGGGAGGACTGCCACTGAGTTATTTACTGTTTAGGAGGCCACATCAACTAGAACACCTCCATCACTCCTCACAGAAGGAGCACAGAATCTCCCCATGTGACCAATAAACACAGAACATTCACCGTCCCGTAAAAACCATGGCGTGACTTCGCTGCAGATCTAACGTACACACATCGGACCTCTGAACTCCATCCGTCCTCCCTGCATTGCTTCACGCTGTCACTGAAAGACCTGCTTTCATTTCCAGGATAACAGACCATAAAGTTCTGACTGGAACTCTCCGTACATGGTCGCGTCAGGGACGATCAGAGGGTTGAATCACTTTCAGGTGACTTTTTGTTCTGGGACTTGTTTGTGTGGAAGGTGCGAGATTTGGGAAATTTTTATTGTCGTTTCGTTTTTGCTGCCGCGTGACGACCACGGCTTAAAGTACGGCAGGAGAGCAGGACATGCCGGTTTTAACGGCAGCATTTTACCACATTTAGCTCCAAATGTTGAATCTAAATTTTCATAACATTTTCACCGACTTCAGCGGAAGTACCAAAATAAAAAGCCCGATGAAAAAAACGACCTCTATGCTATGCTAACCCAGAGGTGGTTTCTGATCTACATTCTGACTTGAAATTGCCATGGCCCCTAGAAACGGGTTCTTAAGACCAACCAGAGGCTCCGGGGTTAAAAAGCAACATCCGATGATGTCAGAGACAGGGGGCGGGGCTTTCGTAGCAAACCAGAAGTTTTTGTCCGCCATGTTTCAGAAGCCTTAATGAGCAAACAATCTCATCTACCTTGAGAAACTAAAAGCATTTGAGTTAACCAGGAGTTTTTTCTTTACCATATTTGGTTTGTTGTTGAGTTTTTCAATAAAGTTATGCCTTTTTAAAACCACTTTGTTGCAAAAGCGGCGCCGTTTACCAAGAATAGAAGTGTTTTTGCTTCATCGGGCTTTTTTTTTTGGTACTTCCTGTGATGTCATTCTAAATTTCAATATTTTCAATGTCCAACATTTAGGTTTTTGATATAACATTTAGATTTTTATGTAGAATGAAAATGTAGACGCACATGTACGTATGATAAATAGCTTCCATCCATCTCTGATGGATGATGGGATGTCACAGGTTTGTAAAGTCTCCGCCTCCTGCTACAGACGTCCTGATAACGTCTCATCATGGGACGGTTAACGTCCCCCGCTGCAAAAGATGCATTTATGGTGAATTTACTTGTCCCGTATACAAAAAGTCTTTTAATTCTTCTGATGTTGAATCTTTTTATAACCGGGACATCCTGACGTGTGGCTGACAAACCTGCTTTTACAGGTGAGGGAATGATTGATGGTGGAGTCCCTCTGAGATGTGACATCCATAATACAGAAGTTTATAGATTTTACTCTACTGCATCTACAGACAGTAAAAACTGTCGGTGTAATCAATTTAATGTTGATGGTAGCTTACGGGGGAAATAAAGTACATCGTATCGTATTTTCCTACTCGGTCAGTCCTTGAAAGAGGCAAAAGGTGTTCAGAACTGTGGCAGGAGCAAAGTTTGGACCTGTGCGTGGTCAGGATGGAGGCAAAGGTGGAGCGGGTGCAGTAAGTGTTTTAAATGAACACAAGTCCAAAGTCCAAGAAGGCGACACAAACCAGTCCAGGGTGAAAACCATAGACTCAGTCCATGAGAGAAAGAAATACTCAAATACTAAAGGTGAAAGCAGGAGAAAAAAACAGGGAAGCAAATAAAGTCAAGAACAGGACAAAAAACTAAAGAAAAACACTGGGAGAAAAACTTACATTTGAACACGCTAGGAGAAAAACTTACATTGAACATGCTAGGAGAAAAACTTACATTGAACATGCTAGGAGAAAAACTTACATTTAACATGCTAGGAGAAAAACTTACATTGAACACGCTAGGAGAAAAACTTACATTGAACATGCTAGGAGAAAAACTTAAATTGAACATGCTAGGAGAAAAACTTACATTGAACATGCTAGGAGAAAAACTTACATTGAACATGCTTGGAGAAAAACTTACATTGAACATGCTAGGAGAAAAGCTTACATTGAAAATGCTAGGAGAAAAACTTACATTTAACACGCTAGGAGAAAAACTTACATTTAACACGCTAGGAGAAAAACTTACATTTAACACGCTAGGATAAAAACTTACATTTGAACATGCTAGGAGAAAAACTTACATTGAACATGCTAGGAGAAAAACTTACATTTAACATGCTAGGAGAAAAACTTACATTGAACACGCTAGGAGAAAAACTTACATTGAACATGCTAGGGGAAAAACTTACATTTGAACACGCTAGGAGAAAAACTTACATTGAACATGCTAGGAGAAAAACTTACATTGAACATGCTAGGAGAAAAACTTACATTTAACATGCTAGGAGAAAAACTTACATTGAACACGCTAGGAGAAAAACTTACATTGAACATGCTAGGAGAAAAACTTAAATTGAACATGCTAGGAGAAAAACTTACATTGAACATGCTAGGAGAAAAACTTACATTGAACATGCTTGGAGAAAAACTTACATTGAACATGCTAGGAGAAAAGCTTACATTGAAAATGCTAGGAGAAAAACTTACATTTAACACGCTAGGAGAAAAACTTACATTTAACACGCTAGGAGAAAAACTTACATTTAACACGCTAGGATAAAAACTTACATTTGAACATGCTAGGAGAAAAACTTACATTGAACATGCTAGGAGAAAAACTTACATTTAACATGCTAGGAGAAAAACTTACATTGAACACGCTAGGAGAAAAACTTACATTGAACATGCTAGGAGAAAAACTTAAATTGAACATGCTAGGAGAAAAACTTACATTGAACATGCTAGGAGAAAAACTTACATTGAACATGCTTGGAGAAAAACTTACATTGAACATGCTAGGAGAAAAGCTTACATTGAAAATGCTAGGAGAAAAACTTACATTTAACACGCTAGGAGAAAAACTTACATTTAACACGCTAGGAGAAAAACTTACATTTAACACGCTAGGATAAAAACTTACATTTGAACATGCTAGGACAAAAAATGACATTTAAACACGCTAGGAGAAAAACTTACATTGAACACGCTAGGAGAAAAACTTACATTGAACATGCTAGGAGAAAAACTTACATTGAACATGCTAGGAGAAAAACTTACATTGAACATGCTAGGAGAAAAACTTACATTGAACATGCTAGGAGAAAAACTTACATTGAACATGCTAGGAGAAAAGCTTACATTGAACATGCTAGGAGAAAAACTTACATTTAACACGCTAGGAGAAAAACTTACATTTAACACGCTAGGAGAAAAACTTACATTTAACACGCTAGGATAAAAACTTACATTTGAACATGCTAGGACAAAAAATGACATTTAAACACGCTAGGAGAAAAACTTACATTGAACACGCTAGGAGAAAAACTTACATTGAACATGCTAGGAGAAAAACTTACATTGAACATGCTAGGACAAAAAATTACATTTAAACACGCTAGGAGAAAAACTTACATTGAACACGCTAGGAGAAAAACTTACATTGAACATGCTAGGAGAAAAACTTACATTGAACATGCTAGGAGAAAAACTTACATTGAACATGCTAGGAGAAAAACTTACATTGAACATGCTAGGAGAAAAACTTACATTGAACATGCTAGGAGAAAAACTTACATTGAACATGCTAGGAGAAAAGGACGATGAATATAAAACCTTCAGAATAAAAACCTGAGACCTAAAACAGAATAAACCAAGAACTAACCCAACGATCAGTCAACGCCGTCCAACATGTCCAAGATGAAAGGAAAAAGTTAGCGTTTACATTCACGTGTTTTTTATTTATTACACTTATGTTCATTGTTTGTCTTGTTGTTGTTGTTTTGTTCTTGATGCATACTATAAATAAAAGCCGTCGTTTCCCTTCAGAGAAAACCGGCGTAAACTTGATAACTGCTTCTGTTTTTACCTTTGTTTTGTTTTTCTGACTTTGAAGGATGATGATTTTGCTGAAAGCAGATATTTGCCAAACTTTAAAGATATTAGTTCATAAAACGATGCTTTGTCTCGCCCATAAATCTTACTTTGTGAGTTTTACATAAAAAGCTGATTTTCTTGAAGGTGACTCTGAAGGTCGGCCCTCTCCTCCGTGAATGATGCTTTAGTTTGTCGCAGGAGTCGGACGATATCATCTTCACCTTCATCGTTTCTCACAGCAGCTCCCTGGAGGTGTTTCGTTTTTTTGGACCCACAAAATATGTGAATCGTTAAAAAAAACTATTCAGACCTCAGGCTTTCGTTCTCCTGCTGATGTGGGCGTCGGAGGAATCTGTTTTTATCTGATTCCGTCCTGCTATTCTCTCTGTAAATTATTCTCACACCTGAGAAGCTGCAGCTGAAAATAATAATTTGGATTTTTTTTTTTTTTGCTTGAGCTTCATATCATGGAGATATTTTCTTAATAATGCCACACTCCCACTAACCACCACCACCAGTCCACAAACTCCCCGCAGCCATGATTCCAGTTTAAAGATGTTCTGATCAGTATTTTTGGATCAGTGTTGGCAGAAACAACTTCAATAAGAAACGGCTGTGCGTTAAAAACCTTCACAGATCTTCTCCTCACACTCATCTATAACCATCGTCTTCCTTTCTCCTCCCTCCCCTCCCCTCATCATCGCTCCATGCTGCACAGGATCTACGGGCCAATAAAACGCAGATGCCAAAACACTGACTTTTACAGCGACCCAAGGGGGAAAACACGCCGCAACGCAAGAAAACAGACAAACTCAACACAAACAAATGAAGGAAACTTCTTCCGCAATTGGAGAACATGAATGCTGCATGTGCTGCAAATACCAAAACACATTAAGAAAACACACTGCAAATACCACAACACATTAAGAAAAACATTGCAAATACCACAACACATTAAGAAAACACGCTGCAAATACCACAACACATTAAGAAAAACATTGCAAATACCACAACACATTAAGAAAACACGCTGCAAATACCACAACACATTAAGACAAAACATTGCAAATACCAAAACACATTAAGAAAACACGCTGCAAATACCAAAACAGATTATGAAAACACGCTGCAAATACCAAAACACATTAAGAAAAAACATTGCAAATACCAAAACGCATTAAGAAAACACGTTGCAAATACCAAAACACATTAAGAAAAAACACTGCAAGTACAAAAACGCATTAAGAAAACACGCTGCAAATACCAAAACACATTAAGAAAAAAAATTGCAAATACCAAAACACGTTAAGAAAACACGCTGCAAATACCACAACACATTAAGAAAAAACACTGCAAGTACCAAAACACATTTAAAAAAAAACACCGCAAATACCACAACACATTAAGAAAACACGCTGTACAAACCACAATACATTAAGAAAACACACCGCAAATACCACAACACATTAAGAAAACACGCTGCAAATTAAGAAAACATTAAGAAAATATGCTGCAAATTTAAAGATATTTTCTTGTTTGCGTCTGTTTGTCTATTTGCATGTGTTTTCTTAAGTTGCATCGTGTTTTCCCTTGTGGGCCGCCGTAATCTTTATTGTTCTTTTAGAGTTTGTTTTTTTTACATTTTTGTTTTTGCCTTAATTAGACTGTCAAACCAGAAGACAATGAATAACACAGTATAACACATAAATAAAACAAAATAGAGCTATTACACAAAAACAATTGCATTATGGGAAGGAGGGATGAGTTTTGGCTGCATGACAGACTACTCAACAATTCATCCTGACCTTTATCCGTGGAGGCAGAAGGACACGGGACAATTATCCTAAATCATTTATCAGGGGCTACAACGAAATTAATTTGATTACATTTCCTTTAACTCCTCACACGGTCCACTCTGAGACGGTCCAGAACTTCCTCTCTCCGTGATTCTACCGAGGAACATTCTGGCTTGCGAAACCCCCAATATTCCACACAAATGCTGTCCGCTACCAAACCAACACATAAACAACAGAGATCGTCTTCACGCCGCTGTCTCCATGGCAACAGTGTCCGTCCGAGGTGGATGTTCTTTCCAAAGTTCACAGAGAATGATCTACGATCTGATCCCCCCCGAGACCCTCCCTCTGACTTCATAGGAGTTTTTGCCCTAGAGGCCGCCTCTCAATAACCCCCTCCGTCCGTGTGGGTGGGCGTTTGTGTGTTTGTGCGGCTGGGTTTAACATCTCGACGCCAAATTTGATGGAAGCGTCTCATTAGTGACGGGTGGGTGTGTGCGTGACCCGCCAGGAGACATCATGTATTCATAGAGAACAACTCCCCAGATCAGATCTCACAGTTCTGCTACGATTCGTCCTTCGCTCGCTCGCTCGCTCGCTCTCTCTCTCTCTCTCTCTCTCTCTCTCTCTCTCTCTCTCTCTCGCTCTCCTTCTTCTCATCCTCCATCCATCCCTCATCTGTTGTTCTGTCTCTCTCCTGGCAGAGCAGTGAGCAGTGTGACCTCCAGCGATTGAAAGACAGGGAGTTTAGGAATTTAGAGCGGCTATTAGACTCCGAGACCGCCTGGAAGCCCCCCCCCCCCCGATGAGACAGATTTAGCAGCCTGCACATAGATTTAAAAAAAGGGCTGGCTTGAATAAACACACACGTCCATGGCAGCTACACTTCCTGGTGTATTGTTAGAAGCCTGAAAACACAAGTAGGTGGGCTCCGACACCCCCCCTCTGCCAGAACGCACACATTAGACGGAGACTCGCCGAGGTGTGAATCGTCCCACATGTGTGTGTGCTCAAACAGGAGACTCGTGAATGTGAACGCTCCTGTTTAAACACATGTCCACTGGTGGAGCCGCGATAAACAAAGTCGTGCAGAAATATAATGCGTTCAGCGACGCCCACGCAGGTTCAGACTCCCAGCCAGTGGAACTGTTCTCTCGCTCACCGAACAAAAACATAGAAAAGTGATGAGATTTTAAATTTCAGTAGATTTCTGACTTTAGAGGATAACTCCAATTCCTAGGATTTGAAGAAAATCAAACACACAGTTGGGTCGTATCGTTATGTTTCGTTCAGATAATTGACCTTTCATATGTATAAAAAGAAAATCCTATGTTTGAGCCTGGAAGGGAACCGTCAACCAACCCTCATCTACGGTCAGGAGCTGAGGTTCTTTGGGTAGAGACCCAAAGAATGAGGTCAAGGACACAAGTGGCTGAAATGAACTTCCATCATAGGGGGGGGGGCTGGACTCAGTTGAAGTGGGTCATCGTCTTACCAGGACACATTTTCAGGCACACTGTGAGACGACCCCCCGGTAGACCCACAACTCTCTGGAGGGACTATTTATCTCATCTGGCCTTGGAACATCCCGGGATCCCAGCAGGATGAGCTGGAGAGTGTTGCTGGGGAGAGGGGCGCATGGAACACCCTTCCAAGATTGCCGCCCCTGCAAACTGAGCACGGAAAAACAAAAGCAACCGGAAGGCTTTGGTGGACGGATGGTAGATGATACGGTTTAGGATGCTATTAAATACTTTTGTTCATTCATTCATTCATTCATTTATTCATTCATTCATTCATTTATTCATTCATTCATTCATCATTCATTCATTCATTCATCCTTCATTCATTCATCCTTCATTCATTCATTCATTCGTTCATCATTCATTCATTCATTCATTCATTCATTCATTCATTCATTCATTCATCTTGCGTTCATTCGTTTGTTCATTCGTTCCTTTGTTCGTTCTAGGGTCACATCCCTACCAGAGGATCCAATGAGGGCAAACACATATTTAAGGCACTGGAAACCATCAACATGTCCCGCAGACGTCCTAATCACCGTCAAAATAATCTTAACAAACTCCTCCACCCATTTTTATGGGTCATATGGGTCATATAGAGTCATATAGTCAAAGAGTGCATAGAGTTCTGATCATAGAGTTCTGATTCTGAAGTTTGGAGCGGTCACGCGGCCGATGGAACGTCGGCCCGTTGTTCTGGATAGATGCTGAGATGATGTGATGACTCCCAGAAAGACCCTCCAGGTCGCTCAACCGGCCCTCAAGGCAGCGCCGGGAAAACGGGAGCAGGCAGCCGTGTTAGTGCTCAGGATGGCAAACAGGGAAGATGAGACGACCTGAACCCAGGAGAGAAATGTTCCGATGATCCGCCTCTCTGGAAAACAGATCGTTGTCGACCAACACAAAACAACATCGCCGTTTCTGTGCCGGAAGCAAAGAAGATTCTCTTCAGTTTTAGGCATTTATAGATTTCAGTGTTCTGCAGAGAGAATTTATGCAGCCGGATCATTCTGGACATCTCTGTGTTTTATAAAAGGTGTTGTTGTGACCTTCAGCCTAACCTCATCTTTTATTCCTTACACAATTATTTATTTCACACCTTGTGAAAAGTGCTCCAGGTTTAGGAAAAACTCCTGCAGTTACTGCCAGCCTCTACATCTACATCTGTATCTCTCAAATACTGGGTGAAGGCAGCCGCTCCTCTTCTGCACCTTTCACTTCAGCGTCTTCGTTCAGCCCACTGAGCCACCCCCAAGTGAAAGTCAAAGGAATCTTCAAAAAAACTTTTGAAACTAAGGACCCCTCCCCCCTCTACTTCCCCTCCATCTCCCTTTGATCTCCCCTCTGTCTCCCATCTATCCACCCTCTATCTCCCCTTTATCTCCCCTCCATCTCCCCCTATCCCTCTCATGTCACCTGTCAGAATAGTCGCTCTGGGAGCTGGAGCCTATCCCAGTTGACGTTGGGCGAGACACATAATAAACAAACTGTTCACCATCACATTCTCAGGTATGGAGTCACCTTTGAACTGTGAGAGGAAGCTGGAGGGATTCGAACCCACAGCCTTCTATCATCACATCCAGCAACGTTTCCCCTCAGTGTATTTACGTATCTACAAAATAGTTTCCCTTTTATGGGCCAGCAGCAGCTGCAGCCCCACCATTCATCATCTGACCCTCCCTCTGCTCCTCTCCACTACCTCTCCTCTCCTCTCCCCTTCCTATCCCCCTCCTCCTGCCCTCCCTATCATCCTCTCCACTCCCCCTCCTTTTCTCCTCTCCCCTTCCTCTCCACCTGCCCCACCTCTCCTCCTTTCCCCTTCCTCTACCCTTCCTCTCCTACCTCCTCCTGCCTTCCCCATCATCCTCTCCCCTCCCTCTCCTCTTCTCCACCTGCCCTACCTCTCCTCCTCTCCCCTTCTTCTGCCCTTCCTCTGCCCTTCCTCCCCTACCTCCTCCTGCCTTCCCTATCCTCCTCTCCACTCCCTCTCCTCTCCTGATCTCCTCTTCTGCTCCTGCCTCTTCCTGCCCTCCCCTCCCCACCCGTATCACCATGTTTGCTGTCTCTGGAGCTCCTGGTCTGCAGCTCTGCTCTGGTGCATGACTGCTGGACCAGAGAACCTCCCACCACCCTCAAATAAACAAGGGTTTAGCCGAGGCACTCCCTCCCCTCCCTCCCCTCCCTCCCCCAAACGCTCCCTCACTGACTCCAAACATGACCTCCTACAAATAAACACATTTGAGACGCCAATGAAAGAGAAGAAAAGCTCTGCATCTTCTCTGAGTTTGACGTAAATTCAGAATCGAGCAGGATGTTCAATGAAATGTTGATTTTATCATTTAATGACATGAAATGCACAAGCAAAAAAATAAATAGGACTTTTTCTTATGCATTACATCAATTTTTAAAACCTCCAGTTTGATGTGTGTATAAATATTGCTTTTAATTTCAATTGTGAGCCGTGTCACTCACTTACGGACAAACTAAAGTCATATTTTAAAAAAACGTTTTAAAACTACTTCCCAACTGACCCGTAATTAAGCTTCCAGCTAGTTATTGCTATTTTCTTTTACTGTGCACAATGCTAGATTTTGATAAAAGCTACGATTTCCATCATAGACAAAGGTCGTAGCATGTGCCTATAGCTCCCACTAGTGGACATAGGCGGTATTGTGCAGCCAAAATCCCATTTTTTAGCCCCGCTGGTCCTATCCAACAAAACTGAGTAGAATAACTTGAACTTTATGGAAGATTTTTAATCAAATTTGATGCAGAAGTTATCAAAAAGTTTCAGAACAAACTCACTAATTGTTTTGATTCATGTCGTTTCTGTAATGTAATTATGATAGAGCCTTCAGGCGAAGATAAAAAATATTATTTTCTGTGCGTTTAATCAGAATTCACTCACACATAGTTACAGGTAGACTATGACCGATACGGAAAAATGAATGATTTTAGGTCTTACCTGTCCAGAAACACAGAGCAAATACAGCTGGACATATTTTAGGATTAGTGTCGCTATTTTGGCTTGACTTAAAATAGCCATTCGGCAGAGCGGGTTAAAATTGAAACCATGTTAAGTTTTTGTGGTGATGTAACAAAATACTTTAAATTAAAGCCAAAAGTTGATGCACTTTTTTGAGTGTAACGTAGATAAAAATCTATTTTGGTACCACAAATCGCAATCGGAACAGATTCCAGTACGTATCGTTTAAGTCTACTGTGGCGTGTGTTAACTGTCTAATATGTGGTAGTAGAGTGTGTGTGTGTGTGTGTGTGTGTGTGTGTGTGTGTGTGTGTGTGTGTGTGTGTGTGTGCGTGTGCGTGTGTGCGTGTGGCAGCTGCTGCTCATCAAGAGTCTCCATTTGTCATTTTCACCGCCAAAGAGAGAAAAAGTGTCTTTTATGCCTCCATTAGCGAGGAGCAGCATTTGGTGTCGGTGCGAGATAATCAAGTGCCTCATTATGAATCATTTGATTTCTGCCAATGGGGAGGAAGAGAAGGAGGAGGAGGAGGAGGAGGAGGAGGAGGAGGAGGGGGGGGGGAACTGTTTCCCCATCTGAGTTTTCTCCACAGATGTAAAAGAAGAGAAATTGAACGAGAGAGGAGATATTTGCATGTCATTTTCTTATTTGTCTGAGATTCTTATTTGAAAGCAGCCAAACAGAAAATGGAAATGTGTTGAAATAAGAGACAAAAGCACCGTGTTGCCAGCAGTGATTCGGGTTTCACTGCACTGATTGAGACAAACGTGTACTTTACATGACTGTGGGTGTTCTCCCTATCTCAGTGTGTGTGTGTGTGTGTGTGTGTGTGTCTGTGTGTCAGAAATATGGATTATAGATGATTTCAGCATTTTTGTACTTTTTTTTGTCTCGCCCGCCACTGAATCAGTGAGAAGTGGAACAGAAGATGAATGGAATCTACAGACAGTATTATTGTGGGGGGGGGGGGGACGCCCTCCCTGTGCAGCGAATGAGTCTCCGGCTCTGTGAAGCTTATGCTGAGGAAAGCAATAAAACAATGCAATGCTCTCAAAAAGGCAAAAATAAAAGTCAGTGGACTGTAGGAATGTGAATAAGAGGGAAAAGGACGAGCACGGCGCCGCTGTGAATACAGATTAACACTACTTTCTACTCATTGCTTCACCCCCACCAGACAGGGCATAATGTGAGGTGACGGAAACTTAATAATGTAAAAACGGTGTCACACGTCCTTGAAGGAGGATTTTATAAATATTGATCCTTTCCCTTATGAAAACCATGAAAGAAAGGCTAATAAAATAAAACAACCCCTGAGCAAAGAATGCTCTATTGCGTGTGTGTGTGTGTGTGTGCGTGTGTGTGTGTGTGTGAGTGTGAGTGTGTGTGTGTGTGCGTGTGTGTGTGTCTTTGTGTGTGTGTGTGTCGGCGTGCATGCGTGCGTGTGTGTGTGTGTGTGTGTGTGTGTGTGTTCGTGAACATAATCCATGCGGAGTCGTCGGGAACATTAAGCTTCTCTTGAGCACTTCCCTCTGTGTGTTTTTTTGTTTTTTTTCATCTTGTAAACCAACATTAATAAACTCAGAAAAAGAAATCCACAAAACTTTTCTTGTTTTCTCGTTTATCTCCTCCTTGTGCTCTCAGTGTTTCATGGATGACTTGTCTCTTCTCCTCTTTTTAATGGATCAAAAGGATGAAGAAAAAGGAGGGCGATGGAGAAGGGCGTGAAGAGGGAGGGGAGTCCAAGGAGGGGAGAAAAATATGAGAGAGACAGAGAGAGAGGGAGGGACATAGTGCGAGTGAGAGAGAGCAAAAGAGAGAGTGAGGGATAAAGAGAGAGAGAGAGGGAAGGAAGGAGAGACAGGGAGAGAGGAAGAAAAAGATTTGTGAGAGAGTGAGAAAGAGAAAAGAAGTAAGAGAGAGAGGGAGAGAGAGAGAAAAAAAATGGAAAGGGAGAGAGAGGGGGAGGAAGAGAGAGAGGGGGAGGAAGAGAGAGAGGAGAGAGAGAGGGCGAGGGCGAAAGAGATTGGGAGAGAGAAGGGAGAGAGAGAGAGAGAGAGGGAGAGAGAGAGAGATAGAAGGAGAGAGTTGCAGGGAGAGAGAGGGAGAGAGGGAGAGAGAGAGAGAGCAAAAGAGAGAACGAGGGATAAAGAGAGAGAGAGAGAGAGAGAGGGAAGGAGAGGGAGAAAGAAAGAGATTGGGGAGAGACAGAGAAAGAGATAGAAAGAGAGTTGAAGGGAGAGAGAGAGAGAGAGAGAGAGCTAGAGGGAGAGAGAGATTCTTCATATTTATCTTTGTGCTCATGTCGGACACAAAGATAATAGTCATGAGGAGAACTACAGAGGAGAGAGATTTAAAGATCGTTTTATACGACTCCATGTTTAATGAATATGTACATGCATTTATTCTCACACGTCTGTCCAGCGCTGCCGCTAACAATCCTCACTTTCCACTGCCACCTTTTCAAACATTTAAATAAGTACTACCAATTTGATTCTAATCAAAAGACGGAGTAAAGACGTCCGCACAAAGCCGAGCAGGAAGGCTCCCATGTCTGCTTACGGCGCCGCGACCACCGCGACAACCTCGACCGCCGCGACCTCGGATCCCGCATGAAGGTTCTTATTGCAGTTACAAAACACAATATTACATCCACAGAGTCAACACCACTGGCCCACTTATCCAGAACATCAGAGTCCGGTACGCCTAAAACTCTCCCGCTAACATCAGGTCCTACTTTATTCTACTATTACCAGCTTTGGTTCTGTTTGTGAGGGGATTCGGACTGAGCGGCTCGTCCACTCTCGAGCTGTGCAGACTTCTGCACCCGGTCACAACAGAGTCCGGATAGAGTCCCGCAAAACTGGCAGTCTGGCTGGCCCGGCTTTATCTAGAAAACGCCACCATCTCTATAAGCCCCACCCCCATACCCAAACAGCCGTTCTAATAATCCAATATGAGAAGCCTGCCAGTAAAACTCTTTATGTGCGCCCACCAGACAACATCACTCAACATAATGTTAACGTCTTACGCAGACGACGCCCAACTTTACATTTCAACAGAGACAATAAAAGCCGAGGAGGAGAGAGAACATGTTTGTTTGTGGTTGTTTTTTCTTTGGGTGGGCTATATTATCCATGCTGTTGTGTGTTTTATGTGTTTGCTCTTATTATATTATATATAATGTGCCCAATGCTGAATTATTTATGTGGGGAGTGAGGGCTGGTGTGGTCCGATCCCTGAAGACGAGCCACCAGAGCACAAACTCCTTCAAAGGCTAAGGCTGGTTCTGATAGAAAGGCGTCAGAACACGAAACCCATCTCATAGCTGCTTTAGAGGTTAAAAAAAAAAAGACTGTCACAATTCCACACAGCTGGTTATAATGTTATGGCTGATTTATCTGTGTGAGTTAAGTCGGTGAACAACCTCAAAGTGAAGTTTTATAAATTCATCTCCGAACGAGTTTTTGGCAAAAAGGGTCAAATTTCCATTGTTTTTCTTTTTAATTGCCTTTTAGCCTGTTGTGTGTGTGTGTGTGTGCGTGCGTGCGTGCGTGCGTGCGTGCGTGCGTGCGTGCGTGCGTGCGTGTGTGTGTGTGTGTGTGTGTGTTATGAGGATTGGAACAAGCCTGTAGCAGAGCAGGGAACAACGTTACATCCAAAAAGCAATAATGAACAGTAATCTCCTTAGCTGTCACAATTACTGCCGGCCCTCCTCGTGTGTAAACAAGGCTTCAGGCTGTATTCATGGTTCCCGTGTGACGGGCCCGTTGGACCCGACTGCTGTCGGTGTAATCCTCTTTACTGAAGAACAAACGCTGGTGTGGGACATCGCTGTCTGTCCGTCCTACGTCCGCCTCAAACTTCTTTCTCCTGTGAGAAAACAGTCACAGTGTATGTGTGTGTGTTTGTGTATGTGTATGTGTGTGTGTTCGTGTATGTGTGTGTGCGTGTGACTGAGTGTGTGTGTTCCCCTGTTCTTCTTGCCTTCTCTGCTGGCCAGCAACTCTTCTGTGACGGAACAGATGGGGATGAATTTGGGACAGATTGCCCCAGCTTTCAGTTCCCAGACTTGTTTGTTTGCTCCGGTCGGCCCGTTAAAAACGTGACCTTTGTGAGATGTCGGATTAAATAAACGCACCTGAAGCGTCCGTGGAGATTACCGTTTATCCAGGTCTTGGATATCCAGAAGCCTCATGGCTGAGAGGTGAAACATCTTCAGCGCCAAAACAGAAGTCCAGTAACTTTGGATTCAACCCAGGTGTAAACGTACCTGAATCTAATCTAATCAATCTGTACATGTGAACTCTTCAAACTAAAACGCAAAGGGAAAGGCAGTCATTGTGAAGCAGTGGTGGAGGGTAGAGGTGGGCAGACTTCAATCCTCATCCTAGTAGATCAATTTAATGGATTTTAAGGTGCTTCTTTTTTACAAGCTGATCCGCTGTTGGCCAAAACCCAGAAAATTATGATCCAAGGAGGACGTCCTCCCTAACCAATCAACAACCAGAATACAATGCTGACAGGGAGTTGGTCCAATGAGAATTCCCCTATTTGTTTTTTAGTTTTCTACCACTGTGAGGCGCTGGAGTGTGACTTGATTCAATTGTTTTCTGTTTTGTTTAAATTATACATCTAGTCTTATTCTGGTTTATTCTGTCTGGACATGGTCTTGACTCTGGATTCGTACTGTCGTATTGTTCTTACCCCTGGGACGCCGGATCTCCCCTCGTCAACCTGTCTTCTCAACGTCTATCTCAAAGTCAGAACTTCTACAGTGTCAGAAAGTTTGATCCAAACCCACTCAGTGTCGCTCTTAAAGGAAAGGGACTGATGGGAAAGACGAGCCAGGAACTAAGACTCACACCCACAACCACCTGGAGGATTCTTCTAGAAGCAGTTCTGAGGAACTGTGACCAATCTCACACCTTCTATCCTCGCCCATCATGTAGATATGAGACATTTCCCACTCCCCCACCCCACACACACACACACACACACACACACACACACTCCCCCCACAAGTCTTATCACTCTGAAACTAGATACTACTAGATAGAGAGAGAGACAGATGATAGAGAGAGAGAGAGAGATGATAGATAGAGAGAGAGAGATGATAGATAGAGAGATAGAGAGAGAGAGCTATTGGTTGGTTGACCTTAACTGGACTTGGTCTTGTGACTTAACAGTAACACACTCACACACACTTTCTCGCCCTCACTCTTGCACTCTGTAGCTCTCTCTCTCTTTCTCGCTC
Organism: Lophius americanus; assembly: GCA_037951165.1. Taxonomy (NCBI): domain Eukaryota; kingdom Metazoa; phylum Chordata; class Actinopteri; order Lophiiformes; family Lophiidae; genus Lophius; species Lophius americanus. Next base: position 218,283 of record JBBDHG010000303.1, read on the forward strand.
TCTCTCTCTCTGTCGCTCTCTCTCGCTCTCACCCAGTTTCTCTCTCTCTCTCCTCTCTCTCTCTCGCATCTATCGACACACGGAACCCAGAGTGAACACTTGAAGCCGTTCACGACCCGGTGTGCTCCAGTACTGTGTCGTTCTTTAATCTCTCGGAGTCGAAGTGAATCTCGGAATCGATCCACCGCCTGTCAATCGACTGGATCACAGAACCCTGACTGTAAACTGCACTTATTGAGCTCCGACGCGTGAACTTCGTGTCCGTGGACCGACCTCACAGTCACAGTCCGTGGGTTTCTCCCCAGGAGCTGCTGTGGCGCAGCAGGAGGACCATCAGGCTCCAACCCTCTAACAAGTGGGACTGCTCATGAGTTTCTGGACCAGAATCCTGATGTATGTTTACAGGTTCTGTTTGAGCTCCGTGTTCCGTGTAACGGGATAAACGGCTCCAATTCTCACGCACAGCGACTTAAGGTCCGTGGGGGCGCGTTCGAGGCTGTTGACCCACTGCATCTCCACAGCGCATCCTCGGTGGGGCTGGAGCGGACGGAACCGGGGACGCTGAGGAATGCGGAGCTCGGGTTCGCTCTTTTTCAGCTCTCCTGCGGACTCCTTCGCAGCACAAACCAAAGTAAGTCTCTAAAACCATGTGATCTGATTCGCTTGAAGTTCTAGTGGGTTTTCACAAAGAACGGGATCAAGAGCTGCAGCTCCGGTTCGATCCCCGGACTGTCCATTCTGTCTACATGCCGTACCTGAGACCCAGGTTGAGACCAACCAATAGCTCTCTCTCTCTCTATATATATATCTCTATATCTATCTATCTATCACTGGGTCTCTATCGGCCATAACTGAACAAAGGTTCGGATTTATAGCATCTTTACTTTAGTGTTTTCTGTTATGACATCACAAAACTGTGATTGTGAAAACAATCCGGGTCTTGTGACGGACTTTTCCGGTGACCGTGACAAACATCGTGGTTCTGGGGGGATCAGATCATTAATATTCATCACATACATGGTTGATTCTAAATCTGTCTCTCCCATTATTAGATCAGACACCCACTCACAGATTAGGTGGGTGAATGGGGGGGGGGGGGGGGGGGGTGAATGGGGGGGTGGAGGAAGAGCAGGCTGTAACTCTCTCCGTTATATGTTGTCATCCCCCAGCCGATCGGAACCGCCGGTGAGCTCCAGAGACACCATGCTGAGGCAGATCCTCCTCAACTCCACGGACACCCAAGACTTCGATCTGGTGCACCTGGCCCAGTCATCCACGCACAGCCCCTCCTCCATGAACGGCTCCCACGGCGGGTCGGTCAGCGTGGCCGCCTTGCTGAGACCCACATCGGTCAGGGGAGGTGGTGGAGGAGTGGGACTCCGGGAGGGGGAGCTCCACAAACCGGACCTGACCACCTACATAGTCATGTGCTTACTGCTCTTCTTGTTGGTGCTGCTCATTGTCTTCTTCATCAACTGCCAGCTTCGGAACTCTTTCTTCGCCTCCATGCCATATGACCGGTCACTGAGGGAGGCAAGGACGTCCTACAAGTAGCCCAGCCCACAAGAACAGCTCTCTTGGACTGGGTCTGGACCGGACTGCTGAGGCTCGCTGGTCACTCCTGAACTTCTGCTGCTGCCTCCATGAATGTGTTGGATTTTTAAGACTTGTCTAAAGGACACAGTGGTGTGATGATTCAATATCCAGGAGAGAAACACCCCCCCTTAAAAACCCCCCACTTTGATTCACTATATCCCCAATTGTCCCTAAATTCTCCTCCTCAAGACCGACCCAAAAAGGTTCTGTCCACAGGGTTCTTGTGATGAGCTCAGCTCCCTTCATTCCTTCCTGAATGAAGAAGTGATGTCATGAAAAGAGATCCATCATCCACTCATGGACAGATTATTGACTATTTAACACTTGTGCTTGAGTGACACAACTTTCTCAGACTTTCATTGCTCGACCTTATAAAGTTCTGGTCCAAATGAACGACCCATCACTCTGGCCCGGTATGTGAGAAACCTGTGCAGCAGCTCGTGTATAATATATTTTGTAAATCTGTAACTTGCCTGTCTTGTCTCGTGGACTGGATCAATCGTCAACCTTTTGTTCATTGTTGTAAACCGGTGATTCATTGACACATAAAAATATGCAAATACGCTCTGAAGTCATTTCATGTGTTTCTCTGAATGGTTCTGGTTGCAGCTGCTGGAGCAGAGGAGGCAAACTATGAATGGATTCTTCCGAGCCTGGAGAGTTTTGGCAGGTGTTGGTCCATCATTAACCCCATCTTCAGCTTTAATTCCCATTTTCTCCTCAATTTTTGAGATTAACGACCCAGAGAAAATAACTTAGATGAAAGATGATGACCAATCAACTCTTCAATATAGAGAAAAAGAGAAATTAAAGTACATCAGAGTTGATCAAGATGCTGCACGGCATATTAAACTGCATAAACTATGAAAAGAATCGAAAGTGAATCAAAGAGAATATAACTCATAACTAAGCAACATTTATTTCACTTTATTACGCCAAGCAGTTCCATTAAAGAAGGTTTCATAAATGAGGAAAACTGATGCTGCATTTATTAAACAAAGCTATGTTGTCCGCTTTAAACAGAGTTAAATAAGAAGTATTATTTAATCTAAAAACTTTTAACCGTTTACTTTAATGCAATTAAACTCCTTGTAGTTGTTTTAAACATCAAAGATGCATCTATTTCATTCTTTCACCATAAAAAAGTGAATTAATGCAAATGATATCTGTGTTCCATTTACTGAATTAAATAAAGTTCCACGTATTAAACACATAACATACAACAAGTATGACATATTTTGTTGACTTTACAAAAAACAATGATGTCATTCCAAAATATGTTGATAGCAATGCTCAAAAAAAATGAAGGGAACATTGTGTTCCCTTCATTTTTAAATGTATTATTATTATTATTATTTACTTAACGCAATCAAGCCCTATTGTTAAAATTGTCACAGATGCAGATATTTAGTTGTTATAACATGAAAAATGTCAGATTAAGCAAACCACATCCAATGTTCTTCTCATAAGAGCAGCTGTGGGGGAAAATCCACTTCAGTCTTATTCAAAATGAAGATTAAACATCAATGTCCCACATGGTGACATCGTTTGTCCATTTGTACATCGATAAAGAGCATAAATATATGCAAAGGTGAAGAAAAAGAAAAACCCTGAAGTTGACCTTCCTTCCAAAATCACACGTCGGGGATACTTTTTTTTTTTAATTTGCAGGAAATGGACTCTGAACCAGCACCAGAGGACAGTAGCTGGTGTTCAGAATGTGGAACATGTGCGGGGTCAGTCTGTTTTTATACACCCTGTTCACAAACACACTGCAGAGACTGCTGCTCAATTTTCAGTTCAACAGAACAGAACTTGAAATTCACAAACACGTGGCTCCGGACTCCCTGTCTGATCCGGGCGCAGCCTCTTATTTCCATAAACCGTTGAGCTATGGATTTCCACCATGCATTTCCTAAAAATGCACAAAACTATTTCTTTAAAAACTCTCATTTGAAAGTTGCTAAAGTTTGCACTAATGGCTGTGAAAAAAAAAAAAATCCCCGAATCAGCAGATTTATGGATCCAACAGGAAGAAGAAGGTTAATCCTGTAAGTTCTGTCGGGATGTAACTGAAGTGGGTCCAGAATGTATTCAGCTATAAAAAAAAGAAAAAAAGAAGAGCCGTCCTTATTACCACAAGTAAAACACGTATACTTAATATCTCAGGGATGTATGACGTCATATCGAGTCTAAACATAGTTTGATTGTCACGCCTTATTAACCCTTTAATGTCCTGCTCAACTGTTTGGTTGAGCTCATTTTGAGACACATTTTCTTGTTAAAAGATATGTGCTGCTTGACTGAACCTGGTTTATAATCCGACCCAGTGGCAGCATGTTATGTGCTAAAGAGTAAGGGGCCATGGTCGGAGCCCTGTGGGACACCATGGGTCAAAGGGGAGGCTGAAGAGGAGGCATTAAGCATAGTTATTGAGAATCCTCGATGAGCAGGAATTGTTTTGGCATATTAAAGCATATGAGGACTCACTAAATCAGAATTAAGCCACTTGATGCAACCAAAGAAATGTGGAATAAGGTTCCAATAAGTTTTTCTATCAATATACTTTATCGGAAGACTGAGGTAGCCTAATTTAATCTAATTAAAAGTATATCTTCTATGAAATGTCGCAAATCAGTAAGGTGGTGGGGGGACATTCAAGGGATTATTAATGACGTGTGACCTCATTTAACCTTTCACCGCTAGGTGGCATCAAAGGTCAGATTATTTGTCTGCACAAAGTTATTATAGTACAAAATACAAATAGAATGTGCCTAAATCACAAAATACGTAGAAAAACCGACGCACATATAGACATAAATGAAGCAAAATCATCATTATAGTTTAACAGAGGGAGGAATTTTACTCTTGATTACCATGACTTTATTAATAATGAATGAAACAAGTGTTATTTTTCAAGATCGATCCTGTTAGATATGTGAGAGGATGAATTGTCCGTGTTTGTATGACGTCTGCAACCTTGGTTGTCTAGGTGGATGTTTTGTAGCCTGCCAGGAGAGAGAGAACAGCAACAGTGGTTTTAAATAACAAACTATTTTTCTATTTTTGAAGAATAAAATAACAGGAAAATGAATATCCTGGGGAAAATAAGTTTGTTAAACAAATTTTGAAAGGCTGGGAAGCCCTAAATATCCACTCATGCACTATTATATCTACTCATATATACATATATATATGTATATATATCAGGGGACTAGCGTCTGATGCTAGTGCACGTTTTTAGGCTGTGGGAAGAAGCCGGAGAACCCTCAGGGAACCCAATCAACCATGAGGAGAACATGTGAACTCCACATTGAAGGGCATCACCTCCCCAGGTGGATCTGAACCCACAACCTCCTTGCTGTGAATCATCAGCTCTAACAGGCCATGAGGCTGCCCCAATTAACATTTATAATAAATTGATTGAGAGAGGAGGCACCGTGGGGATCCTGGTAGATCAGCAGAGGAGTAAGCAGAAGGTGCTGCCCTGTGCTGTGCTGTGCTGCCTGCTGCTGGTGGATTATTCTACTACACGGCTCCTTTCACACTTGAATCAATGCTTTTCTCCTTTAACCCTCTCATGTGCACGACTTAAACCGCAGAGTATGACACATGGTGGAAGATATCATGAGACCATGTCATTTCCTGTCGATGAAAACGACGCCCTTCCAGGAATCATTCACAGAAGAGGCTGGAACTGTCAGAACTTGTAACTTTTATGCTGATTAAATCCTTCTTGGAGGATTGTGAAAAATCCATGTAATTGCTTCTAAAATTGCACTGCTATCATTATGGACTTGATTTAATTACATTCAGACATGTCACCGTCTCGAAAGAGATTTTACCCGGTTAAATAAAGGATATAATAATAATAATCAATTATAATAAAACAAGGTTGCAAGAAACGATAAAGGGAACATTTAGATAGGCATTTGTCAAGAAAACAGTGTTCATTCCAGGAGGAGCCGTAATCTTAGAGCAGTAATGATCTGAGCCTTCGCATTATCTATGAAGGTTAAAAGAATAAACAAATTAATATGTATGCCCTTCTCCATGACCAAAATATCTTTGTTTACTCATTCTAATATCATCGTCTGCCCTCGGGCGTCTGGTGTGTCGGTCAACCACTTCATCAGGCTGTGCGGAAACGACTATAAAATATCACATATTAATATAATATTACTCTTTTACTTATTTAATGTTTTGAACTAACATTAGTCCTGATTATGACTATTAAATACTGATTTATTTTCATGACTTTAATGCTTTTGAAATCGGTTATTATGTGTCCATGTGTGACGAACGCAGACACTAAGACACTGACATGGAGGAGTTATGATTGCTGCATAGTAACATATACATTTGGATACTCTGATGGCTGCACGTACCTACAATACACGAATATACTCAAACACATACACTGGGATTTTCTTTTTTAATGTAATAGCATTATGTAATAGCACTCTGGAATCCATATGAACACATACACTCATTCAGTTAAAGCTGTTTCTTATACTGCAATAAAGGAAACCATCACGTATTTTCCAATGGAAACAACGGAAAATTGCATCATCAGACAGAAAATGTAAAATTAACAAATTTGAAGCCAGGATTCCAAAATGAAAACTTCACAACATAGAATGTGTGATATCTTTCTCGGATGATATAGTATTCCTGAGTTTCACCGGGGACATTTATGTCCACATTTTGTCCATTTCCCCCCTGTGCACAATGCTAGATTTAGATTAAACCCTAGATTCATGTCATGAACAAAGGTTTTATTATGTGCCAACAGCTCCCTCTACCGGACATATGTGGTATTTTGCAGCCAAAATCCCTCTCTGGGGTCAAAATCCCAATTTTTGGCACATTGTTAGAACATTGACTATCCAATAATGCCAAATGGAGAGCCCTCCTGGTCCTATACCACAGAAACAGTGTCGAACAACATGAACTTTGTGGGAATCTATCAAAATTTGATGCAATAGTTATCAAAGAGTTTCTGAACAAATTCGAAGGCTTTGAACGAACGAACGGAACCTGTGCAGCATGAAAGCCAGAACCACCAGGCAGAAAAACAGCTACTTTCCAGAGGCTATAAGACTCACTAACTCTTCACAGGTCTGATGTGATGTTTTTGTAGTCAGCACACAGGTTTCTCATTCTTAGTTTTTAACAAAGCACTCAAAAAAAACACAATGTGCAATTTATGGTGCATCCCCCCTCACGCTACCTCTCTCACACTTATGTATGTACTTATTTATATTTATTTATGCACTTGTCGCATGTCTGGTTTTGTCTATTGTATTCTTTTTTTTAATCTTCGCTGCCCCTTCGGGACCTTAGTACTAAATTTTGTTCCCGTTCAGGTACCAACCTGTTTCGGTAATGACAATAAACTTCCTTGAAACCTTGAAGTTCATTGATTGTTTTCTTTCATTGTGCTACTGCAGTACAATAATATTATGGCCTTTAGGTATGATGTAACTTGCACTGAAGTTAAATTAATTTAGGTCTTTTCTGTCCATAGGCTAAGTATATGTTTATTTGGGGTATATAATTCAGATAAGGCTTAACTTAAAAATATCTAATAAGCAAGAAGGATGTTCATTTCCCTTTTCACAAACCTAATTATATTATCACGGCTGAAATTATCAAAAGTGCAAAGAAAAAACTGTCCCCAGGCTGGGCTAAGGGTTAAATCTCCTCAGGTGTCACTCAGACTTAAAACCCCGCCCCCTGGACACTAACATGACTGTCAATCACCGTGTAGCCCCGCCCCCAACAACTCTGGCCGGACTGTCAGTCAAATAGGAAGAATATAGAGACCTACTATCGTCTGCCCGGCTGTCATTCACGGGCGAAAAAGTTCTCTGAACCTGTAACAACCATGGAAACTAATGTTGGAGACGCCACCGGGGAAATTCAACCGTGACGGAAACTCGTGGCTCGTGTTTTAGTCACGGAAACACCTCAAGGAAGTAGCAAAGGTTTTTTTCGACTGGAACTTCACATTAGCTAGCTAGCAGAGGCTACCGTTAGCACACTCACAGTTTGGGAACTAAAAGTTCACTTTTTTCGAAATTCTAATCGGGAAATACGTAAATAGAAGCCCAACAATAGATAAGTTTGTTTTTTAAACTATAACAGCCAGGTTCCGTTCGTATCGTGGACCGTAGGACTCGGGCTCGAGCTTTGAATTTCCCTCCCTTGGCTCGAGCGAAGTTGGCTCTTCACCAGATCGTTAGCAGCACCGTGCTAATTGTTGCTAGTTAGCAGGTTTAGGCCCAAAGTAGGACTTCTGCTTCGTTTTTTATGTTTAATTGTGGGGACCTGGTTTTATTTTGACACCCAAGCCACGGAATTGGATACTTTTATCGCAATGGATCCTTCCACGGGAAACACCGCCTCAGCCGCTGCCTCCAACAAGAAGGAGAAGAAGTCGAAGAAGAACTATGAGGATGGAGAAGGGAAGAAGAAGTTTGTGAGTATCCCTCAGTTTCTTCAATCTGTTGCTCATCTTTGTTTGCGTAGAAACGTTAAATTTACTCCCTCAATTTACTGAATCTTTTTGGGATTAATTTTAAAATGAGAGAATCTGAAAAGACTATTATTAATATTAGATTACTAATTAGATGGATTCTAAAATTAGAATTGAAAAGTGAACTTTCAGTCCCCATGAATATTCGCACCTCTTTGTAAAGGTATTGTTAGTTTATCAAGTTCCTTGTTTAAATAAAGATAAAACAAACAAAATAAAAATAAAAACGCCGCCTTCCTGGTATTGTCATGTCATATTTAATCAAATAGCCATCTTACCTTAAATAACCGTAAACAGAATAAAACAGATTTTTTGTTAAATAATGTATCCACAGATGCAGTTCACTTATATAATCTTCACAAATTAGTTAAAAAAAACATCAGTACCAAACAAGCTTTATGTTAGTGTTCTGGCCCACTTCTTTTATTGATATTTCTGTCCCGTGTCATTAGTTATGCTTACCTTTATTTATTTGCTTCTTTCTAATTGTTTATTTGTTGTTTTTCTCCAGAATTGAGATTCAAATTGTGAAATGTCAAAAAAATAATTCAGAGTTTTTAATTCTGTGAGTTTTATACAACCAGATACCCTACATCTGTATTAAATATTTACATAGTTGGCTTATTTTAATCATATTAAAGTTATGAAATGAAAACGTTTTGTTGTAATTATGGACCTAACATTTTATGGTATTGTGTGATGTTGGCCCTTTTTTTTTTTACTTGAAAATATCCATTAACCGTAACATTATAACCACTGACAGGTGAGGTAGGATAAACATTGATTATCTTTCAATTTTCAATGGGACCTTTCAGTGGGTGATGTATTTTGCGAAGCAAGTGAACAGTTTGTCTTGGAGTCGTTGTTTTGGAAGCCAGAAAAGTTGCAGGTTATGAATCTGAGCGAATTTGATAGGGAAAAAAAAACTAGACGATTGCATAAGAGCATCTCCAGAACTGTAAGTCTTGTTGTCTAAGGTAAGAAAACTGGTTAACTGATGACCGGATAATTGACGGACTTGGGGAGTGAAGGTTACTTTGTCACAAATTGCAGAAAAAGTTGAGGCTAGCTCTGACAGAGATTGGTCGGAACCCGCAATGCAAATCTTTTTTTCTTTTCTTTTTTTTTTTTAGCAGGACCTGTGGCTATAACGTTTTGGCTAACTGGTGTATACTAGCAGGACTACCTGCTGCGTCAGCATGTGTTAGTCAGTCATTGTGGTGACTTGAGGGGAGCAGAGCAGAGTAAAAGTCATGTGTAGTGATGCCTGTCATCAGTCAGTAAAAACTGTTTTGTAACATAACCCCTGTCATGTCTAGCAACAGTTGAAACTGATACCTCTCATACCGACGAGCAGTAACCATGGAGGGTAAACAGATGGTCAATGAGTAATCAATTTCCACACTTACCCACACATAGACACACACTTACACTGTTATGCACAATTACTTTCAAAGAGACCTTTTAACATCTATTTTGGTCTCTCACAGAACCCCTGTCATTTAATTCACAAGGCATTTTATATCCTGCCCACAGGAATAAAAACATTTCCTTTTTTTTTTTTTTATAACATTCTGACACTTTAAGACTTTTTAACTCATCAGATTTATAGTGTGAGTTTTAAGCATTTCTGAGAGGAGGATATTGTTGATCTTTTTAGGGTTTTTATGTCCAGAGTTGGAATATTAGTTTTGTGGGTTTATTTCCTTGCAGTTTTCCCAGTGTTTGAATACAGACGGAAAAAAATAGATGACAATCATGATGGTATGTTTTGAAAATATTTGTTGTTAGATCTGTGTTTAAATACCAGGCTCAAACCGATGTGTTGGCCGGAGTAAAAACTTAAAGAGCCACTCCAAATGTCCGAACAAGGCCACTCCTGCAATACACTGCACACACACGATGGCTAATTCAATTGGAACCCAGCACTGCACGAGCAGATACCCAAAAGCTGATTTAATAGAGAAGTTCCATATACTGTATGTTATAATACTATAATACTAATACTAAATACCAATATGTAGTCAGTTGTTCAGGTACAGTTATAGATAAACATGAGTCACTGCCAGAAACCAGGAGAGGGCTTGCAGTGACTTCACCAGAATTTCACCCCCCTTGTCGGACTGAGGGAAAAACCTCCAGCAGTGTGGCAGCATTTATTAGGGGCAAAATATGACCCTGAGAGTAAATATGCTTGAATGAAAAGAAGTTGAATTCAACAGTGATCTTTGCAGCTTAACCATTTAAAGAGCCATTAATCAGGCCACATTGACATGTGGATAATAGGAGATTCTGTTATTAAACCACACGATCGCTCCTGTTTAATGTTGAAATTATGCTTCTTTCAATTTAGATGTGTGTCTTGTGTTTTTGCAGCATTGAAGTTGAACCTAATGTTTCTGCACTTGTTGTAACCATGGTGACTTCAGCTTACTGCCAACTGACATCACACGCTAAGCTTCTATGGTGTAATGTCCTGAGTTAACACTATATACATTAGTCTGTGTTTGAGGTTTAGTTCATGCTAGTGTGTGCGTCTACAATGTCTTCAGAGTGGGGTACATCCTCAACGGCAATTCACCTCTGACTCCTAACTTTGAACCCATTCTCACAGTTTTTATTTCACCACGGTCAGGTTTCAGAAGGAAGTTATGGGTTGTGGAATTGTGTGTGGCAAGCTCGTTCCGTAGTGATCTACACTGAGACGGTCTTGTCTGTATAATCTATCAGACTTCATGATCTCTGTCTGCCAGCGACAGAAAATAGACAGTAGGTGTGACTAGTGATATGCATGTTCTGTAGTCAGCTATGTCCTCGGTATTCAGACTTCAACCTGTCTCCTTGAATTTGGTACTGAATTAAAGCATACTGTTGGGTAATGCTGTTATAGTCCCCGGTTAATCATTCCTGTTTGTGAACTCTTTTTTTGTGCACTTTTTATTGAGATAATGTCCCTATGCCCCTATGTTTGAATGTCGAACTAGGTCTGACATTCAAACATCCACTTCTATGGAAGTTTGCGGCTTGCTAAATTAATGACAGATGGAATGTTTGTCCTTTATGACTGTTTGTCAAGGCATCGTCAATTATTGCCAGATTCCTGATTGCTTTTTATTATTTATCCTAATGAAATCACAAACTCAATTTGTATATCAATCTCTTGTCTGAACTACATCAACCCTGCAGTACTTTTATTTTCCTGAAAATGCAGTGAAAGACTGCATGATGCTGAGCAGCAAAAACTGATAGTAACGGTGTGAGAGCAAGAGAAAGAAAGTCATTAATCTGAGGTTTGTGACATTAAGAATCTCTGGCACTGAATATGACTCTGTATAATCAATAGCATAACAATGACGTGTATTGCTAAATCCATGGTACTTATGAGTTACCTAAAGTTACAGACTGGATGAAGGGATGGGCATTTAAGGGAAAATACTATTCGATAGTGACCCACCAATTCCACCACCTCATGTACGCAGAAACACAGAGATATATCCTAGTTAACAATGTAATGACAGGCATATGATTCATTTGAAAGTGCTGTCCATGATCTCTGGTCGGAGCCAATTTTTCAAAACCCGCTAAACAAGTTCAGAGCTGTTATCCTCATATAATATTTTGTCCGGGAATAGTTTTTTTCTGATTGCACTGTAGACTCTGGCTCAATAAACTATAAAAGTTTGCTGACAAATCTTGCCCCTAATTGTTGAACTGTGGATGAACCTTGTTCTTCTTGGTGCAGGCAGACTTGCACTGCACCTTATTTTTGTTTACTTGGGAAAAGGATTGCAGTAACTCTCTGCTGTCAGGGCAGCCACAGCCCGTTGGAAATAGTGTTTTTCTATTGTTAATAGCAGTTGTAAACAGGCTGCAGACCCAACCGCTGAGTGCTGGTGATAGAACATAATTACTAAGATGTGCCGGTAAAAATAAAGGAAAACAAAATTACGAAAAAATAATAGTTGTTCATGCCAATCGATTTTTTTATTTTCTATTCTGAAGTCGTTACACATCTTAAATTGAAAGTTATTTGCAAATCAGAGTACATTTGAGTATCATTTAGTACAAACAGGGTAGTTCTGTTACAAAGTGCTCTAAAATGAAACTGAATGATGCTTGATAAGCTAGTTCTATAGCACTTTCATTTTCTTTGGTTATATTTTGCTCATCTTTTATTTTGCAGTTAGTTGAATGAAACAAGACTGAAAAAAAGTGATGGGAGAAGTGTGGGAATTGTGAACTCCATTCTAAGTTAACAAAATTGTGATTCTCTTTTTATTCAGAATTGCCCAGTCCAAATCTAATATTTAATGATGGTTGGGTGGTTTAACAGGATTGCTGAGCATGATGCACAGAACTCACACGCACTTCTATTTGGTAGATGTTCCATGAAGCCTAAGCAGGTTGTTTTAGCTGTGCTCCCTTAAGTGCTACCTGTGCTCTTGAAGCCCAGAGAGATGGAAGGGATCAGCATCCGTGAATGTTGTTGTTAAAAACAGGCTGGCTCAATGAAGCAGGCAGGCGCAGTGGGGATTAGCCAAGGATCACTGCTTTGGACTGTTAGGGACAGTCAAGTGTTAACAAATTCTGGCTCTGTGGCATTTATTAATGGGAATATTTTCTGAATTGTTTCAAGACCGTGAAAAAGAATATCTCCTGATGAGAGAGTGATTGGCCATGATTTTTCAAATATTTGTTAAATTATAAATAGGATATTTGGCTAAATGATATAGGTCTTGTTGGATGTCGCTGATTTGCAGGGGCTATTGCTTACCAAACTGGTCTAAGGAAGGAGAGCTGTTATTAGGCAGGTGGTTTTAAATTATCTGAGTAAATCTGGAACAGGTGTGAAAGGAGCAGCAGCAAAGTGGAAGCTCGAGAGTCCAGTAAGTACTATCCCATTCATCACAGATAACAATAACCAATTAAACACAGTGATTGAAACTGGACTGGGACCACATAAAGCAGGTTTGACCCCAGAAAAGGCTGACCTCTCCATCTAGCTGAAAAATAATCAGAAATTATAATCTACGTTGCTTTGTTTGTTTTTTTTCCTTTTGTTCGTGTGAATAATTTGGAAATTTATGATACTTTCGTTCACTGTTGTTCATATTGGACTTTTAACATTTGAGTATTGAATATGTTAGTAGAACGTTTTAATTAAACAATTGATATCATGAATTTTGTTTTCAAGACAGTGTGTGAATTATCTATGTTTCAGGTGTTCAATGATATCTTGAAGCAATAAATGGACAGCAAAGTGACTGAAACACACAATAGAAGAAAACGGCACCAACAACAAAACTCCACAAGGGGGACAATTGGAAAACAAGCGCCAAAGTCATTGCCACTAGTTTGATGCAATCGTCCGGTTACGTGTCAGTTACACGTACGCGCCGTACACAGACACACCAAGCATAAGCTTCCACGGTTCCAAGCATCTCACAACTAAACCAGAAAACGGTAATTTGCAATTTGTAATAAGGACAAAATAAGCTGCAGAGGAACGACCCCAAAAACATTCGGCAAAACTAACTTAATCAAACACTTCGAATGGAATTACCCGGAGGAATATTACAAGTTACGAAGCTAAATTTGCCAGAAGTCTATGAACAAAGACAACATATAACATACAGTGGACTGAATGAGACTTACAAAGTCTTATTTTTACTTTGAAATGTCATACAACTGGTTTACAAAACACACAGTGTACATTAATTAAACTGGTCAGAATACATAAATGTTACACAATGCCAATATGACCAGCCTTGTCACTTCCACTGTAATCCTCCAAATAAGAACGATTTTAAAACTTTATGGGGAAAAATCGGTATCGGCCGGTCAGACTTAAAAATCCGTTATCGGTGATCAGCCTAGAAAATTTCAATCCGTGCACCTGGACTGGCCAGCCAAGGATCATTTATACATACAGGGTGAGATGGTTGCTTCCAACACCAAAGAAGAGCTACTGTGGCAAAAATAGTTGAAAGAATTTAAGGCTGGTTCTGATAGAAATGTGTCAGAACACAGTGTATTGTTTTGGTACTAAAAGGGGGTACAGACATAATTTCATGCAGGGAGTTATGCTGACACTCCGTTAACAACTCCACCCGTTCCTGATGGCAAAGGACTAAGTTTGTCTCACTGTATGGAGTTTTGAATTGGGGGTTAGTTCCCTGTTTGTTGTCAGTAAGTGTGGATTTAATCTTTGAACCTAGTGCGATTCGTTGGAATACATAATTTTATGGCTGAATAACTGCAAATCTGTCTCAGGTGTATAATTCAATGCGTGGATGTGCCTTTGTGCAGCAGTGTTCCCCATTTCCTGGTGGAACCCCCTTAGCAAAAACTTATTTTAAGATAAAGCAATATATTTTGCTAGTCAGGTCACAACTCTTGAGTCTGTCTGACTCAAGTAGATAAAAATTTGCTTTGCTGCACAATGCGCCTCTTTTTTTCCTATCTTTCTTTGCATGCCTTTTCTATTTCCTCTACCCATGCAGAGTGAATAGAACAGACAGTTTCTGTTCTGAGCTGAGAAATAGAAGGACTGAGTGCCAGTCTGGAGTGCTTACTGACTTTCTGTTGTCAGGGGCCTCTGGATCAGTGTGAACAGGAATATTTTAGAAAGGGAGAGGCCAGACTATTAGATGTCAAAGAGCAGGAGTGGCAGAGAAGGGAAGTAGTCTTTTTACAGAAAGCTTGAGAATGAAAAGAGAACTGCAGATGCGTAGATTAAGGATGGTATGTAATATTCATAAGTGGTAAACAATCAACGATAATTTCTGGGTGTGTGATGGGTAAAGAACGCTTAAATTACTGAGTTTAATTTAAAAAAACTGTCAAAGCATGAAGAGGTTTTCACACAGAGAAAGAAATGTATTCTGCACCTCTTTCTGTGGTTATTACTGAAACATCAATGAAATCAGTGATTAATTTGACCTATCTGCTGACCTTTGTTGCATCATGAGGGAAATGTGACATGCGTTAAAAAAAAAATCGAAATTTCAACTGGTGACCTGAAACTTCAAATAATGTTATCAGTCCTCCAAGGTCTTGTAAAGCTGTTAACTTCTTAGCCTGAAAGACAAACGGAATACGGTGTCCCAAGTGCAGGTCAAGAAAAAAACATTTCAGATAAAGCTGAAAAGCTGGGTTGTTTTAAGAACATTTCCTTTCCTTTTGTTTCCTTGTTTGATAGTTTCAACAGTACTGAAGTCCCTATTGAGCTTTATATTCCATTTTTACTCTGTCTGGCTTTCAAACAGGTTTTTAAAATAAAGAAAAGTACTACAACACTACTATATATATATATATATATATATATATATATATATATATATATATATATATATATATATTTTCCTTTGCAAATTTAACTAACTAACTGAGAGATTTCAAAATGATCAGTCATAGTTGCATTTTCCTTGATAACCACCACTAAATCCCAATCAAATGTAAAGTTTTAGATAGAGTTCATCACACGGGATAACAATACAGGACTGTCATTAGAGACTCAGTTGTGAAAGCAGGTTTTACTTCTATCTCCCTTGGTGTGCCTGGGAGATCAGATCCCAATTAGCTTCAAGTGAGGTTCCAATTGCCGGCCGATTGATCGGTGCATCGCAAATTTTTTAAAGTTCTGAATTTCACTTTTGGTTATTTATAAGGAGAGATGATAGTTCAAGTGAGTCTGAAGGCTGAATCTTCACCAGACTTAATAGACTCAACACCACCCATACTACACAGGTTTGTTTATTATTGCCAGTGTCTATAGTTTATTAATTCCATTCAGTTCAAGCAAGCATAAACCAATTTTAGTGGTGTGTGAATAAATTAGGGGTATGTGTGAAAGCAAAGTTTCAATGCAGACCAACGCTTCAAAGATGATGTGGCCGTATGGCTCGATGTAAGCTTCATTGTGTGGGAGAACACTTTTTTTTGCCTTTTTTTATTTTGTTACCAAAGGAGTCAGAATCGCACAGGAAGCCAGATGGGAGGGTGGTCCCATATTTTGTTTTAAAAAAGGTATTGGATATCTTTAGGCTGCGGTGACGTTACTGTAGAAATACATGATACTGATTTTTGGTTGATACTATTAATGTTTGTTGAACAGCTAACAGCAAACTCACACTTTGATGCAAAGCTATCTGTATCCAACCTCTCTTCCGTTCTTGTCAGATTAACTGTTTGTCATGTGATCTGTGTTTGCTCTGATGCCTTTTGCAGTCATGCATGTGTTGTAAAGGGTCGTACAGTAAGGCTGCAGAGGAAACAATTGTCGTGCTTGTTTCCCATTACTCATAGAAGAACTTTCAGCCTTCGTGCACACAATGCCTGGAACTATTTGCTATTTACCACCGTCACTTTCACCTGCCCACATGTTTCTTGAAGGCATTAATTAATTTTAATGTCTGTTCAGTTGAAATTATTAAACTGGCTAGTCCTGATAGTCTTGTTCATGCTAATTTGTAAGTGGAAATGTATTTTAATATGATGTTGTTTTTAATCTACTCTGTGTGTGAACTAGTACTACTTATTTTCTCAACTATTTCTTTTTTACTTCTCCTCCTCATTGTAGAGTGTTTGCACGTGCAGTACATGAACACACAGATATGTCTGTGTTTCCACTGTGGCATATTATTTCTCAAATTCTATGGGCTGGGACAGGAAGTTTTGCAAAAATACCAAACAGGATGCTTCCTTATTCGTCCCCATTATTACTTATTCTTATCACTCTGTTTTCCCTCTTTCCATCCATTGTGCCATGCGGTTCCAGTGGTGCTATAAATGTTTATATGCATACAGGGACCATGCTCCCAAATGTCAGGAGGCCTGGATATTGTTAGAATAAGTAGTTTTATTATTGGAGAGGTTTGAAACTTTACAGACTGGAGATAGATTTACACGGAATGTTTTCATTATTCTTAGTAAATAATGAACAACAAACTTAGACACTTCTAACTTTAACGACCTGAGGAACAAAGCAAGTTTCATGAAGCTGCAAGACCTGAATCAAAATGTCATACAATTGGTTTAAGAAATGCAACCGCGAACGGGTATGACAGAGGATACATTAATTTCAACAGGTCAGAATACATACACAATGCTGACCATTCCTACTTCCACTATAATCTTTCAAAATAAGAGCACTTCAAATACACTACAAATTACGATTTTAAAACTAAGAGAAAAGAAAAATTGGAAAGCGGTCAAAATTGGTATCAGATGGTCAGATCTTAAAAATTTAAAAAGAAAATTGCAATCGGTTGCCCTCTAATTATCACGAGTACCACCAAACTGATAGGAATCCGTGTCACTCGACCTTTATAACCTTTTACCAGCTACCATCTTGGCATAGGTTCCAACAACCATCATTTTTGAAAAAAACGCAAAGCAGTTGTAATATGATATTAATTAATAAACAAATCCAGAAAAAAATATGTTTAATCATAATTCTCAGCACTGATCAGATCAACTTAAAAAATGTCTATATAACTCTTTATCAGGTCTAGTCTGTTTTCTATTTCTTTTTTTTTAATCTCATCTTGCTTAATTTTAATAAAGTATGTTGTGTTATCATTGTTTTATTAAACCTTTGTGGTTTTAATTGGTTTAATATAATACTCTACCATCTTATTGAAGGATTGTACATTACAATAATATGGATGTGAGACTACTGAACATGTACAATAATATGATTGGAGTAGAAATTTGTGTCTAGTGCATTGTGTTTACTACGTACCATGTATGAATTTCAAAGACTAAGAGTTTCCCCATGGGGACAATGAAGTGCCTTACCGACTACCACAATTTTGACATGCCAATGTGAGAAGTTCTGAGACATAACTTTATAAAGAGTCTTTTCAAATTTTGAATTGAAGTAAATGTAGCTGTCCCTGAGCCTCATATTCACTCATGCCCATATATGACATCATTAGCAGATGTAAGGGTTTCACTTATCCTCCTCATCCTAAAATTCCTTTTACTTTGGTAATGTTTTACCATGCTGTTAAGTGGGAGGAGAGAAACATAGCAGTGAGGTGGTGTCTGGAGTTGAATGGGAGAGGTGGCGGATGACATCATAGTTAACGTAATAAAACACTGGTCTAATGAGAACTCAGGAATATTCTGAACAAGACCTCTCTGAATGGGAGAGGTGGCGGATGACATCATAGTTAACTTAGTAAAACACTAGTGTAATGAGAACTCAGGAATATTCTAAACAAGACGTGAACCTGCGTTGGACTTGTTTGAGTCAGCTGGTACCCTGAATGTAATCCTTTAAACTGACAAAACAGATATCTGGATAGCTATGTTGGGCGAAAATAATTTACATTATCAGCATCCCTGTCTTCCACATGACCACCCTGCTTCTTTCTCTGTTTGCAATCTGTGTGCACGTATTGGTGTAACATTTGCAGAGATTTGTAAAACGGGAATGAATTCTCTGAATTGCAAATTCATCTTCAACTTCCCGAACTTGGACATATCCAGTACTGTAGCATGTTTTTGACTTTCACCATCTTCTTTGAATCGAAAAATCTTCATCGCCTCAAAATGTTAACCTTTTTTTTTCTGTAGAAAGCTCAGTGTAATAGGTTGCATCATCTTTCTCTCCTGGATTCTTTTTTTTTTTGTAGTTTTCTCTCACACTGACAGGTCTCTGGCAGTATAACTGTATTTCAAACTATTAAACTTTTCAATTATCCCGCGGTCCAAATGTGTCTTACCATTGTCTGTATGGTCACAGATCATCTATGAAATGGTACAGCACAAAAGGATATGAATATAATCAGTACTTATCATTTTATTTACTCTCTCTATTTCTCTAATGTGTGGGCAAACAATACAACGCATAGCTAGAGTTTTTGTCAATACCATTAGAACTCTTGTTTTTAAGATTATTGAAAATTTATATTTTATCTCATAAACTTCTTTTCCCAAACCATGTTCTGACGAGTCCCCGATTAGGGAAGCGCAAGTGTAAATCTCCAGAGATGAGAAGGAGCAGATGTTGTACCCTTCTGAGGTGTTTCCAACACTTTTATCCGGTTCAACACAGTGTAAGAAGAAGAAAAAATAAGAAGAAATCTTTTATTGATCAAAACACTGGACAACATAGTGAAATTATTTCTCTGCATTTGACCATCCCTGAGAGAGCAGTGGGCAGCCCCTTTATTATGCTGGGGAGCTAGAGTTTCAGGGTCTTGATCAGGTCTTGATGGGACTCGAACCGGCTACCATCCGATTGGGAGATGGCCGCTCTACTCACTGAGCTACGGTCGCCCAAGAGTCTTAACCAAAACATTTTTTCACTATTGTTTGAGCTGGTGTCTCTCCTTTCTTCTGTCCTTGTATGTAATGGAATCCCCTCCACACACATGGATAAAGCCAAGGTTTGACAGGTGAAGTGAAGATGATGCGAGGTTGTCGGTACCAGTTAAAAACAGGCAGTGAATGACATTCATACATGTCAACATTTTCATGTGTTTGTATTTTTAGAAAGTTTATTCCAGAGAATATTTGGTTAAGGCAGACAGGTAATGTTGTTTTATCCAAATTTTTCTCCATGAAGTTTACTTGAAGTCATGTAATTTAGCTCCAAGGTGTTTCAAGGCGAGTGGATTACTGCACTAAAATTCTGTTGAAAAAAGTATTTATTTTAAATTCTCATTAAGTATAGCAGCATGTGACTTATTTTGGTCAACCAAATGTAAAAAAAATAAATGTACATGTCAAATAGCAGAAGCACATCTACACAGTTGTGAACCTCCATTGTTGGAATTATAAATAATGGTTGAAGATGTTTTGACCAAGGCCCTGTTTAGATCATGCGAATTTACAAAGAAATGCAAAAACAAATTTCGTTTGAAATCTACATACTCATATCCTCAAAAATCCCCTTTCGATAAATACCTTTTATTTTTAACATACGCCTTCATTTTAAAATTAATACCTGCGCATGCTCGCAGCGTTTCCAATACACAGACTCCCCTCCCTATCAGCACACAGACCTGCGGACCAGTGGGAACAGCCAGAGGATGAAGTTTAACCTTTTAATCTGCTCTCCCTGAACGTTAGCATTCACTTTGCCAGATAACCATTCTTAAAGTGAGAGATAATGGCTTCCAGGTGCAGTCTGAATGTTTACTGCCTCATAAATTTGATTTAAAAAAATAATTAGCACGTGGTCCGTTAACTTAAAGCTAACATATAATTGGAATTGCAATATACATGCTAATGCAGTTAGCATTGACGGCGCGGCCTTAGTCAAACAACAAACGAGTATCTACAAATAAACTGTTTCATTAAACATATATTTGACAGCTAAACTTGAAAAGTTTGTTAATGACATGCTGAGTTCTAAAAAAACACAGTCAATGCAAAAAATATATTCTGCAGAAAATATTAATTCTTATTGGCTGTCTACAGAAAAACATAGCCTTTGATGTTTCGTTTTGTAGGATGTAAAACATTCAGAGGTCAATACCTTCAGAAACCACATAGCACAGCGGCTCTCAGAGCCATGTAAACACAAAGTCAGGAAACATAAATGTAGACAGTTATGTTAATGATTCAAAGGTAATCCTTAATGTTAACTGACAAGATAAAAAACATTTGTACCTTATCATGAAAAATGTGTCCTTTACAGTCAAACACAGATCTTGGTTCTTTTGTTATTCTTTTTTTGTTATCATTATTATTGCTGAAATATATTTAACTTTTCAGCAATAAAATTGTCAAAATATGTCAAAATGACTTTAGAACACGATGTTGTCTGAAATCGATCGCAGTCCCCTGAATCGAATCGTAATCGTGTCGTGGCAGACTTTGTGATATGGGCAAATATCTTATTGTCGCCCAAAGAATAGATATATGGTATCGTGATTGAACTGGTGATTTACACCCTTAGTGCTTCATGGTATCTTAACATTCAGACAAATCTAAGGTTGAGTTAATAAACTCATCAGAGTCTGCAGCACAAACAAAATTCTTTAATATATTCGTTGACATTTGGTGTTCAGTCGTTATGTGGACATACGGTTGAAAACATCGTGCGTGTATGGGGAAAAAGTTGTACAGTTTTTAAAAGAAGTGGGAATAACGAGTTACAAAGAAATGTTTTCAAAAGATTCCACTCAAGTTAGTATTTTTACACCCCCAAGTGGCAGGTGTCCTTTAAATGGGAAGCCAAACTATAACCATAGGTTTCCAATTTATGTAAAAATTGTTGTCTGTCGTCTGAACAGCTTCTTTTTCTTTGTCTGAATGATGCTTATACATCAGAGTTGCTGATCACACTATAATTTCAATTCTCCTCTTTATAGAAGCAATTACTGCAACTAGGCCTGCACAATGATTAAATAATTGTCTGATCCTAATCAGACATTTATTTTGCATTGTAGTCCAAAATTGCCACTCCTTTTTTGCAATAGAACAGCTGGGTGAAATAGAATGTCATATATTATCACTTTTTTCCAGCATTCTGTCTAACTGGGGCTCATTCATGAGAACCTAAGTGGAGAATAAAATGATCTTCCATTTCCACTTCTGTGTGTCTTACTACTTTCTGTGGATCTGTCACTCTACCTAATTCTCTGAAATGTGACAGACTGGCCAGCCTTTGGATTTTCCAGGTGATTAACTATAAGTTGAACCTTCAAACCAGAGTTTAAATATAAATTTGACTCTTCCCTCTCATTAGATGTATTTTTATTATTACATCGTGATAAAACTGATACTCTACCAGTGGGTTAAAATAGGCAAAAGAAGACAATTATATTTTTAATTGCAATTACTTATATGGCACTTTGTAACACTTCTCTCTTATCTGTTGTTTGTTGTAAACAGGAACGATAGGGTGCCACGTTGAAGGCTTTTGAGCCATGAGAGTAACAGTGTAACTTAACAGTATCATCATATTGCTTATATTTTCATACCTCTACCATAAGGGGACGTAAAAGGTTAGTCGAGTCCTGTTCATTCTGTTTCACCTTACCTACATCATAGTAAATAATTAAATCCACATATCCACAAGCCCTACTGGACAGAATTCATTGAATTTTCCATTCACTTATCAATTCTTTCTGATAGTTGAGCATCCATAGTTGAGCATCCATATTTAATTTCCTCAGCTATCTTTTTGCATTGTTAGACACAGTTGAACTTGTCATGTGGCTCTTGTACACTTGTACACATCTCAGAGCAAGAAATGTTATGATTTGGTGGACAGAAATGGCTGGTTTATTAATCTGTACTGCTATCAAGATGGCTAAAAATACTTGAGACTTTTTCAGTCGTTTCTGACGTGAGACCTAGATAGCATCTTTTGTTTTGCTTCTGTTTTCAGTGGGTCAGTGTTGCTAAGGGAGTTGCCTCAGGCTCTTGTTCTTGTACTCTGCATGTTAACAGAAGGAGTTTGCTTGTAAGCAAAGAACGGGATAGACTGACTCGTACACCGATCCTCGCAGATATGACTGTTCTTTCCTGTGTGTGAGACTGATGTGATGTTGTGGGGGCTTAGTTAGGATTACAATGTTGGTCCCCTCTGTGACCCTCTTCAGTCTGCCGCTTTCAGATTATAGCTAATCGCAGACTGCTACGGCTATCCCTCCACAACCACCGTAAAGGGCACGACCCGCTGGAGCTAAGTGTGTGTATGCGGTCTCTGCTTGTTACTATGAAGGTGTAAAAAACTAGGAGGCTTTGAGAAAACTTATAAAATCCAATGTCCTCTTCTAATTACAAGCTTTGCCTTGAACTTGTGTTATTTAACGTCCCTCTCCGTTAATTTCCCACCAGTAGCAATGTATGATTGGTGTGTGCTATATTCTGTCTTTCTTGTGGTTGTTCATGCCTGCATGTGGGAGTGTCTCATTTTATTTTCTCTCAGTAAAGCACCATTCTTGGCTTGAGTCCTATTGCTTAAGTCATCTTACTCGGAGGAAACGCCAAAGGCAGAATCCTACAAAGCACCATGATAGGTAATTTCGAATGACATCAGCGGCCACATTTTAAAAACACACTTTTCCACGCCAGTCTCTTACTTCATTGCTGTTTTATCTTCACATATAGAGCAGAACTTTCTAATAACTTGATTAACTCTTTATGTGCTTCTGGATGAACAGGAACACATATAAGATAAGATAAAGATAAAGATAACCTTTATTAGTCCCACAATTGCAATTTCCCCATTGTGGGACTAATAAAGGTTATCTTTATCTTTTATCTTTATATGTTTGTGCAAATATGTAGTTAAAAAAGCATACCCTTTAGGGATAAGCTGAGAGGAGGGTTTCTCCCACATCGGGTATTGAATTGGAATAAAATCATCAGATGCATCAAAAGGAGAGCTCCTACTGAAACTAAACTCAAAAAGATTTTTTGGTGCCGTACAATATTTTTCAAAAACCATTCTAGTTGCTTTTAATTTAATCCCAATAAGAGAGAAAGGGATGTATTCATTGAAATACCGTGAGCTTTTGCTGAAATTGTCTTAATACGACTAAACCCAATGGGGCTTGATGGGCTGGCTGGTGTGTGTGAACATTTGGTAAAAAACATTCCTTAAAATACTGGCAACAGCTAGATATT
Organism: Lophius americanus; assembly: GCA_037951165.1. Lineage (NCBI taxonomy): Eukaryota > Metazoa > Chordata > Actinopteri > Lophiiformes > Lophiidae > Lophius > Lophius americanus. The sequence goes on from JBBDHG010000303.1 coordinate 242,017, forward strand.
ATTTTTGTGTGTGAGTGTATAGGTGACCTACACCAGCCCTCATTGAAAAACTAGCCTATTATTCTTTATTTCTTTGTTTGGAACTAATACATATTTCCCATTAAATAGATTATAAATGAGTCACCATGTGCAAAACATAAAGACAAAACAAGACAAAGAAGCATGAAAACATAGGCGATAACATAAACCAGCAGTCTAAATATTTGTGTTCCGTGCATCCCTGCCCAGAGCCTAATGAGTCTAGAGCACCAAACACGGAGCAGTGATGTTGACATCAAACATTGGCTCAGCACCCACTAGCGGCCCTAATAAACATTGAAGATTGGGTCGTAGTAGATACTTGTGTGTTAGGCAAGGGTCCAACAAAAGCCAAATAGTCTGTTCAGTCCCCCAAGCCGCAAGAATACCCATGACCTGTATTCTCTGAATATTTCTGAGATAATGACAGAGATTGTAGGAGTTTTTTCTAGATCAAGAGCCTGACAATAACTCGAATTAATGAAATTAATGTGTAACTCTGTGTAAATAAAGCGATCTAGTTGGTATGTTCATTCAGACTCTGTGTTCTCGGTATAGACTTTTCCACCACTAGTCCCTCCTCCCTGTTCAGTTAATTTTCAATAAGACAGACAGACGTAGTTTCAACATGGGAGACATGATTCCAGTAGCCTTCTCTGTTTTAAGTGGAGGAGGTTGAGTTTTCTCTCTCGATTAACATCAAACGAACAAGGACAGAAAGCAATCATGCAGCAAACCTGCCCTACGTTGACTGAAAAACAATCAGAACCTCTCATACATAGACAGTACACTCAGAAGCACCTTCAGTTCAAAGTTCAGTGATGCGTGAAGATTTAAAAAGTTCAGTGTAGAGAAGATCGGATGTGAAAGAATTTGAAGTATCATTCAGTGATTTTGAGTATAGAGGAGAGTGATGTTTTGGGAGTCTTTTCTTTGAAACACTTCCATTTTTTTCAACATTTCTGTTTGTCAGGTGGTTTGGAAGATCTAACTAATATGGGATGGCTCCTCTCAAACAGAAGCCCCTCTTACATCACTTGTTTAACGCAAGACTGTTGCTCTATTGTTGCAAGGATTTTTTGTAGGGGGATGGCATTCCACCTTTGAGCTGGCAGCAGAGGGAGTAACAATGCTGAATGAAGTAATGACGCACTGTGGCATGATATTTAAAAGTTTTCAGCAGCTAGTTGTCCAAATAAGCAAAGGGGGGATGGACTGAGGTGGGCAGAACTTGCACACTAGGAGTGGTGGAGTCTGACAACCTAGGGGAAAAAACTTTGAAGCAGCCTGATGGTTCTGCATCTCCCCCCGGATTGCCGAAAAGAAAACTAGCTCTGGCGGGATGCAATAATTTTGTCTTAACAGGCAGAACTTGAGATTCTTCATTCATTTGTCTGTAGAAATGGCCACTCTTTTTTGTTACTTGAATTCTTGCTGTGATTCACATAATTTATCTAAACCCTCTCTGGACCTGCTGTTTGAATATGTTTGCACAGACGGGTGCAGGTAAACACAAAAAGCAGTACATCAGCAGAATTTATGAGTGGCTCAGTATATCGTTGCCACCAGCCAGATGTACCTGATAATTTTGTGTTCTCAGCTGTCTTACTGTCTGAGACAGACAGGGAGCATTCTCTATTCTCTTACTGTTTACTGCAGCTTTCAAGGCTGTGTAATTATGATCTGTTTGCAACAGATACATGTACAGCATGTACTGAATGGGTGTGGGGTTTATCTTTTCCTACTTAACTCTTATTAATCCTTAATTTCACTTCACTATTTATGATCACGTTTAACACAGTAAAACAGATTAAAGTATGGGTGGAAAAAATTAATTTTTCCATGCTCCTTTTTGTATTTTACTCCTTTTTAATCATTAGTTGTTTTAAGTTAAGCCTTAGTTGTTTTAAGTTAAGCCTAACTTGAATTACATACCCTGTTACGATCCCTATTCAGTACCTGATTCAGAGGGATCCATAACACATAAAGAAATAAACCAAATGATGCAGTTTAACCATGTTTAATGGGTATACTCACAAATCAAAGCATGTGGAGAAGGGAGCCCTGGCCAACACAAACCAAAAGAGGCGGAAAACCTACAAACCAGCCACGCAGTGGGTTGTAGGATCTGAGCTTGTCCCCTGACCTAAATTCCCGGTCTAAACTAAAACATCTATCAGGACCGAAAACGGGATTGCCAGGAACTCCCAACTCAATTCAACATGGTTACTACTACTGGAGTGCATAAGGAACGCAAAGACTTCCGGCTGGAGGAAGAGAGAGGATTTGCGGATCTGCTTCCTCCGCCTTTATACTATGTAGGTGCGCCTCTGGCCAATGAGCACTATATAAGGCTAGGAAAAAGCAGATGTTAATGACGTGTAGAAAACATGAGTGAAAACGGGGAAAGAGCATGTTCGCGCAGACAAAAAGACTATAATATTTTATCCCCGAAATGGAGATGTTATGGAAACATCACCGCAGCGTCTGCTGCAGATGTTTTGTGATCACGTTATAACCCAAAAAGGATTTCATATGGATTATTTTCAAATTTGATACACCCAAAGACTCCAGGAAGAACATGATTGATTTAGGGGCGGGGGGATTTGGGCCTCCAAAACCATTTTTGGGGGAAAATCCTTAATTTTTTGGATAACTCTCAAGCCCCCTTAAGAAAAGTTTGTTCCTTTTTTAATGCATCGATTTGCTGTTAAAATCAAGATAAGTAATGTATTTCAAGTGCTCTTATTTCAAAGGATTACAGTGGAAGTAACAACGCTGGTCGGCATTGTGTGATGTGTTAGATTTTGACCTGTGGAAATTCATGTACGCACCCTCCCCGCAGTACGTTTCTTAAACTTTGTGCCTGGCTCCCACTAGCCTTAGCCGCCGCTTACGTTAGCTTCTTAACTTGCAATGTTCCTTGGGGTGAGTAAACTTTAATTATGTGATTGGGTCCGTTGTGCTGAACAATTTCGGGGTTCTTCCGCCACAGCTTCTTTTGTCCTTACGTTTTAAAACCATAAATGACAGCATTGATACATATTTACAGCAGGCTCATGGCTTGCTCTCAGCTCCCGCTAGCTATATCAGCTCTGCTAACGTTGGCATCTTAACTTGCCATGTTCCTTCGGTTGAATAAATTTGAAGTGTGTGATAAATTTCGTTGTGCCGAGCGTTTTCGGGGTTTTCCACCACGGCCTTTTTCGTCCTTATTTGTGTTAAAAATTGTGCGCTTTGTGTTTTCTGGTATTTTTGGAGTTTTTTGGCAGATGGACCAGTTTACCAATCTTCTGAGGTGATGTTTATTTGCATTCATTTAGCAAAGATAAAGCAAAGTGTATCTAATCAACAGATTGTGCCGGATTTAGATGAATCAGTTCCTCCGGGTCTCAACCAGTTCTTGGATAGTTTTGTGTGTTCTGTATTTAGTTAAATTTAACAATAGTTGCTCCCTCAGCGTGTTTTATTTTTACAGAGTGCCTGTGTATTCTGAAATGTACCTGAGGTTTTGAAGAGTGGAACTTTACTCTTGAAGTCAGCTTCATTAAAAGTTTTTTTTTTTTTTTTGTTTGAACTGTTTCCCCTCTACCCTTTCACTCGTATTCAGTTTCCCTTTGCAATTACCCAGTATCCTCTGCTCCTGCTGTCAGCCGCATGTCTCCAGTCTCTAGGCAGAGCAGCACCAGAACATGTGTGTGTTGTGTTTGTGTAGAGTCATTCAGCTCATGGTAAGAAAGAAAGTTGAATTCTGAAGAAACTGAACTTCTGTTTCGACTTGACAGAAGTTTACGTCTTGGCACATAAATGGAAGTCCGTTGCATTTGTGTGAGTTATCTTAACCCTGCATGTCTCTGTGTATGTGAGTTGAGGGTCTCTTCTTGGTGGATGTGTAAGTGGAAATATCCTTTTCTTGATACTCTCCCCCAGCATCAGAATTCCCGTAGTGAGCTTGGACTGATAGTAAAGGAACAGTACGTCTTATTTTATTTTATCAATACTGGCAGCTTCTAGTTTTCGTTGCGCTTCCAATATATTCTTAGAACTGCCTAACACTTCACTAACCCCTTTAGAATGGTGCTTTAGCGACAGTTAGATACCACTCTTATTTTAGTGATTTAATTAGGTGCAATATTCTTAAGGCAGGGTCATCACAGATAAATGTTGGGAACTATGTGGATGCCCCCAGTCATTTCTCATCTTTCTTCAGTACTAATAACTACTTCAACGTGATTCAAATTGGTTCAAAGGAGCTACTTACCTTGGGCTTGTGCTTAAGATAACAACAGAAGCTCTGTAGTCAGTCTGTGTTTCTGTTCTTTGAATGGGGGTACTTCGAGACAAATACTCTCTCTAATCTTGTGACCTTTTGACCCTCAGACCCTCCAGCTGAGTACAACTCCTGAGGTTATTTGATGTCAGAACAAGGAACAGGGTGTTATGTCCACACTGGTCCGTTTGTCCTGTATGTTATTAGATTAGTATGAAACAGGTGTATCAGAACTTTAACTTTTGTCTGCCAGATTGCTTAGAGAATTCAAAGTGTTTATTGTCATGTGGACATTTAAGAAATAACATTTACCTTTACAGTATAATTCTTCTTTTGCAATTCACTCCCAATGCCATTTAACATGCTTATAAAGTTTGGTGAAATTTGAAAATGACAAAATATAATAAAAAGGGCATAATAAAAGACAAGAATGATAAGATAAAAATATGATAAAATAATTTATGCATATATACCTTTGTGCAGTTTTAAAGTCAAGAGTGACTTTACCAAATTTAATTACTATTAGAATTTTTATTAATTGTCCAAAAGTAGCATCAGTGACTCAAATGTTGGGGGGGTAGGGATGTGGCAGGGGCCGTGGCTTTGATCGATCTGTTGATCACCCTGGTGGTCTTTAGCTAGAAACCTGTCTCGGTCTATTTGAATACCATGCACATTTGCAGATTTAGTAACAATTTAGGCCTAAGATTCTTGAAAACTGTATTTTTCACTGCAATGTTCTTTCTTCCCCTTTGTGATGCCAATTATTTTGTTTCTTTTTGGATGTAATAAGCTGTGTGGATGGAGTGTCATGTATGAATTGTCACACTCTGAAAGTGGATCGTTATTGGGTGTAGCCTGACATCTAGTGACCGAAACATGCATGTGCATTTTAGAAATGTCATAGCCACTTAACCTGACGCTCGCCTCTGGGTATTTATGACTGCTGATCCACAGCTGCTCTTAGGTCACACTTGTAATTATTCCCCCTCAGATGTCTTAATTGCCTCAACTTAAAAGTTCTGTTGCGATGTCTATCACTCATTTACCTGATTTACATATTTGTCTTTCACTCTGTCCTCCTGTTAATCACCTATAAAACTCAGTTGAAACTGTTTCTCTGATCAGTTTTCTTCTATGAATGATGTCTGTCTAATTGATTATTTCTTCTTTCTCTCCCTCCACCTACCTCCCTTCTTGTCACCACCTTTCCTTGTTGTCTTCGATCAATATTTTGTTTTACAACTCTATGCCTTTTTTTCACCTGTTTCATCATTCATTCTTTACAGAAACTCAAACGGCTGATTCCTGATGAGGTAGGTTTGCTGTTGCTCGCCGCCATCACCTGTGTGCCTGACTTACCCATGTGTCTATGTGGTCTTTTTTAATAGTCAACCAGTTTCATTACCATCATAGAAACCTAATATGTGTTCTCCTGTGCTGTAAGGCTGGATGTGCTTATGTTGAAGATACACACTGACCACATGAAATGTTATGCAACAAACAGGATGATGCCTGACAAATTATTGACTGGCATTAATTTGAAAGGTCACTATGTCACTGTTGCCAACAAATACTTACATTTCAAAGTTTTCAGTGTTTCTCATTCTTTATTACATGGCATAAACACTGACCGTGACCATTAAACCCAGAGATGCCTCTAGTGAGATAGTTTGTTAAGCCTGCTCTCTGGAATAAACCTAAGTTTAACTCTGAGGTCTGGGTTAAACTCAGAGTTCTCGGTTCCAAAACAGCTCATCTGAGCTTATTAAATCACCTGAGTTTATTAACTCTGTGCGCCAGGACTATCAAAATCCATCAATGGAGGTCTGATACTCTCATTCACCATGGCAACCAGTGAGATGCTCTTGCTGCCGAACTTTTATTGTGGTCACGAGCAGAAGAAAAAAGAGCAAAACGATTTCAGCAGTGAAGTAGAGAAAATTGATGATTGAGTCAACATCTCTACTAGTTTTCTGTACTTTCTTTGAATTTCGCGATGCCCAGGACGAGCTGGAGAGTGTTCTTAGAGAGATGAATGTCTGGAATACCCTGCTTGGTCCGCTGCCAATTTATCTCAGACAGGAAGGAAGAGAATTGATTGATTGCAGATAGATTCATGATTATACTTCACATCACAAATGGAACATATTGATAATCCTAATATAGAGGCTCCCATTATAAACCATCGCGGTTTGCAATGTTGGTGTGGCTTGAGAATAAATTACTCAATCAGATAAGTGATGGACTGTGATGCAGAAACTGGGTCTTTGTACCAGGCACTTTGTACTTTGTATCAGGGAATGAAATCACATTCAATCTGAATCTAACAGACCTCTCCTGATGTAAATCTATAATATGACTAACGAGAGAGACGGTCACGGCTCAAGCTCAGAAGGAGGAGGAGTCAGGAACAAACTTGCGGTTCGTTAAAGAAAACCTGCCAGCCGACAGGTTAGGTCCTCTGAGTCAGTTACCACTGTAGCCGACTCTGAGTTTCTGGGACAGAAAACCCAGAGTTTCCCATCATGTCAGGGTAAAAAAATTCAGAATTCCCCCGAGCACGCTTTTCTGGAATACCCCGGTCTTATGTTCTCTACTTGCCTGTATAAACTGCGTATCGAGTTTGTGTGCAAATGTTCGTCAGCAAAAAACCCTTTGCTGTTTCAGATAGCTTTCTGATATTCCCCTCTGACCTCTGACCTCCTAACCTGTGTTGTATCGTCTGCTCCTCCAGTTGGAGCGTTTCACCAGCATGAGGATGAAAAAGGAGAAAGGTGGCAGTGTGCCAAGTCAGCGATACTCTTCATCCTCCAACTACGAGTTAAATCCTCAGAGTGCCATGCTGCACGACCTCACCGATGAGTACGTCCTGGAACTCTTTGAGCAGATGCTGGTAAGAAAGAGAATACTGAATGTTTATGTTTAGTGTGGAAAATTCAGCTTTTTCAAAATCGAAATCTGTGGAAACTGCAACTTAGAATATTCCACTCAATAATACCAAAATAAGAAATGTTTCTCACTTACATAGTATTACCTAATAACTTTGAAGATCAAATCCATCCCTGATCACATGTGGCGACACTCCTGTTGACAATATCACATACGACTTATTCTTAAAGATGAAAAAATATCTCCAGAGATGGAGTTTTATTTTATTTTATGTTAGAAGCTAATATTGTGATTTAGCTTTGATTTTTTTTTTTTTTTTTAATTTTCTAAATCCAAGCCCTGTTTTAATCCACAATTAAGGTGTAGAGCATTCACCTTCATGTCGTCTTACACATAAAGCCACCACCAGTAATAACAATAAAACTCTAGAAGTAAAGGTCTTCATATGTAGCACGGAATATTAGAATTCCAATCACTGAATTTTGTCAGAATTGAGAATTGAATCATAGTTATTTGAACTTTTTCCGTTCTAAGTACAATATGATTTGTACTTTAAAAAGAGTTTGTATTTATTAATTGCTTGAGTCTGCATATTTGTTAATCATCTTCTATTTTATCCCTCCATCCTTTTTTCTCTTTTTTCCAGGTGGATATGAACCTGAACGAGGAGAAGCAGCAGCCTTTGAGGCAAAAAGACATCATGATCAAACGAGAGATGGTTTCCCAATACCTCCACACATCTAAAGCCGTCAGTACCGCATTAATCATGATATCTCTGGGCGCTGCAGGGAACTCCTGCACAGCCTCATGGAGGTCCTTGTTTCCTCAGCACAGTCTAAATTTACTACAAATTACAAAGCAATTTGTCCTTTCAGAGCTAAATCATCGCCAGACATCCCCAGTCTGTCTAAAGCATCATTAGCCTTTTCTGTTGGTAATCGCAGTTTTAACAGTACTTGATCAAATAAGAACTATAATCAAATAAAGTGAGAGTAAGTAGATGTAAGGACCCCCATTACCAAACACGGATGGTAGGGTGCACACTTGATTTGAACTGTAAAATAAGCCTGTTAAGAGAAAAGCCTACCAAAGTAAGAGTTAATTCTACTAATCAAAATTTCAAATAGGGATTGACTGTTGCCCTTGGAGATTTCGGACCGCTCATGGAAGTAATACAAATATAATCTGTAAGAAAACGAATGAAAAAAGCAGAATCATTGTGTGTTTTTTACTGTTCAGGGCCAGAACCGGAAAGAGAGCTCCAAATCAGCCATGATGTACATACAGGAGTTAAAGTCGGACTACAGAGACACTCAGCTGCTGAGCTGCCTGGAGTCCCTGCGAGTTTCACTCAATAACAACCCTGTGAGGTATAAGAACACACGCACACGCACATGCGCACATAGCTCATCAGCTCATTTCTACGCCATCCATGTCCAGAAACTGATAATTCTGTCCAAACGTTACGTGTCCTTCACATCAGTCAGACCGGATCAGGACCCACAGCAGATGATTGTAGGATAACCAGATGTTGTAGGAGTCCAGATGTTCTGGTGCAGATGTGTTCATATGAGCTTCATCTCGTGCCACAGACGATCCATAATGATTTAAATGGAGTACATTCTTATTCACCAGTGATCTCCATACAAATTATTATATAATATGATCATATAATAATCGATTCTTGGCCGGTTCTCTGATTTTATGTAGGCTGTAGGGTCGTAGAGGTTGTACCCAATTTAGATCAAATGTTGGTAGATTAATTATAACGTAGACATCACTCTGAGATTACGCTTACAAAATGTAATTGTTCATCAGTGTGAATAATCCACGGGATATAAATATTTCAACCATTTAATTTACACTATCATGTGCACTGATCATTAAAGTCATTTTTAAACGATGATTAAAAAATAACTTTAGTTTAATTTTTCAAGTTTAGTTCACAGATAGGAATAGAGATCTCTAAATTTAAGAAGACTCTCACTACTAGTTAGTGAGACTCTCACTAACTAGTCATCTCTCTAGGAACACGCCTCATTTGTTGAATTATTTTCCCCAGACTTCATTTTTATATTCTTAAACAATGTCACACGTACGTAAGTACATAAATCTACGTATTTCTTTCCACTAATTTCGCAAAAAAATGACAATCACTGTTTTGAGGATTTTAACGGAGTCGGACAAACTTGGATGACTGGAGAACAAAAATCCTTTCAAGATAAAACAGATATTTCCTACTTGTCCTCAACATATCTTGTGATGCTGTCATTTCCAGCTGGGTTCAGAACTTTGGAGATGAGGGTCTGGCCTTGTTGATCAATCTGCTCAAAAGACTCCAGGAGGACAAAGACGAGTATCCGTAAGACTCTTCAGCCACATAATAGACAACTATTAAAGTCTGAATTACCACTTGGAATGTTTTCATCCGTCCTCTCTCTCTTACAACATCTAGACTGATGGGTGTGAAATGCCAACACGAGATCATCCGCTGTCTGAAAGCCTTCATGAACAACAAGGTAAGAAAAAAAAACAAAAAACGTTTCTGGACTTCACTTGAAATAGTAACATAAAAAACTTCACATATGTGAGGGCTGCCTGACCTCCAGACTGGTTTACATGTCTTGTAACTCCCTCACAATTATGAGAAATCAAAACAAAGCAAAACATCTCTTTGCAAGTATTTAAAATAATATTTCAAATTGTTGCTCCGTTTTTTGATAATTCCTTTTCCCCCTACTCTCCTTGTCCTCTTTAGTACGGCCTGAAATCCATGCTGGAATCGGATGAGGGAATCCCTCTGCTGGTCAAAGCCATCAACCCTCGAGTGCCTCACATGATGGTGGACGCAGTCAAGCTGCTCTCTGCCATCTCCATACTGGAACATCCTGAGAACCTGTGAGCATGTGTGAAATGTTGTCATTATGTATTCATGTATGTCTAACGGGATTACCTTCAATCGTATTTGTATGTACATATAAATATGTGGAGCTCTGGGTTTGGAGTCTAAAATGACATTTTTTCCGATTTATCACATGAATAATTAAACAGTTGCTCAAAATAATTCTTTCAAAATTTCCCCCTGTATGTATGTTGAAGCTCATACATCCACTAAATGCATGTTATTATGGTAGTTTTTGTATTAATGCAGTTTTGGCTGATGATAATGTGTTTTTTGCAGGCATGAGCGTGTTTTGGAGGCCATCACAGAGGAAGCGGAGAAACGGGACATTGAGAGGTTTCAGCCGCTCCTTACTGGCATGAACATTCAGAATATTGCTCTGAAGGTACAGTTGCACTCATATGGTAACAATAATAAATCTCCAGGTGTGTATTTGTCTGATAGATGCAGTCAGCCCAGTTCAGTTCCATTGACAGAACTGTTCTGTGCTGTATGCATCGTGAGTGACCCACTGAACTGACAAATAATTTCATTTGTACTTTGAAGAGCGGCTGCATGCAGCTGATCAACGCCCTGATCAGTCGGGGAGAAGAGTTGGACTTTCGGATCCATATTCGCTCTGAGCTGCTGAGGCTGGGATTGAGGGAACGGCTTACGGTACGTCCTCTCTTCCGTTCTTCTCTCCGGCGCCAAACACTTTCCCAGCCTCACTCTTGACATCTTTTAATTCAAGTGAAGAATCTGGAGACGGCAATATTATAGTCTATATTTGTTTTATTTTTGATTATTATTTTTACATTTTCATAATACGGTCAACTTTTCCTGATTGGACGCACCTACTGGAAGATTTGTTGATTGAAAATGTTTACATTTCAAGAAAAAAGACAAATTAAATGTGGTGCTGATTCGTATTTTTCTGCCACAAACCATCCAGACTCTGTTTGCCATACTATTACTGCCGATCTTTCACCCTTTCATCCTGACTGCTGTCTCTGCAGGAGGTGCGGATGATCGAAAATGAAGAGCTGAGGGTCCAACTGATGGTGTTTGATGAGCAGGCGGAGGATGACTCTGAGGACCTCAAAGCCCGTCTGGATGACATCCGCATCGAGATGGAATATCCTTCTACTGGACAAAACTGTCTGGGCCCGCTGTTTGACTCTGAAACTTCTGGTTATGAGACAACTTTGTATGCCTCTGTTTCCTCGTTTACGTCACTTTTCTAATTTGTCCAGGGAAAAAATAGAACCCACGACATGTTTTTCATAATGAAATGATACTTGTGATTCAGAGAGTGTGGCGTAAACAATGATATGCATAAATTCACTGAATGGTAATGAGTCTGGTGGCTCCACAACACAATCACATTTCTCATTTCCTCCCCTGCACAATCAGCCTGACCACTTCATTCCTCAGAGACAGACGCATATTTAATGCTCATCTTTAATATGCAGAATATTTAAGGCCTTGACCGGTGCAACCCTGCATAGACAATCCTGTATTCTACATCAGCTACTCCTCTCCAGAGCTTTAAAGAACTGCAAGCATCCAGCATGTGGTGAACTCCGTCAGCGATTTAATGAAAGCCTGAATATACATTTATTATAGGAGGAGGCAGTCCAGTTACATAACCAACACCAACAGAAACCAGAGTTACTCTGTTACGATCTTTATCTACAGAGTGTTACTGTTTAATCATCCTAATAATAACTGTATTTGTAAAGCTCTTTCCTAAACAAAGTTACAAAGTTCTTCCCACAATTCATGAAAATAAAACCATCAAAACAAAAACATAAAGCTATAAAATGTTACAAGACAATCCAACAGCCCAAACAGTTACAGGAGAAAAGTCTTTCCTATAAAAATATGTTTGAAGCAGTGAGAAGACACTGGGTTATGATGCAGCGCAAGAGCCTGGAGCATAAAGGTGAAAAGCTTTGTGATATAACTGGGTTTCATAACATTTTGGTCCTTAAATGTTATTAAAGAAGTCTTAAGAGCAACCTGTGATAGTTCTAAGTTAAAGTCCGTGTAGCTGCATTCTGCTCCAGCTGAAGCCGAGCTGCTGAGGAAGAACCGGAGCTTATGGACAACCATGACTTTAGTCCTTGTGTTAAAAGGAATCAATAAGCCTTTGAAAAAGGGAAAAGACAAAGAAAATTTGATTTTGTTGATATTTCTTAAGGGGAAGTAAAAATATTTAATGAGATTGTTAACATGTGGTTCAAAGATCAGTTGAAAATCAAATATGACGCCGATGTTTCTGCCTATAGATGTTTTCACCTAAATTTGTCAAAGATGGCGGATATTCATTTAGGTTCATCCTCCAACATGAACTGTTTTTAGAAGCAAGATGAAGAGTTTATTTAACAATTAAAAGAAAGTTGTATTTACTATACATCTACTTCTAATAATAGATCAAAGGGAATTTCACTAATTTCTTTATCACTGTTGCTGTTTTTCACGTGTAGTTCTGACTTTCAACACCAGGTGTCTCCCAGGGGCAGAAGAACGGTTTCAGTGCCCTATCTCTTTGTTGCAGTTCTGTCTTTACTGCTGCCTACATTCCTGATGAGAACAAAGACCATCTCACAGTTGATCAAAATGTTTGCAGAAAACAGAAGGGCAGCATTGTGGTAGAACTGGTTCTACTGGTTAAAAGTCAGAAAGAACTTAGAGATACTATCAAAATGTCCCTAAACATTATCATATGGGCTTCTCACATGTTTATTATGTTGTGTATTGAGTATTTGATACTTATTTTGTTTTCTACCCATTAATTTAATTGAGCCTTAACATTTGCTTCACCGATGTGAGGGAAGTCTTCGACATCATAGTCAACACGGTGAAAGACTCCAAGGCCGAGAACCACTTCCTGTCCCTGATGCAGCACCTGCTGCTGATCCGGAATGATTATCTGGCCAGGTAGCACACAAACGCACAAACTGACCCGTGTGAACATCCTGTTCCCAAATTCACACATTATATTTGATATAATGTTTTCCGATGAGAGAAAAGACATTATTTCTTTTGGGATTTATTTATTATTGGTGTTATATATACCAATACATAACCACCAATATATATTGCTAAAATGTCAGATGGCGGAAAAAGCTGCATGTTGACTGAGGTAAAGATGGGAGGGAAAATTCTAAACTTTACTTGCAGCATCGTTGCGTTATAGATATTCAGGTTTAAATTAAAAAAATAATGCCAGTTCATTCTTATCATTAACGCACAGGAAAGAACTTCAGTACTTATCACAAACAGTACCCTTGCAGTCCTGTATAGAAAAACAAAGTTTAAAGGAACAATTAAGTAGTAGTATCTTCCTATTTTTCAGTACTCTATTCACATAGATAGGTGGAAATATAATTAATCCTTGGACGTTAGAAAGTGAGAAAAATTACTACGATAAATAAGTGTGAATAGAGATCAAAAAAATTAAACAAGGGTACAATGTCATTTGAGTAAAATTATGGAAAGAAGATAAATATGGAGAAAGTCCAATCTCCATATATCAATCCAGTACTTTTAACAATGTCCTCTAAGTCTGTCTTCTCTCCAGAAATTAATGCTTGCAAAGAAATCCAGTTTCAGTAAACAGAATTGAGCATCACCCAAAATATACTGCTGTCCTTGTGTGTGTCGGGGTTTATCGAAAGAAGAAGATGGAGGCAGAGTAACGTTAAGGACAATTTCCCATTTTCGGCAGCCCAAAATGGTGGGAGGGGATTTCTTAATATTTTCGAAAACAGTAAAAACATGAACGAACACAGGCAGACGTGCACATGGAGACACGAAGGAGTTGTGTTGATGACCCCCTGGTGTTTCAGTTCTATCAGGCAGACCGGAAACTGAAGTGACTTTTTTATGCCCCTGCCAAAGCCGACATATATTCTCCGCCTGGTTTAGACATGACTGAATATCTTGTTTCCGTATGTCTTTAAAAAAAACCTGCAGAGAGTTCAGAGAAAATGCACACAAGCTCCGTCTGGGTCATATAGGTCTGCGCCTCTTAATTAGCGCCTACAATTGCAAGTTTTCATTTTTTTCATGCAGATTTGAACTTTGGTGATGTTTATGTCATAGCGCTGTTATTCTGCTCTTACGGAGGTTACGGAGGATATGGTCTCTCCACATCAGCACTAATTGTGTTTTCCCAGTCGCTGGGGAATCCGTCCATGCACGCAAACTTTCTAGCTTTGACACTAGACGGAATTTTGATGCACCCACAAACAACCAGTCCCAGCTGTAGTCTTTTTAACCAACCTCTCCGTACAGGTGATCCAGTGGAACACAATAGAGATTGTCTGTAATGGACGCCACAGAGAGCGAGGGTGGGGGAGTGAGCCTTGGCAGAAAATACAGCTTGATCGTTTCATGAAAAGAGAAAGGAGGAAAGGCTGAACAATAAATAGAGAGCTACGGTAAATTGCTAGGTAGATGTTGAGAGTATAAGGGAGGGAAATGTGGAGGAGTGAACATTGTGTGGGAATGAATAGTGGCGCACCTGCTGTTCTCATCTTTGTTCATTCTTTATCGCCCCATTTCAATATCATGTGAGAATAAGAAGCGGGACACATTTGAACAGACAAACACATTGATGTGCACTCATAGTCGCACACATTCATGCACATGCACACAGAGCACAAAGATTAATACAAGCCACATTTTCAAACATTTTCAGGAAGTTGGCCATTCAGAAAAAAAAATCACGTTTTACCAAACGTCATAAAAACTGAGACTATTTTTATATATATATCTATATATTGCTATATCTATAGATATCATACACTGTTTGGTATGAAGGGGCGGTCCTCCAGGCCTGAGGACGTCCATCACAAAGAACAAAGGGATGTGGTCCAACATTTTGTGCAAATGCCTAAAGGATATTACAACATGTCTTCTGCACGTCAACTTCCTGAAAATGTTTGCACATGTGGTTTGTATTAATCTTTTACTCTGTGTGCATGTGCATGAATGTGTGCGACCATGAGTGCACATGAATGCATTAATGCATTGGTCTATTTAATGGCGTGACACTATTTGAACTTTGAACACAAGATGCTTTACTACTTATAGTGCCAGAGGTACAGAAGTGAGTGCAGGAAGGGTGGAGAAGAGTGTGGGTAGTTATCTGTGACAGAAAAGAGAGCAGCAGGAGTGAAGGGAAAGGTTTCCGATACAGTGGTTAGAGCAGTTCCGGTGGATGGTTTCTGGTGGTTCTGACCAGAAGACAGGAGGCAGAGCTGAAGATGTTCAGATGTTCTCTAGGAGTGAGGAAGAAGGACAGGATTAGAAAGGAGACATCAGAGGGACAGTCCAGGTTAGACGTCCTGGAGACAAAGTCAGAGGACAGATTGAGATGGTTCTGACCCGTGAAGAGGAGGATAGTGGATCTACTGGTAGAAGGATGCTGGAGATGGAGCTGCTAGGCAGGAGAAGGAGGGGAAGAAAGGAGGTTTCTGGATGTGGTGAGAGAGGACATGTAGTTAGTTGGTGTGACAGAAGAAGATGAGGAGGTCAGGGAAATGGAAACTTACCGATTTTATTGGCAGCACATCAAATCTGTAGTATTAAATTTTGCAACGACGATAAATTTCTGAAATGAAACCAGGCCAGGACGAGGAGGGTCACCACCTTGAGAAATACATGATTTTATATTTAGGCATTGATTTATTCTCACTTAGTTTTCAACAAAAACATAGTTTGGTTTTTACTATTTCTTCATCTTTGCAGTTAGGGTCGGAGACTTGACTTAAAAATGTAAAGCAGTTCTCCAGAAGGACACTAGATGTCTCTCTCGCTCCACGGATACATTTGAGCTCAAGAGGAAAAAACAAAAAAAGTATGTTGGAAATGTTGTGACTGAGTGGAATAAGTGTTAGACAAAGGCAGAGTGATGGAGGCCGACCGGGGAGGGAGGAGGAATGAATAAATATTGAGTTTGTGACTCTTGCAGCATCTAATGGGGTCGGGGAATAAGACGCATCCAAAATTGAGTGTCTGTGAATGTCCAGCCTGATCAAGACATGCTCCGGAACACTGTTGCACGCAATCAATCTTTGTGACAAGAATCTCAGACTGTCATGCTGACACAGACAGACAATCTCTGTCGCGGGCAAAGTGACAAAGCATGTGTGTCAACACATCTATCTGCACAAATGAACCTGCTCTCTCTCTGTCAGTCCCAACGTCTGCAGCCAGAGTCTGCCAGAGTCATTGACCATACAGAAAAAAGACATTTAAGCATGAATGTCACAACAAGTGAAAGTCTTCCATCCATGAAACTTCTTATCTTCTCCTGCCTCTCCATTTCTCTCTGTCCTCTAATCTCTTCCTCCGTACCCTTGCGCCCCCTCCCTCCCTCCCTCCCGCAGGCCTCAGTACTACAAGCTGATGGACGAGTGCATCGCTCAGATCGTTCTTCACAGGAATGGAGCCGACCCGGACTTCAAGTGCCGGAACCTAAGCCTCAACATCGAAGGCTTAATCGGTGAGTCAGTGGACCAGAACTCACATATTATCAAGTCCGACTTACATTGATGCGCTTTGACACGTCTGACAAAATCTACAAAGAGTGCATAAAAACCCCGCCCTTTGGCCGCCCCCACTTCAGTCACTAACACGATTGATATCAATGCAAATCTATACACCTAACATTATTTAATATTTATTTTCCAAAAATCACAGGACAAGTTGTCTACAAATGGTAAAACTAACCGTTGTGACCCTGGCACACCACCAGGTGGAGCCAGAGAGCCCATCTAGTTTTACACAATAGATCGGACTTTCAACAAGAGGACAAAGACTTTATCATCCAAGGAAATGCAGACTGTGATTTCACACAGTTGATGAAATTCTTTCTCTCACTTCCATTACTTGATCTGTTATATAGTAACTTAAGCAGAGCTGCGATGCATATTTTGTTGAAATTATCCTTTCATAAAGGTTCAAGTGACTAAAAGCAATAGTCACAGGTAGATAGATTAAACTTTATTGTTCCTTGAACGAGAAGCAGCAGCAAATAGAAAAATGCAGTCACACAATATTCAAGAATATAGAGAAGTCTACTGTAATACCAAAAAACTGTATTCATGAATGTGAAATAATTTGTACAAGATTTGGAAACATATGCTAAGTACAAGGATTTCGCAATCAACAACAGAAATGTACAAATGTCAATAATAGAAATTTGTAGAGAAAGATAAATGTCTAATATGAAAAAGAAGAACCAGCTTGACAAGCAAAACTGGTTTCAGTGCTCATCTGGTCAGACGACTACTGCTTTTTGATCGAATTGAACAGTTATGTAAGGATCCTTGAGAAATATGTATCCCAGCTCAGCCGACCTTCTATAAGGCCTCCATCATGGTGATCAAATAATGATGAGAATCTCCCCATCTCCGTGAGATCAGATCAGGTTATTGTTGGGATCCTACCCTGACGGGTCGAATGGAGACATGATGGCCAATGATCCATGTCATGTCCCAACACTCAGTTCAGAACAATCATGAGGTGCTGAATTTGGTGTCATGTTGCATCCCTGAATGTTTCCTTCAAATGTAGACGGGCACACACCTGGTGGCTGTAGTAAACCAGAGCTGACTGGGAGAGGAGGCTAGGCCTCAAGAGTTCAGTACTCCTTGATGGCAGGGCTACGTTGCTCACCCCAGGAGGCTCTAATTGCACTGCTTCTAAATGTGTTCCCACACACACACACACACACACACACACACACACACACACACACACACACACACACACACACACACGTACAGACTGGCTGCCCTCCTTTAAGGCTGCCAGAGTTATTATCGGTGGAAAGCAGCCCAATTCTGCCCTCCATGCATTATTTAGTGTTTTTCTTTGAACTCTGAAATTCAGCACAGTTCTTTCCCCTACATTCTGTTTCCCTTAGTGCTCTCTCTCTCTCTCTCTCTTGCTCTCTCTCTCTTGCTCTCTTTTTCTCTCAATTCGAAGTTTGTCCCATTTTGCCTAGCTACCGTGACAGAAGTTGCACATCCAATAACCATGTAAGCTCTTAGACAAATGTACATTCTGAAACCGTATGTGGGTTGGCATATTATTGTGAGGCTCTTTCATCTCGCTAAACCTCCCCTCTCACAAATAGATTTCTCATTTTTTCGGCTTTTTCTCAATATCCCATCCAGATATAATGAATCCTGCATAGTTTCAGCCCCTTTTTCCACTCACCATATTTTCAATGCAACTGTTCAGGCTCAGCCTTAATCTTTCCTCAGTCGGGATAATTCACTTTCTATATGTTTATGTAATTACTCTATTTTCTTTTTTAGCTTTTTTCCCCCGCTCTCCTGTCTGTGGCGTCTATCTGTTTGATCCCTCTCCTGGGCATCATGATTAGTTGTGTTTGATCCACTGGCTTTGTGGCATTCATCTTCATGTTAATTAGCTGTGTTATTGCACATGCTTGGCAAGCCCCAAGGCTCTGAACCACCTGTAGACCCCGCAATTATTAGGTAAAAGCACCCGCTTGGCTTCTCTCTGTCCTCATCTCCCTGTCCTCTGCCTTTCTGAACCAATAATGAAATATTCCCATGCTGTTTTGTGCTCTCTTTTATTTTCTGCAGGATTACAGGGGGGGTTCAAGATGTTAGAATAAAGTGGTGTTAGATGTATTTCACGTAGATGGAAATAGGTGTGCACTCGGATAAAGGTGGATGTATTGGTGGTGCATAAGGTGTAGAAGCAGCTCGCAGCAGAGAGCTGACTGGACCTCCACCACTACCAAACAGATCTGGACTTTTAGCAGTGTAATGAGAGGAATACACAGGAAGACGATGAGTCCGGTCCATGTATCTTTTGGTGATTCCATTTTCATTTCAAAAACTAATATTCAATCTAGTAAATTAGTTGTTTTTTTATTTTGAGGTACTTAAATTTGCAGATACCAATTGCGGTGATTTTCCACACCAATGACGGCAGTGCTTGTGAGAGAGGGGTCCGGTGTGTGCTGTCAATCATCACCGTATTCCTCAGCAGTAGTGGTTTATGGAGTTAGACGCGGATTCCCAGATCTACTTATTGCTGCTTATTTCTAGATGGTTTTATTCTTGACATCAAGTTATTTAAGATTTAGTCTTATAAAAATTCTAGGTGGACTCCAAACCACAGCTGTGGATTTCTCATGCAGATGAAGGACCGCCCTCAAAACAACCCCCAAAAAACCAAACCATTTTTTCGTTTCTGCTTTTCAGTGACTTTATTTTGTCTTATTCAAATGTGAAAATGAGAATCATACCTTTTTTCTTCTTCTCATCCTTTTTTGTTCTTGGAAGGAGAAACACCTTGCTTTTTTCAATTTTTATTTTTGTAACTTTAATTAAATATTAAAATTAAATAACCACCTTTATTACTTAAACAAAAATTAAATAACCACCTTTATTACTTAAACAAAGATTAAATAAGCATTAAATAGATGGGCTAAGATCTTGATACCGATCAATCTCAGTCAATCTTTATTTATATAGCGCCATTTCACAACAACTGTTAACCGTCAAGGTGCTTTCCAGAAAGAGCAGGTCCAGACGGAACTCTTGATGTCATTATCTTACGACACGTTTTTTTCTATTTCATACTCACGTCCTCTCTCTTTGCCCTCAGACAACATGGTGGACCAGACCAAAGTGGAAAGTAGCCAGGCCAAAGCAAACGAGCTGGAGAAGAAGGTGAAATTCACAGAAATGTATTCAGTTTGAAGCCCGTCCTCGCACACACAGAAAAACACGTCAACAACAAAGTCTGTTATTTGACAGTTTGCCCTCACAGACACAGACGTAGTGATTATAATGATTGTTAACGAGTGTCTTGCTGACATGGGATGACATCGGAGAAAAAGGGAGGGTGTTTACGAGAACCGGCATCCAAATGTGTGACAGACACAACAGAGGAGAAAAAACGCAGCCATTCACTGAGGCTAAATACCCTGATTGTTTTGTGCTGCTACCATTAATGTGTCTGTCCTAGATTCATGATAATTGCAGAGAAGGGAGCAGGTCTTCTCTCTCGATCTCATGTGGGGTCATCAGCAGA
The DNA here is from genome assembly GCA_037951165.1 of Lophius americanus. Lineage (NCBI taxonomy): Eukaryota > Metazoa > Chordata > Actinopteri > Lophiiformes > Lophiidae > Lophius > Lophius americanus. The sequence continues at coordinate 262,176 of JBBDHG010000303.1, forward strand.
GCACACGCCAAAAGCACACACGGATTCATTTTCATTGACCACACAGACACTCCGTAGAGCCTGCTGAGCATGATGGGATAATTGCAGGGGCTGCTCAGCGAGAATCGGGAACGAGGCCGTCAGGCGGCTGACGGTGAGAGTAATGGATCCGCTCTCGGCAGATTAAGCAGCTGTGTGTGTCGGCGTGTCCGCGGATTCATCTTGTTAAATACTCTCATCCCGTTTGTCAAAGTTTCCCGAGAGGAGAAAAAAAATGCTTACTGTCAATCAGAAAACACAACATTAACTAAGTAGAGAAACTACAGGGAATGTTAAAAACACTGCTGCTTGATATGACATATGGTCACATTATTGTTCCTCTGTTTTTCTTTTTTTTTACGTTAAATAAATCAGACGGCTTAAAAGTGGCATCGAGAAAATGCATTTATTCCAATGCTCTGACTGAATAATTGGCACTTATTCGCTGCTGCAGACATCGTTTTATGTCTTCTGGGATTTGTGAGAACTCATGTAGCTTTAAGAGAGTGGCTAAAAGTTTGTGTACACAAACACACTTTTATCCCATGTTTAAGTGAATAACTTTGGAATGTCGCTTCAGGTTTTGTTAAACCTAAACTCAATGTTTAGGTTTAACAAATGATATGATATTTCATCATCATCATCATGTTCCTGTGTTTATATTTCCTCCACATTTGACTCTTAAGCTGAGACAAAGTGTCATTAATGGCTGTTTGAAGATTATTTTGAAGAATTATTTTTGAATATATTTGAATGGCTGTTGCCAGTAAGTCACAGTTCAGCGGATTTGGTGGAGGATCAAACAGTCAGAGGTGCTAAATGATGATTTAATTCTCCATTCAAATCGGAATGAGTCCAACCAGATGACGGTATTATCAGCGCTATTCAAATACCAAACGGTGAAAAAGGATTTAAATTAGTAATTAAATATGACCTTTCTGTTTCATTTAGCTGGGTTTATCCTCAGAAGGAAGAGAATTCCAACAGTCTGGCCAAATAATTCCAAGACACCTCTCTTTTACTTCTCTCCGTCCACCAATCCCTGTTAAATAGAATTATCTGAAGACATCTTACTCAACCATTCTGAAGTTGCCCCTACTGGGCTGCAGCAACTTTGCAACCTTATCCTTGACGCCGATGGGCGAGGGGGGGGTAAACTCGGTTCAACAGAGGCAAACGGCCCCTCACATTCCCTGTTCACACACAGGGTTTGAACCCTCTTTTTGTGAGGAGAATTTGTTTCCTACTGCATCAACATGCTAACCTTTTTAAGAACAGCACAGAAACTGATCATGGAGACTTCATTCATTCGTCAGTTTGTTTTGTTTTATATCAAGCAACAGTATTTTCAAGAATTCCCTTGTTGTGATCCGTGACATAATTAATATTAATAATGAACATTCTGTTGTTTGTTTGTGTGACAGTTAGCTCGGTCGCTCTTTTTTCTCATCCGCTGTCAGCGTGACACTAATGTTAACGTTTGATCTACCAACTAAATCCTTGGATATGCGGCGCAGAGTTTGCAGACGTGGTTGACTAGTAAACGTTTCACATGAACCGCTGAACATTTATGACACAAACACATAAAATCCACCATTTTCACAATATTTAATGGAGTTTGAGTGAACATTTTTTTACCGCTCTCAAAGATGAAACCCCCTGAAATTAACAAAGAACCAAAGATGGAAAGAATCAACAAAAGTCTTTAAACTATTTTTCAGAATACTCCGAGTCTGTTTGCAGTTATGACCTTTTATTTTAAATTTCTTTTCGTGTTAGCTGGATGCAGAGTTGACGGCGCGCCATGAGCTGCAGGTGGAGATGAAGAAACTGGAGGGTGACTACGAGCACAAGCTGCAGGACTTGAGCCAGGAGAAGGAGCAGCTGGCCTCCACTAAGCAGGAGCAAGAGAAGGAGAACCAGGGACTCCAACAGAAGCTGGACACCCTGCAGCAGCAGGTACACACAAACACACCCCTCCATATGTTTAAGCGCTCATAATCCCAACAGAAACTGTTTCCACATTCATTCTTATTTATTTGACTGTGGACCTTTAGATTTAATGGGACGGATTCGCTCACCAAGATTTCCATCATGCGCGTTCATTACAATCACCAAAATCAGAAATAAGAGCTGAACTTGGTGATTACGAATGTCAAGTATCCGTCTGTCTTTGTCTCTTTCTGCCTGTGTCTTATCCATTTTTCCTTTGTGTTTCTGTCTGTGTGTTTTTGTGTTTCTGTCTGCGTGTTTTTATCTTTCCGTCTGTTTTTATCTTTCCGTCTGTTTTTGTCTTTCCGTCTGTGTTTTGTCATTCTGTCTTTCTATCTGATTTCTGTCTGTCTTCTTGCTGCCTTTCTTTCACCATGTACTTTCATTAACTATCATTAATTATCGGCTGGTGCGTTTTCAGTTTTTGGGCGTTGACCCCTCAGTGGTCCATGGACATTTGAAATGCTCTCGGTGACAGTCACACACTCTGCACACTAACGCAGCTCAACAGCAGCTCAGCTCCCCTCTGTTCGACACAACCAAAGGTTCGTCGACCCACTATCCTAAAATAAAACCCTTTCAATTCGGCAGATGGTCTCCTGGTAAGTCCAGCCTTCAATCAGACTTTTCTAACTAGATTTACTTAAAGAGCAAAAACTTTCTGATTGTTTCCTGCCAAATTTCTGTTTCTTATTTTTGCTGTTAAGCGATACCATAATACTAGCTGTACTGACGTTACTGCGAGCATGGAAAATTAATTCAAACAGCCTCTCTAATCCTTAAACTATTTTAAAGAACATTCATATATCAGTACAACACAAATAATAATAAAATCTCTTTGAACAGAATAACGTAGAAGTTGGTGGAGCCTACAATCCGCTGAACAGGAGGCTATTTCTGAACACGGAGCAGAAGTGTTTATTCGTTCTGTTCTACTCTGTGCATACTAGATTTTATTTCACACAGGCTTCGAGACCAATTAAACACCAAAGAGGAGCTCAGCTCTCCCTCCTTCAGTCTGCTGCCTCTCTCGGAGCAACGACTGGATCTTCTCCCTCCTCTTTGAAAACACCAAAGCCTTCAGATCCTGATTTGGATGTTGATTACGGCTGCAGTGGCTGAAGCTCCATAGCGTTTGGGTCCGTCCTTCTTTGGGCTGAAACACCACAACGGAATCGATTAAGGCCGAGTGAGATAATAGGAAATTGTCCGCCAAACACAAAAGATAACATACAACTTAATATATCCCAAAGGAAATGGTTAACCCTAACCCAAATTACAGTAGAGACACTGTATAATAATTGAGTTAAGATAAGATCGTATTAAATATAAGTGAAAAGATAAAAGCGTAAAGTGTATGAGAGTTGAATGCGAACCAGTGCCTGAGAGTAACAACAAGATAACGAGTGTACTATTGTACACGGTAATCAAAGTTATATCATAATCAATGTAATATTGTGTCTGCAAAATAATAATGAAAAGTAATATTGCACATAATGTTGGTATTTTAGTTCTATTGGTACCGGTGTTAGGGTTGTCGTTGGTTTTGCACTTACTTTAGTATTGCAAAACAGAAAATTATGGGAACAGCATTTTGAATTTGCTAGTTAAAATATTATTAATGATTAATTTCTCTAAAAATAACAACGATGGTGGTTTTATGCCTAAGTTTAACCGAAAATACAAAAAACCCAACTGGCTTACAAATATAAAACACATATGAGCGAGACCACTTTCTGTGGTGGTCCCTGGTGGTCTCAGTCTTCCCTGAAGGTGCTCTGGTCTGCCTCCAGTCGGGCAGCAGGAGGTGACCGTTTAGCTTCCTCCTCCACCAATGACTCCACCTCACTCTCAGAATGGAACCAGCTTTCCCGATGAGTTCATTGAGTCTGTCTCTGCTCACCGCGGCGTAGAAGACGACGCCGGCCACCACCTAGTGATGAAGCTTCTGCAGACGCCGAAAGATCGAGAGGGAAAACAGAGACCTGAATCGTATTTTGGTGCTTGTGGAAATGTAAGACTGCAGAACTTTAAACCACAAAGTTACCGTCTAACCGCACCCACACAATTATCCGAAGCCCCATGGCCCGTAATGATTTGGCCCACTGCTAGCATGGTGTGAAGGGAGGAATAAAGCTTGGAAGATATTATGAGAAGAAGCCAAATCCTTTAAAGATTAAGAAACTCGATAGAGGCGTGGACGGTGGGGTAACACGAATAAAAGACAGACTAGTGGAGGAAGAAAAAACAAGAAGGGATGGAGATGGGACAAACAAAATGTTTGAAGTCCAAGATACACACAGTGTGTGTCATTGTGTGGTGTGTGTATTCACTGCTCAGTGTACACTGGTCCTCCAGGGAGGCAAACATGAGGTTTGTTTAGCTGTCGGTGTCCTGCTGCCACACCAGCTGGACTCTGCCTCCCTGTGACACCCACACTCACAAACACACAACAACCGACTCACAACAGTGTGTTTGTGTGTGGTGGTGTGTCGCTGAACTACACGATGTCCAAATGGAGCCACGTTCAAAATAACCAGCTTCTTAGCACACACACACACATCCATCGGCAGCGCCACCAGCCAGGTCTCTCGCAGGCGTCTCACTAGCGCTTGTTTGAGGAACTGCCCATCCAACATTTCTTCACATGCAGAGATCTCTCACTGACTGAAGCTGCAGCCAAACTCTTCATCTGCTGCCTGACGATCATAAAAAAACTGCTTTAAGCCTGTTACTGTTTTGAAGCTAAAGAAAACAAAACACATTGCACAGACGCGCGCACACACACACACACACACACACACACACACACACACACACCGTTTACATTTTACAACCCAAAGAAAACACGCAGAATAGATAAAGATTAAATCTCTTTGCCCGTCTGCCAGTATCGGCTGGCTGGCTTTTATTTATTTGCAGAGAATTGGGGTCTTGCTGATCTAAATACTTAAATTCCGTGTTCAAATTAAAAGATATATTTTGCAATCACTTCCAGTCAGGAAGTTTGTCCTCATCTTTCTAACTTTTTCTTTGGAATTCCTCTGTGGACTTCTCCCCCACTATGTTTTTTCTCTCTCACAGCGCTTCATGCTCGCCTCATTCTCACCGTGTCCCTCCCAAAACTCGATCCTGCCCAGGCTTTAATCTCTGCCTCTGCCACTCTTTGTCTCAAATCTAATCACTCTGTTGGCATGAATATTTATTTGGAGTGTTGGAAAACATTTAAACTAGACTAAATGCTTTTTATATTTTATGTATGGGACACATATTTTCTTCTTTGTCCTCTGCATCTTCCTCTGTCACACCAACCAACTACATGTCTTCTCTCACCACATCCAGAAACCTCCTCTTTCTTCCCACTCTTCTCCTGCTTGCAGCTCCATCTCCAGAATCCTTCATCTAGTAGATCCAATATCCCTGCTCTTCACGGGTCAGAACCATCTCAATCTGTCCTCTCTGACTTTGTCTCCAGGATGTCTAACCTGGACTGTCCCTCTGATGTCTTCCTTGCTAATCCTGTCCATCCTCCTCACTCCCAGGGAACATCTGAACATCTTCAGCTCTGTCTCCTTTCTTCTGGTCAGAACCACCGTCTCTAAACGATCCAGCAGAACTTCTCTCCCCACCACTCCTCTTCTGACACAGATAACTCCTGACACTCTTCTCCAGACTGCCTGTTGCTCTGAACACTTGACGCCAAGTACTTGAACTCTTGCACCTTTTCCATCTATACTCATTCATCCTCACCTCCTCCTGCCTCCCTTTCATTCACACACATGTATCCTGTCTCGCTGCCAATGATCTTCATTCCTCTTCTCTCCAGCGCATACCTCCACCTCTCCAGGTTCTCCTCCACCTGATCCCTGCTCTCACTAAATATCACAATGTCCTCGACCAACATGGTAGTCCACAGAGACTCCTGACTGACCTCTTCTGTCAGCCTGTCCATCACCATAGCAAACAGGAAGGGGCCCAGAGCCCATCCTTGGTGCAGTCCCACCTCCACCTTGAACCCATCAGTGACTTCTACTGCACACCTTACCGCTGTCATGCTGCTCTCATACATTTCCTGCACCAATCTAACATACTTGTGTATCTCCAGACCTCCTCATTCAATCCCACAATTCCTCCCTCACCACTCTGTCGTACGCGTCCTGTAAATCAACAGACACGACGTATAAATTCATATATTTGTTGACACACTCTGTCCTTTCCCTCCCTGCAGATTGAGAAGCTGTCTAAAGATCTGGAAGAGGCCAAGAATAAAGTCATCACAGTTACTGTTCCTGTGCCAACGTCTAATGTGCCCGCTCCACCACCTGCTCCGCCTCTTCCTGGGTATAATGCAGGTGTGCCCCCTCCGCCTCCACCACTCCCAGGCCAAACGGGGATACCTCTACCCCCACCTCCTCCTCCTTTACCGGGTCAGCGTTGCATTCCCCCTCCTCCTCCCCCACCTCCTTTACCAGGTATGCCTGCTCCTCCACCACCTCCACCCCTCCCTGGCATGTCTGTACCTCCACCACCGCCACCCCTCCCTGGCATGCCAGGGCCTCCACCCCCTCCACCCTTGCCAGGGATGGGACCTCCTCCACCACCGCCACCACCTGGGTTACCTGGAATTCCTCCTCCACCCCCAGCCCTGGGCATGCCTCCGCCCCCACCATTTGGCATGGGGGTTTGGGCTGCCGCTGCACCACCTCCACTTCCTTTTGGGCTCCAGCCTAAGAAGGAATATAAGCCTGAGGTCCAGCTGAAGAGGGCCAACTGGAGAAAGGTCAGTCCCAAGATAAATGGATCAATACATTTAAAATGTTCAAAGGACAAATATTATAAGATAATTATCATCTTATCCTTTGTTGATGTAATAATATGATTGAATAAGGAAGTTCACATTTATTATTATTACACAATTTAATAAATCACCTTTGAAGATACTTTACTTAATTATCTTGATACACTTAATTGATTTTCTGTGTACTTTTTACAGATGTTTGGTTGAATTAAACCCTCCTCCAACCAACAGGCCCATAATTGTACCTCAAATAAGTTTTTGCAATGTCTTACTGCGCACATTTTTAGATTTTAATTTAAAAATTTCATATTGCTACAAGATTTTCAAATGCCCCCCTCTAGTGGACATATGTATTTTGCAGCCAAAATCCCTTTCTAGGGGCAAAATTCCATTTTGCGTACATTGACTACCCAAATCTGCCAAATGGAGGGTTCTCCTGGTCTTATCTCACCAAAGCTGTAGGATAACATGAACCTTCTGGTATTTCTATAAAATTTGATACAGTAGTCATCAAAGAGTTTTTGAACAAATTCGCTTTTTTTGGGTTTTGTTTTATGCTTTAACCATTTCTATAAAAAAAATGTCTGGTAAGGAAAGAACTATTGTATATTTTGTGTTAATTAGCAGATTACTCACACATAATAATTCTGGAGGTACAATGTTACTTGTACTGTCTTACCTCTCCAGCACCAATTGTATGCAAACACACCAGATGGTTGTGGAGCTAGTTCCACTTTATTTGTGTAGAAGGCCTAACTTGAAATAACCATCAGATTTTAAGCCCATGGCTTCGCTAGAAACTTGTGTTGATAATTATAGGGTTATGCTACGTTGGCTAAAAATTGCACCTTGTTTTTTCCAGCTCCTAATTATTTGCTGTAGCATACAATGCTCTTATTAAACCAGGGACAGGAGGGTTTGTCATAAATAATTCTAATGCAATTAAAAGTATGTGTGGATTTTACGATGGCAACTTTTACTCCAGCGTTTGAAAGAGTGTAGGATGCAGCTTTAAAAGTGAGATTTTGACCTAAAGTGACTCACATGCATACGTGTATCTCATGAATATGTGCTCCATGTTCTCCTCACTCTCATCTGTGATGGTTAAAACATCAAAACGGCCCTCTGTCTTTCTGTAGCCTAAAGCTACTGTTTAATGGCTTCGGCAGGCTTCATCAGCATTTAGCCTCTCTCTCGCTCTCTCTGTCTCTCTCTCTGTCTCTCTCTCTGTCTCTCTCTCAGGCTGTTGAGAGTGTTTGACGAGGATGTCACAGAAATTGCTTTTTAATAAGCCTTCGTCTTTTAACTGTGCCACTGAAAGATAATTAAATTGCGGCCAGAAAGAACAGTATTCTTTTGTAATTTAAATTAACTTTTTTTTCTGCCTCAGTCTCATCCTTCTTTCTGCGTGCTCTCTTGCATCCTTTTTTGTTCCTTCAGCTCATCCCCATATCACATATCCTCTCCCTACACTCTCTCTTCTGCCTCATGTCTGTCCCCGAGGCATTGTCCATAATGAAAGTACTGATATCCGTAAATTTACTCCGCTGCCCTCCCTCTCTCTCTCTTTTTCTTTGCCATTGTATGTTTTTTCCATCACTTTCTGAGAGGTTTCATCAAAGTTAATTGTGACTTGTGACCAGAATAGAGGCAGTAGCTGTTATGAGACCGGTTGTATGTCTTTCTGAAGCGCAAGGCTCTTTGTGGGAGAGACAGTGTGTGAAGATTAGAGAAAATGACTACTTGTTCCTTCTCTTCCTTTCTTCTTCGTGCCTGCCTTCCTTCATCCGTATCTCCTCCCTCTCCTATTTCATCCTTACATCATCCTCCTACAATCCTGCGCTTTCTTTTCTTCTTGCGACGTCTTCATTTGCTCCTCTCATTGTTTGCCAGGTTCTTGGATGAATATTTTTTGAAATTCAGTCAGTTTTACAATGATATTATTTAATTTATTGATTCTTTATCCATAAATAAATGATAAATGGACTGTACTTATATAGTGCTTTACTAGTCCCGACCACTCAAAGCGAATTTACACTGTGAGCCATCATTCACCCATTCACACAAACATTCATACATGGATGATAGAGGCTGCCATGCAAGGCACCACATGTTCATCAGTAGCAGTAACCATTCACACGCCAATGGAACAGCCAATGGGAACAACTTAGGGTTCAGTATCTTGCTCAAGGACACTTCGACATGTGGACCGCAGTGGCCTGGGATCGAACCACCAACCCTCAGATAAGTGGATAACCGCTCTACCAGCTGAGCCACCGTCGCCCATAACCGCTCATCTTGTTCAGGGTCACGGAGGGCTGGAGCCTTGCCCAGCGGATATTGAGCGAGGAAGGGGGTTCACCCAGGATGAATCGCCAGTTGACCACAGGGCTGATACATAACGACAGACCAACACACGCTCAGATTCACACCCACAGGTCGCCAATTCACCTATGCTGCATGTTTTTGGACGGTGGGAGGACGCTGGATCAGACCCAGCTCCCACACAGACAGGAGGAGAACATGCAAGCTCACACAGAAGGGCCAGTAGAGGTGGATACGAGCCCGGTACCTTTGTCAAAATTGACTGAATTCCAAAAATAATTACAATTGTTTTTGCGATCCTTCCTCTTTATCTTCTGCCCTTATAGCTGATTTTAAAGAAACACGGCACCACAGTTTCAATCCTTGGTATTAAAGTGGACAGGGATGAACTTGATGAACTCTATTGCCAAATCCAGTTTTTACCAGTTTTGTCCAATGTTTAATCTGTAGTTGGTCCAAAACACTGCTGCTCCACTTTAACGGGCACGTAAGCCAGCGAGACCATCACACACCCCCTCCCCCCACTGGCTCGCTGTATGTTTTTGGCTTCACTTTCAGAGATTGTTTGTTTTAATGTATTTGAATAGGAATGTGGAACGAGTTGGCCCTCCATGCTTGGTCGGACCCCAAACTGGCTGTCTGTAAATACCGCCTCAAAACTATTTTTCATTCCTTGACTTTTTTGCTCTTTAAAATTGTAGGTTTGTTTCTAGTGATGTTATTGCGTTCTGGGTTCCTATGCCTTTTATTGAGGATACAGCACTTCGGTCAACTCCTGTTGTTTTTTTAAATTCATGATAGATTAAAAAAGTTGAGTTGAATTAAGTCATACAGAATGTCTCTTCCTTTTTCTTCTGTTAGATCGGACCTGAGGACCTCTCCAAGCACAGTTTCTGGATTCAGGCCAAAGAGGAGAAGTTTGAAAACAACGAGCTCTTTGCCAAACTCACCTTAGCCTTCTCCTCACAGACAAGGAGTGAGTATGTGACCTGTGTGTTTTCACTGTGTCTGTTATAAAGTTGAGTTCACCAGTAATGATAAGTGTCTTTTATCTCCTCTCCCTCACCCCAAACTCCCCCCTGCGTCCCGACTCATCTCTGTTTCCATTCTCCTGCTCTGCATCTATCAGCCACCAAAGGTAAGAATATCTCACACACATTTAGTTCTTGTTTTTTTATTTATTTTTACACTTCTCACCCTTTCCTCCTCCTACTTGGAGGACGTACTTCACATTTACATTATTCAACGAGGCTGTATCAAAACAGCATCTCACAAAAGTTCATGAATAAACCACCCACATCTGTGTTTGTGTGTGTGTCCGTCCTTTGAATGCGGCCAGGACTTGTTGTGCACAGACTGAACGCTCGCTATCGGCTGAGATGAATTGGGACTTGGGGACAGAGGGAGAGATGGACAAAGGGAGGAAGGTCGAGGGAGGGATAAACAGAAGGTCATTGATGTCCTTTGACTAGCCACCTGCTGTCCTGGCACAAAGCGCTGACACACAGGCGTACACTCACGCACGCACACCTGTCCACTCCTATCCCCTTGTCCAGTGTCACCGAGCCTCGTGCTCCAACTCCTCCATATTCATTCCATATCCAGGACGCCAGCACATCAGACTGTGTGTGTGTTTATCTGCGTGTGTGTGTATAATTCTCTCCGACCTTCAGTTTCTTTCTCCGTCCTCACTCACCTCACGTGTCATATACATAAGAAAAAATGCACATTCAACTATCGCTGATGCTCGCTGTTGATGCCAGTTAAATGTCAGCCTTGGCAGCTGTCCCATCGGCATTCACCTTTATGACAAGTCCCGACGTCCGCCTGTCACTTCCTGATTTGATCCTCCGCTACCATCCTCTCAGCCTGGCACCCACACCTCCACGTTTTATTGGCTGAGACAGCCGCCGGTTCTGGTTGATGTCTAATAACCTTTTCTAAGAGCTGACTATAAAGACAGTTTGGCCTTTTCATAGCCCTCACCTGACTGCGTGTTTGCCAGATGGACCGTGAGAGAGAGAGTGAGGTAGTGAGTGAGTGAGATTGTCAGATAGTGAGTTGGTGAGTTAGTCGAGTAATGAGTGAGTGAGGTAGCTGGGTAGTGAGTGAGGCAGTCGCTTAGAGAGGTAGTGAGTGTGGGAGGTATTCGTACAGTGAGGGATGTAGTGATTAAGGGAGGTTGTTAGGTAGTGAGAGAGAAAGAGACTAGTGTATAACCTCTTATTGTGTTGTTTTTCTGTGCATGCTCGTTGGAATCGGCTCAGGTGAGATGTTCAGGGAAGAACGTTCTCTGAAACAGCTTGAATTGCATTGAGCGTTTCCCAGGCCTGTACGTAGGCATGTGTGCTGTGATGCACATTGAGCTTAGTTATGTAGCTAGACCTTCACCCCTCGTCCTCCCTTGTCTCACTTAAACACACAGCTCAAGGTCTAATACATTCCTCCTGACCTCCTGATCTTTCTCTTATTCCTCATCTCTGGGAGCCGGGCTTCTCTCGCTCTCATCTTCCCGTTCCTCCTCCTCTTTTGCATCCTGTTCCTCGTTACCCAGCAAGTGCTGGCTGACACCACGCTGAGCCGACACTGACCCTTCCTGACCCTTCTTCCTCTTCTTCATCAGCTGCCCAGTAGCGCAGCAGGGCTTGCGAACATACACCCACACAGAAAACAGATGTGTGAGGGGGGTAGCATGCTCAGGGCGGGGTCAAGGGTGACCTATGAGGCTTGGTGCAAGAGCAGAGAGCTGATGGCGGGAGACACATCCTCTGGCTGTGCACGGCTGTATCATTTGCTCTTTATCTGTGTAGTTATTTTTATTCTCTCTCTCTCTCTCTCTTTCTCACTTTCTCTTTCTCTCTTTCTCTCTTTCTCTCTTTCTCTCTTTCTCTCTTTCTCTTTCTCTCTCTCTCTCAATAAAGGCAAGGTCAGTTGTTAATTTCAGGCCAGTTCTTTCAATCTCCTGAAGGAACTCTCCTGTAATTAACTAGAATGCCATATTGAAGAAATTGCAGACGTAATAACTTAAACCATAATTGTGTATATTGTTTGAAAGCAATACTACTTTTTATGTTAGGAGGGGATGACGTTCAGAGCTGATGGGTGTTGTTGAGCATCATCCCTGCTTAATGTGTCTGCAAGCAGCAATCACAACATTTTCCTAAATGATGGTTGGTTTCATGTTTCTTTTTAGAATATAGTTATGAGTCTGATTTCATCCAACAGCTCTTTGCTGCACACATGGTGACATCATCCCTTCTGCCTGATATAGTCAAGCCTGCTTGGCTGCAAATATTCAGCAGCGGTTCTGAGGTCAGCCTAAAACAGAATATTTCCAGACTAGTATTGGAGAAAAGTTCTGCCTCACTTGATTGATTACGATGCGGCATTCGTAAACCTCCGATGCTTTTCATCCAGTCTGGCTCAGCGAGTCTGTGTTTTCAGGCACTTCCACACAGCTGATGCTGATTAGCTAATTAAACTTCCAATCAGTTAATTCCGCTGTCCTGATTAATCCTTTTATGTTCAGCTAATTTTGGCAGAAGAGATTTATTTTCACGCTATTATTCAAACCCTGGGTGTATTCAGGTTCACAATTCATTACTCCTTCTCTCCCACAGGCAATCACTAAAACAAAGACTGACACACATATCAATACTGTTACTACCGCTACTACTACTACTACCACTTATATTACTACTCCTACTACTACCACAACTAACATTAATACTACTACTATTACTTCTACTACAACCACTAATGTTACTACTACTATTAAAACTACTACTACAGCCACTAATATTACTACTACTCCTACTACAGCCACTAATATTACTCCCACTACTACTACAGCCACTAATATTACTACCAGAATGACATTCTGCCTCTCCTAATAAATAAATGCAAATAAATAAGTGGGATCGACAGTTTCAAACTGAACTAGAAAGCCCTCTGAGGGCACAAACGTCCTCCAACGTCGCAGCACCTCCGTGATATGACAAAAGTTAAGTTGAAATTTTATCCAGATTCGTCCATTAATTTATGAGTTAGTGCCAAAAACATCCAAAAGTGGCTTTTTCGCCACAGCTAGGAAAATTTCATTATGACGTCACGTTGTGAGATCATGAGAAAACGTCACCAAAACAAAATACTCTCAAGGATGCACCAAAACCCATCTCTGGGAATAATTTCAAGTACATCCGTATTCGTTATTCGTCTGTAATCTGGCTAACGAATGAACAATCATGCACACAGGGGTAATGGAATCTAGAAGATTTATTTTTCAAAAACGACAATTCCCATGGAAATATAAATTACAAATATTTCCATAGAAATATTTAACATTCACAAACAACATATCGAGTCTAAGACACATTTGTTAACGTTGGAAGTCATTTTTTTAACCATTGAAAATCAAATGTGTGTTGATCCATTCTTGATTGACTGCATGCTGAGTTTTACTGTGTTATTGAGCTTTGAATGGGTTTGAACCCAGGCCCAGTCTGAGATAATAGCAAGCTGTTGGACTATACGTCTAATGTATGCTGCTGTGTTCTTGTCTATATCCCGTCTGATGAATGGAAATCTGTATTTTTTTCCCCCCACTATTTTGTTTTTGAAGGGCTTCTAATCAGACACCTCATATAATGTTCCATCTTGGTTTAGAAGTTTTGTGCAAACTTTCCCTACATCCTTCCTCAACCCACTTTCACTGGTACTCTTAATTTTGAAGAGATGACACTTGTGTATTTATATTTATGTTAGTCCTACCTTGTCCTTATAATAACAAATAAGTGAACTCAGTCCAAACGGAGGCGATTTCAACCATTTTCCCTAAATTGCAGGGGACCAGCATAAAGCTGGATTTCCATACATTGTTAATGTAATTTGGGTGAAGGTGTCCTGGCCTGTCCTTTTCTCCCTCACCTGTCTGAGTGAGAAAAGATAGCTGGTGTCTTTTGAATTCAGTCCCTCAGATAGCCCAATTAGTAACAAAATGAGAGAGTGAGCAGAAAATAGACAAAGAAAGAGACGAAAGCTGGATGAAAAAAAGTAGAAGCGTGAGCTTCCTTTTGCCTCAGGGGAGCGATGGTGATTAATTTGATTTGGAGAGAAAAGGGCCGGGAGGATACAGATATGATTATTAATCCTCATGATGTTAGGATCATGTTCCAGCCTGTTCAACCTCTCATGGGTTTGTTGGGTTTCAGTGCTCTACTGTACTTGGAATGTTTTTTCAGTTGAGATCCCCCATTCCACCGTTAAAGAATGATTTCTCTGATGATTTTCATTGATACTCATGCGTAACATCTTTGAAAGCAATGCCAGCTCCTCGTATCATATTTGCTTCTTAGTAAGTCCTACAGACATGGAGAAGATGTTAATTAATGTTGCATGTTTGTTAGTGCGGGGGTGTCTCTGCACCGCTGCGGAAGTGGGCGGATATCAGAGCGCAGCCACTTTTACAAACTCAATATAACTAGAAAAAAACAGAGTGGAAACTTCTGCAGAGGCACAGCGGTACCCAAGGTCAAGGCAAAATTAATGCAGATTTCTCCATTAATGTTTGATTTTTTGACAGCCTCTAAATCTACTGACAACTCGAACTCTCCGAGAGTCTCTAAAATACTCTGGAGCCGCTCTCTGGAGCCGCGCCTTCCACTTAAGCGTCTTTGCTCAGCACACTGAGTCCTCGGCCCCACCCCCAAAGGAACATCAAAAGCAGCAAGAGCCACATTTTGACATCACTATTCCAAACGGCTTATTATGTTGTTTCATTTTATTTAATTTTAAGTGCTGAAAACGCTTAACGTCACTCCAAATTTAATCACCTCTCGGATAAGCCAAAATACCTCTGGGTAAAATTTCATGCAAATCCGTTTTTCTGTAATCCTGATCACAAACAAATAGGCAAACGCACAGGATTGAAAACATAACCTCTTTGGAGGAGGTATTTCTTTCTCTCTGTCTCTCACTCTGTCTCCCTCTCTGTCCCTTGTTCTGTCTTTTTCTCTCCTTCTGTCTCTTTCTCTCGTTCTGTCTCTCTTTCACGTTCTGTCTCTGGTTCCGTCTCTCATTCTGTCTTGTTCTGTCTCTGTCTCTCTGAGTTTCTTCATAGATACATTTCAATGATTCCCTTCTCACCTTAATGAGCCATCAGCAGCAGAGAGCCTCGTCTGACTGTGTTCCTATGTCTTTGCTTGACTTTGCTCTGGCTGTGGAGCCATCAGTCAAAGGTATGAGATGCTGTTAAGATCATTACAGGAGTATTTATCGCAGCTTTGTTTTGGTTTAAATGTCTCAAGGTTATTGTCAGTCATGCTTGACTCTCATCACATTTACTTAACTTCAACGGTCCTACAAAACTAGACTGAGTTAATGGGAAAAGATTTGAAACCTAATTATTAACAAATACTTTTATAAACAAATGCCAACAAACTCAATTAAAGGTAAAGTGTGTAAAATTTAGTGTATTTCTTTGAATAAATGGAATATATTATTCATAACTACTATTTCCAGACTCTGGGAATCAATTTCGTGTTTCTAAACCTCGCCCCTAAGAGCAAACATGAAGACTCATGAAACGTTAAAAAGTAAATGGAGGGTCCGGCAGTCTGGTCCCAACCTCTCTGCTTACAGGGGTCGTGGGTCAAGAACGCGGCGTGTCTCCGCCCAGGGTACGGTCACTCAAGAACCGGCAGCCATCCGTAGCCCGCCAGGTGGATTTCAGCAGGTGAACTGGATGGTCGTTGACGATTGCTCGTTGCCTCTGTTGTAGTGCAACGCAATTGGCTCTGAGTCGTTTTCTCCTCCCGGGGAGCGATACCCGGCAGCAGTCTCTGTCTTTATGTTGAGTTTCTTCGGCGATGGGATTCACACTCGGTTATTTTTTTACCTAGCTGAATGATAACCTTTGCATTTGTAATAATATTTTCTTGAGAAGCAATTGAATGGAGCTTGTTTGACACCTGAAGGTCACTCAGGGTCAAGCTTCTTGGATAGCGACAGGAGTGCTCATGTGTAAAATGAGTTGCAGTCTGGAACTTCTCTGCTAAATCCAACTAAGTTTTACACTCTGGACCTTTGAGTGCTACATCATACAGTTATGTTGGATGTAAAGCAAAAGGTTACCTTTCATTTCTGGAATACAATAATGTTACACAGACTAAACCAAATCATAACATTAATGCGGCAAAGCCCCAGGGTTTAATCATCAAGATATAATCTGTTCAGTTCTTTTAACATAGAAAACATCCGTGTTTTTCAAACACGTTTTTTGTCAATAGATCACAGGCGTCTGAAAAGTGTTAGAAAATGTCCACATTGATTTATCCTCGCTGTAGTTCATAGATGATGCATCATATGAACAAATGGTACAGATCAGTGTTTGAACATTCCCTGCTGCTGTGGACGTGAAGGACCCGATGAATATTTGTAACCATTTTATTAAAAACCACCACAGATCCGTGCTTTTAACATTAACAGGCAGCTTCCTCACTTCTTACAGCCCCTCCTCCTTTTCCACATTCCTCTCTATGCCACTTTCCTAATCACCCTACAACCTCATTCTAGAAGTTGTTTGTTTACCACGCTCGGATCCCCTCTGGGTCACAGCCAAGAAGCGTTTGGGGCGGTTTGTGTCGGTGTTTACATCAGTGTGTAGGACTGTATATTTAGAGATTTTTAGATTACAGTTAATGTGTTGTGTGCGTAGACTGAGAGCAGCAGTCTCCTGAGACTCTTTAAAATATATACTAATAGAGTACTTGGATGACTAAATGAGGAATGGGAGCGCTGTATTAAGTCCTAAAAGTGTTTGTGTTCGTCTGTTTTAAATTAGTTTTGGCTTTGAGAGGCGTGTGTGCGTCACGTGTTTAAAGTTGTGTGTGTGTCTGTGTGTTTGTGCTATTGTGGCCAACATGGACAGCCTTGTGAATAAATCATGCCGTGTTCAGGCCGGGGCTGCGAAAAAGAGAAGGAGGTTAATGCGAGGGTCACTAATGCTGCAGGAAGAGATGGAAAAAACATCCTCCAATTCTCTCCTCACATTCTTACTCACTCACTCCATTCAGCGATGCATCCATTTCTCTTCTGATCTCTGTTTCCGCTCTCACCTTTCTGCCAACAACAAATGAGCACACCATTGGGCAGCCGTGAGTCTATGTGCGGTGTTCCGTCTGTGAGGCGCTTATAGCCCATATATGCAGGTATAACCTCTGAATCAAAAGGTTTCCGGTTTACAGATTGTGTTTGGTGATGTCTGTTTATGTGCTTAAGGTTGAATCCTAACTATACCGCATAAGCCTCCAACAATAGAGGTGCATTAGGTTTGGCTTTGCTCCCTCTTAAGCCTCGGTGTGTTTCCTCAGAGCAGCAACGGCCACTGTTCCCTCATTCACCGTCTCTTTATGAGAGAGGGAACAGCCACAGAACGCCACTCATTCATCAGCCTTATCAGGTTCAAACACATCTGTGCATGTACTCACATTGGCTCTGGCTGCAACAGCTTGTTCACGTGCACACTCGGGCACGCACCTACATACACACACACTCAAAAAAGCTTTGTGCTCCTCACTCTGTTTATTCCATCCCTCGTTCGTTATATCTGTCTCCTCTGCTTTACATGCAAATGAGCCGAGCGTTCTCATGCCGTAGTATTACCGCTGTGTGCGCCTAATCTCCTTGCTTCCTTTTCTCTTTCCTGGAGATTATCCTGTTTTTAAAACGGACCAACCAGTCGGTCCACCACTCAGCCTTCCAAGCTCTCCTCTCCACGCCATTACCATTTAAATGTCACGGTGATACGACAGAGCAGGAACTGACACACGCACACACACACACACATACACACACACACACACACACACACACACACACATAGGCTGTCTGTGTGTCATTTGTTCGTGTGTGTTTTAATTGTAGAATTGGCAGATAAGCTCAAAAGCTTGTTACAGATGCTAAGGATCGGCAGTGTTTGGGATTTTGTCTCTTTTGACTCGGGCCAGGAGGGGGAAAAATGAACACGGATAGAAAACTGTTGGTATGAAGGGATGGATGTATGCACACCTACACTTTTTTCACCCACTCTTTTATTTTTCCTGCTTGCTACTCTTGGCAGCAGGATTCTTTTTTTTCTTCTTTTTCCTCCCCCTCTGTATTTCCTATTTATATATATATATATATGATGCGTGTGTGTACGTATATAATTCTACCTATATCTATGTGTTTTGAAGGTAGAGGGGCTTTTATTTTGGTATTGACGGATCCAAAAAGGTCGTACTGAAGACGTATCTGTGATTAGAAAGCACATTAATACGATAAAGATGTACAAGAGTTAGATTGACTGAAGCTGATTATTATGCCGCACGGCAGCGACTCCCTCTCCGTTTATGTCTTTGCCATATTAGCTACCTACCCCTGAGGGCAGTGACATACACACTTGCCGGCTTAGACACACAAACACACACAGGAGACATGGCCCACTTTGATGTCACTGATAGCACAAAACAATCTAGCGTTAAAGAGCAATAACTTCAAATATGGAGCCGACAAGGCGGAATAATTTTCTTCCATCTTTTCTCTCTTTCCTTATCTCTGCCTGATAAAGGAGCTCTTATGAAAAGAGACAATGAACGAGGGATGGAAGCAGAGACATGATGGAAGACTGGTGAGGAGGGGTGAAGATGAAGCAAGCTATATAATGAGAAAAGGAAAAGATAAATGGCAGCAGCACGGACTTTTTAAACCCATCCTTAAAAATCTTGAGCTCCTATCTCACTCTAATTGTTTAAAACTTGCCTCGAGCTGCAGCTGACGCCGTGCTTGCCGGCATCTGAGTTATTAGGCTACTATAAGACGATATCTCCCATTATGTTGATGGCTCAGACCATGTCTTCAGGGCTCTCCCAACAATCACACATATTAAAACTATCAATTTCACCCAAACTTTGCACACTCTTACCAATGTTCTTCACGCGTTATCGTGTTAGTTCCGTTGTGGATGATGGAGTTTTAAGGAGGGCAGCTACCCGGTCAAATTTTCTGAGGATACTTCACTTCTGTCCCTCCTCCGAGGCACTTACTTATTTTATTTCTCGGTGTGATAGGAACTTTCTGGAGTTAAGTGTTTCAAAACACCACTGAAGTGATAAATCTCTTTAAATGTGGTTGAGCTCCAACCATACGGGCCGTAAACCACGATGAAAGTTTGTGTGAGGAAGTCACCTTCTCCGCAAACTGAATCTTTTCCCCTTAAATCCAACAACTTCTGTTTTCTGTTTGTTTTTTAAATCAAACTTTCATTGAGTCTTCATCAGCCTCGCTGTGAAGGACGGAGAGATTCTGAACGACACTGTAAACATCTGCACCAAAATGTTCAGTGTGAAGCAAAGAAACCTCAATTCACTCCTTCATCAGCAAATCCTCAGAAAAGAAACAATCATTTTGACTTCTTTTTAACATTATGATGTTCTTGCCTGCCATTTCTTTGCTGCCATCAGGGTGTCGGTACACTCTACACTCATGTCCAGCTTGCAAACAGGTGAGGTTGTTATTTCCTTTGCTTCATACTTTTAAGTAAACAAACCAAATCCTGCACATTATTCATGGTTTTATACATATTTATCTTATCTATCATTATTTCCGTCTTTCGGCCCTCAGTGTATTAATGTTGATGTTGTTTTTCTGCGACTGTGATTTTTGCAGGAGCTGCTCACAATGAATTTCCCCTGGTGGGATAAATAATGTAGTTTGAATTGGTGTGTGCACGGACTCGGCGTGTGCTTGACCAGCGTGTGCTCGCAGTTTTAAGATGTAACCTGTCGAGTTCTTATTGCTGCTGGTGAAACATGGCCTCTGGTAAAGTGGGTAACCCAGTGGCATTTACACCAGAAAGCGATGGTATTTACAGAGATGTTGGTCTAGGCCTCACTCCACTTCCTGACCTCAATCTGTTACCCGTGACCATGTGACCGCGTGTGTGTGTTTGGATGTGTGCGCACAATCATTTAGACTTCCCATACGTTGTTTATGTGAGTGCAATAATGCTCTGTGTGTGTGTTTGTGCACCTTTTCTCCATCTCCGTCTCGTGGTTCGGTTATCCACATGTGTCATGTTCTATGAGACGTGGATTCTGCTTTGCCCTGCAGGCATCTTCATTTTTCACCACACTGCACTATGGGAAAGTACATCGACACAATTTCCTGCTCCATTTTCCGCTCCATCTTTATCAACCTCCCCCCTCCTCAAACTCTACCCCCCCCCCCCCCCCCCCCCCCCACACACACACACACACACACACACACACACACACAAACGTGTCTAATCAAAGTAAGAATCTCTCTAGATTAGCGCTTGAGAAAACTCCCTGAAGACATTCCCTCATTTTGACCATTTTCAGGTACTCTCTCCCCCCGAGCCTCCTCCCTCCTAGTTTTGAATTTTTAACCTCCCCACTGAATAAGAGATGTGGCCGTTCTCGTGGGGAAAGAGAAGTTGGAGGCAGGGCAAGTAATCAAGGAGGGGAGGAGGAGAAGGGGGGAAGCTGAACTAAAAAGGTTGTTCCTAAACATGCTTTCACATTTATTCCCTAAAAACCCCACTCTGTATGCTCAATAATGTATGCCCATTTCTCACTTCTCCTCCTCCTCTCACTCCCTTCTTTCTTCATCTCCTTCATCTTCCTCTTGTCGGTTCCCCAAGCGCTCATCAGTCCCCCCAGCAGATTAACTGCGGGGGGAAACTGAGAGCGTCAGAGCCGGGCGATGGTAGCAGGGCGTCAGGGACCAGAAAGAGAAAAGACAGAGATAGCAGATGAGTGATTCGTCATTATGTGAGCGGAGTTACCGCTTTAAACACTAATCTTATTTACCTAGGAGTTTCAGAGGGGCTGTAAAATGTTCTGAGTTGGCATGATTTTTTGTCAAAGTGCACTCCATATCCCTAAAATCAATATCTTATTAATAATTATAATGATAATTATAATAATCTGTTTTTACAGAGCACTTTTCAAAACCGTACTAGATATTGGTTCATATGGGCAACCAAACCTGTTTGTCTCTCAGCTGTTTGCTTTAGGGGTTGGCCCAGTGGATCACCTGCTTTTGTGGATCATCTTGCCCTCTCTGTCACACCAACCAACTGCATGTCCTCTATCACCACATCCAGACTAACCTCTTTACTCTTTCAGCTTGCAGCTCCATCTCCAGCATCATTCTACCAATAGATTCACTATCCATTCTTTAAACCTGTTCAAACCATCTGTCTGCCCATCACCATCGCAAACAAAAAGGGGCTCAGAGCTGATCCTTGATATAATCCCACTTACACCAATTGTCACATGGCCAGCAAAATAAACCAAATAAGTAAAAAAAAAAAGATATGAAACAAAGTTTACATACAGGCAAAACAATGTGCATAATAATATATGTATATGCAA
Source organism: Lophius americanus (assembly GCA_037951165.1). Taxonomy (NCBI): domain Eukaryota; kingdom Metazoa; phylum Chordata; class Actinopteri; order Lophiiformes; family Lophiidae; genus Lophius; species Lophius americanus. The sequence continues at coordinate 283,746 of JBBDHG010000303.1, forward strand.
TGTATATAAAGATAAAGATGGACAAAAGTTAAATGTGAAATAAACTCAGGAAAGGCTTTCTGATACAAATTGGTCTTTAGAAGTGACTTGAAAGAGGTCACTAACTAGGCAGACCTGTTTCCGGAGAACAGATAAAGAACTAGGCAGACCTGTTTCCGGAGAACAGATAAAGAACTAGGCAGACCTGTTTCCGGAGAACAGATAAAGAACTAGGCAGACCTGTTTCTGGAGAACAGATAAAGAACTCTGCCTAAGTAACTAACATACAAGCGAGTATGAGTTTGTACATACTGGGAGCAAAGAGGCTGACACGGAGTCATATGATCAGTGTGGCGGCTGAGATCTGGACGTTCTAAAGGCAATTATTTTTATTTTTTTCCTATGTTAGGACGCGCATTGCAGGGATCCAACTGTGAAGCAAGTAAAATTATTCTGTGTCTTGAAAAGATAAAAGCCCCCATATGTGCTTGTTGGTGTTTGGTGTCAAGAAGATGGGAGTCACTGCAGATACAGTTTACAGTTTACATAGCAGTCAGAAGGAGACCTTGAAGCACTGAGATTAAATGACACCTCATCAGATAATAAAGAAACGTACATTTACTGTAACCAATTCATACCACTTGTTTTGTACAAGTACTGTTTTTTTTGTTATATTTAACCTAAAAGCCCATTATCTGCCAGAATTGTTACCCTTAGATTTGAAGCGAGCCAAAGCAAACCTTTCAGGGCATGTTGTCCATGAACACCTCGTCTGTGTGGGTGGACGGAGTCGATCTGCCTGAAACTTTTAAAAGGATTTCCAAGCAGTCCTAAAAGTCTGAAAGGTTTCCGGTTGATTTTTTACTTTTAAGGTTTTTCCTCCTCAATGCTGTCCTTGTTTTTATTTGCCATACAAATAATGATAGAAATAAATAAAGTGGATCTTAAGAATGAACCCTTCATAGTTCAATCTATTTATTTTCAAGTTTCATTTTGATAAAATTGCTTTCAGTTTTTATCAGTAGTTAAGTTTTAAATGTGCTGCTTTAAAATGCAAATGCAAAAATGTTGGTAGTACTTGATGCAGTTCTGCAGCTTTTATGGGCGAAAACGGCTAAAACGTGTCTGTTAGTTGCCTCTGAAGGTAGCCGGCTAACCAGAGAGAGATGAAAGTTTACCACCACTTTAAGAAAGTCCAAATGTTTGGCTGCTGAAGTGATGATGACGACAAGTATGCGGCCTGATTGAAATCAGATGAAGGAAACAAACAGGAAGGCTTCTGCACTGTTGCCAGAAAAGGAAGAAAAATGAAACATAACTGAGAGTAAAGTCACCACAACGGCGTTCCAATATACAAGACTGCAACGAGAACCTGAAGGTTAATTTTTTCAGCTTCAGCGTTATGACTTTCAAAACTCTCAGCCACTAATACTATAAATAAGAGGGCAGAGATTGTCTCAGAGACAGACGGATGGGACTAATCTGGGTTCAGACGACGAGAAGACGGATGGGCGTTCTTGGGGGTTGAGGAGGCTTGGAGAAGGATGAATGGAGGAAGGGCTGATCTGAGTATGACTGAGGGGCGCAGTGTGGCGGCGGGAATGAAGGAATGACAAATGATTAAAAGTTGAGGAGACATGAAGCGACAAGAGTGATTGAAGAGGTGGAGACTGAGCTGAGGTAAAATGGGGAGAGAACTAAAATTTTCTGTGAGATGGTGAATGAGGAGAGGTGTCGACAAGGAGTTGGGCCGAGTTCAGGTCCTCTGGTCGGACGCACTGATGCAAGATACTGCCGCTCCTAACAAAACCTGACCCGATCAACATGCTTGTCCTGCACAGAGAGACGGGATCCGTCTGTAATAGTTCTCTTCTGTGCCGTTGTTTCTCCATGTTCTTCCTCTCGCATCACAGCCAGCATGTTAATGCTTCTCTCCTCTGCCAGTGTCGGGTCTCCGCTGAGTCTCTCCGCTTCCCATGTCAAAATAGGTAATTTATTGCATGTACAAAACTGTGGGCAGTGGAGAGTCAGAACACACTCTGCCACAGGGCCTCCTCCGAGATAGTCTGCTTAATACTGCATAGCACTTAAAGGCACCACCAGGTCCAGTGGTGCTGCACTGAGGTGTAGAAAGCACGAAAGCTTATTAATTCCCCCCATCTCACTCCATCCATCCCTTTGTGACCCTCCTCCATCCACAAAGGTCCGTAACACAAAACACAATGTTACACATTATTAATTTATACTGCTCTCCAAATGTTGCCAGGTTTACACTTTCACTCACAACCAGCACTTTTCATCATCGGTTCTGTGTTTCTACTCTACAAGCTCAAAATCACATTCTGCTTCTTTTGCATGATTACAATTAAGTCAAGAATGACTTGTTAAAAATAAAAAAATCAGCATCTCTGTGGTCATTCCAGATCCTGACTGCATTACTATTATTGTTCATTTGAAAAGAGACTGTGTTCATTAATCAACATTCAATCAAATGTAAATGCATCTGTATTAGCTTAAGTGCTACATTTCATCAGCAGACCTGTCGGATGTTTTGTAAATCATGAAAGTACCATAGAAGTCCCAGCAGAAATACACTAGGTGAAATAATTAACATTAACATACAATACTGTTAACATCGCAAATTGAATATTGACAAATCCTGACTAGTATTTTGTAAAACTCATTTATAACTTGAACAGTCAATTCCTGTTGTATGAATAACATTTATAGCCATCTCAAATGTTTGGACCTTTGGAGTCACTTTACTTTTTTTACTTTTCAGTTTTAGTAACATAGCACCAAGTCACACAAGTTATCTCAAGGCTCTTTCCATAAGGAACGGTTCTGGACTGTACTCTTTATTCCACAGCGACCCAACAATTCTCCCATGAGCAAAAAGATGGGGACATTTGAGAGAGAGAAAAAAAACTGCCTTTGAACAGGCAGAAACCTTGAGTAGATCCCGGCTCAGAGCCAATGGGGCGATTGCATTTAGTAGTAACTATAATATCATCAGTGGGCATCAAGCAGGTTCACAGCAGCAAGTCCAACCATGACCCATGTGACCCTGTAGGATGAAAAAACCCAAAGCTTGCATTGCATTGATCAGATATGGATGTTTGTTGCATCAAAAGTAAAAACGATTTACGGTTCTGTACATTTCTAAAGAAGAAATATTATGGATTTGCTTGATCCTTTGATACTTCTTTTTTTCCTGTTCTCATGTAAGGCAGTTGTTTTTTTAGCCCCCCACCGAATGTGTCACAAACAATCTACCTCCTCTTTATGTCATGGGTTTGAAACCAGAGCAACTGGACTTCTTAGTTGGAGTCCAGTTGCTTCGGATTGAACGGTGCATTTTACAGTCTGACCACGTCAGCATGATTAATACTCCTCTGTAGCATCTGCATCGTCAGACCCAATAAATATTCAAACAAAATCATCTGAATATGGAAACCTAAGACAAGTTTGAGGAGGAGTTGTGTCTGACCGAGGATTCAAACCCTAGAACTCTACATTAATGTTTTTTATTTGGAAGTCTAAGCATGCTGTTAAATCAGAACACGATGAGTTTATGACACACACGTCGCAAATATGTCAAAGGTCATGCTGCAACGACCTATTATACCTATTATATACCACCAGATTATCAAAGATCTGCATAATATCCCTATTTTCCAGGATTTACGTATTACATCCACCACATAGAATCCACCCTGCTGTTTTATAGCTTGCTATTTTTATCTACCGCCTGCTTTCCCCCAAAAGGGTAGGTGTGAGTAGAAATGGGAGCTATTTTACTGTAATGCACCGTTTTCAGTTCTCTCCCACACACAGTATGATGCAGGAAATGAATCAATCAGTAATGGTGTCTGCAGAACCATCCTGTTTTATTCTAGACTGCAGTGTAATTCAGACTACATCACACGGGACGGTTTGGATGGCAGCTTTCAAACCCGGACACCAGCAGGTGTCGGTGGACCTGAGTAATTCCACCCCCCTCATGAGTCCTCACGTAAAATATGTAAACTAATGCTTAAGAGTTCTCGCCGCTCTCTACAATAATTCCTAAGCTTTTTAAGACCTGTTGTCAAGGGACTGCTGGTGTTCTGTGTATATAGCAGCCATTCTATGTATGTGTGTGTGTGTGTGTGTGGTGGGTGTGTGTCTCACAGGGGACCTCAGACCCTGTCAGCTTCATTTCCCAATATCATGTAAGCGCAGACAGGCTGGCCTTATGAGAACCTCGAGCTGACAAACAGTGAAATGACACACACACACACACACACACACACACACACACACACACCCTGAGTCATCTGGGTGGAATCCCGGTCTTGTCATGCTCTGCTCCATAATCCAGTTTAGACGGATTAATTAGGAATTAAGGAGTGTAATGTTATCGGTGCGTGGTTCGCTCACAAGCGCGTCTCACTCTGAGCGTGTATGTAGGGCAAATACTGTTCAGAACTATGAAAGAAAAAGTCATCTTAGAATTTCTCACACTTTACTTTTTTCCCCCCTTTCTCCCTGTCCTCTCACCCTCCTCCTTTGCCTGCATTTACCGCTACGTACAGTTTCACAGTACAATTGAATACCTATCCCTTTAAATTTCATGAAAACCGGTATTTACGGAAAAAATGTAACACTCAGTAACTTTTGGATTTGACCAGGAAGTCATGCGTCCTGCGTTACCTCAGTTTATCCAGAGGTCATACATTCCTGCATCAGCATAAAGACTCTGGAAGTTTTACTGGAATTTGATGTGTGATGTTTTTTTTTTAAAGAAGTTAACTGATGTTGGTTTAGTTGATTAAAAATTAATTGTTAAATTAAAGCAGAAAAATCAGTCAGATGGTAAAATCACTCTTCCCTTCTTTGTAGAACTTGGGGACTGCTGTTTTAGAAACTTATGCTGGTCCAACTTTTTGCAGCATTTCTTTAACTGCTGCTTTTTCAGCTGTACTCAACGGGAGAATTTCTTTGGCTGTATAAATGGTCACTCTGTCTTGTTAATGAGCGCCAACTGATGTTCTCAGCTTTATTTTGTCCTCCGAAAACTTCAGTAATTTGTCCAAGCTCAGTGAACCGGGAGGGAGGTTGGGTCCAGAAACGTAGTTTTTTATTTTATTTGTGACAGTAGTGGATTTTAATGATTCATGTTTTCTCGTCGAATTGCGTCCTCCAAGTTTTTCTTCCTTTCATGTGTCCAGTTAATCGCAACCATTAGTAATTGCAATCAGACAAATTACCAGCCTACTTCTCCATGTTTGGCGGGAACATCCATAAACTGACCACGTCAGTCTTCTTGGCCTTGTTTTCGGTTGCTGCTGTTTCATGCTGTGTCGTTTTCATGTGGGGGCTTCAATCCGCTGCTCTCATCCTTCCATTTTAAAGTCTGAGAGAGATTTCTATAGCTTTCTATCCCATTCAATTCAGGTTTGGACCTTTTTAGATGTCCATTTTGTCTGGTGAACTTTTCTAGCCTCTATCAGTTGTCGGAAAACGTCAATACCAATTTTTATAGGGGAATGGTGTTTCCAGAAAAACCTCTGCAGTATAAAGTTTTTGCTGCATAAAGGAACTCTGCTTTCAGACGGTCGTTGAATTTCTTACCTTTGACACAGTACTTTCAGCCGGTTTGCTTTCTCACACCTCCATCCATCTCCAGCTGCTTGTACTGTTTGCTCTGTAATTTAAAAGAGTAGATTAATAACTGAATGGCAGTGAAAGCAGGAAGATGAAGAGGATGGAACGTAGGCAGAGTTAAATGGGAGAAAATGTAATGAGCAATGAGGTGGTTTATATCTGCATATATATCACATTATTTCCGTGTGTGTGTGTGTCTGTGTGTGTGTGTGTGTGTGTGACATGCATATCTGATACTTAGTTTTGTGATATTGTCTTTATTAATGTCTGATTAAAGTTTAACTGTTTGGCTGCTGCAGCTGTGAACTTTTCTAACATGGTGCGTCTATCGGTCGTCAGAAAACATCAATTTCAAACGCCACCTGTCAAAATTATTCCGTGTGTTTTTCCTCATACGGAGTAACAAGCGAATGCGAGCAGCAGCCCTCTGACCACTGGATCACTATTATCCATCCATCTCTCTTTTCATGCCTCGCTTTCACTCTCTATCTTTGTCTCCTTTCTTCAGCTGTGTTCTCCTTCCTTCCTTCCTTCTTTACTTTCTTTCTTTCTTTCTTTCTTTCTCACTGTCTGTTGCCCTCCCTCTCTCCTTTTCCCTCTGGTACTATTGGCAGTACTCTGTCTCTGTCAGGTGTGCCTGAGATAGCCTTCACGCCAGCTTTCCAGCCATTGGCTCGGAGACGATAGGCTTTTGGATAGCTCAGCCTGCATTCTACTCGTGTCTTAACCGTTTCCCTCCCTGCTGTTCTCTGCACTCTGTTGATTTGATTGAAGGTTAATATACATTTAATAAGTCATAGTGGCTGCACTGCATGTTAAGCAAGATTCAAATCATCCATCTTTAATGCTTCCATGAATTTTCAGTGTCCTTACCTCTAGGCATCTATTTGTCTCTGCCCATATTCACTTGTTTAAATAAGTAATCCACTGGTAAACCTGATGATTCTTTTAAAATCAATCATCTTTGTGTTGTAACGATTGTTTGAGAGTTGGCTAATACTCACTAATATATTAGTGACGTGTGAGATGTGAGGAAATCAAAACTGGGTGAACAATAACATCACTGAGATACTTGACTTGTCTGAAGTCCAGAGTCTTCTGAGCTTTTTCTGTTGCAGCCCTCAGACTGTGGGACTGGTCTCTCTCTCTCTCTCTCTGCCTGTTTTTGAATCCTGCCTTTCACCTCATATAACCCAGGATGAGATCTGTAAATGGGTTCTTTCTGATCTTTTTGCCCTCTTTTTTTATTTTATATAAGCTCTATGTTTTTTATTTCTTGCCTATATCTTTTATCGACCGTATATTACTTACGTCTGTTAAGTCAGGAAGTTTTTAACTGTTGATTTGGGAGTTGGGGAAAAGAGCGATAGCACAATTTATTTTTAGCTAATTTGAGTTGGCGTTGAGCGGCTTCACTTCTGGCTTGAAATGCGTCATGCTTGCAGCATCCTGGCAGTTTGATTGATGACAATAACATAACTTTATCAAACACCACCCACATCGAAGGCCTTTTCTGCAAACCGAATCTCAAATTAGGTTTCTTCTTCTGGACTGAATCCTGTTTTTACCTCTTGGCAAGGAAGTTTTTTATTGTTCTTGAGCACCATTGTGCTTTAAGTTTTACTACTGGACACACTTTCTACACGTCCACAGACTCTTACGTTAGTTGGTGTTTGTTTATAGATCTTTCCATGGGTTGCTTCCTCTTAATCTTTTTACCTGCTCGTGTGAAAACCAAAAACAATAAGGTTTACAATCCCAGAATACGTAATTGACAAAAAAGAAAAGAAGGTCCTCAGAGTCATAACTGAGTTTGGAACCAAAAAGCTTTTAGATATTCTAGTTTTCTTCCTTAAAATATCCCACAGTCCCAGTGTTTGGTCCAATGGTTCAGTCAGATCAGCTGAAAGAAGCACATTGCTTCAAATTCTGCTTGACCCTCATGTGGATCAGCAGGAATCGTGCCATTCAATATTTATGTCAACAGTATCAGCAAATCAAGGTTCAACAGGCTGAAGTCCATGAATGAATCTTTAAGCTTTGAAGAGTTCAGTAATTGTACTAAAATGTAGGATTATTTACGTTATTATTGTTGTTCATAAAATATATTGACTGTAATTGTCTCAGCCTCCTAACTGTTGGCACACCTGTATCTGTGATTCGAGGTTCAGAGTTCTCAGCTTGTCGTGGCGTCCGTAGATGTGCGTTTGTGTTTGGCAAGTAGTTGAGTGTGTGTGTGTGTGTGTGTGTGTGTGTGTGTTTGTTTGTTTCGGAGAGAGAGAGGGAGAAGAGGAGTAACAAGGCCAGCTCTGCCTCCAGGCAGTTTGGCCCCAAACTCTCATCAGCCTGCTGGTGCTGAAACACAGAGCCTCCTGCCCCTTGCCACACAAACACGCGCGCACACACACACAAATACACACACACACACACACACACACACACACACACACACACACACACACACACACACACAGGGGAGTATTGAGCGCTACAAACTCATGCACACATAAAAAAAACCCAAATGCATTCACATGCACACACCCGTACACAACCCACAACCACACACCCACTGAAAGTTTGTAACTGAATCTCCCTCCCCATCTATCGCTGTCATCCTTTCTTGTTTTATCTGCGTCCTATCGTCTTTTATCCTCCCTTCTAATCTGTTCGCTCCCCTTTCAGACACTTTCTATTACCATATCTCGCCTTGGAGACGAGCTCTCTTTTCTAACTCCTTCAATCCCTTCGTCCTTATCGTGATTCCTTGCACCCCCCTAGATCCACTAGCTTTAGATTACTTTGAGCATGTTTCTCGTCCCCTCTCTCCTCTCTTCCCCTTCATATTTTTCCTCTCTTCTCAGTGGAGGTTTTAATGCATTATGAAAATGGACTGGGGCTATGAAAGCGAAACGGGACAAGTTTGGCTTTTTAATGTGACTCCTTTCACTCTACATCTGCCTCATTGGCAGCCAGTGTGCGTGTCTGTGTGTGTGTGTGTGTGTGTGTTGCTTTGTTTTTTGTGTGCATATTGATATTTGTTCCACATTTTTTGGCAGTTTCTTTGTTTTTTCTGGCAATTTTAGCACAAAGCTTAAAATGGACCAACACGCCAACTGGTCTCCAGACATCCAGCGACACGTTCTTGCTCTTTAACATGAACTTTATGGCACACGTGCGCATGGTTTTGGCAAGCATTACGCTGCATGAATAATAGAAGAGTTGGGTGGCAGTAGGCAAGGAATCCATGTTCTTCTACGAACGTTAACACTAAAGAGCAGGCATGGATGGAAGGATGAAGAAAGATGGGAAGGGCTGTTTATGATAGGGAGCATAAGTTATACCCTACAGGGTAGTTTGACCTGGATCTAAGTCTCATTTTCATCTCCCTCACATTCGTACCAGCTCCTCCTCACTCTCTCCACTATTTTCCATCCATGAAGTTAAAGCTCTTCATCTCCGGAAGAGAGAGAAGACGATCCTGTGGAGGGATGGAACCAGATGAGCAGATAAGATGGATGGAGATAAGCTGATGTTAGATGAGGAGTGTGGGGAATATTTCTGAGAAAACAGAGGGAAGAATTAAGATGATGCGGCTCCAAGCTCATGAGGTCACTTCATGCCTTAATGCCAACCTGCAGCATTTATAAAGAAGTCATGTAGCCGATTGAGTTTTGAGCTAGAAGTTAAATCAACTTCTGCTGTTGTACTCGGCAGATTAATCGCGTCAAATTAAAATAGCTTCACTCGTTTTTTTGTGTTCTTTCCTCCCAAGCCTCCCCATTTCTGCCACTTCCTTTTCTTCTTGCTCTTTCTTTCTGATGTTGAGGAGTGAGCGTGTGTGTCATGGATATTCTGAGCACAGGCAGTGTGTGTGAACGCATCAGGGTTTAATTGCAGTGTGCATAGAAACGTGTGTAATTAGTCTAGGCTCGCTTCCCTGCTGCCCGGCTAACAACCAGCAGCACCCCCCCATGCTTGCACTTTCTTTCTCACTCTTTCTTCTTTCTCTCCCTCCCTCACCGTTTCTTGTTTTGTGCCTGTTGCCACAACGACAAGCCCCTCTCCGCCATTGTTCCCTGCTGTTCTCCAAGAACAAAGGAGGAGGCTCTTAACTCCCCAAGAGAGGAGTAGTGGTGGAAATGGAGGAGAGAGAGGATTGCTGGGAGGTTGGTAGGATGAGATGAGTGTGAGGGAAAGGAAGAGAGAGACAGGCATTGACAAAAATGAACGAGGAGACAGAGATGGAGTGAGAAAACGAGGAGAGAGAGGAGACAGATCCGCTAGAGAAAGAACTCATGGACAACACTGAGAATTGGAGAAAGATCAGAGGAGGAGAGCGGCTTATGGAGGAGTGGAGTGAGTGAAAAGTGAGATTGAAGAAGTTATTCAATTGGATTCAGACAAGCATACTCGGCCTCTATACAGAGATCCCCATCCTCAGACCTCCATCCTATCTTCTGTCCTTATAATTCCAGTCTCCTCCCCCCCTTTGCCCTCTCAGTCCATAACCAGCCATCTTTTTCTGTGCGGGTTCAAATGTACACTTTTTGCACACTTATTGCATCTGTCCTTGCTCTCCCTGGTGGAGAGTGTGTACATGTGTGGACTCTGAGGGTCATTAGCGGAGTGTAGGGGGGGTAATGTGCTGTCTGCGAGGCTGGCCATCTGAATGTTAACAGATTGTAACACAGGACAGAAAGTGAATTTGGTTTCCAAAGGAAAATGGAGCAAATTACACTTTTATAGCTCTCTGCCACTATCCTCTGCTCCCGCCATTACTCACTGAATGCAGCAAAAGAGAGACAAGAGGGGAGGGAGGGAATGAGAGAGTAAGTGATTTCCTCACTGATCAGGATGGTTGAGGCGGTGAAACCGGGGTTTATGGGTACATTTTTATGTAGTTAATAACCTCTGTCTTTGTTCGAGATGTATAGTCCAGAGAAAAATACCTCTTATTATCTTGATAATTATAGAGATGACCCTCCTCTGGCTGAAATTCCCCATACCGAGACACACTTAAAGTAACTTGTCCTTTATGGTTATTATATCTAGATTAAGATATCCAGGCTTTTGGACTTTATTACATTTCTTTATTTTAAATTAAAGTTATTTAAATAATATATCTATGCAGCTGCAAGGGGAGAGAGTACTGTGAGACTCGGCGTATAATTCTAGCAAAGGCTCATGAGTAACATTTGAGTAATTTCTTAAATCTTGAATCTAACCCTAATCCTATCCTTAAAAGGTATGTCAAAGTTTAATTTTGTTTCCTGCCAGATCCCCTTAATCCCCGTCATGCAACTTGATCCACACAGTTAAATTATTTATTATTTTTTAATGAGCAGCAAATAAATTCCCATATTTGTCACGGTCACTTGAAACACAAACCAAGTTAGAAATAAATATTTAAAGTAAAATTTTAATCACATGTATATGCTTATCAATGTCAAAGATCAACTTACTGATCCTGACTTTAGAAGCCCTTTAAGAGATGACATGGAGGCAGAATCACCAGAGAGTGTATTCTGAGCTCTGATTGTGGTTTGATGAGCCTGGAGAGAATGATGAGAATGATGAATGACTGTCATGTGACCAGCTCTAATGAATTTCTTGGTTAATGTCATCTAAACTTTCCAGGATATAAGTATCATCATATTAACACATTCATTTGTGACAAGTTCTACAATGACCACCCGCTACCAGTGACAAATGACCTCTTAGGTCATTATAGGTGCTAACTGACAACCAGTCAGTGATTGTGACAAAGTCGATGTGTTGAATGAATAGTTATAATTATATTAATAGTTATTGGACACATCTCTGTATCCTGGAGATTCTAGTCAAACTTAAATATAGATGCTATATTTAAAAGCTGATCTGTGGATGTCTGACTGCTGCTCATTATCTGGCAGCTGTTGATAATTTGGAGTCGTCTATTGTCTTAATAGCTGCCTTGAACGTAACTAAAAATGACTATCACTTTGAATGATTAATTAAAAGAGATAGAAGTTAACTGAAAATGTGAAAAAAACACCCACTGTCTGCTGAAATATCAGATAGAAACAGTGAGGTTTTTAGATCAACCTCTGATGGAGCATAAATATCACAGTCTGGACAACGGATACAAACCAGGCGAGAAGATGTGGGTGGCTTAAGATTTAAGAAAAAAGTGAGCATAAACTCAAATACATCCTGCACATACATAAAGCCAGATTTACATAAATAGATTCAAGTCCAACTGCAAGAGTTGGCAAAGCGATCGATAATACACGGACTGTCCTGTTTTGTAGGAGTTTAAACTGCAGATCTCTGACCAAGAAGGCTACAGCTACAACTTCATGCTGCCTAAAACTCTCCTTGGATCTATGTTTGTTGATTGTCAATAACACTGGCTCTACTTTTTTTGACCTTAGGTTGTATTAATTCATCTTGATTTACTTTCAAAATAGCGCCACCCGTCTATAAACCTAAGGACCTAATGCCATTTCAGATCTTCTTGTTTCTCATGAAGCAGCCGATCCATCAGGCCATCAGGGTCGGGCTTACTCAGTGTCCCTAGAATCAGAACCAAGCACACTGAAGCAGCTTTTAAGTTCTATGCTCCAAACCTGTGGAACAAACTTCTTTATTACCTAATAATGAAACCAAGGCTTTCCACATGTTTATTAAAAGTACTTTTCTGTTTTATCAGTATATTTTAATGTCCTGATCTGTGAAACACGTTAGATTTCTTGCCATCTGACCAGTGCTATACAACTAAACCCGACTTGCCTTTAAGTCATTTTCACTTTATTTTCTAGCTCACTTCTGTCTGACACTCCGGTTGTCCCCTCTAGGTTGGGGGTGAGTTGCTGCCTCGAGCAAAAGAGTTTCAGTGTATTGATGTCTTGTTCTCATGAGATGGGTGATCTATGTTCCAAACCTCACCGATGGCCATGAGCTCCGAACAAATGAGGTCAAGGATACAGGCAGCTGAATTGAGCTTCTTTCATAAGTGTGGCTGGGATCGGCCTTTGGGATATGGTGCAGAGTTCGGAATGGATTCGGTGTTCCTTCTCGTACAAAAGAGCCAGCTGACGTGGTTGGTTCAGAATCTTATTAGGAATGCCTCCAGGATGCCTCACTTTGGAGGTTTTCCAGGAGCCCTGAATGGGAGGAGACCCTGGGGATGGACCCAGAACTCACTGTTCATTCCATTTATGGAATATGGGATGGAATATCCTTCTTGGCCTGTTGCCACAGTGACCCGACCCCAAATTTAGAGGAAGGAAAGATATGGATAAAAAACATTCAAGTGAAATATTGTCTGTGTAGAGTTTGATTCTAAGGGTCTGCTCAATAGTTCAGATACTCTTATCTTGGGTTTAATAGAATTGTAGGTTAGAAGAACTCCAGTCTCTGATGGTTGGTTGATATTTTTTTTCTTGAAACCTTTTCCTCTGACACATTATTGGATGTGGACTCCTGTAGGCAAAAGTGTTTTAAGGTTAAATAATGGGATTCTTTATGTGTCATTAGGGCTCTGTTCAATTTACATATCACCTATACCAAACTCTGTGAGATGATTTTGAAAAGGAATCTGGAGAAATGTTCCCTTTAAGTGGAAATTAGTTGGATATTAGTATTTGCCTCCACGGCTCATCTACCTCTCGTCATTTCCTCGCTCCTCTGCTCCTAGAAGTGAACATCCCTGTGATACAGCGTCGGGATACTGTCTCACCCTCACGTAGTGATGAAGCAGAACAGGGGAGAGAAAGAGATAGCTTTTGATTTGGGAATTAAAGCGAAGCTAAGCTGGAGTGCATCGTCAGTCAAGGTTGGCTCAAGGGCAACATTTCACAGTCAGGCATGACTGTGTGCTTGCACACACCCCCATGTACACATCATATGAGGATTCACCCTCCTGACCCAGTGGTTCTCCTCTCCAGCGGGGAATGAGGAGTATCCTGGGGAGGTTTTGCTTCTTAGCATCAGAAAGATTGTATTTCTTCCTCCTGGAGGGAGCAATAATTGTGTCTCCATCATGTCAGCCCCACCTGTCTCCTCTTCTCCTTCTTCCTGTTCTCTCTCTCTCTCTCTCTCTCTCTCTCTCTCTCTTTCTCTTTCTCTCTCTTTTTTTTTTCTTCCCCCCCCCCCCCCCCCCCCCCCCCCCCCCTCTCCATCTGCTAACCTTCCTGGGCTGACATTTGCTGTCAGACAGCTATTATTTTGCTCTTCAGATTTCTGATTAGGAATCTCTCATTCCCCTCCTTCTCCCTCTCTTTGTCTTTCTTCTTCCTGTGCCCCCCCTTTGCAAACAACTCAATCCAATCCAAATAATTCTTTCACTTTCTCTGTTCCCTCCTTGCAGCTTTTATTTGAGCATAATCTAATTCCCTCCATCTCCTGCCATCCCATCTTTCAATACACCTAATCTCTGTTTCCCTCTGTGTTTTTAAAGGTCAGTTTCCTTTCCCCCCCCCCCCCCAAAATAAAGTTCTTGCTGCAGTCCCTCCCAAGGACTCTTTGTCACCGGCTTTTACTTATACTCTGTGGGCCCCCTAGCCCCTCCCTGTAGGAACATGCTTACATGCAGGTTAGCTCACCTGCCTACCGACACACACAGAGTAAACAAACAACCTGATATGTCCAGCTGTTTATTCTCCATCGTCTCATGTTCAGGGTCTTACAAACCTGCATCTTCTTTGGACTGAATTAGAAACACTGTTTGAAGTAATTATTGCTCATTATTTAATCACAGACTGATTATCGGGTGAGATCGTGTCCGTGCTTGGGTCCTCTAAAGTAGCAAGAGTTCATCCTGCTCTAGGTAGAAAAGTAGACGGGAGAGGGTCGTCATGGTGATGAGAATGGCTTGAAGGTATATTTTCCCCCTCATTCTTGCCCACAAGTCTGCGTCGTGTCCATTTTCTGTATTTTTTTGATTCTCTCTTTCATTGCCCCGTTCCTTCTTTCTCTTCCTGTCACACTCTGCGTTCTGTTACTTTGTCTCCTCATCTCCCTCAGGCTTCTTATTCTTTCTCTTAATGTCTTCTTTTGTTCGTAGCTTTCATTCTTGACACTCTCCCTCGCTCTCGGTCTCTGTCTCTCTCTCTCTCTATCCTTTCTTCCGTCCCTGTGGTCCTCACCTCTTGTCCAGCCGTCGAGGGAAGCAAGAGGAGGGAAAGGAATGCTAATTTTATCACCACAGGAGAGATGGAGAGAGAGAGAGAGGGAGAGGGAGAGAAAGAGAAAATGTCACTTGTCTGAGGAAATGAGATGGCCGTTGCAGCGTGTATGTATGTGTGTGTCTCAACACAAAAGATCAGGGTGACAGTCTGAGTGACATTTCGTGTATTTTTCCTCCGTCTGCCATTCTTCACTGCCAAGTTAATGACATACGTGCATATATAGGTGTGTGTTTACGTGTGCAGGTGGCAAATGCTACTGCATATATGTGTGTGTCAACACACGTGTTTTATTTTTCATCTAGAGCCGAAGCCGTTCTGCCCTCTTTGTTTTTCAAGTCAATCATCTGTCTCATTCATTCATTCCACTGCTTGCTCTCTTCACCCCTCACTCACGTCAGAAATGTAATCACTTTTTGGGAGCTGCAGTGTGGGGAGTCATGATGTGAGGGAGGAGGAGGAGGGTAGCTTTGAAAAGAACGTGGGGAAGAGGAAGAAAAAGGCATTTGTATGTGTACCCAATTACCACTCTAGCCGGCCCAAAGTCACCTTCGAAGGCAACGGACACACGCGCTCTCAAAATAGCTTCTTCCATCCCGCCTCCTCTGTGTGTGTGTTGGGTACAGTGGTGACGGGGTAGACAGAATAATGTGATGGCCTTCCTCTCGTCCATATGCTCAGGGCTTATTATGGGTGTCTTGTGCCTTTTTGTAATTGTAGCTCTGTGTGTGTGTCCAACTTGTGTCTGATTGCAGTAGCTGATTGAGTCCAAGCCCTGTAAAATTCGACCCAGGTTCTCAAGCTCTGATTAGGTGTTTGTGATTTGAGAAAGAAGTGTGTGTGTGTGTGTGTGTGCTACTCTGCTTCCTTGTACGTGTGTGTTTGCATGTGTGTGCCAAGTTCTTGTTCACATAACTTTACTTTGTTAGCTACGGCGTCTCTGTGAGACAGCTCTTCAGCAATGGAAGTTTTCTTCTCATTAGTTGGTTTAAGTTAAGTCTTGCCTGAATTATGTATCAAAAATAAACTTCAAATAACTTAACAACTATCAGGTGTGTTTGCATCAACCTGGTGTCTGTGGACAGGTAAGAGCTAAAATAATGTATTTTTCAATGTCACTAACATCGTACCCGTTACTGTGTGAGTAATCTTTGATAAAGCACATAAATCATAAATATTTCCATCCTCCCTTCTTTTTTCTTTTTTTTTAGATACAAAAGGCTCTACGGGTATATTAAAGTAACACCATCAAACAAAGCAAACAATGAATTTGCTCAGAAACTCTGATAACTACTGCATCAAATTTGACAGAAATTCCACAAAGTTCATGTTATTCTATAGTTTTTGTGGGACAGGACCAGGAGGACTCTCTATTTGGCACAGTTGGATAGCCAAAAGAACCAAACTGTGCCAAAAGAAACAAACTGTGCCAAAAGAGCCAAACTGTGCCAAAACTGGGATTTTGACTCCAGAGTGGTCTTTTGGCTACAAAATATCACCTCTGTCCACCAGGGAGAGCTATATGCATACTCAACAACCTTTGGCTGTCAATATATATCCGTTGGTAGATTAAAATCTAGCATTGTTCACAGTAAGAGATTGCAAAAACTATTTAGAGGTCCGATTCTGGACTTTTTGAGAAGCAGAGGTTTGGAGATAGTCGAGTAAGAAATCAGGGGTTAGAACTTTTTTTCTTAAGGCTTTAGGGGTTGTGTCTGGGCTATATCAGCGTTTGAGTTTCGGCTCATTTCAGGGATGTGATGCTGACGTGATCTTAAGCACCGGAGCCTTTGGATAATGTGTGTCCTTCAAAGTAAACCAATGCAAAGTGTGTGCGTGTGTGTCCTTGTTAACTGTGGCTTCGTTCCGCCTTGCTTCTTAATTAAGAGACCATAGGCCTCCCAGCACAGCCTGCCATCCCACACTCCACCGGGGCAGGACAGGACAAGAAGAGAAGGATAGAGAGCACAAACATGAGAGAGAGCAAGGGAGAAGGAGGGGAGGCAGAGAAATGAAAAAGCTATGAATAAAAGAAATATTGAACAGAGAGTGATAAATTCAGAAAGGAGGGGGAGGAAACTGAAAGCTCGTGAAGGGAGTAAGAAACCAGAGCTGATGAGGGGGAAAGTAATAGAAAGTGTGGAAATGTGGATTGAGGGAGAGGGATAGTGTGGACTGACAGATGCAAGGCACACACGCATTCTCCATTTCCCCCGCTGAATTGATGCGACTCATTTCCACCGTCGCGTCGCATCAGACGTGTGCATGTACATGTGTAGCTTTTGGGGGGGGGGGGGGGGGGGGGTAATCTGTTCCATCTCCTTCTTTACTTTCCATCGGTGTGGGATCTTTCGCTCTGTCGCCTCCCATCCCTTACTATCACACCTAACACATCTCGGGCCTGCATGTGCATATCTGTGGGTTGATACATCCCTTGATTTGGTTGTACGCCTGCTCGACTATCTCTGATGTTCTCTCTTGTCAGCGTGTGGTGAGATAGTGGGTTAAATTTTAATGGTGCTGCCATCTCTCAGTAGCTTCTGAAAAAAGGCCAATGCACACTGACACACTCACTGAGCCGTGAGAAGAGACAAGACCGAGGCAAAATATCTTGCTAGACACACATGCGGGGGGGTCACAGGTCCAAAGTACCAGCAACAGGTAGAACAAAGAAAATACCATATGGATTTATGGGGCGGTATTTTTGTGAGAATCTAATTAACTTAGTCAGATTGTTGAGGCAAATTCTTCTGTTTTATGACTTTCCTGTAACCAAATTTAAAGGTGTGGCACCACAGTTCAGATCGGAAAAGAGAACCTTAGTTTGACGGAAAAGAAGTGGTTTTGTACCGGATCAAACGGAACCAGAGGTCGTTTGGTTTCTAGTATGAAAATATCTTCAGGACTGGACGTTACAGCAGGCTAGTAGATATTGTATGAATCACGGCTCAAATTCGGTTCAGTTATTCTAAAATGGATCAGAACCCTTTACTCGTGGTTGCATTATAATTGCCAGCTGATATGACCGGGTTGACATTTCACTTCTTAAGTCTAATAATTCTGCAACATCAACTTTATCGAAAAAGGAAACCCTAATATCTCCCTTAAACAATGAGAAAGAGGTGTTCATCAATGAGATGCAGAGAGCAGAACTCTGGATCTGATCCCACATATCCAGGTTCGAGTAGGATGTTGATGTTGAAGTGAAGGACAAGCCCACCAGAGCCGTCTTATTCCTGCCTACGGTAAATGTTGTGGACTCAGACAGGGTGGTGTTTTTTCAGATGCATCTGTTCCCCGAGGAACATACCAGGTTTAAAGAGCTATCGCTGGCAGGGCGGCAAGAGCGGAGCCAACCACGACCTTTCTGTATGTTCGTATCTATGCTGTGTGAAGTCCCTTCTGTCACATGAAGAAGAAAACAGCCGTGTAATTCTGTGCCGGTGGGTTACTATACTGGGCCCCAGTTTTTGACACCTGGGGTTCTCTGTAAGTGAGTCTAGTCCACCATTGATCCTTTATCTTAGGGAGGTTTCTATGAGGAGGAATCTCTTGACCTGACCAGGAATCTGAATAGTTCATAACCCATCAGTGCTGTGTATTGATAAATCCACGGCGCTGACCGGGTTTCAAAAGTTGCAGATGAATCTGAAAGTCAGAGAAATCATTCATGTCATACAAATCAGTGCATTTGGTTTACTAATCCAAGAACAATCCACGAGTCGAGATAACAAACGTAAGCACAGAGTATTTCAGTAAACTTTACACACTGTTTACAACATGAAATATTTCAAAACTGAATGTCGCTTCATGAGCGTCTATCAGGGAGTTGAGTATAACCAGATTTAAAAAATGGGGAAAGAAATCATGAAGTGAATTGTGATCTCAATCCGCCGGCTCTACCTGCCTCCTAAAGGAACTGCACCAATCGTTATGCTGCGGCACAGGAAAATGAACCACCGTTTAGATCCACCCATAAATCACTAGTGGCTGCTCATCCTTTCAAATACTCAAACAGAGCTGCCAATGTACTTGACTGCGATGACACGATCTCCAAATGATAAGAACATTAATTCAGCAAACTCAAATCGTCTTTGGAGTATCGGGCTTGAAGTCTGTGGTGCCAGTAACTAGCCATAATAATATTTTTCTTATAATCGTGTTCTACGAATGTTTTTCTCAGAACATTTTTAACTCT
Source organism: Lophius americanus (assembly GCA_037951165.1). NCBI lineage: Eukaryota > Metazoa > Chordata > Actinopteri > Lophiiformes > Lophiidae > Lophius > Lophius americanus. Next base: position 302,739 of record JBBDHG010000303.1, read on the forward strand.
TAAGTCTGGATAAGGTTGAATTCAGAAGCAGCTCTGTGGTTCAGACGACTCTTTTTCAATTTGCAGGTGCATTCTTCCAGAACAATAAGCATAGTTTTTACGTCGCATTGAATCCCAAAGCATTCATTATTTCCTTATCCACCTTCACCATCAATGAGTTTTCATTACATGCTACAAATGCAATAAGGTTGCCACTATATGTGAGTCAGTCAGTAGACTCGATGACACTGACTGTATCACACGCACGCACACACACACGCACACACACACGCACACACACACAGACCCACAAACACAAATAGGCTTTCTGTCACTCGCATAAACTCACGCCAGTCCTGTAGTCCCATTTTTTGTTGTTCCTTGATTGTTTTTATTTGCCTAGCCTCACATATACGTCTGATTGGCAACACGTCCCCTGATGGTTCAGTGAGCCGGCGGGGGGATCAAGTGTGTACTTGTGTACATTTTTCTATTGTGTTTGTGTACATGCATGTGTCTGTACAGACAATTCCACTGAGAGACCCGCAGACAGATTTTCTGAGAGGATTTACACGTCTGTCTCTCTATTCAAATATATTTTATCCTCTTTTTTTCCTGTTTTTGCTGTGGTCGGGGGATTTCTTCTGATTTGGGGAGGAGGTAAAATCCAATTTTACTACCTAGAAAACCTGCAGAACCCCTGCGGATCTTTGATGAGAGACACATTTCCCCAGTTTCCCACGCGGAGGTGCAGGTTGCTAGATCATGCTTGTCACACCCCCGTAGCTACTTACCTGACTATGTTCCAGAGTTATTGATGTATTTCAAACACCTGCAGTCGTTTTCCCAGAGCCTTTGCATCAAACGGAAAGGGTTCAAATGCAAAGAGATGCTGTCTGATTCCTGCGCTGTGGTTCGAAGAATCCGTTTACATCATTCTAATTCAACGAGGTTGTTGTTCTACGAGTGGTGAAGATGAGAAATCTTAAATGGTAAAAGTAAATGTGAAATTAAAGATGGAGTGGTTAACTCCAAGCCGATTTAATTACAACAATTGTAATATGCTGAATCCATATAACCTTATTTTCATCCTTTCCCACGCCTTACTTTACTTTCATCATTAGTTCGCAGCACAAAATTACCATCTATCATCGTAAGGACGTAGGGTGGAAGTAACACAAATGAAATGATAACATTGGATGTAATAAAAAAGCATATAAACTGAACAATGGATTGATGAATTGAACTTAAATGTATTTAAATTTTGTTTTAAATAGTGAATGACATTAAGCAGTCATTGTTTACTTAATGAAATAGTTCGTTACGTCCGGCCAAAAATGTGCAACTTTGTTTCTTTTTGTTTAATTTTTCATTCTTCACCCCCCTCAAAATAAATCAAGTTTCCGTTTTTATTACTTCTGGCCAAAACAATGCTATTTATATTTTCTCAAATGATTCAAAGCTTGAAACGATTTGTTAAAATTCTACTTCTGAAGGAGCTGTGGGTTCTGTCTGTGGAGAGAACCGTGTGTCAGGCTGCCGTGTTAATCATCATAACAGAGGGAAGGTCTTTGAGGTATTGGGTTTTCACTCCCCTTTTCTTTCTTCTTACTCCCAATTTAGTTTCTATCAGCTTCATCTCATTCTCTATGCTCAATAGTCTCTTTCCCACAGAACCATTTCCCTTACAATTACTCTGCCTTGCAACCCAACCCCTTGATTATCTCTCCTCCACCATTGCTCTCGCCATATCTCGGTTTGATTAACAAGTTGGCTAAAATAAAACATATGAGAAACACTGGAAAACAGACCTTTTTCCCTCCAGTCAGACGCACATTTTAAAGTGTATGTCCTGCGAACAACGGATGACATTCGAAAAAGCATAACTCCCTCTTCCCCTCCATCCGGCTCCTGGTCTCCGGGCTTTGCTCAGGGGGTAATTAGACCTAGCAAAATTGGCCCCTATCCTCCTCTTTGCCACATATGTGTGTTTGTGTGCGTGCATGCGTGTGTCCGTGTGTCTGTGCATGCATGCCAATCTTTCCACCATGCGGTCAAGTCACAATTGCTAATCAGGCCTGCCAGCCTCGCCTGAAGAGACCAAGAAAAAGGGGAAGGAGGGGGAGGACTGGGTAGCAGGGGGAGAGAAATGAGTGAGTGCTTTCCTCTGTTCTCATCATTGAAGCAGAGATAAAGACGAGTGATGGGATGGATGGTTGGAGACAAGAGGACGGGAAGTGAGGGATAAGCCGAGGATGAGTGTGTGCTCCAGTCTTGTGATGAGCTTTTAACTGTCCTCCATGGCATGACACTGCCGAGACCTCCATTTTTCTCTGTCCTCCTTTCATCTATGTTGCTTTGCATAAGTCAGAGTTGCTTGTATTCATAAAGTGCCTCTCTATCACTCACCCGTGCTCCGCCGTATGCTTGCACTCTCCTGCTCCCGCTACGGCTCTGTCTGCTATATTTCCATACCATGATAATGAATATTTGAGGAGTGACACCAGTGGAGGGCTGCGCCGCAGCGAATCCTTTTTGCTCGGGGCAAATGTGCCTCATGGGTTTGCATGAGTGTTACAGTTCATCTACTATTTTAATCCAGATAGAAACCCCATTTTTAAGTTTTCATTTCTACCTCTGTGCTTGTGGAAATAAGACTTCCTGCATGAATGGATGGGACTCGTAGAGTCGACTGGACGAACACTACGCTCTACAAGGAGGCAAATGTCGGTACATGTGTTAAGTAACCGTAGGGCTGAGGGGGTATAGATTGATTATTTTTTTCTTTCTTACAGCGGTGATGTATTTCAATTCTCTAAGAGGTTAAATACCTGCATAGGTCAGCAGCGTGAAAGCTGCTTTTCTTTCCTAGAACTTGAAATAAGCCTCAGGTGGCATTTTATTCTAGGTTCAGACTACACTTTGTGTCTTCATCAGTGTTACCAGAAGATTTTCCCCTGTCAGAGCAGGTGATAAGTGTCACGCGTCTGTGCAGTGTTTCTGACCGACTTTAGGCAACACCACTAGTTGAACCCCCGACAGTTCATTCATGCCGAGTCGTGAGGCGTCACAGGGGGTCAATCGTGGCTGCAGAAGCACCGTGTTCTCGCCTCGCACTTCAAACATACTGGAGTGGACTCGCCGCCATGTTTGGTGTTCACTCTGTCATCCTATCAGTTCAATTACACACTGGAGATAAGATGGACTATAAGGAGGGGGAGTAAACTTGCTTACTTGCATGCTGGTCTTGCCACTTTAAAGAAAATGCAGGTTTTAGTTGGAAGTGGTTAAAGGTCCCAATAAAATCCTTATCTCAATTCATACGTTTATGCAATCTCTTTTCTGAAGAACATTCGATTCTTTATCACTTACAACAAAGGGCCTCCTCCTGTCTCCATCAATAAATGAGAATGTGCTTTTGGACCTTGTGATGACGTGATGCAGAGCATCAGAACCTGACAGTGAAGGTCCACCCTTGTGTCACATCAGATAAAAAAAGAACCGTAATCCTGGGCACCCAGTTTACCGTACAGTTGCAACGTTTGTGACATTCGGAGGCTCCATAAACCTGAGACTTTCCAGCCTCATTGATCCTCGATGTGAAGAGGCTGAAGTAAGAATCTTTGGCCCTGACTAGGTCTCTGAATAATTAATAACATGGCAATGTTGTGTATTGATGAATCCATGGAGATTTGTGTGTTGCTGAAGCTGCAGGTGAATTTGTAATTAATTTGTGTCGTTCGTATCCATACACTTCATCCACTAAACCTGCACACAGATTTACACACGCCTCCTTTTAGTTTCTCATGTGGACTGTGGCTAAACTCTGGAACAAAGTGCAACATGGTGAAACTGAATGAGCTGGTTCAACAGCACTGTTGTATTTTTGCACCATCAAATATTTCCGTGGACCTCTATCATGTAGTTGAGTACAACCAAACTGAAAATAAAAATAAACAATCATGGGAGACTTGTAATATGAGTTCCAAGCAAAAAAAGTGTGATTTCCATTTATTTATTTTCTACCAAAACCAGCTGACCTTGGAAGTGCTGCATATAAAATCCACTCTGTGCACTCCTGTAGTTCTCAAAAACAAAACGCATACACAGAAAAGAATAGTTTCTATGATGGAGGGCTGAACCCCACAGCAGGTGTCACATGACTATAGGAATGTGGTTATTGTCACAGCGCCTGGTAGCCGTCACATTCAACGGCACAACCTGCCGTTGAACCTGAGTCCTGCTGTCTGAGAGAATGAAATGCCCATGAGCAAGAGCTAATGAGCCCCTCACCATGGAGTGGGGGTTCAAACTAATGGCAATCTAAGTATTAACTTATCAGCAGGTCTTAATTGCTGCTCTTATTCACCATATATCCAGATATAAGAGACCTCAGCATCTGTAAATGTCACAGCACGACTTCTACGGCTGGAGGATCCCGAGTCGGGCTTGATTGATACCCGGCATTACTGCGAGTGCGTCTGCTTAATGATGTAATTCACTCTGCTCTCCGTAGAGGGAGCACTGTGCTGTGAAGGCCAGAGCGCCTTCAAGGACGTTCTCACTGTGAATAACAAACACTGAAGTACCTCACAGAGTACCACAGAGAAACTGCTTACATACTCAGTCAGTCAGACACACACACACACACACACACACACACAGCTGGTTTGTCGGTTTGACTACTGAACCGTTGTGTTGTCTCTGTATCGTTCAGGTGTTCTGACTGAAGCTCCCATCTTCAAAGTCTGCATCCTTTAAACCAACTTCTGTATCTCTACTCCCCGTGTTTGCTCTCATTGTCTTCGTTATCAAACCTTTATTTGCTCGCAGCTCTTGCTCCTTTCATTAGATTTCCCTCTCTCCTTTATCCTCAGTAGCTCTCCCTCTCCTCCTCCACCTCCTCCTCTCTCACTCTCCTCCGTATAATTAGCCTGTGTAATTGCTGTAGTAAATCTTTTCTGCCCAAGGAGACTGGCTGATATAAGACCGATATAATAAGCACACCATCGCAGCTCACCTCTGTGTGTGTGTGTATGTGTGTGTGTGTGTTCTCTTTTATTTGCTATGTGGATTTATGGGATGTTTTGTGGTTTCAGCAAGTGCAAATTCAAGTTCAAGGTAGTGTTGTATCGGTGTGTCGACTGTATTGCTACTCATCAAGAATGCAGGCAGCAACCTCTGTGTTTGAGTGTGTGTGTGTGCGTGTGTGCCTCTCATCAGTGATGCCGTTCCATGCCGTCTGTGCGTCATTGCTGAAAACCTTCATAGCCAGGAGAGCAGCGAGGTCAGAGTGGCCCTGAACAAATGACACTGGTGCACTCAAAACCACCATTTCAAACAGTTATACACACTTTTTCCAATTCCGCACACACACACACATTTACACAATCAGTTCCAGCTTCTTCTTTTTTTTCCTCATCTCTCTCTCTCTTTCTCTCTCTCCCTCGCTCACACAACTGAGTTTGTGGGCGAGATGGCGTGTGAAGGTTATAAACAGTATAACCAGGTTCAGGCGTATTCCTCCCGTTTTGTCATTTAACAGTACCCCTTATTCCCCAGAGGAGGGCGCTGTGACTCCACGTATAAAACTAACCTCACTGATGATGCTCACATGTAGTCTCTGCTCGGTATATTTCATTAAAAAACAAGTTAGTGCTATACTATATTTTAACAAATGCATGTGCAATAAATGTCTCAAATTGAGATTATTATATTTCTGAATTATAAGGTGAATAATGGACTTTTTCTTTTTTAATATACTTTGATTGTGAGATATGGCACATTGAAAAAAAAACCCTGACTTTTTCTATTTGACATTAACTTCAGTAGAAGAAGAATAAAATAATTTCAGATCAAAGTGTATAATAAGTTACCAGGCATAGTAGACAAAACTCAGAATTCAATAAACGATCTAAATTGGTGCTTATTGTGTTAGATTATTAATATCAAGGCCTAAAGCTTTTGGATTTGACTTTATGAAAGTAAAGACATACATTTCAAACTTTTTCCCAAAAGATTGAGAATAAAAATGAATTTAAAACCTCTATTAGACTACTACACTGCAGACGTTTTTACAGTCTTTCTTGAAAGTGTTTCAGAAACATCAGGAAACATCTGGTGACATGAGATGATGGTAATGCTAAACCTAATTCAGATTTTAAAAAAATAACTTAATATTTCTGCCTAAAAAATGCACAATTTTTAATATTTCTCAAGCAAATAAAATGTGATAATAAATAGAAAAATCAGAGCTGCATTTACAGTCTTCATGCACCAGGGGAGCGCAAGTGAGCACCCACTTAGCCCCTCCCATAAGCCCTCCCCCCGCATTCTGGCCCTCCCACATCCTGCCCCCTGTCCCCCCCTTACTGCCGCACCCTGCCATCTGGTCCTACTCACACACGCACACACACACACACACACACACACATCCAGTGGGATTTTTTCTCTCCTTCCTTTCACAGTGAAAAACAGGATGAAGGGGCTCTTTCAGACATGAGGTTACCTAGGAAACAACTTTATTCTTCTTTTGTCAAACTTTCTTTCATTGTAACTCACGCGCGCACACACACACACACACACACACACATACACAGAATGCTGGACATTTAAAGTTTAAATGGACCGAGGCTCCAGCTGTCCTCCTGTCTGTTTCCTCTCAGAGAGGAATGTTTTGTAAACTTCTTTCCTTGTCTCACTGCTTTTTTACTTATTTATCTTTTAGTGCTAATAATGTAGTTAAACTTTCTCAATCCACAAACATTGGATGTTCTGGATAAGTTTTTGCTGGAATGTATTTAATCGTGGCTGATACCCGGAGTTGGCAGATCATGTGTTTGTGTGTCTCTGTGTGGTTCTTTCTCTCCCTGTTGAGAAACCTCAGCAACTTTTCCAAAGAACTGCCCACGCTGTAGATTCTCATGCTGAAACCATAAACCCTCACTCTGGAATGCTGCATGTAGAAAAAAAAAGCCCCAACTTAGTTTAAACTGCATGAAGTTTGAGGTGATCCTCAGAAGGTTTGTGACAAACGTACATCAGTAGCAGAGCCCATCGTCTGAAGCTTTAGAAATAGCTTATAAATAAACTCCCCAGCAGAGAGATGGGTGAAGAGATGATGTATAGACCCCATCATATGACAAGAGAGGGTTTTTTAATCTATTCTCTTCTCCAGACTACGGATCAGAATGGACGAGGAAGGAAAAGGACATGATACATTTTTCCTCACTTTGTTTTCATTTTTCTCTTTTTCCATTTACTTCTTTGTCCAAGTCTGACTCCCCATTTCTCTCTGGACCGCATGCTTCTCCTTTTAAGGACAGAGAGAACCACAGAGGAAGCGAATAAGGGGGGGAGAAGGACACTCAGGTCTGCCTACTGACAAACAGACTCCTCTTTGTGTAGATAGACAGACGGACACACGCACACACACACACACACACACACACATAGTTATATATTGACAAAGACCTCATGACTTGACTCCTCATGATTCTGAGCATACCCCCTCCTGCCCTCCTCTGTTTTTTTCTTTCTTCCCACATAATTAAAACCAGAAGTCAAAAATGAAGTTTTTCCTCCACGACACACATACACACACACCAATAACACACACACACACTCATCATCTCTTGGTGCCATGCAGCTGTTGGTTAGACGAGGGGGAGGTGTTCCAGGAAAGGGTGTGTGTGTGTGTGTTTTTAGGAGTGGTAGTGATTTGTATACACTGAAGTTACTTCGTTGTCTCACAGTAACAGAACAGAAACCTGGGATCATGAAACATGTGTGTGTTTAGATGTCTGAACTCCACACACACACTTAAGTCTCTCCTTCTCCATGTTTTTGCTCTTTGTGTGTGTATGTGTGTGTGGGGTCATCTTCTCCTCCCCCACCCTTACTCAGTGAAACAGGGTGTACTGTTCTTAAGCGGCCACTAGAGGCGCCATTGGCTCATAAATGAAAATAAGTCCGCAGAGCTGCATGTGGAAACCACAGAGCAGCCATTTTACAATCTGTGCTCCAGACCCCATTTTATGAATCAGCCATGATGTCAGCAAAGCTTCGCCTGATCCCATTGGTTAGAGAACTCATGACCCTCTCTGTGGCCATCATACGGTGTCACACACACATGCATGCACACTCAGCAGGTCACCATCTCTATGAGATACACACACACACTCACACTGACCTGCTGACATGATGCGTCACTATTCTCCTCCCTGACCTCCTGGATTATCGCTCCTCCAGATTAAATACTGTTCAGATTAGACGTCCATCTCTGCTGCAGCGTCCGCATGTTGATGCACAGCCGTGTTTGTTTGATAGATAAGACTAGGCTTACATCGCTTTATTTCAATCAATCAAACTTTATTTATAAAGCACGTTTCATACATAAAAAAAGTATCATAGATTTATGCGATAAAAACAATTTCCCATTAGCCCCCCACCCCACCTCCACGCCCCACACACACATGGCAAAGATTAAACCCCACACTGGAGCAAAGCAGGAACTATTAAAACTGGATAAATAAATAGATCTAGATCAAAATCCTGACTAAATAGAGTCTTGAGTTTGTTTTTAAACACATCAACACTTTCTGCCGCCCTCAGGTCTTCAGCGAGACGGTTCCACAGATGTGGACCGCCATAAGAGAAACAAGCCCAACCGTGGGTTTGTGTTCTGTCTTGGGTATAATTAGGAGTCCATTACCAGACAAACATGAAGCTTCCAGTAGGCTCATAGGATAAACACAAATCTGATGAATAGAAAGGGCCGAGGCTTCTCAGAGATTTATAAACCCATGAAATGATCTGAAAACCAGGTCTGGAGCAGACAGGCGGCCCGAGCAGAGACTTAGAAACTTAAGACAACAGATGTTCAGCTGAATTGTGAAGCAGTGTGATTTGTTGCATGAACTTCTCCTGAAGACCAGAGAGTGGAGCATCACACTAGTCAATCCTGTAGGCAATGAAGTAATGCGATTCAAACTGTTGCACTCTGCCATCCTCTGCCATCGTCTTCAGACGATAAGTCCCTTCTGAGTTGTACTTCTAGTCTGACGTTCAAAACTAAGATCTGAGTGGAAGACGACTTCTAACTTGGGGAACATGCTTTCATGTTTCACATTAAGTTTCTGTCTCTCAGCTTCAGACTTTGCTGTTGTGCTGGTGGAGCTGTAGAAAACCAGCGGAGCTGTTATCGGTCTCAGTCTCCCTGTTGGTGTCCCTATCCCCACATGTTTATTTGTAGATTCTTGTCACTTCCTGTTGGTTTCATCCTGTCCTTCGGGCTGTAATTACACGCGTTAGTGCAAAGATATTTGTGCAGTTTCCTCTCAGATGTCCCGACTGATATTTCCTTCCGCGTGTGAGATGGTTTACGTCCTGCTCTCAGCCGGGACTTTGGCTCTAGGGTTGGACCCACCATAGGAGTGTACTGATTCATGGATTCATCTGATGAATATACTGATGCATTGTACATTTTATGCCAATGATGCAAGTCTACAGTTAAAATAGATTTTGAGTCCGATGGAGAAGAAGTGTCATGAAGCTGATAGTGAGCGGTACAGTCCAGTGACTGAGGGTTTTGTGTGTTCTGAATATGAAGGGATGAGGAGCTCATTAGGAGGCCTGGACTCATGAACCGACTGTCCAGAAGATCGGCCCCTCGCCCAGAGACAAAGCACCGTTTGACTGGACACATGGATGAATGGGTTTTTATGCTGCAGAAGAATCTCAGTGTCTGTGTGGACAAGGATTTTACTGTTGCGTTTTTAACATGAGAGTCCTGTAGTTGAGTGTGCAAAAAATAAAATGAGGGCATGTTTAATGCAGAGAGCTGGGGGTTAGGCAAACGTAGACTACAATTAATATAACAAATATCAGTAATATTGTAATTTTACAGCCTTGAGTGATTCTTTATTCAATAAATAGTGAATATTGTTGTTAAATAGTGAATATTGTTGTTCAGTACAGCTTCTGTAGTTGAAGGTTTTTTTTGATTACTGAGTTTTGGCAAAGGGACAAAGAGAGAGCGTCCTCCAGCAGTTGTTCTGGTGGCCAGTTTCCAGACATTGATGTTCTTTTGTTCCCTCTTGCTGTCTGGACTGAATCAGACCAAGCCTGAGGAGAGACTGGAACTGATCAGTGGGCAGAAGAGATGCCCACTCTGTTTAAGCTATAAGGAAAAATAACAACTCAAATTTAAGGCCATTGTTTCATTTAGGGGTTTTAACCGAATGAAGAGGAAAAGTTCTGGATTTGAATCCAGTCCTCGACCAAGATTTCCTCTCATACCTGTTATTTACATACGTTATATTACAGCTGAGGTTACAGATGGGTACAGAGTACTGATCCAGTTCCTTTTATCCAGGTATGGATGATCTCCTGGTGCTGTTTTTAGTATTTGTCATGTTAATTCATGCTAACATAGCTGCTATTTTAAAGTGCTTGGTGCCGAATTCAATTTGTGTGGGACAGGAAGGGCAGACTGTCTGGGTGGGCGGGACTTCTACTATTAAGGAAGCTGTATTCAGAAACCGCTGATTAACAAAACTGGTAGTTGGTTATCAGTTTTGCCTATGAAGATTTATTTCATAAACTGCAGTATTTGTAATACACTTTAATATGAAAGTGAAACTTTGTAGAGATAGTTGGAACCTGCTGGCAGAAATAATAGAGCAGCTGTGACATCAAGCAGTCGGATCTGATGATCCTGTGTGTGACAGGCATTGATGTCTCTCTGGTCCCCGTCTTTTTTCATCTTGCATTTCTTATTTTCATCCACAACACAGCCACAATCCTGACCTTGCCAGACATCATTAGAGTGTGTGTGTGTGTGTGTGTGTGTGTGTGTGTGTGTGTGTGTGTGTGTGTGTGTGTGTGTGTGTGTGTGTGTGTGTGTGTGTGTGTGTGTGTGTGTTTAATTAATTGTACTTTGTGTGTGAGTCGATTGCAAACTTGAAATGCCTCCTAGCTAACAAACGTCCAATCATATTTACCAGCCCCACTACACCACAGACATCTCTCCCCCAGTGTTGGAGCTATTTCATTTCTATCTCATCAGACTCGGGGCCAACATATACAATAATTATAGCACCTCCATGACACCACACAGTTGGCAGAGGGTGAAAAATGTGCCTTTGCCAACTCTGTCAGTTGTTATAGCCATCATTTCGAGCCTCTATCCAACCCTACAGCCACTTTTCTCTCAAGTACCGAACCCGCTGATTTTCCTACCGTCCATCTCTCCAGGTTTATTTCTGTCATGATCCAGCTGTACGAGTTTCTTCTGCCTGAATATTGCCACCAACTCTCCCTGTTTCTCTGTCCTCTTCTTCAGCCAAAAAGGAACAGGGTGGTGGAGATGATAAGAAGCAAGTCCAGAAGAAGAAGGTGAAGGAGCTGAAGGTGATTGAATCCAAGATGTCACAGAACCTTTGTAAGTCCACGGCCAATCCGACACCGCACACCAATAACACCAATCCGATACCGCTCTATCATTGAAAGGGTTCTGTTGGATTTTAATGAGGCCTCTTACTTCTTTGTGGTCAAACAGCCATCTTTCTGGGATCGTTTCGTGTCCCTTATGAAGCAATCAAGAACGCCGTCTTAGAGGTCGATGAGAAGGTCATCACTGAGTCTATGGTTCAGGTAAGAAGTCCTGAAATTTAAGGTAGAACTCCTTAAATGACAGGATAGTCTCACACTGAGTTATCTTTCTGCCATGTGTTTCATGCAAGAACTTCTCAAGGAGAAATTGCGACACATTTAAGTTTCTCAAGATGAAGTTTGGCATTTATGTTTTCCATTTCTTGCCCTACAGAATCTGGTCAAACAACTGCCATCTTCAGAGCAGCTGACTGTCCTCGGAGAGATGAAGGACGAATACGAAGACCTCGCCGAGGCTGAACAGTTTGGAGTCATAGTAAGGACACACACTCGTACACAAACGCATGTACACGCACAACTGGGGTTTGTCTAGATAAGAAGTTGAGCACTTGGGATCTCCTGCTTGGAGGAACAAACTCTTCGTCCTGTGCTCCTCCAGATATTTAATTTGGTTTTGACCCTAAACCTTTTACATGACCCGCACCCAGGAAATGATTGCACGGGCAGCACAGTGCAGGAAAGAACTTTGATTGGTCAAAGAAAAAGGTTTAGGGGTGAACAATTCACAAGTAAATGTCCCGCCAACATAAATGTAATTGTCGAGAGCAGAAATAATGATGGAGATTAAACCGTGATTAATCGTACAGCCTTATGAAGTTTTTTGAGGACATGTTGTAGCTCTGTGACATCAAAGCAATTTAAGGGATTCTGATGGTCTATGTGAGACAACTTAAATATTTATTGGGTAGTAATAGCATTTTCAACAAACTATATATTTATGTCTATTAGATTTTTTACTCTTTTTTAAGACTACATTTTTTATATTTTGTCTTTTGTGCCTTATTTTTAAAGTCATGTGATTTTAATGCTTTTGTTTTTAATTCTTTGTTGCTATTTTAGTACCACACTGTAAATCACTTTTAAGTGAATGTCATGTATGAAAGGTGCTATATAAATAAAGTTGTTTAATTATTATTTTTAGTATTATATATGTGGTATAGTACAATAATGGGCATTTAAGGCTCAAACTGGTAACTCTTAAATAGTTTTTATAAAAAAAACAAATTCACACACACCTTCACTCACAGATAACTTTGTAAAATTTCCATAATTTCACATCCTGGCTGACGTGGACATGATTCACCACCAACATCTCAGGAAATCGGTTATTTTAAAAGGCATGATAGAATGGAGACACATCCTGTTGAACACAGGCGGCTTTGTTTTGCAGGGAAGATGCGTGTAATGGATTAAATCGCCTTCGCTCACTCACTCACAGCTGCATATACGCCAAGTGGCGACAAATGTATAGGAACTGGGTCTGAGGTGCCTCCGCCCTCTTCTGTCCCCAGATGTCCAGCGTGAAGCGGCTGATGCCGAGGCTGCAGGCCATCCTGTTTAAGCTGCAGTTTGAGGAGCAGCTGAACAACATCAAGCCAGATGTGGTGTCTGTGACGGCCGCCTGCGAAGAGCTCATGAAGAGCCAGACCTTCACCAAGCTGCTACAGATCATTCTGCTTGTCGGGAACTATATGAACTCTGGCTCGCGCAACGGACAGGCATTTGGCTTCTCCATTTCATACCTGTGCAAGGTAAAAAAAAAAGAAAGAAGAAGGTGCAAATATAAACACCCACGATATCCATGAATCTAATGTAAAATACATAAGAGTTAGAGAAATCACTGTCAATTATTTTAATCAAAGAACTTCCCTCGTCTTCGTTTTCTACATCAATCAGCCACAACATTATAACTACTGACAGGTGAAGACAATAATATTGATTATTTCGTCGTACCTGTCAGATGGTGGGGTATGTTAGGCAGGAGGTGAACATCTTGCACTGGAATTTTATGTAATGGAAGCCGAAAAAAATGGACAGGCGTGGAGTTCTGGGACACGTTGAGAAGGACCAGTTTGCGATCACTGGGTAGCACATGTAACACATGTGTTACATATAAATCATGTAACACATGCAGGACATGCAACAAACGTAACACATGCAGCACATGTAACACATGCAGCACAGGTCACACACGCAGCACATATAACACCTGTGTTACATGTAACACATGCAACACAGTGTTACATGTAACACAGGTGTTACATGCAGCACATATAACACATGTGTTAAATGTAATACATGCAGCACAGGTCACACATGCAGCACATATAACACCTGTGTTACATGTAACATATGCAGCACAGGTCACACACGCAGCACATATAACACCTGTGTTACATGTAACACATGCAACACAGTGTTACATGTAACACAGGTGTTGCATGTGTTACATGCAGCACATATAACACATGTGTTATATGTAATACATGCAGCACAGGTCACACATGCAGCACATATAACACCTGTGTTACATGTAACACATGCAGCACAGGTCACACATGCAGCACATATAACACACGTGTTATATGTTATACATTTAACACCCGAGCAGTCAGGGGGCTTCACAACAACCATTCACCCTTTCATTCAGTCACTCAGAGACAACCCCAGCAGCCATCAGGATCTCAAGGACACTTTAAACTATAGATTACTGGAGATCAAACCAAAAACCTTCAGACAGTCGCGCTTCTTCCTGAGCCACAACCGCTGTCAGATAACTAAAGTAAAGTAGGGCAGAACATAAATGTACAGACTAAATGTGAACTCTAAAAGTTGTCAACAACAAACAAAACAAAGGAGTAGAATACATTGAAAACTATTTCTGTTCCTGTGCTGTAGACTTCTAGTGGTATCCATTTTATAATATATTTATATTTATGTTACACATGTAAGCGATGAGAGGCAGGTGTGTATAGATACAACTGTGCAAAGATTCTCCCCCATGAAGTTATAAAGTTAGCTTGACGTATTCAGTGTTAAATTAAACAGACATTTCACCATTTACTGGTGGCCCACTTGTTCCCTGGTCACCATGGTGATGCTTGTTTACTAATAGTGATATCTGGATTGTATTTGTTCCTGTGTTTATGACGTGGATGAGGGAACACGGATGCACAGCGGCACTCACAGCCGGACTGAGTGGCCTCTTCCGTTTGCCCTGTCAAATCAATGCTTTCTCTAATTAGCTGCGTGACACCAAATCGGCCGACTTGAAGCAGACGCTGCTCCATTTCCTGGTTGACGTGTGCCAGGAGCAGTACCCCGATGTCATGAGCTTCACAGAGGAGCTCATCCACGTGGAAAAGGCCAGCAGAGGTATGTGGGACATTCCGTTATCTCAGTCCTTGCATATATGTCACACGTCCATCCTTAGATGTTTTTATGGAGGTAATGCTCCTCTGTCCTCTTCAGTCTCTGCAGAGACCATTCAGAAGAACCTTGAGATGATGGGCCGTCAGATCAAGAACTTAGAAAAGGATATAGAAACCTTCCCCCCTCCACAAAATGACAAGGACCTGTTTGTGGAGAAGATGTCGATATCCTCTTAATCCATGTTTTACATTCATTTTCAACTCTTTCCTAATCCTTTTAAATGTAAAACAAAGACGTGTATTATTATATATATTTCATGTCTGTTGGGAAATTACAGACATTTTGTTTCTACGTTCCTTAACACCATGTCTCCAAAGTTTTGTGGGCACCGCCCGCGAGCAGTATGAGAAGCTGGACCTGCTGCATAAGAATATGGAGAAGCAGTATTTGGACCTGGGAGAATTCTTTGTCTTTGACCCGGCGAAAATCTCAGCAGAGGAATTCTTTGGAGACCTCAACAACTTTAAAAACATGTTCCTGGTGTGTTTGTGTGCATCACTCACGTTTGATGTGTTTGTGACGCACGCAGGCGTGGCTTTCGGTCTTTACTGACCAGCCTCGCATCAACCCACATATAGAGCAGAGAGAAAGTGCTTTGTTAAAGTGTGAACCAAGAAACCGTGTGCATGTCTCCACCTGCTTTTGGTGACACAATAACGAATTTGTTATTATGCCAGTTTTCCCTCAACTGCAGTTTAGTGGGGAACCTGTTGTACCAGTTTGAGTTTAACGGCCGTCTGACTGGGTTTGAAGTTATGAGAACATACACCGACATCCATCTCATCTGTCACACCTCCATCTACATGTATTTAAATACGCACATCTCTGCATTTTCTTTACTGTACCTTTTTATAGCAAGAATATCGCGTTTTACGATCAGTCTTATTTTAGGGTTTTAATTCTAGTAATGTTCTTAAATTATGATAATGTTTATTTTAAGGTCAAACCAGGGACTGATTGCAAATGATCCATTGGCTATAAATCTTTTATGCAACAGCATGAACATGTTACAATGATCCCTGTATTTGTCCCTGACAAACAAACAAACAAATAAAATAGTCCTCTTGAAAAGTACGACTTTCTCTTCAAACTGACACTCCTGTGCTCTCTCTGATCTCTCCTTTGTTTTTCTCCGTCTCCCTCATCAGCAAGCAGTGAAGGAGAATCAGAAGAGGAGAGAGGCTGAGGAGAAGATCAAGAGGGCCAAGCTGGCTAGGGAGAAGGCAGAGAAGGAGAAGGAGGAGAAGCTGAAGAGGAGCCAGGTTCTGGACATCAACACAGGTCACATCAGCTCAACTTTATCTGTTCACACAAGTGTAACTGAGAGAGAGGGAAACACTCCACATCTGTTGCTTTGCATTTCCCTCACACTCCAGTTGGGGGCACTCAGAGTCCATGCTTCTGGAGAAAAGATGTGTGTGTGAGTTTGTAGGTGAAAGTGTGTGTGTCTGTAAGAAACCATCAGTGTTTACAGACCGATGCTAATCTGACGTTGATGATCTACGTTTTCAAGAAGGCAAGCAAGAAATATCCCCATAGAAAGTAAGGAAGAGCGACCTCTTTCACTCTAGAGGATCAGGGATTCAAGTAGAAGTAGAGAAAAACTTGTTTCCAATGTCTTTATCACTAAAAGTAAAACTCTCACACACACACACAGTCTCATTGTATCACCCTTGCACACACACAAACACACACACACACAAACACACAGTCTCCCTGTATCATCCTCACAAACACACACAGTGTCACTGTATAATCCTCGCACACACACAGACACACACACAGTCTCACTGTATCATCCTCGCACACACACAAACACACACAGTGTCACTGTATCATCCTCACAAACACACATAGTGTCACTGTATAATCCTCGCACACAAACACACACACACACAGTCTCATTGTATCACCCTCGCACACACACAAACACACACACACACAAACACACAGTCTCCCTGTATCATCCTCACAAACACACACAGTGTCACTGTATAATCCTCGCACACACACACACACACAAACACACAGTCTCACTGTATCATCCTCGCACACACACAAACACACACAAACACACACAGTGTCACTGTATCATCCTCACAAACACACACAGTGTCACTGTATAATCCTCGCACACACACACATACACACACAGTCTCACTGTATCATCCTCGCACACACACAAACACACACACACACAAACACACAGTCTCCCTGTATCATCCTCACAAACACACACGGTGTCACTGTATAATCCTCGCACACACACACACACACACACACACACAGTCTCACTGTATCATCCCCGCACACACACAAACACACACACACAAACACACAGTCTCCCTGTATCATCCTCACAAACACACACAGTGTCACTGTATAATCCTCGCACACACACACACACACACAGTTAACACACATCCTGCCTCGCAGACACTCGTTTTGCAAAGGCACTTTTTCCTCCTTCCTTCTCTCAGACTGTGACCTAGTTTCAGTACATTCCTCCTCACCCTGGCTCCAGTTGGATTCCCCTGGGACTCAACATTTATTGCAGCCTCAGAACTTTCTGACTACATCTGTATGTACATCTTCTGCAGAATGAAAACGATCTTCTTGGGATTGTTCTGTTATTTCTCTTTGTTTTCGCCTTTTTAGTTGCAACGTGTGTGTGTGTCTAAGAATAACCCTTTCACCAAATCTTTCAGCCTTTTTTTTCTCTTCCTGCTCCACGTTCCGGCTGGCTTCTTCCTGTCTTCTTTTCCCTTTGTTCCATCACTCACTCTACTTTATCCCTCCCCCACCTCCTCTATCTGGCATCCATTTAAAGGTCACATTTTGCACAGAGAGCACGCGGCTCCTCTTTGATGGCCGGCTCTCTCGGTTAAAAGCGTGGAGTGGACATTTTGCAGCAGTAGGAAAGTAGTCAGATTTCATGCTCAGCGTCTGGTGGCGAGACTCGGACATAAAAGTTCTTCAACAATAAGCGTGTGTGTTTGTGTGAACTAGAGGATCGTTTACATACAGGTGGTATATTTGACTGCCTGCCCCTGTAGCCTGGAGTCATCCAACACCCCCATATTTGAATACAGCCCTGCTCTGATCTGACACACACACAAACACACACAGACGCACACACACATCTGTTTCTTGTTCTTTATTTATGTCCCTCATGCTGGCTTTGTTATATTTTTCCGGTGGCTGTTTTTCAGCTTCAGTTTTGCAGTGTTGGCAAAAGTTCACAAATAGATGCGCAGCTACCTGTTTGAGAAATAACTAACTAATAGTTAAAAGTACGATCATTGATTCAGCTTCTTTACTAAGTGAAAAGTAAAGACTTTGAAATGCACTCAAAAGATAAAAGTAAAAACAAGTACAGAGGAAGCAAAACGTTATAAAAGTGAAAAGTAGAATAAAAGTAGATAGTGATCAAATTAATAATTAATCGTATAAAAGTAAAAAGTAGTATAAAAGTATAAAAAAAAGATCAAATTAATACTATAAAATTAACGAGTACAATAGTAAAATATAAAATCACAATGTAGCTACATAAAAAAAAGTATATTGAAAGAATAAAATCAAAAACTAGTTAAATAAAAGTATAAAGTCAAAAAAGTGGTAGTGTAAAAATAAAACATGTAAATGTAAAATTGTATTTACTTAATAGTAAAAAAAGGATGAAATTAAAAAGACATAATAATGCATTAAACTTAAAGGTACTAGTGTAAATGTAGTGTTAATCAAAAACTTGTGTCAGCATCACTAAAAGTGAAACATAGTTGTAATAAGTGTGAAAGAAAAATGTACTACTGAAGAATTAAACGTATCAAAGTAAACGGTACTACTGCAAACCTATAAAGTAGCAGTTTAAAAGTAAAAGGTTCTAGTGCAAAAGCAAAAAGTAATCATATTTAAATAAAGGATTCTTGTGTAAAAGTAAAAAAAAATTGCATTAAAGTTTTTTTAATAAGTAAAATTATATCAGAGAAAGGTTGTAGCGTAAAAGTTAAACATGTTAATCGAAAAGTTCTGAAAATCATAAAAGTAAAAGGTAAAAAAATGTGGTAGCTGAAAAGTTTTTTTTTGTGTTAAAGTAAAATGTGTCAGGGAAAAAGTGAAGAACTAGTACTATAAAAGTATTTTTGTGTAAAGTATCAAGGTACTAGTGCAAAAGTAAATATTACCCTACTATAAATGTTAAATAGGATAAAAGCAAAAGGTAGTAACGTAAAAGTAAGACGTAGTAGTATAAAAGTTAAAGCTACTGTTAAAGAAACGCACGATGCACCACAATAAAACATTCTCACCTAAAAAAGTCTGTTTTTAAATTGTAAGGAGTGAAAAGTGAAGATACTTGTGTTAAAATGTAAGAAGTATAAGTAAAGGGCTGTACCTAAAATGAATATTCTAGTAAAGCACAGATACCTGAAGAAGTAAAGCAATGAATTATTTGTACTTTGTAACTTCCCTCCTCTCCAGTTCTGTGATTTGGTATCAGTGTTGATGCGCACATAGTGGAGGACATCTCCTGTTTCTCACGGATCCTCTGAAGGTTCTTCTGTGTAAACCTCACATTTGTGGTTACTGGTTAAACGCTGAAGGTCACTCTGTGTTTGCGAGCTGTGACCTTGAGAATCAGACAGAGACTGAGGCAGAGGGGCCTCACGGGGAGCTGAGCATGTGATTGTAGAGTAATGGGTTATTCAGAGAGGGTTATTAGATGATTACTTATTGAAGATTTCCATAATCTAATCATAATGGGACGATTCTGGACCTCTGTGGCTCTCATGAGACCTGGAGGTTTAAGATTTAGGGCACCGGACTCTCAAAAGCCCCACCCAAAATTCAGCATTCCCTATTTGGCCTTAAACTACATGTGAGCACTTTCCTCTAACGATCCGACAGATTCTAAGACTGTAAGCCTCATCTCTGGCCTTCATACTGTGATTCATCAGTATTTGAGGGACAACATGAAGACTGACACGGTCTGGTTTCTGCAGCTAGGTGTCACTACTACCAGTGAAAGACTCTCTATGTGGTGGAGGGTGTGTTCATGTGTGGCAGCCACGAGGTGTGGGAACAACCGCTAGGAGCGCTCGTGCTCCACGAAGAGAGCAGAGGAGGTGAAGCACTGGTGTGGGGGAGGGAGAGGATATGAGTGGAGCAGCAGATGCTTTCTGGGGGATTAGACTGTGTGGTCGACTCTTAGAAATGAGGTTAAGAGGAGGAGTGAAGAAAACTCACAGAGTGAGATGGAATTAGCCTGGAGTTAAGACTCCAGGCTAATTCCATCTATAGCTGTATAGCAGCTATACTGCTTTATAGCTATTACTTTTTACCTGTGTTTGTTTGGTTGTGTGTGTGTCTTCTGTTAGTTCTCTATGTCCTTCATGTCCCCATGTCTTCTTGTGTGAACATCCATTAGGGGCAGTATTGCTCCACGCAATATGGTGTCCTCTGTGTGTAGATGTGTGTGTGGGTGTCTGTAACTGGATGTGTGTGTCTATGGATCCGATTTATGGTTTAATGCCTTTACACTAATGAATCCATCTTATCGTCTTACCTCCTTCAAGCCAAATATTGCTGTTTATATCACGCACTGTCTTCAATGTGTGTGTAGAGTGTACAATACCAGTCAAATGATTGAATACATTTTTACATAATAGTGCTGCTCCGTACCATTTCATTTAGAGAGGGCTTTTCTAAAAAAAATTCAAAGATGATTTGCAGGCCCAGTAAAAAGGGAAACAACAACTTAAAACAAGTTTTATCCCTTTAATGTCCTCATCAAGAGAAGCAACCATGGAAAAATTATTTAATTTTTTTTGCTTTATTTCTTTCGGGTATTTATTAATTTTGTACAAACTGATTTTACCATGAAAAGACTAATTGTTTGATCAAGATTCCGTCATTGGCCCCTTTCTGTTTCAGATATACTTGCTGTCACTGGGTCACATTATAAACAGATTCAGTCCAGTGGTGGTAATGACTCAAAATGTGCCAAACCGATCAGTTTAGCAGGACATTAATATTAAAATATAAATATTAACAGTGCAAATAACACATCACACAACATTGATTAAACATTAAAAGTATATAATATTACATACTTTATTTTACCATGTAAAAATCTTCTTTGAGATTAAAGAATCTCTTTTCTGATAGCTTCTGGTGATGGAGAGCTCTGAGTTGAGTTGATTTGGTTGACTTTGGATGTGGATGGGATCCATGATGGATGTAATGAAGGCCAGTATCAGAGTTCCAGCGGCAGAAAAGGCGAGTGATGGAAACAAATGGGTGATTTTCTGTGGTGGAAAATGGCACCATCTGCAATAAACATAAAACATGATCCTCAAGCGGTTCAACCCAAAGATTTGTTTTTCCCCTGATATTAACTCTATTACTAATCGCCAACAGACGACTGATTGTAAACTGTAGCCTTGATGAATCTTGCTTCATAAATTTGTGCTGCCCCAGGCCACAATCACACAAACACACCATAGAGATGCAGGTTAAACGTAGTCCACTGGACCCCGTGGGATGTCCTTATTCTGATTTTGGTCAGAGTCACTGTCAGCCGTAAGAGAGTTTCTAAACAGTGTGTTCATTGTTTATTCTCTCTGCCGCCTCTAGAACACACACAAATAGGTTTGTGTGCCGCTCTGAACTCCGCAGCGGTTTAAGCCGACCATGTGATTAGTGTGAGTGAAAATGTGCCATGCGAGTTTCCCCGGAAGGAGAAGAACATGACCTACATCCATGTGACCCATCGGTGCAGTTCCTGGATGTGAACATTGGGGGGTGTATGGGACTTGTGAATGGAATGGGATGTATGAGAGGAAGACTTTCTCTGACCTGACAGGCCAGACCACAGGCCATCTGCTTCATGGCTTACTTCAGGATTATAGTGTGTGTGTGTGTGTGTGTGTGTGAGTGTGAGTGTGAGAGAGCGTGACATGGGGAGGAGACAATATAAACCTTAAACCCCCAACCTCGCTACCCCTTTTTTCTGGACCCGTCCTTCTCCATTCTGGTTCAAATGGAAATAATTAAAACCATCTGCCTGAGCGCTGAGATATGCTGGTGATTCGTCCCCACAGACCAATCGCTGGCATCATCACCCTCCCTGCCGCTAGTTTGGTTCCTTCCAAACAATGTTCATGAAACATGGTCTGAGCTTGTCCTTACAAACTGTTGTGTACTGGCACAGGCAGCAGTCATGGGGTTAATTATACAGTCAACACTATTTCAGTCTCCAGAAAGGCTTTGTTTGTGTGTTGTACAGTTTACGAGTGACCAACTGATCCACGTCACTGCCTTTCTGGGCCAATTCAGGCAACTTGCTAACAAGGCCACGTGATGCTAAATAACCTCTGCCCCCGTAAGTGTAGAAGTTTGTATCAGACACAGATGGATGATTTAGGTGCAAAAATACTAATTACTCCCCTGTTGCTAGGGAAGAAAATAAATCAGTATGTCAGAGTTGTACCGACTTAAACACATTGTGTGTGTGTGTGTGTGTGTGTGGGATGTGTACATTTAGTATTGATATTATCCAGCATAAGTAGTACATGTGTTGCTGACGTTGTGTTTTGATGCTGTGTTTCCAGAGGGCAATGAAACCGGTATCATGGATGGCCTGCTGGAGGCGCTGCAGTCCGGAGCTGCTTTCAGGAGAAAGAGAGGACCGAGACAAGCAGGTACTGAGTGATAACAGCATGTCATGTCCTACCTCTGTAGATATTCGCTGACCTACACACCCTGTACTCGTTTGTGGTATGCATACTAGGCTGGAACACACCCAGTGTATGTACTTTTCTTCCTGTGTCACTGTCTTCCTGTCAGCACAACAACACATTTGTTTCGTTGCATCTGTTACTCGGCTGACAGATTCTGATTTGTCATAGAATTCTCTGGCCACGGTTACAGCGGCAGCAAATTAGATTCCACCAGCTGCTGGCACACCAGCTGCAGAGTGATGCTGTCAAGGGTGGGTGTGGGCAGCAGGGGGAACAACTGGTGAGGGTGTGCTGGTGGGATTGGAGAACAGGAGGTATTTCAATGCAGAGTTCAGGACCATAAACCAGAGCGTGGGTAGAAGGTTGACACACAAGAACCCAAACCCATCTCAAAAATAGACCAAATGGACCGCAGCTCTTAAGTTAACCGCTGTGTGTGTGGTGCACAGTGCAACAAAAGATGTGAACAAAATCTTACATCATCGTCGTAAAGGGTTGTTATGGTGATTTTTGAATCAGTTTTTTTTTTACTTAGTGACTTTTAAATTAACCATTTCTTTCAATTCATAATCCACAGCAGCAAACAAAGCTGTTTAAAGAACATTCCTGAGGTTTGTGACACTTGGGCAAACAGACTCAACATATTTGAGTCTATAGATGGTTGCAGGTCAAAGAGATCCATCATCAAGTTACCCTACACGTGTTATTAATCCATGTATTTTCACTTTGAAGTATTAATATAAGAAACACATCATGCAGAAGGTTGTACGTGCTGAGTTTGACACCAGACAACCTTTTTGCACAATCCAAGTTTCAAAGATGTGATCAAAGTTACAGCTTTCTGGAAAGTCGACCTCTGCTCCCATAGGAAGAGATAACTTAATACTGAAATAAAACTTTATTGATCCAGGGGGAAATTCAGATTGTTTCTTAAATTACAGAAACAAAATACACAATAGGTGAATAAAGACTTTAGAGGAATTAAATGCAACTCAAAGTAAAGTGTAAATCCAAAACCTCTGCCTCAGAATAACAGTATGATAATGAACGCTCGGTTTCACCTGATAATACCGTGAATAAAAGTAATATTACACATAGTAATAAACACGGTATTTTTAAGTGTGTAAGTAGTAAGTATAAGCCCATGTGTGAGAAGAACAACATGATGAGCGTACTGTTGCACATTATAACAAACACAAAGTAGTAAAGTGTTTAAGGAGGCACTGTAAGCCGGTGTTTAAGATTAACGTGTTAATAAACATTATGTTGTGCTGAAGCGTGTGCAGGTGTGGGATGAGGCCATAGACTGAGTTTCTCCTGGTTTGAGTTGGGTTGAAGACCTAGCCCACTCTAAATGTTTACAGGGGATTGTATAATAGAATCTTTAGTATGAAAGTCATTCAACTTTAATAGTTTTTTTTATATTTTGAGCTACAACTTAACAAGCTGCAGTGTTGTTTTGTTTTTTTCCCTCCCGGGCCAGTCAGACATCCATGTCGTGTGTTTGAGGACATGCATTACGCTGGCCCGTATTGATTTTCATTCAGGCTATTTTTCTGAGTCTGTAAGCTCATAAGAACAAGCTACTAATCTGGTTACCTACTTACTCTACTGTCCGCGCCTCCGCCCAATCCAATTATCCTCACTTCATGGAGACGGGCATTTTCTTCCTCCCTATTCCTGCTTGTAAACACGAGTACATGCTTCACATTATGGTGGTAATATTGCTTAGTAAGACCATGAAAACGAGGCAGTGTGAGCTAGCAGGGTACTAACTCTGTAACATGAGACTTGGTAGTAAGTGTCCAGTGGCCATTAACGGGGAAGGAGAGAGAGAGCGTGCGTGTGTGTGTGTTTATTCATTCACAAGCATTCATGTGTGGGTCGAGTCTTCACACATAAGAAAGGCAGTGGAAGAGTATGTGCAACCCAATCCCTCCCTCAATAGAAGCCAGATGTGAAGAGGTGGTGCTGCAGAGTGGAATAGCTCAGAGCCAGAGGGTGGACTCCACTCTTTCTCTCCTGCTTCTTTGTTTCTTTCATCCACTCCTGCCCCTCGTCCCTCTTTCTTTCTGTAACAAATGCATTTTTATAGCCTGGTAGCAATAACTCGACTTAGCAATTA
This sequence comes from Lophius americanus, assembly GCA_037951165.1. Lineage (NCBI taxonomy): Eukaryota > Metazoa > Chordata > Actinopteri > Lophiiformes > Lophiidae > Lophius > Lophius americanus. The sequence continues at coordinate 327,468 of JBBDHG010000303.1, forward strand.
AATGTAGATTGTGGAAAGTTGCCCTCAGTGGTCCACTGAGTCGCACAGAGAGATCTCGGAAGTTCAGCAAAACATCTTAAATCACAAGCAGCTTGGGTTCATCACCATTAAACTGACTGAGACAACGGGGAAAGAGAAAAACAGAGGGGGAAGCTGCAGTTCTGTATGAGAGAGAAAAATGGGGCCCGCTTCAGGGTTTAGGTTCACCCATAATACTGTTTGGCCACCTCACACTCCTAACAGGAAATACCTTAACATGTGTTTCTGAGAGAGGGAGAGGGAGCCCTCCCCTCTCTGCACACTTGTCTGTGGAAGGGAAGAAAGGAAAAGGAAAATATAAGTGGTGGTAAGTATCACATCTCTGCTCAGAACCTAAGAGCTCAGAACACAAATCTCAGTCTCGTCTTTGTGTTCCAAATGTCTGTTTGCTATTTTTGCTCTTTCCACCCATCATGTCCTTCACTCACACAATAGTAGTGTGTTTACGTTTGTGTGTGATTGCATTCATTTTGTTGTCTGGGTGAGTCAGAGGCCTTAATTTAGTGAAGCAGATGTAGGAAGAGGAACATCCTGATTGTGGCTGAACTGATAAATATCAGACAGGAAGGATCCGCAGCCTAAAGCTCACTGATATTATTTTTATTGTTTACTCCAACCAGATTTTTCCTTTGTCCTTTGTATAGTGAAACAAAACAACAACTAAGGGAGAAAATAACTCATGTTCTGTTCACTAATCCGACCCAGTGATTGAAAACATCTCTGTAGTAACTAAGTAGGTGGTCTATATTTAAAGCTGTACTATATCATGAAAGGGGCTTAAGTTCAATTGGATGTTTCCTCATTTCAGATTGTGTGATTGTTCTGGAATGATGATTTTACAAACCCACTAGCTCTGAGGCCAAAAAAACCTGTTGCTCTTTTTATATCCTGAAAATTTCTTTTCCTGCAGTGGAATTTACTTTGAACTCTTATGTTGAATAGGATGACACATCGGAATTTTGTAGTCTGCACACACTACAAAGGGTTCGCTGTAAAGCCACATTCGCATAGTCCTGTCGTCCTGCCGCTTAGGAAAATGAGGACAGTTAAAAATGCCAGAAGATTGAGTGGAAATAAAAAAAAACGGCCTGGAAGAGGACACGTCTACAAACTCACCCCACACAGTCTTAGGAGGATCTTTAAACTGGCAAAAAACTCCAAGGATTACAGCTAGAGCGGTCAGATGAATCTTGGAGTCAGAAAGTCTCCCTAACCACAATCTGTTTGGCGCTGACACAGACACCAGCTGTTTGGGAGGGTAGAAAGAAAAGAGCCTCTGCTCTCTTCCACAAACAAGTTAAATCTCAACAAACATTCCTGGACATCTTCTTAAAAGACTCGGTTCCTTGGACTCCATCTAAGACCAGCAAATATTTGATGAAAACCTAAAAGTCTCTGTCAGGAACCTTAAAGTGGGCTGTGGTTGGACCTTCCAGCAGGACAATGATCTGAAGCTCACCTCAAAACCAACCAAAGAATGGTTCAGAGATAACAAAATAAAGGTTTTGTCATTTGTCATGGGGTAATCACACTCTTCAAATATAATTGCCTGAGGGACATTGCAAGTTAAAAACTAACGTTAGCAGGGTGGCTAAAGCTAGCGGGAGCTTAGAGCCAGCCACAAGCCCTGAAGTCCCTGAACAAAGGCAACATATTACATATAATGAACAACGTTTGCAAAGTTTTATTTTCACTTTGAAATGTCATACAATTGGTTTAAGAAATTACACGACGGGAAGGACGGAGGGTACATTCATTTCAACAGGTCAGAACACATACACAATGCCAACCAGCCTTGTTACTTCCACTGCAATCCTTCAATATAATAGCATTTAAAACACATTACTCACTATGATTTTTAAACTTAAAGGGAAAAAATCAGTATCGGCCGGTCAGAATATAAAAATCGGTGATCGGCCAAGAAATTTGCAATCGTTGCATCTCTAATCCCATCATACTGCAGTGTTTACAGTTGTTACCCCTTTGTTTATCATTGTTCCTTATGTGACAGCAAAGAAGTGAACCTTCACTGATATCTTAAAAACTGCTACCGCTTTTCTCTTGCTGCTAAAGTGGTAATCATAAACTATTGATGTGTTTAAAAAATGTGTGTGGTGATACTCTGTATCTTTAAAACGGAGGCACTTTTTATAACCACCACATACTACCAAACATCATTTGGGGATGGACGTAGGGCGCAGTACGGGGCCTCTAAGGGTCTTCATTACATAAAAGGTGCCTCCTCCTCTCCCTCAGCTGTGGTGACTGCAAACATCAACAGTGTGATGTTAAAGAACATCTGTGGACCCACTGAGTGGGTTGTTATGCTCATTGTGTCACAGCAATGTGTCTGAATAGGGAAGCCACGAGGCTTCGGAGGCCATATATACCCCCCGACCTTTGACCTGATACTCCTCTCACTGCATGCGTTTGTGCTGGCTGTGTAGAATGACCCGCTCCAGCTGTCTACCCATCGTCTGTCCCCCCCTGATTTAAACACATGCAGACAAAGAACACGCACCAGATGCTCGCATGCCGACACAAAGACACACATGGATGTTTGCATACTAATACATGCATCCAAACAGACGCACCGCGTTCCAGGAGATAGACAGCTTCACATTCCGTTACAAACCCTGTCCCATTCTGGCATCCAGCTTAAGGCGTTTTTGTTTGTTGTTTTATGTCATCTGACCTGTTAGCTTTACTGCATCGTGCGTATTTGTTCATTGGTGGATAGTATAATGAACTTTTACTTTTACTCTGATATTTGGATAACTATTTGCTGATGGTACTTTTATCGTTAGTCTTTTACTTGTAAAAGTAGTAGAAGTACTTTTACTCTAGTAAAGGATGTGAATACTACATCCACCACAGAATATGTGTTTGTGTGTTCTCGGCCTCCAAGTGTGCAGGAGCGACACGTCTGAACACTCACCATAGACCCATCTGCTGCCTCACGACTCCATCAGATCATCCAATCACAATAACAAATGTCCGACGAAGCACCAATCACAGCGGACTCAGAGATAAAGGGGATGGCAACAATAGGCACACGCCGTTCAGACAGTCTGCCCCAACGATACACAGAGGGAGACCCCTGCAAAGATCTGTGCACACACACACTCAAACACACACTCACCCCTCATCAATCAAGTCATTACTGACGCAGAGGCGATGCCACATCCATAATTTATACCCACGCAGACAATACAAGCCCCACATACTACACTCTGGTTAAGAAAAAGATCACAAAAGTGCCCATCAGCGCTGACTTGCGGACACAGAACAGTGGTGGTTCTGGATGACGTCAGTCTTTCCAAAACATTGTTGATTGCACAGCAGCGGTGTGTTACACCGTTCCACCTGAGGAGGGTGATAGAAGTCCCCTCTACAAATATGGATGCTGATGGAGGTCCAGCCCACATCTGCAGATGCACCCTCATGGTAGTCATGGCGCTGTTTCCACGCCGCCATCATGTGACCGTCTTTTTTTGCTGCAGCTGCCGTACTGGCAAAAAACCAAAGAGGGTAAAGGAGCCTTTTTTTTTTTTTACCAGGCAGCATTCAGCCCTAAGACCCTTTTAGCAGTCCTTCTCTGAAGTCTCTGCCGATTGTCTTCTCATTGTTTCTGTATTTCCCCCCCGCACAACAAAGAGTTCTCCCCGCTGTCAGTCATTCCGGAGTCTCCTGTAGTGTCTTTAATGCGTTACAGATGATCGTTTCACCGCGTTCTTTGTTCCACCGATCTGCCCTCAGCGGGAAAACTCTTCCAATTAGTCCCACTCCCACCGGTAAACACTCCTAAAACCAGTCCTGACGTCTCATTTCCTACCGCTGCAAAAACACCATGCTGATCACATGACCAACATCACAGCGAGTCTCTGATGCCGCACACGAGTCCAGTGTTTCATGTGTTTTTGTTGCACTTGTTAAATCCCAGCTCACCCACATCCCAGCTCTCACACACACACACACACACACACACACACACACACACACACACACACACACACACACACACACACACACACACACACTCTGAAACCCTGACCTACTCTGTTTAGACTGTATGAAGCTCTCAAATCAACTATGAACATGACTCTAAGCCCCCAAAACCTTCCTTCTCTGATGCTGCACACGAGCCACGTGTTTCAAGTGTTTTTGTTGCACTTGTTAAAAGGAGGACAGAGATTTAAAAAAAAAAAGAAGGGTCCAATTCCAAACAGCGGAGGCGGGATATACGGATGTTGACTTGTTATGAAGAAAAATCTTATCTTCTGTTGGTTTACAGGATCGGTAGGTATAAGATATCGGTGCGCTCCCTAGCAAGACCCACACCGAAGCTTGTCAATCGGATCTCCACAGTGTTTTATTCATGAGGTCAGCGACACGGGTCGTCATCTTTGTCGGGGCCAGTTTATCCCGCCCTCAGACAGAACCTCATGCTCGTCTTCTGTCGGATACAACGTCAGAATATACTCAGAATCACAGCAGAACAAAGAAACCACCTATATTCCTGAATGTTTCACAAACACTCCATCCTACCGCCCATCCCTGGGGTTATTTTCTACGACCCAACTGCTCCTTCTTGGACTTTATACCACTTGAGAACAACACAGTGAAATGATTTCTCTGCGTTTGACCAATACTGGAGGAGCAGTGGGCGGACCCTGTTTAGCAGCCGGGAACCATATTGGGGTTCAGGGTCTTGCTCAAGGACACTACAACCTGTAGAAAGCGGGAATGGAGCCCTCAACATCCGGTACAACAGCAGCCCCATGTATTATATATGTCGTATATCTCGGTTCTGGTCTTTTCTCTGGATTTGATGACAGAAGCCGTCATTCAGGATATTGCACGCCTTACACTTAAGCCGTTTTTTAATTCTGATTTGTCACGTCTGTAAGTGATAATACCGGACTCATCTGTCCGGGATCATTCATGCGCTGGTATCCCAGATTAAAGAAGAGGTTCCACCAGCAGGCATATCGATTATAGGAAACTTTAATCCCTTCAGTCAGTAGGAACATCTGCCAACATACGAACAGAGTCTCACACAAAACACAGCTTCCCTCGACTATCTGTCCTCGAAAGTTCTACTAAAGCAGTACAGATTTGCGACGACACGACCACACAGATTTAAGTTTTATTATCACTAGGGGTAGATTTCCATTATGCGCATTTTATATTCAGACTGTTTCTTTGTATATAATTCATATTTTATGTATTTTATATCTAGTAGCACACAGGATATCTCTCTGTGTCTCTCACTCTCTCTCTCTCTCTCTCTCTGTCTCTCTCTCTGTGTCTCCACTCTCTTTCTCTCACTCACTCTCACTCTTTGCCTCTCTCTTGTCTCTCTCCTCGCTCTCCTCTCTCTCTTTCTCTCTCTGTCTCTCACTCTTTGTCTCTCTCTCTCCCTCTCTGTCTCTATCCTCGCTCTCCTCTCTCTGTTTCTCCCTCATTCTATCTCTCCTCTCTCTGTTTCGCTCTCATTCTCTCTCATTCTATGTCTCTCACTCTCTCTTACACTCTCTCTGTTTCTTTCTCTCAGTCCCTCACTCTCTCCCTCTCGGTCTCTCACTCTCCCCTCGCTCTCCTCTCTCTGTTTCTCCCTCATTCTATCTCTCCTCTCTCTGTTTCTCCCTCATTCTCTCTCTTACTCTATCTTACTCTCTCCCTGTCAGTTTCTCACTGACTCTCTCCCTGTCACTCTCCCACTCACTCTCGCCCTGTCTGTCTCACTCACTCACTCCCTCCCTCTCCGTCTCTCTCTCTCATTGTACAATGAGAGAGAGAGACAAAGAGTGAGAGTGACCTTCCATCCTGCGTCAACCTTCCATCCTGCGTTTATATGCAGATTTTTCATCCATAGCGCCTCAACCTCACTGTCTTTGTCCTGCATAGTTAGTGTTTTCAGTGTAACCGCTTATCCCGTTCGGGGGCTGGAGCCTATCTTGGCTGACATTGGGCGAGAGTCGGGGCGTACCCCGGATGAGTCACCAGTTCAATGACCGGGCCGACGCGTAGAGACAAACGACCATTCACTCCTACATCTATTTAAGAGTGACTGTGAATAGTGTGTTTACATTGTATTGTGTTTTACTTCTGTTTCTTATATTGACACATCGTAAACTTTATTGACCTGCCTGTCAGACTGACTTTAAAACACCAATCAGCTTTTCATGCTCAAACATCATTATTTTGTCCCGAGGATGTTTGAAGTGCAGGACAACATTTTCACTGCACTGTTTGAATCTGCAGGTAACCGTCTAAAAAGAAATGAGTCCTTTCCCCATATGGAGTCTCAACCCGACTCTTTTCCTCCCCTCTGAAGGTGGAGGAGGAGGAGGAGGGTGGGAGATGATAGGAGTCGGACTGACAGCCTTTTAAGAGATTAAGCTCCACAGGTTTTATATTTGTAGGACAAGTTCATCCCAGCTCTCTCTCACTCACTCACACTCACACACACACACACACACACACACACACACACACACACACACACTCTGTAACACTGACCTCCTCTGTTTAAAGTGTATGAAGCTCTCAAATCAACTATGAACATGACTCTAAGCCCCCAAAACCTTCCTTCTCCTCTTCCTCCTCAGACTCTATTGTGTCCCTGTCACAGCTGGTCCTGGAGAACTGTTGGGTAACTCAGGTGTTCGTGTGTTTTCCTGCTCCATCAGAACCATGTGTCTAATCCTGGTCTGCTGTTTGTTTTCACATGGTTCATTTGCCTGCCAGTTTCTCTTGATATGCATCTTGGTAATCTTCTTCTTTCTTGCATCAGTGGCTCACAACGCGTCCGAAAAGTGTGTCTTTATGTTAACGAGTGTGTTTAATAAAAAGTGAGTTGAATCTTAGTCGTAGCCCGATATTTCTCCAGGAGGGAAGAGTTCTAAACCCAAAGTAGGCATGAAATAACAGCAAACACACAAACTCCCACTGACCTATATAATTCAAAATGGCCGCTGTGCAGCAACGCAGGAGAATAAAGAGAGGCTGAGGGAGGAGATGAGAGATACGGTAAATAGGAAAAAAGCGAACAGGTAGATGAATAAAAAACGACTCAATCACTCCGTTTCTCGCTGCGTTCCTCCTCTCGCTCAGCCTCTCCTCCATTTCCCTCTCCTTCTCATTCATCCCCGCCCCTCTAAATCTTCCCACAGCATGAATCATCCTGCCTTTTACGGCGACTCATCCCTTCCTCCCCTACTTCTTCTTGTCGGTTTCACTTTAGCATATTTTACACGTGGTTTACGTTTTCTTTCCTTCTCTTTTCCTCACTTTTCCACTTCCTCGGGATTATGTCAACACTAATGTGACATTAGCAGCGAGTCGCTCCAGATGTCACACTAATCCGTGTGCTCACTCAGCACCGCCATTAAGCCACGCCATTATTCTGTCTTTTGTGTGTCAGTGTGACGTTCGTGTGTGTTGGGGAAAAAGAGAGAATTTGTTGTTTCATCATTCCAAACTCAAGCATGTCTGCATATCGTGTTTGATCGCCAACAGCTGTATTTTCATCTGTCTGTTTTATCGCATACATCACGTTTAGCTTTAAAGCATGCGCTGACGTTTCCCGTGTGGACCCGACACAACATCTGATTTTTCGCCTCTTCATTCATGCAGTTTACTTAATCAGCATCTCTCTCTCTCTCTCTCTCTCTCTGTCTCTCTCTGTCTCTCTCTCTCTCTCTCTCTCTGTCTCTCTCTGTCTCTCTCTCTCTCTCTCTCTCTGTCTCTCTCAGCCAACCACAGACGAGCCGGTCAAGCAGTGACCAGCATCCTGGCCAAAGAGCTGATGCAGGAGGACACGCCTTCGGCCGGTGTGGTACCCGCCAAGAAGAAGAAGGCAGAGGAGAAGGAGGAGCCTAAATTAGAAGGAGAAGAATCGTTGGAGGAGTTACTGGACTCTGCTCCAACTCGCTCCAATTAGAGACGCAGGCAGGAAGTGTTTTTTTTTTTTCTCGTTTTTTTTTTTCTTCTTCTTTTCACTGGGTCAGTGATATCCAAACATATCCATTCCAGGAGCCAGTATCCACCTGAGATAACTTCATGAACAAAGCCCATGTTCCTCAGACCTTCGTCTGGGAACCGGAACACCATTTGGGCTGACTGTGTGTTCTGGGAGGACGGGGGAGTGGCTCTCACCTCAGCCAGAACCGTCTGGATGTGACTGCAGATCTCGGCCAGTCGTATCATAAAGATGTAATATTTCCTTTGCCGTGTGCACATATCTGTTCTTACCGTGTTCCTCTGCGACGACATCATGACTTTCTGAGAGATTCCAGAGACCCCCCCAGGAGGGGTCCCCTTTTTTTCTTTGCGGTTATTTCCAAATCCCAAATGTAGACATGGAGCATTTGGGATTTGGCACATCCTGCAGGTGTTTCAGAGTAACATCACGTATTTCTTCCCTTTTTTTCTTTTTTTTCTTTCTTTTTTCTATTGATTGATAATTGTTAGAAAATTTAAATGTTCCTGAATGTTTTTGCTGTTATCATTGAGAAAAAGTGCCAACTATCCAGAATCCAGTTTTGTTTATTTCACTGCAAGGATTTGTGGAGACAGTTTGGACCACTTCCACATTTATCACCGGGTTTTCTTTTCTCTACTAAGAAGGGATTCAGATCACTGATATGCACGGGTTATGAAATTTCTCACAAGGAGGCAGAATTTAGATAAATGTATCTGCGACGTGTCCTCACACAACATTTACATCTACGAAAATGAACATTCTATAAACCCCAAAGGGAATACACCACAATCTGTTAAACCAAAGAAAAAAAACGAATCTTTTAAAGGGCGTTTCCACCCAAAACTGAGTCTGAGCAGCTCACATATCAGCGTGTTCAGAAAGCGAGAGAGTGTGATGCAACCAGCATATTTTTAGTCCGGTGCTCATTCAGCTTTTGTGCGTCGATGCTGCACACGGCCTGTTGTCGTAATGGCTGGGGTTTCACAAACAGAACTGTGGTCTTTCTGCTGAGAATGTATCGCACTGGAAAACAGCTCAAATACTGCTGAGACAAGCGCCTGTGTGCGTTTGTGTTCACTCCCTCTCTCTCTCCCACCGAGCTTTGGCAGTAGCTGCCGAATGTCTGGCCCCCTGCTCTAATCTGGACTCTGCAGCCATTATTCTGTGCATTATTTATGTCCTATGCAAACACAACAGTGTAACCCGCCTCAGGATGTAGAAGCTACCGGTCAACTATCAAACCTGCTGGTGCTTCATGCTGCTGGTGAGTGAGGGAAATCTTTACTGCTCCAAAAGTGCAAAAAGAACCTGCTTCTGTGGTGCCTTCTGTCCAAACTGAATGTCTTTGTAAGTAGCTGCAGGTAAATGAGACGCCGTTTCTCCAGCAGAGGATGGCGGGTCTGAACCAGGTATCTTCAGCATCGAGGAAGAACGCCTTTTGAACAAGTGAGAAGGATTTCACTGGAATATTTGTTGTTTTTTTTCTAATTTGAGTCAATCCTTTTGCTTCATTTGTTTTTCTTTTTTAAAGCGATTGTCTTGTTTTCTATGTGAATTTTTACGGTTGATTATTTTTAATGTACTTGAACGGAGACGGGATTTTTTTTTTCCAGCGATTCCTCTAAGAATAATGCACACAGTCATTCTGTTTGCCACACAGAACTATTAAAAAGCTCTTACGTAATTTATCGATGTGAGCGCCTCCTTCTTTCATCCTGACATATTTTCAAGACAACTTGCTGGTGATTCTGGGTTTAATCCGCTGCACTACTGCCATAGTGAATAACTTTTGAGTCCCCCCCCCTCCTTCCCTCCTTCCTTTGTAAACACACACTGCTGTAAATTTCCAGATATTTTCTGTCCTATGTGCAGCTGTACTTTCCCAAAAGTCAGAAGAATGAATAAATAGTGGGATTAGTTGTTTTTACAGATCCAGTCCAGGACTTTCCATGGCTCCGGGCTCTGGAGCCTCTCATTAGTGTGACTATATGCGAGACAGGAAGAACAGATGCTTTATGAAGTTGTTTTTGTCCTCGTCAACTTCCGCTCCGAATCTTCTGTCGCAGCTGCTCAGAGTTTTTGACCACCTTCACTCTTAGATCCATTTCCTGGTGATTCCAATCACTCACATCTGACAACAAAACAACGACGCCTCAGTTTATCTCTGTTTTTCTAAACATGAAGGTGCTTTCAGAGCTAAAGCGCTAAACTGCATCTTGTGTGTTGAGGCTTCCTGTAATTTTGGAGAAAGATTCCACCGGTATCTGCATTTCCTCCTCTTCTAGTTACAGAGAAGTGTAATAAACCATAAGTTATAACTTCCACTCATCGGTTCCGTCCCAGTTTAAAATTCTTCACGTCTTTGTGATTTCTACTGTGTCAGGAAGAAAGTGATAACCATCTGTCTGCACTGTCAAAACTGAAAAGTGAACTTTCTCTGCATAACGGTGAGTTTGTGCACAAAGATCCACCCACAGGTGAGGCTGTCCAGGTAAATCGTTGCAGTATATAACATCCATATGATTTTCAAACAGACGTCCTCCTCCCTGTAAATGCAAATAAGTATTTTAGTTATAACAAAGTAAACAATAAGTTCTTGTTTTAGAAGTTACGAGAATAATGTCTAAAACCTGGAGAGCTTGGACTCCGGTTCCCATCAGTTCTTCTGTTCCCTGTCAGTGAAGGCCTCTGCTGTTTAGGGAACCTGCTCTCCTCTCACCTCGTTAACGTCTCCCCTCATTTAACCAGAGAGACCTGACTTCCTCTCATTTATGATGACTGAATCAGAAATGGGCCTCCGGTCTTAACATCTGATCCTCATCAAAGTAAAAACACGACACAGCCGGCGGCTCTTTACCTTCCAGGAACTTTGTTTTCCTTTTGTTACCCTGAATATGTGGTTGAAAGGATTCTGCAGGTTCTCATCAGGTAGAATCCATAACATCTCGACCTCTGACCTCTAAAAACTCTTCATATTGCATTGGCACAAGTAAACGTAAAAGTTTATCAAATTAGTTTTTTCTAAATGCCTGAAATATATTTTAGTCTCCACATAATCTTTTTTTTTTTTTTTTCTTGCTTTAAATATGCAATTTTTTAAGATATGGCCGGAATTTTTCTTAGAAATAATGGAAAGATTGAAATAATGTGAAGAAACCATGTTGATACAGTATCATATATATATTTATATTTATATATATATTTATATATATATTTATATATATATTTATATAGATCTATATATATATATATATATATATATAGATCTATATATATATATATATATATAGATCTATATATATAAATATTTATATTAAAGATCCTCCTTCCATTAAATTAAATATTTATTTATATATATTTGTATGTATGTGTACATATATGTATTTATTTGTGTATATATATATATATGTGTATATATATTACAATTCATTGTTTTATCGTTACTGCATGATGTAAAAAAAAACAAACGGACCATTTGAATTCAACTGATTGACGGGAAGTTTTTTTAATTTGGAGGGAAAAAAAACATTTTTCTACTACAGTGAAATAACAGTGACTTTAAAAAAAAGAACATTCATATTTAGGCTTGTTTAAACTCTTTGCCTACTCCATGGCAGGAGATTCCTAGATCCAAACAGGAAAACCTGTTCTCCTCTGTGGATTCCTGAGCTTCTAATCTGGAGGTTTGATGGGAGCTGAATTCAACATGTGGAGATCACTGGATCACAGACGACACGCTGAGGCCTCCTTCAGCTTCACCCACCACTGGATTGAAGACTGGGAGGATGACTCTGAGGATGAAGCTGAACGGCAGAGAGGTCTCTGGATTAGAAGCTGGTTCTGGTTCTTCATCTCCTTCACTGGTTGAGTTGGATCCTGCCTGTTTGAAGCCTGCAGTTGTTTTCTAGTTGGGGCGTTTCTGGATGTGTTCATCTCCTGCTTGGGACTGTTTACACGCCACACGTGGCTGTTTGAACATGTGACCACGCCCGGTTCTTGTTAGCCACAGGCAGCAAACTGTTTCAGACTTTGAGGTGTTCCCAAGACGGATGAGGTATATGGTCCCCCCCGGAGAGTTCTGGCCTCCTCGCTGGGCGTACCTGAAAAACCTCCAGAGGGAAGCGTCCTCGAGGATCGTACTAATATGCCAGAACCGCCTCGACTGGATCCTTCTGAAGCAAAGGAGCAGCAACTCTACATCAAACTCTCTCCGGATGTCTGGGCTCCTCACCTCACTTATAAGGCTGAGTCCAGCCCCCCTACAAAGGAAGCTAACTTAAGCCGCTTGTATCTTGTACCTCATTCTTTGGGTATCTACCCAGGGCTCGTGACCGGAGGTGAGGGTTAGATCGGAGATGGACCGGTAAATTGAGAGTTTTACTTCACGACTCTTTCTTCACCGCAACAGACCGATACAACACCTGTATCACTTCTGACACTGCACCGAACCTCCGGTCCATTTTCCCATCACGCGAGAACAAGGCACCAAAATAGTTGAACCTCCTTTGCTTGAGGCAGAAATTCTTCCCCCAACCCGAAAGCAGAGAACCATGGCATTAGATCTGGAGGTTCTGACTCTCATACAGGCCGGTTCACACTTGGCTGTGAACGGACCCACTTCTACTGGAGGTCATGTACTGATGAAGCCAACAGAACCCCATTATCTGCAAACAGCTACGCAATTCTAAGCTTCCCTTAGAATTTGGGACTTTTAATTAACATAATTTCATTAAAATAAATCCAATTTATACGAGATGAAATGTGTAACTCAATATTTACACAGTTAGGTTAATGTGTTTTCAGTCCCTGTTTTGAATTTATGGTAATATCGTAGTATAATACCCGTAAAAAGACACAGGGACCGTGTTCTGTTGATCAGAAACAACTCACTTCCTATTTTTAATTCAAACAAAGTTTCCAGGTGATGTGATTGTTTGACCTTTCAGAGTAAAAGCCCCCTTTTTCAAAATTAAACAGTAAAAAGTAAATGTTGCTGTAGAAAAAAACATCAGGCAGTAGAGTGTTATGGATTCCTCAATCTCACTATGTATGAGGCTTGGTCAGTGGCCCTAAAGGTCAACAGGAAGTGTCATCGCAACTAGTATCAATAATAATAATCATCACAGCTGGTTTCAATAATAATAATAACTTGCGTAATATTTTTTATGTTAGTGCTGCATTCATCCACTGACAAAACAGGATACAGACCATATTTATTGTCCACTCAGCATCTACGCCCTTACTGGCCATCACGACTAATGAACTTTATTGTTATTAAATCCACGAGGTTCTGGTCCTGTGTCTCCCAGAATCCCTCTGGTTCCTGTGGTGACACCCAGAGGGAGTGGGGAGTCTGTGTGTGTGTGTGTGTGTTCTCTGTGTGAACGGGGTCTGCAGGAGAAACAAAGAAGAAGAAGGAGGGTGGGGGGCAGACGACACAATGACACGGCTATTGATGGTGGAATAAGTTCCCGGGAGCCAGGGACCAATGGGAGAACAGGCGTCTGTTTTTAACAGCCTTTGATTGGCTGGCTGAGGGAGGCCGTCGGTCTCCAGGTAGCGAAGTGAACTTCCCCTCGTCCTCCTCCCCCCTGCTGGAGTGAGGTAGAGGGGGAGATGTGGAACAGAGGATGTGACCTCAGCTGTGAAGAGAGGACGACAACACTATCTCTCACTTTCCGTTCAATGTTCCTCATCCCTTCTTCGTCGACCTCTCTCTCTCTTTCTTTCTCTCTCTCCTCTGACCCAGACGGATTCTTCAGCCGTGTGTGATTGGCTGGCTCACATTCCTCTGGCCGCTGACGGCGTCCTCTCTGCCAGGGCTGGCAAATAAATGTGTTCCATTTGTCTTTAACTTGGCTGAACACTCCTCTGCCGCCCCTCTCTTTCTCTTTCGCTCAGTCTCCTCTGCTGAGAAATGTGGATTCCTGTGTTTGGATTGGCTTTCCTGCTGTTTGAAGAAAGAAATGTGCTACTGTGGCATTTAAACTTGAGAAAAAAACGGTTTGAGGGACAGCTACAGATTAAAAAACAGGCCTTGTGACTGATATTTGTGTGGGGGCGCCGGTTCTAAAGAAGCTTGTGGTGAAATTTACACAATTTAACTCCAAACACGATGTGAAATCTTAAACTTTCTGGGGTCTGAAGACATTTCGTTATTTACCTTAACCCGATAATGGAATAATGTTCAATATGCCAGCAGCACAACTTCACCTCCATGAGCTGGAGGGTTGGCGTGATCCTAGGATCAAAAGGGTTAAAGTTATATTTCATCACATTTACAGCAAAACCTAGAAATTTTATCATATTTACAGTATTTTTGTAGTTAATATGTGTTAGATCAAATGTTATGTGGATAGTGGAGTTGGAGCTGCCCGGCAGACCAAAGAGGATGGTTCTGGATATGATGAGAGAGGACATGCCGTAGGTTGGTGGGACAGGGTAAGATAGAAACAGATGATGTGGAGACACCTAAAGGGAACAGACCAAAGAAGAAGTCGTAGATGTTTAAGTGATGAATCTTCTGTAATTATGTCCCCAAAAACATGTTATCATGGAACCGTCCGCTGCTGATCCTTCGGGTTATGCATTAAATCAAAAACGTTTTCATGGATCCATCTCAGATCTTCCTCGTAATTGTTGTTTTACTCTAATATTTCATATTTTACTCACTAGGGGGCATTTGTTTTTGTGTAAATCAAAATTTCTCCTCGGTAATTTTCCCACCCTCAGTTTATCTTTGCGTCTAAATTCATCCGTCGGTGACGACAGCGAGGTCCAGTTGGATGTGTGTGATGTTTGTGTGAGCGTCGGTGCACATAGCTGCAGTACTTTTCACCTGTCTGTCTCTCTGCTCGGTCAGACGCCTGCTCCTCCTTCATATCTTCATAGAACCCACTTGATCAGATTACTCGGCTGCTTGTATGACATTCTTCGTTTGACACACAGTTAGCGGCCAATTAACAACGACCAGCGATGTGTCAACCGATTGGATGTGCCGTCACCCTGTTGGCTGACATCTCCATCATCAGGGCGACGGTCGGTGTCGCCCCGGGGCAGCAGGGTGAAGAGACGCCTCACGCACCAATCTGGATCCGTCTTTTCTGCTTCTCCACGGACAGCCTCATCTTATGCATCAATAAGATTCTGTTTTTCTCTGAGCGACCATCATCCTGTTCTGTGTTGGACCTTCTGGAGATGAAACATGTCTTATGTCACACCCACTGCAAACATCGGTTTGAGAAAATATATATGATATGCTCCGCTATCAGTCCATCTCTAGAAATATTATGTAAAAAGTTGCCTTTATAATTGATTATGATTTATAATTAATAATGATCATTTATCTTTTTTACTTTGAAAATCTGAGCCAAATGATTTCCTGCTTCTTTTTTTTAAAGTAAAGCCAACTCTGTAGAATTGAACTTTGTTTATTTCAACTGACTTTCACTGTTTTCTCTTCTGCACATAATTGCTTTAGCTGTGTTTAGGAGCCCCGGTTTGAAATGGACGTTTTACAGTACAGAATCCGAGAGACGGGTTCCGGTTCAGTCGGACCGCTGGAACAATGGAGCCGTTCTGTGGCCGATGGTGAACGCCTGTGGTTTACGAGTCTTTGCCTGAACACGTGAGAGAAAATATTTACTGCTCCAAACATCAACAAACCCTAACGCTGCCGTGTTTGTGGTCTCCTTCGGTTCTGAAGAGGCTTTGTTTTGACGGGAAGAACCACAAGGAACGCGCTTAATGCATCCCATAAAACAGATGAATAAATGATCTGTGTGAGGAAGTTGTGGCGAGGACAAATGGTGCCACACATGTGATGAAGATGAAGGGAGGCTGGTCTCCACCTGGACCACCTTAGGTTGTTGTGTCTGTCTGGAACCGTCGGGCTCGGATCACATCGGACTGACCCATTTGTAGAAGTCATTATGTCTGTTTACTGGATATGTTTTTTCAGAACCCTGTGTGTGTGTGTGGGTGTGTGTGTGTGAGCCCCTCCCGTCTGTGCCCAATCTGTCCATACACATCTGTGAAGGTAGCAGCCGTCGGCCTATTGACCCACATGAACTGATCCTGAAGCCGTCTGACTTCCTCCGGGGGCGTGGTCTCCCTCTCTCTCTAATAGACTGTGCATGGACGCGTGTCCTATATAAGGTATAACCTCCGAATCAGGAGGTCGGAAATGGGGTGATGATGATACACTCACATCCACAGTGACATTTAGAGGTCGGACAGACTGACCTCCAGAAGATGATCCTGGTCTTAGAGGAGCTTCAGTCTCCATGAATGGGATGATTTCAAACCTCTTTATTTAATTCTTCGTCTCTGATTCTTCCTGACTGTCATGTAGAATCCTTCGTTCGTAAATCGGAACCCACTCTTCAGTAAAATAACAGTAAACGTGTGAATTAATCCACAGTAAATGTTGAGAGTTGTGACATTAATAGAGAAATGATAGTTTCTCCCTCTATTATAATGTTTATTTATGGAGAACTTTTCAAAAAGAAACGCAAAACATTTTGCAGAATTTTCTAATTTTTTTCTCATAATGTGCTGAAATAAACTTAAAGCCATCCCCTCCCTCCCCAAAATACCCCCCATCATGCCAGGCAGCCACTAGAGTCAATGACATCACCCTTTTCCCTGGTTGCCATAGTAACGCTCAACACCTTGCAGCCAAAAGCGGCGCCCTCCCTCAGCTCTTCTTCCCCTGATCCCCGCCTGTCTCGTCTGCCTCGCTTTCTTCTTCATCTCAGCTTCTTTATCCCCTTTCCTTCCCTCTTGCGTCTCCTCTTCTTCATCTCCTGTACATTTCCACAGCATGTAGAGCTGAACGAGCTTCTTCCTCTCCATTGTTCTGCCTTTTTTAAATGGCCGTCAGTGGAGGAAAGAGAGGAAATACAGGCAAAGAAACACAAATAATATCCAATATATATTCAATTTGATCATTATCCGTGACATTTCATCCTGTTCAACTCAAATATCTACACATTTATATTCTTATGTACATTAAAAGTCGAAGATAAGATAAGAAACAAAGTTAATAAACATGTAAACTCCTGGTGATTGTCAAGCCCCGCCTTCATCCCCACATCTGCTGAAAACCACATCTTCACACCTTTTTTTTAAAACCGGTTTATATTTGGACGTTGCTTTAACTCCACATTAAGATGTCGTTCTGATGGTCAAAGCGCTCTGACTTCACACTGTGTCTCAGAAAACGTAAACATGCACAGGAGAGAAAAGGGGGGGGGGGGGGGGGGGGGGCGTGTCCTGCTTTGCTTGTCGATCTATTTTGCAGACAGGCGGAGTGGGTGGTGGGTGGGTGGTGGGGGTCAGAGAGAAGTATTAGGAGGCATTGTTCAGCCGTATTATAGTAAGCAGCTTACAGTCCCTCTGCTGCTCCGAGGGGACAAAGAGGCATCGACGAGGAGGAGACAAGTGCTGAGAGGGAGGACAGGAGACCAGCGGGTTCTCCTCTTGACCTCCTTTCAATGCAGAATCATAAACTTTATCTTATACCCTTTTAATCAACATGAATTATTCTTAGATTTCTTCACCCCCTCCTCTTCTCATGTCTCTCACGTCCATGCTCACACGTCTCCTCCTCTCTTCTACATGCTGCCTGGAAGGCATCTTCTTCCACCGCCATCCCTCTGATTCAGGAAGAGGAGGGGACGGAGTGTGGAGGTTGCCATGGAAACTGGGAGTCTGTTGCTACCCGACATCATCTGTTGGTGCACAGCCATGAATACTTGAGCTTTATGGACACGGACGGACTAGAAGCACAAAATTATTTCTGGACCGGCGCTGCCGCCTCAGATAGAGATGCAGAGAGGTCATTAAGGGGCGGGTGGAGGAGGGAAAGGCAGGAGGATGGATGGAGGAGAGGCTGTATCACAAAGCGGGACAGACAGACCTCAATGTTATGCCCGCTGGGATGGCAAAATTAGACGAAATTAAATGATTCCTACCTCCTGGACGAGCAGTTTGGTGTTCAGAGAAGAGCAGAGAGGATGATGGGAGAACTAGAACAAAGAGGGCGAGGGGGGGAGGGAGGGAGGCTGACGTGCATGAAGAGCAGCAGTAAATTAGGGCACTGGAGCTTGTTTTCCTTCCCTCCTTCTTTCCTCCTCGTCATTTCTCAGACAGTCCTGCAGTATTTTCTAATTAATCCTCGTCTCTCATGATTCACGCCGATTTCCCACTGAGATGCTCCGAACGTCACAGTCTGACTGCACTGCGTCACCAACGACATGAAATATGATCATATGTTTTGTTCCTCATCAGTTTACACCTTTTTTCCATCTTCATCTGCTTCCATCTCCCCCTGTCATCTGCATAGTCTTCTGTCACACCAACCAACAGCATGTCCTCTCTCACCACCATCTTGGAAACCTTTCCCTTCACTCCAGCTGTTCCTCTTCTGTCACAGATAACTCCTGACACTATTTTACACCCGCTCCACCCTGCCTGCACTCACTTCTCCACCTCTTCTCTGCACTCCTCATTGCTCTGAACAGTTGAGCCCAAGTGCTTAAACTCCTGCACGTCCTCCACCTCTACTCCTCCATCCTCACCTCCTCCTGCCTCCCTTTCATTCACACACATGTATTCTGTCTCGCTGCCACTGACCTTCATTCCTCTTCTCTCCAAATATTTCCTCTCACTAAAGATCACAATGTCCTCCACCAACATCATAGTCAGCATAGACTCCTGCTGACCTCCTCTGTCAGCTTGTCCACCACCATAACAAACAAGAAAGGACTCAGGACCGATCCTTGATGCAGTCCCACCTCCACTTTAAACACATCCTTGACTCCTACTGCACACCCCACTGCTGCCATGCTGCTCTCATACATATCTTGAACCACTCTAACTTACTTCTCCATCACTCCAGACTGCCTCATGCACTCCCACAATTCATCCTCCGCCCCTCTGTCCTACGTTTCCTCTAAAGCCACAAAGACACGATGCAATGACCTTCTCTGTTCTTCTGGATCAGCAATCTCAAAGCAAACATCTCATCTGTGGAACTCTTCCTTGGCAGGAAACGTTACTGCTGATCACAAATCCTTATATCTTTTCTTTACTTAGCTTCTACTGATCTTCATCGTATGGATCATCAGCTTCATACTTCTGTAGCTTCTACAGCTCTGAACATCCACCTTGTTCCTGAATATCGCCACCATAGAAGACCTTTCCTCCATTCCTCAGGCATCCTCTCACTCCTTAAGATCATGTCGAACACTCGTTAGAAACCCCACTCCACACCTTCATACCTCCACAGGTATGTTATCAGCACCAACCAACTTTCTACCCTTTGACCTTTATGGGGTTAGGATGGGATTTGGAGCCTATCCCAGCTGACATCATTAATTCATCACAGGGCTGACAGCGAGACAATCACTCACCCTCACATTCACACGTTAACCGTTCACCTCCAGTGGATGTTTGTGAGTCGTGGGAGGAAGAACCACCATCTGTATCTGTTGTAACGATCACGATCTGCTACATCTTTTATTTACCCAGGGTTCCAGATCGAATCCCCAGCCTGCTGATTGGTTTGACGTCATTCCCGGGGGTCACGGCATGCAGATGAATTCCCTTATATCCCACCTTGTTCTGACATTCAGACCCCAGTCAGAACAAACGAGACAGAACTCCACATCTCAGGTCCAGTTTATTTAACAAACATGCAACTTTCTCATATCTTTATTTCCTCTAGAGCTCTGACACCAGTCTCTTATTTATAGGATCCCCTTTAGTTTATTTATTAGATTCACTTTATTCTATTTATAGGATTTAACTTTATTTTATTTATAGGATCTTATTTTATATTATTTATATTATTTTATTTATATGATTTAATGTATTCTATTTATAAGATTCACTTTACTTTATTCAAAGGATTCATTTTATTTAATTTATATTATTTAATTTATTTAATTTATATGATTTAATTTAATTTATAAGAGCCACTTTATTTTATTTATAGGATTTAACTTTATTTTATTTATAGGATTCACTCTGGACAGGTTATGGAAACATTGATGACTTATGTTACATATTGATGAAGAAACCAGTTTATAAATCTTCAGGATTTGTCGACATGGCGTGAGTTTTTCATCTTTAACTAACCGACTAACAATATAAAGACCATGGATCCACACAAACATGGACCCTAGTGTCTGGATTCCCTTCCTTCATCCAACATCCATCAGAAAACAAGTAAGAATGTTGAAGCTGGGCTTTCCTCAGACTCTGTGTTCCCGTCTCCAAACCCAGGCGGGGTTGTGTCGGTTCAGGGAACAGAGAGGAGGCGTGGGGGGAGGGGAGAGAAGGGAAGGGAAGCTTGATGGTGAATGCTTATTAGCCTGAAATATCCATGGAGCAGCTGCAGCATTTCCGCGGCAACACCTGTCGCCGTCTCGCTGAGCTGTCGACATGCCTCTGTGTCAGAATCTGCATGTCTGAGGCGCCGCACGACCACGGCAGGTCCAACCTGTGAGGACACACTCACTTACTCACTCAGAGCGCTAACAATCTGCCATGGACAGCATTTCATGCATGCTACACAGCTTCCTACGTGTGCAGTGATGACTCATACACACACGCCGAACACACACACGTACACACACGCACACACACACTTGTAGCATGAAAAAGGAAGGCAGAGCTAATTTGCTGTCTTTGTGGCATCCTCAGCTTTTCTCTCTCTCGGCTCCCATTCCTTTCCCCACACAGATAGGGAATTTTGTGTTTCCATGACAACCACAGCGGTGGAGGAAATGGATTAGATATTCTGCACAGTCTGTGCAGGGGTGTGTGGCAGCTGCTGAATGAAGAGGGGGGTTGTTGCCCTATGAGGTCTATTGCTTGTAAAGAGGGATATGGGCTGTGAGTGAGTGCTGGTGAAACTGTAGTGACAGGCTGGGGGTCGGGGTGGGGGCAGGGGATGCTCCTAAATCTCATTACATCAATTGTTCTTGTTTTTCTGATCATTGCCAAAATGCAGGTCACATGACTTTCTTGTTTCTCATGGCGCACTTGACCCTTGACCTGTAACCCACTGACACCTGATGCAAGAGTAAGAGGCCACTCCTTCCTCCCAGCTAAACTTCCTCATGTCTGCTAAAATCCATCTCTCACTGCTGCATTCTGTATTCATTCTTCCTCTGCTCTCTGTTTTCTCAGCTGGGGGATGGAAATCAGACAGAGGCGAGAGCTCTTGGCGCTGGAGATGAGGAGAGGGAGAGAGGGAGGCTTTTCAGATGGAAGAGAAAAGAGGGTTTTTTCCCTGAAAGGAAGCATTGTGTTCTTCTTCCACTTTGCTGCGGCTCCATCGCTGTGATTTAGTCGAGCCAGAAAGTTACTGTGCCTCTTTAAATCAGAGCGCTGTTAGCCTTAGCGTTGCTCCGGCTCCACTGCTCCAGCTTCAATGTCCTCCTCCTCTCCTTATCCTCAAGACGATTCGACCCAACTCTGCCTCATGGCCACATTCCTCTCAGCTGACATGATGAGTGGAAACAGGCCTCATACAAATTATACAACAACTATGCTTGATATAATGCGTTCAGTAAATCACCGAGGGAGATCTTCATAAATTCTTCATATTTATTGTTGTGCAGACAGTGATGTGTATTTTTAGAGTCAGCTGAGTGCCAACAGGACAAAATAAAAAAAACAAACATCATCCCGATTCATTAGTTTTAATAAGGAAAATCAACCCAGAAGTCTTTTCTCTCTGTCTCTGCAAGAAAATCACAACACGACACGACAATCTTGAATCTCTCAATCTCTGTCTCTCTGCATCTATATCTCTCGCTATATCTTTCTACAAACTGTATCAGTGTCTAGATCTCTCTATTTAGATCTCTCTCATTATATCTATCTCTCTAGATCTATATATCTCTATATACCTCTTTCTTTATATCTGTATCTAGATCTTGATCTTTCTATGTTTCGCTATATCTATATCAATATATCTACAGTATACTTATAAACTGTCGTATATAATCTCCTCTAACTTACCCACATGGATTTAACTCGTAGCTGTAATTATATCTATTTTATCTCCGAGTCCTTCGCTGGTAAAGTTCTGATTGAGCCGGTCTTTATTTCCTGCTTTTATCTTCCAACAGAGCGACGCTCTGTCCTCCAACATGTGGTGACCTAAAACCCTGCAGAGACAGCTGCAGGATGGGAGGAAGGAGGGGAAGGAGGAAGTCAGAGGGGGAGGATGAGGGGGAGGGTTCCTTCCCTCTCAGTGACTTCTGATGGGGGAGGAGTAAAAAAAAAGAAAAACCGCGTGTATACTTACTTCCTGTCCCGCCACAGGCAGTCGTGATGTCACATCCTGCTCTGTCCTCTGTGGGGTCGGATGTGAGCGAGTTGCTGGACCATCATGGCTCCTCAGAATCAGCGAAATGAGTCGATGAATCTTTGTTTGAATGCGGCTGAGCGGCCAGCGTGACTGTCAGCCGCTCACATGTTCAGGACGTGATGATCCCTCTTCTTCTCCTGCGTGTCACGCCTCTCTGACCGCCGGGATGACTGGACACAGGCCGCCTATTGTCAAGTCCCAGTCTTCCCAGTCTATACATCACTGGTTTGAAGTTCCTTCTGGCTGTGTGTGTCACTCCGTTGTTTATGTCCATGTGTGTAATCGGAGGGAATGCGCTTGATTCAGCGAGATGGGATGGGTGGGGGCACCTAAAGGGGGGCGATAAAAGAACAATCTCCCTATTCTGCTGGTCCCCTCCAGGAAATACACGACACATGGTGACAGTAAGAACGGTCCGAGTCTCTGAGTCAACATCGGCTGATGTAACGATACAGCGTCTCTCAAAGACTAGACTTCATCAGTGGCAGCTGGGGGGTTTATAATATTTCACTGTTTTATATTTGGACCTCCCCCTTACCTCTCAAAAACAGATGAGGACCATCCTCCTCTAAACTACAGGTATTATATATGTTGTTAAAAAATGTCAACTTCCTGTAATTGTTCCCCAAAGTGAATATAGCTCTCAAGTGAAGCTATCTTAAAGATCACCATCAAACCATGTTGGTCCTGTGTCATTAGCTGTGACTCATCCATTGCTGTGTGTGTGTGTGTGTGTATGTGTGTGTGTGTGGGTGTGGGGGGGGGATTTCCTCAACTCCAGTCTGTCATGTTTCCCGCGTGAGTCTCCGTCAGAGTTGCCAGGTTTGACTAATGGCTGAATATGTTTGCCTTCCTGTAGGTCATTCAGCCCAGAGCTGACCCAATAATGACCACTGCACGGTTCTGTCATGATGAAACCAGAAAACTGGCAGGGCCTGAAGGTTGCCGCGGCAACCGCATGACTCAATGAGAGAAGAAATCGGCCATTTTGGGAATGTGGATTTGCGGCGTGGGATGTTGTAGGCGTCAGAGTGAACGGCCGGACTGCTGAGTCCAAATCATTTACTTCCATCCAGCAAGGAGAATATTTGACATTTATTTGTAAGTTTGTTTGAAGGATTAAGGAAAAACTAATTGATTTGCGTGGAAATTTTCCCTCTTTTTGTATGAAATTTTATTTACAGTTAGTGTTTGGCAAATCCTAGACTAAATTTTGGTGACGTACGGTCTTGGCGGCGTGGCGTGACATCATCAGAACTCTCTCTTAACCGTTGTGAGGAAGGGGAACTTTTTGACTGAGAACTGGACAAAGATCTGTAACTGGAAGTCAATGTTTTTTATAAGGGATCAGGTTTAGTATTTAGATTGGTTCAATAATTAGAAAGTATGCAGTAGCGGTTGATGCAACACTCACATCATCTGCATCCCTGCGGCTCCATCCCTCCATCCCCCCGCATCTGCAGCTCCTTTTTGTTTGGACCGGTGACGTCCCTGGGTCTATTTATAGCGGCGTATGTTATTGTGTAAGATCCCATGAAAGGCACAAAGAGCCACGTTCCCCTCAGTGGCCCCGGGAACTCTGACGGGAAACTCAGAGCTCCAGTGTGAAGAAGACTGAGAGCAGAGCAGCAGCTTAGCTGGAGTGAGCTGCCTGAATATAAACCTATTTCTGGATCCATCTTCATTTTTCAGTTTAAAACAACAATATATGATCTGGTGTTATTATGACATCAGTTTACAGACATTGTTGATTGTCCCTCTTTTGCTATGGGGTGTTAATTATATTAATATTGCTCTAATTATCTCCATTTACGTACAAATAGATCAACGGTGATAAACTTCAAACAAAGTGAACGTTTGTCAGAAATTCCAATCCGGATTTATTAATTAGATTGCATATTTTTTGAAATGAACAACTCCTAAATTGCCTTTAGCGGGTTTAATTTAGACCGAAAACAATATAGAGTTAATCCCAAGATCAGAGTCTCCAAGATTCGTTCCTGTTGGAAAATGTTGATTGTAATTAGATTAGCTTAGCATTTTGGTAAAGCCTGTTTAAAAAAAACTATTTCACCCTTATTAGACTTTTTTTGGTCGTATCAAGGGACACAATTCTGTTCAGTAAGTCCTCACATGGTTTAACATCGCAAAAAGTCCAACTCATCAAATTGGACTTTCTCAAAAGCCATAGTCCTTTGACCTGTGGCGTCCCCCAGGGGTCCGCCCTCGGCCTCTTACTCTTTAGGATATACATGCTCCTACTGGTCATATTTTAAACAGGTTTAGTTTTCAATCAGAAATAGTGACTCAAAAAATACAGTTGAGCAGGACATTAATGCCTCAAAATGTTCACGTTGGTTCCACATAAGTCCATTACTTTTCATCTTAAATGGGTTTTTAAAATCTATCTTACACAACTTCATTCAGTGGAAATTTTTCCTTTGCCTTTTCTGTACCGTTATCCCAAAATCATATCAAATATTACATCATACAGCTAATGTAAATGACAATTTTTACTTAATTTTAATTTTTTACTGAGATGGTTTTTTTTAGATATAATTGTTACTATAATTTTTTTATTTTTTATTTCTGTATTCTGTTACGGCCCTTTGTGAGTTCCATCCTTGTAATCAAAGGTTGGCCCTGTGATGATAACTGTTTCATAAACTCAGAGTCTTTTTTAGAAGAAACCAAAAGTATATACATTTAATATTAATCTTTTTATTTTCCATTCTTGAGGTATAAAACCAAAATATATGAACGAGATTTCAAATTTTCCCAAACGTATGTCTCCCACTCATTAACGGATGAGGGAATCATCGTTCTACGAAGAAACACAGCTGTAAATATGATTTTCCAACCTTTAATGTCTTCTACTCGTGTGCTGAAACAACAGACACCTAAAATGAACCAGAGATACAACAAGGCATCCTGGGAAATATGAAAGCTGCAGTCCTGTTGAAAATGGGTCACGGACACGAAGAGCCGTGAGCAAGATGTTTAATCTTGGAGTATTAAATGTTTTC
Source organism: Lophius americanus (assembly GCA_037951165.1). Classification (NCBI taxonomy): domain Eukaryota; kingdom Metazoa; phylum Chordata; class Actinopteri; order Lophiiformes; family Lophiidae; genus Lophius; species Lophius americanus. The sequence continues at coordinate 352,912 of JBBDHG010000303.1, forward strand.
CACAAGTAGGTCTCATGAATTAAATGTAGCAGAGACTTAAACTCCCTCCTTCTAACTACACAGTGTGTTTGGAACGTCCGCTCTAAGAAATTAAACCTCACGTTTACGTCAACCGCTTCCACAAAGTAGATTAATCGTGTATAAGAGCTATCTTGGGAAATTTCCTTTGGTGATGTTTGATTATTAAAACTTCTTCCAAGTCATGTGATGCAAAAAACATCCATGTTTCATTTACTTAGACAGAATTAGTTTGCATTTTCTAAACCCAGTTATTCAATTCTTTCATTATCTACTGTTTATATTTTGTTCTTTCAACTTAAAAAAGTTGTGTAATACCAACAACATCCATGTTTCATTTCTAAGAGTGTAGATATTTTACGTGGGATAAAATAAACACACACACGTGGAACTTTCTTTAAATGATTTCAGAATCTTTTTATTTGAAATGTCAGTGTTCAAGAGAAAATAAACAGCAATATAAATATTAGCATAAAAATAAGAGTAACACAGGGATAATAGCGTGGGGGGGCTAAGCATTTGATAAGAAAGATAATACAGCAGGATAGGATAGTTAATTCAGCAGCAGACGGACGTACACATATATAATATTTATAATCATTTGTTCATATGGACAGAAAGAGAATGGGAGGCATTCTTTCACAAATGCACGAGATCAAATCACCGCAAAAAAGAACATTAAGAGGTTACAGAGGGATAGAAACATTTCCATACTCTTTTTTTTATTTATTTTTCATTTGTTTTGTTTCTATACAGGGTGATAAAAGGTAGTAGAGAGAAGATGAACATAAAAATATGCGCAACACATATCACGAGTTAACTAGTCTACGTGTGTCACTTTGTTTACTTTACCTAAAGTTAGCTTTAGTTCAGTTATTTACACTGAAGAGTTAGTCGGCTTCCATGGTGCTTAGTTACTACATTGCAACACAAACTGTTGAAGAACATCTCAGGTTTTTATTCGGTATTGATTTTTTTTTTTTTTCAGTTGTGGTTTTTCGAATTTTTCTTGAAAAACAAAATGCAACACATTCCAGTAGTAAGCCACGCCTTGTGGAGAGGGACGTCTATTTTTCGAAAATGTTGGACACGGTCCCTACTGTACAAACAACTGGCTCATACCATCGACGGGACTTAGTTGTGTTTATTTACAGTGGGAGGAGAATCTCACGGGACCGGGGAGGGGAGGGGGTCTGAGTGGTGGCAGAGATGCTGGGGGAGGTGGGGGGTCTCCATTGATTTCATTGTCAAAGTGGTATCTCCTCGCCTACAGCGACGGCTTTGCTTGGCTCCGTGGACCTCTACCTGGGTCAGTGCATTAGAGATTGTTTAAGTGGGGGGCGGGTCTAAAGTGGTTCCTCTGTACATTCAGTGGGTAGAGCTGAGGTTTCTACCCCACCCCATGTCAATGTAGTGGTGCCACCCCAGCCTGTCTACCCCTCACCGCATCCCCCTTCCGGTCCCCACCCTGGCCGAACCTGCAAGCTGCCTCTTCTCATGCAGTTGTAACCGGGCCGAGAGGCCCGACGGACGGATAGACGGTAACATTAGGACTTCATCTCATATACAAACAATTCTTCTATACTATGTCTTTATCTTCCCTCCCCCCCAAAAAAGAAACATAACTCCAAAGTGTGAGGGGAAATACTCTAGTGGCTTACAAAGTTTCTTGAAACTCTGAAGGACTTGACGTCCAACAAGTTCCCCCACAGAATGAAGTGACGAATACCCCGACTCTTCAGCAGTGCTGTTCTCTTAGTTTGGCTTTCACTACGGGGCAGTGTGTGAGGAGGGGAGGTAGAGGGGATGGATCAGGGCCAGCCACGCCACACTCTGCCAGCCCGTCCTCCGGGGGGCATGCTCAGGTGGTAAAAATATCAGGAGATGAAACTCTAATTCTTTCTCAGCTGTGATTACCAAAGGAGTGTCATTTCCTGTCAGGTAAACGCCACCGACCTGCGATGGAAGGGACGATCGCAGACTCCCCGTTGCCTTTGCGGTGCATAGTTTGCGACTCTAAACTAGTAAATATGCAGTTTGAACCTTAACAAGCATGCAGAAGAGTTTTTGTAATACCTGTCCAGCAGCAGCCCCGTATCCACAGGACTTAAGCTCACGCTGACCCGATATAGGAATCTACTGGATGGTACCTAGATACTTAACAACAGCTAACTGTCCTTCTGGGATAAAGAGCCGAATCAATCCATCATGAAAGACGTTAACCTTTCACCCCCGCGTGAAAGCCTTGTCACCCAAGCAAGGTTACTTACACTGAATCTCTTCATTTGAATTTGTCAAAAAAATAAAAACAACAGAATTTCTCCAGAACCCCCCATACCCGACCAAAACCATCCACCGACATAATGACAAATACTTGACCTTTAAGTACAGCATGGGTTATCGACGCCTGTAACATCCTTCAGCACATTCAGATTCTCATTCAAAGAAACAGCAACACTGTCCGTGGGGGTCAAAAGTCACGGTTTCACTGGGATGATTGACAGCAGAGCAGGAGGATACCTCATGGCGAGGGTATGGGGGGTTGACTTTTTCATCAGATCGGACCGGGTTCATCATTCCTCCTCCACCTCTTTCCAATCCGACTCTACTTCTTCTCCTTCTTGGTGGACTTCTTCTTGGAGGCCGGGGTCTGGGCGGCTTTGGGGGGCTCGGGCTGAGCCGATGCCTGAGGAGGGGGCAGGGCCTGCTGGGCGGCCTGCTGGGCGGTGGCCTGCTGCTGCTGCTGCTGCTGTTGCTGCTGCTGCTGGGGGTTGGAGGTGAGGGTGGCTGTGCTGCCGGGGATGTAGACGTTCTGCCGATAGTCTGGCACGTGCTGCAGGGTGAACTGGGGGCTGTAGCGGGTGCTGAGGCCCATGGTGCCGGGTCCCAGAGTGGCTGTAGCCTCACTCACTTCTGGGGGAAAGGGAGACAGAGTGGGGGGGATAAGGGGTGGGGAGGGAGTGGAGGGAGAGATGAAATTTGTTAGCCAGCAGGAAGATTGAAAGATTTCCTTTTTATTACTTCTTCTTTACGTCTGTTTGTAAGCAAGATTATAGAAAAACAAACAAAAAAAGATTTGCATGAAATTGTAGTCAGAGGTAAATTTGGACATATCCTACAGATGATTACATAATAAAGGTTATGATGTCATAATAAAGCTTATGTAACCGCTCATAGTAAATCAGTGAGGCCATGAAAGAGGATTAGACGGCTGGTTTTAAGGAGTCCATATACTAAATGACATATTTGAGTGTGGGGGCGGTTATATGTGAACGTTTGCATGACTCTACAGCTGCAATCATGTGTGGAAATATAAGAAGAGAAAATGGCTGATTGTGTGCAGACGTGGTGATGAAACCGTCTCCCTCCTCTGTGTGTTTCTGGTTTTCCATCGCACCCGCCCTGACTGAACGTGTTCATGCGCATGACGCAGCAGCTGCTCAGCTCCAAATGCTCCCACAGCCCCTGCATTGCAGAGCTAGAGACACAAACCTTCCCTCCCCCATCCTGTAGTTCCTCTCAGCTCGTCTAAATCCACCTGTAGCACACTATGAACAGGATAAGCAGTTATGGTAAATGAATAAAATAACCTTAAAACAATGACTTGAGTCTTGCTGACTTTATTCTTCGTCGTGTTTATATCGAGTTGCTCGGGCTTTGTGTGTCTATGATGTGAATATTTCCTCAGGCCTGTGCAGCTCAATGATGAAGAGGCAGCCGGAGAAGAACACAGATATGTAAACACAGAAATGCGGGCGTTGATATGCGGTGGAATATGAGAGTGGTTGTTTATGGGTGACCCTGCGGCCTGGATATTACATAACTGCTCGCGTGGCTCTGCATCCTTGTGCTGTTGATAAAACACCGAGCATGTGATCGATGTGTACAGTGGAAACACGCAGACCTGTCGTGAAATTCGCTTCATGAAATCCACTGCGCTGTTTATCTGAGGAGGTGCGGGTCACTGTCTGGATATCATCCACACAACCACTACACTGCAAAAACAGCCGAGCCAGAAAGACGCCAGTTTACTTCAATCAGAATCTAATGCTATTTAAATTAGCAAGAGAAAATTCCAAAAGGGTTAGAAAGTTCAGCTTGGCTAGAATTCTTAGATAATTACAAGCCATGAAAAGTAAGTTATTTAAGATTAATTTACTGAAAATGAGTGTTTCAGTTCCTTGATTGAGCTGATTTTTTTTTTTTAAAGAGAAAAGCTCCTAAAAAGACAAGATTTCTGTAAACAATATTTCCTTATTCTTAAAATAAGGAAAAAAGAACCTTGTTCCTCTGCTGGGACATTATGTAAAACCGTCATCGGACCTTCTTACTGGTTCTCACTATTAGCTGGAAAATATGATTCTTCTTCTTTTGAGCCAAATAAATAAGCTTAATATTTATAAAAACAAGTCTTTTTTTGTTTTTTTACTTTTCTTGAATGTCCTTCTTTTCTTTTTTTATGCAGTGTACGTAGAAACATCAACGTGAATACAGAGATCTTCATCAGTGAGCACATCTGACTCCTTGCCAGAGAGAAGGAAATAGCTAGGGATGAAGATGATGGACGAAGATGAGGAGGAGGAGGAGGAACAGGACTAACCGTTAGCTGCAGCCATCAGGGCCTGGAGCTGCTCCGCCTCAGTTGGAGGCTGCGGCCAGGGGCCGGTTCCCATGGCACCCTCGGGTCCTCCTGCCGCCCTGTGGTGAAAACAAGGGAGGGGGAGACGTGTAAGTAGCTGGTTCGTGTGTGAGTGAGTGAGTGTGTAGGTTATGATGTGAGGGCAAAGCAGCGGACGACGGGAAAGACAGCCTGAAGAGACCCCAGCAGAGATTACAAAACAGGGCGTGTCGCAAACAAACTCTGAAACACGGTCGTGTTAAGGCACGAGCAAACCGCGTCTGCACACGCACACACAGCAGCAAGCGTGCTCGCGCATTCACACACAGTAAACACGGTACAACACCGGCGCTACCCATGAGCTCCGAAACCTACATTCTGGTAAATCTGCTTAAATGTTTAATGGCCCAACCTTCAGAGGAGCTCAGGAAGCTCTGAACATTTCCATATGGACCGACTCCGCCTTCAAAGGCTTGTTTACTTCCAGTCCGGAATTTGCATGAGGAGAAAGCAGACCTGCAATCTATTATGATTACCTACTTATTTACATCCCCTCACTGGTGACACACCAACACAATGTCTACAGCTTCCATCTGGAAGCTGCTGCTGCTGCGGTCGTCTAAACCGCCACCTTTTAGTTTTAGCTGCTGGAAGAAATCATCTGAAAATGGTTTAGTGTTGATCCGGAGCACTAAGATTATATCTGGGTTTGACTGCTCTGCCATTTTTTTTTGTCTTTGTGCAGTGGACTGGTTATTTGGCTGAGTCTGGTAATAACACACCACTTGAGGACATTCAGTTGGGTATTAGTAGCATACCCACACTGTAAAAAAAAAAACATCTGTGTAATTTAGGGTAAAAAACAACTAGCAGTGGTTGCCAGAAATCGGCTGTAAAAAAATATAGTGACGGTAAATAACCATTAAAAACAACCTGTTTACAGTTTACAAGTAGAGAACCTTTATTTTTAATTCTTTTAAATCTACTTTATTTCACGAATATATATAATATTTTTAGCAATTTGATGTTGTAAAAAGATCGTTAGGCTATTGGTGAATGATTGAATTGGGTGATTTAGGTTATTTCAAATGAGCAAAATCTATCATTCAGGCAGAAATGTTATTTTTATATATAAATGTTTACAGTAATGACTTGCTTGTGTCATTTTTCCATTAACTTTCCCAACATTTGTATTTTCCACATATTCTGACCATAAAAAAACAAGTAATTCACTGTTTATTTATCTTGGATAAGTCACTATATCTGCTAGAATGTAATACTGTTCTTATTTTTAAAGTTGCCATTTGACAGTTTTTTTTACAGTTTAACCCACAGGAACACAGGGTAAAGGCTTCACGGAACCAAAGAGAGTAAAAGACCCCTCAGGGACTGAAAGGGGCACCGAGGTTTCAGGACCTGACAAACATCGGGCTGCAGTATCAAACTGGTGGGTAAGGACAGTATCACACAGACAATTACTGTAATTCACAGATGATGTCTTAAATATCAGGGAACATTCTCTGTTCCATTCAAACTTCTAACTCTGGGACAAACTGGACCGCTCCTGGGGCTTAAGAGAAGTTAAAGGACACAACGAGGTAAAAGGTCCAAAAGAATCCGAACATAAAACCAGCGATTTGTTTGAGAGCGGGTTGCCAGATCTCACTGCCAAAACCCTGAAGTGGTTTTGAGTTGGGTGCCAGAGAAAGACTGAGGGAGAGAAACATGTGCGTCCTGCGCCAGACAGCAAATGAGAAACAGGCCGGGCGAGAGCGAGGCCCCGGCGCTCATTTTGTGCCTTAACACATCCCCTAAGATAAAGTGGAGCGCTTCGTTTGAGCTAAATTAGCATCCCTCTGTACTTATCGCATCCTGTGGTCATGTTAAGCACATCCTGTGGTTGGGATTATCACTTCCTGTGGTCAAGATGTGACCGCTTAGTTACCCAGGCGGGGCTAGAGCTTTTCTTTACATGTTTTTATCTCAGGGGATGTCTCCCCCCTTTGAGAAACCAGGCCTACGCTGTCCAACCCGACAGCAAGGGTAGAGCTCTGAAGAGCCCCCAAATCCCCTGCGTCGTACAAGCAATCCCCCTGATTGAACAATCCATATTGAATCAACCTAACTGTTTCTATGAAGTCAGCGGTCTGCTCTAAGATCAGATCCCATAGTGACTCAATGATGAACATAAATACAGTAAACTAGTTTTTCTGAGCTCAGAAATTAAACAAGATAGATTTCCTATAGTCGATTTATAGGAGCTAAATTTAGGCACAGTGGTTGGAAAAACATGGCCTGAAAACTGTGATTGTACAGATAAAGCTCCCCTAGTGGCGGAAATACGCAACTGACTTTTCCTCAATTCAACCCACTTGTCCCGCCCACTAAAGCCTACGGAGGGAATACAATTTTAGAAAATGATCCAGGAAATAGCTTTTGAGTTTTGCGCGTTAACAAGGAAGGATCTTCAACAATATCCTCGACTGTTCGGGGTTATAATTAACCAAGTGAAGGAGTCACATGGGAGACAGGCTGACATCTGTCTCGTCTGCATGTCCACCAAAGGACTTTAACAAAAAGAGCTGTTTACTCAACTGAAGAACTCTTTAACCTCTAACAGGATTTTTCCCTGATATCAATCACGGGACGGGAGTCGGGATTGTCTCCGTCCAACAGTTCAATCACATGACGTGATGTTGAGCTACAACCATCACAGACATACATGAATGGCAACACTGTGTTGTGTGGCGGGCTCGTCTCCGAGGAGGAGGGAAAAAACAAGCGCTCTCATGACCAGAATGTATGTCACACGTATACAAGGTAGAACAGACCTACGAAGAGGAAAAAAAACAAACGCTGCACGCAAACTCAAAAGTGCCACAGTCCTTTTTCTACGCCACAGCAGGCATTGTGGTCGAAGCACATCCATCAACAGAAGCCCATCAAACTTTGAGGAGACTAACAGAAGCTATGGGTTAGGTACATCTACACACAGCACAGCACTCGACTCTGCAGTGCACGATCTACAACACTTCGGCGGCTCTCCGCCCTTATCGGCTGATTTTGGATCAGATTGGTCTTCCACTTAATGCTGAGTGGATAAATATGATCAGCGTCTAAGAGCAGAGAGCCAACTAGAGTCTGAATCGGTACCTTGTCCCACTCTTCGGCGTCCATCGTATGTGTGTACCGTATGGCATGTGGGGACTAAAAACACAACAAGTTATACAGTCGGCAAGAACCATCGTGTTTATTTGAAAAGAAAGGTTTGGAGTAAATGAGGGAAAATATTCAGATATTCAAAATATCGTGTTCCAGATCTCAGTGGAAACTATGTGGACTCCATCAAGTCCATTTAACAGACCACAGATGGAGGGAGTTAGTGGTCTCTCTCTCTCTGTCTCTCTCTCTCTCTCTCCACTGCTAACATGAACCACATCCAATGTGTCCAAAAAATGTCAAAGAAAAAACTGAAAAATTTGTTACACGCTTATTTTTTCGTAGCTTCCCTTACGTTAGATTTACGACTGTGAGCATTAACGGTCTTCTGTCTCTATTTATCCGTCCGGTCTTGAACTGGCGACTCTCCCCCAATTTCAGCTGGGATAGGCTCCAGCCACTGTGACCCTCATTATTTGCAAAAAAAAATGAATTCACAGAAATTAAAAATATCCTTTTTATTTCATTGTTAACTTTTTATTTTTTCCATCCATCCATTTTTAAATGCTCGATTGTTTCACAGGTAGGTAAATATAAATAATAAGATACTTTTTTTTTTTTTTACCATTAAGCTAAAAGATGATTTGCTCCGCTACAAAACACTTTTCATTGAATATAAAACAATTAAACACAATGAAATCAAGTATTTCTGGACTAAAATCAATAAGTTAGTCCTCAGACGTATGAATCCTGTGGTCATGTGACATGAAAAACTCTGGTTTAAGTTGAAATTATTACATCTAATTATTGCTTTTAGTTAGTTTGTTTTGGGAGAAAATGTTTTGTAGAGATGGCCCATCTAAAAAAAACAAAACTGTTTTACACTGAAACCATGTTATTCTATTAAGAGTGATGCAAATAGTTTCCCTTCTTTCAGTGTATGATGACGGCGGTGTGAGTTTCTAACATTTTCATGCCCCAGCTGGTAGATTTCAGGGAGAAGCAATGCGTTGTGCAATCACTGTTGTGAAAACTGCTTCATTTTGGCAGAAACGTTTCTGGTAAATATCAAGCGTCATTGTGTGAAGCTTAGAGAAAACACGCACCTCTGCGTCATCACGAGGTTAATAAAACTAAAATGTGAAGGAATGCAGCAGAGAAATGCCTCTCTGAAGAGATAGCAGGATGAATCTGCTGCATCCCCCCCCCGCTCTGCTCTGGTCGCCGTCCCTCATCAGCGGTACTGAGTGATGGCGCACAGACTCGGATAGGAACAAGAAGGGGGGGAGGGGGAGTGGAAACTGCGGCAGCCATTTTATAGAGCAGCCTGGAGAACGAGGGGGCAGAGATGCTGAGGCCCGCGGTAAGAATGTGGCTGTCAGTTACATAATGATTCAGAGTAATCAGTCGATATCAGCCGCTGCTCAAAAGCAGCTTCCTGCGTGCTGGATTCCTCACCCTTAAACAACGTGGGCTTCACATTACTGCTCCTTTAATCAGTGTTTGTGTCGGTCTGTCTACTCACCCACTAGGTCCGGGTCTCTGTCCCTGTGTGAAGCGCCAGTCGTTGTTGGGAGGCTTTTGCTGTGAAGAGAACAGAAGACGTAGAATGAACTCTGTGTTCCAAGGCAACGACAGCGAAACCTTTTCTGATGCGTGACTTTGGGTGCAGTGAGTGTTTGTTTGTTTGTGTGTCTGTCTGTGATGTAGAAACCCTGTCAGTCAGGCTCCAGACACATTTTATACTTTGTTGTTTCATAATCTGCATACTATAAAAAGCTGCAAATCTTTTTTACCGTCAGTCGAAAACACAGAATGTACCAGATCAAACTAAACAAAACTATTGCACTGCATGATGGACAGACATTATTTTGATACCAAGGTGATTCCAGAGTCCCTCTAAAAATGTCCTCTAGCTCTTTCCTGTCCATCTCTGCCTCAGTGGCCTTGTCACCATGTCTTTCCCATCGTTCGAACTCTTCCCCACTCTCTCTCTCACTCTTCCCCACTCTCTCTCTCACTCTCTCAGACTCTCTTGTTGTTCACTGATGCAGTGAATAGAGCTCCTGGCTCGGCTCCAGGTTCTGCCGCCTAATCGACACAAGAGTTCCCCGGAGAGCGAGGCCAACAGGACGACGTGGTGCATTATTAAAAGAGCTCTTCCACCCAGGGGAATGATGGAAAGAAGAGAGAGAGAGAGGCAGCGGAGGAAAGGGAGAGAAACATACCGACACAAAAAGAACAGTTTTGCAGGACAAACTGGTGATTAGAATCTCTATAAGAAGGAACCTCACTGGAGCAAATTACTGGTGCACAAAACAAACCAGTCGTGTTCAGAATCCAGACGAATGAAGGGAATGATAACCTTCAAACAGGGAATTAGAGAGAAATCAACAGCATCTTCTAAAGCCTGTTATTAGAACGGATGTGAACCAGTTTTCATTTAATAGTGATATTACTGTATAATGTTTGCAGGGAAACATCCACTGGTGTAAATTTCTACAAAACCCTTCTATTTCGCTCAGCTTTCAAAAACAAGAAAAATTAATAATAAAATGCGATCTATATTAATTCAAATTATCAGTAAACATATTTTATGCAATTTTTTTTAAAAGCCCATTAAAAATATATAGCCTCCAAAAAACCCACATAGATCATAAAACAAGTTTGTTCTGACTGAAAACAAGAACATTTGTCTCGACATGAGGAGGAATAATTAATAATTATTGTCTCACTTGAAGGAAAATGTGCTTAAAACCAGCCAATGCTGGTCCCATCGTCTTAAGGCTATGATATATCAAAATGAATGCTTCAATCCAAAGAAAGGATTTAATAAGGATTAATTTCTCAAAATGGAGACAGAAAACTTGAAATAAAAAATTCTGACTTGGATAAAAGCAGTTTTGTGGATCAAACAGCCTCATGAGAAGATCATTAAGGACCAAAACTCTTGAGGAGCTCCGACAAAGAGAGCGACTGTAGGAATAAAGATCTTGTCTGACATAAAGAAAACATAAATCATCTTGATTTAAGATGTATCCATCTTACTTAGACAGAGATTTTGCAGTGTATGGCCTGTTTATGCCCTCATGACTAAACATCCTTTCCAGGAGTAACAAGCTGACATCATTGCATCATAAAGCTACTGAGGATGAGTAGGGGAGGAAGAGGAGACATCAAACGTCCTCTGTTACTCCTCCACTACTGGGTTTAGTCCATGTTTATCTAAAAATGGACTCGGACAAGAGACTGTACACTGAACATGCGTGGGTGGGTGTGAGTCTGTCTGGGCTTTGGGGGGGGGAGAGAGTAAGAAAATCCACAGAGTGGACGGAGAGGCCCGAAATTCCTGCTGACTGACTCGCTCTCACCGTCCAAAGAGTCACGCTGTCATCGGTAAAGTCAGATCCCACAGCATCCATGTAGAACGACGGGTAAGAAGTGCTGGTTTAGGTTTACCACATCATCGTCCTCCCCCTCACTACGGGAGTAAGAATAAGCTTGATTCCTGTTACACAGTCCCTCTAAAGAGCTGATCCCTTCAGATTTATGAGAGGAAGGTGTCTCTTCCTTCAAATCACAAGTTAAATATGGAGCTGAGGTGGAGGTCAAATACACCACTCAAGTTGGGATTATAGTCCTCTGAGCCTGAATTCTCATCCAATAGAGAGACTCTCTGATTCCGCCTGGAAGCTGAACCCAGAGCTTTTGAGGGTTCCTCAGGTTAGCCGGCTCAAACACCACCAGACGGTGCTCCTCAGATGAAGCTTTCAGCTCCAGAGAAGAGACGGGTTCTCAGGGGATGAATGGATATAATGGAATTATTGTGGATTCATCATGAATCCTTCTTAAATAAGATGGATCTAATCACGCTTTGGGCCCATCTGGGCATCGTCCAGAAACCAGGACCAGCTTGTTACTCCTGGAAAGGACGTTTAGTCATGAGGGCATAAACAGGCTTTACACTGCAAAATCTGATGTCTAAGTAAGATGGATACATCTTAAATCAAGATGATTTATGTTTTCTTTATGTCAGACAAGATCTTTATTCCTACAGTCGCTCTCTTTGTCGGAGCTCCTCAAGAGATTTGGTCCTTAATGATCTTCTCATGAGGCGGTTTGATCAACAAAACTGCTTTTATCCAAGTCAGAATTTTTTATTTCAAGCTTTCTGTGTCCATTTTGAAAAATGAATCCTTATTAAATCCTTTCTTTGGATAGAAGCATTCATTTTTATATATCATAGCCTTAAGACGATGGGAACGGGGAAAAAAAAAAATCTTGTTTTCTGATCAACAATTCCCTCCATCATATAAGGGTTTTTCCCAGGCGTATGAAAGCAGACTGCTCCTCACTTCCTGCATGCACCCATACAGGTCCATCTGCTTCCATTTGTAGAAGATTGTTCTGGCGTGTGCTCACGTCGTACTGATGCTACAAGAAGCTGCGACTGGACTGCAGCTGAGGAAGCTGGGTCTGTTCTGTCCCACCTCGATAACCTTCATCAATCATTCACTCCTCCCTTCCAGGTATCGCCTTTTACAAGTACAATCAAAAACAACACCTTTAAAAAACATGAATATATTAAAAAGTCAAACACTAGATTCAGTAAACAGTGAGAACATTATAAAAGAAGAGCCTGAGGAAGAAACAACAATGGGTGGGGCCTGATTTCCATCATCATCTCCCTTAAACAAATATCACGAGTCAACTGAAAAAACACCTGAGGACAGAGATCCAGTTTGCTGCATGGGAATCCTTTTCATAACATGTATTTACGGAATACTTAGCCTGACTCTGTCTAGCGACTAAAAACAGGTGGAAGTGTTAAGATCTTGCTTTAAGGGTGATGCTTTACCTATAGAGGGGTCATGACATCACAATTACGCGGTATGCTCCTTTATCTGTTGTTTGACAGCTCTTCTCATTAACCGATAGGTTGATATGTTATACACTGGTTTGAAACTCAAAAAAATGGTTTCATTTCAGAACCAAAACCCAAAGGAAGGAACATAAGGAGCCTGTTTCAACCAAGTCTGACACTCAGGTGCAAAGAGGGCGGGGTTGGGAGACACAACCGGGTGTGGAGGCAGCAAAAGTTGCGTACTGCTGGACGGCTTCTTGTGCCGGATGCTTTGTACACACAACCTCCTATGTAAACACATAAACACACACAGAGATGGCCGGCGCCGCTGCTCTACAGCTGATATCGCCCGTCACAGGTGCATAAATCTGTCCGTCTGTCTCCTTTATCCATCCCTCCATCTCCGTCCTCCCAAAGTCCTCTTTGCACACGTGTCACTAGAGCAGGAGACAGATGGTCCTCCTCTGATCCCAGCAGCAACCTGCTTCAGCTCAGAGAGTGGGAACCTAATACATGAGAAACCGGAGACTCTAATGGACGTGATGACAAAAATCCTTTTCAGAGGAGCTGAACTAGTTCCACTCGACGTGAGACGTGAAGTCTTAGAGGACGAGTGAACCGCACTGAAGAAGAGTAAAAGAGAAGAGAGTCAGACTGGAATTTTCTTCTATCCCTAAATGAGCCGTCTGTGGCTCATGCATGTGGTAACTTCTCCACCACACCTCACTCTGAATAAGTCAGAATTTATGACCACGGATCTAAGAATGGAACTTCAGAAATGTCTTCCCTGTGAGAGCCGCCCCACCGGAGGGAGGCCCACTCATGGATCTGATCACCAAATGCTCAGAGGACAACAGGAAGTCAGAGGTCAGGCCAGTGACCCCGTGAATTCCTGTTTTTCAGCCACTGCTTTATTCTTTCCTGCCCTATCCTCTCACTGTTATCTTTCCCTTTCCTCTCCTTCATCCTCCATCTCTCCCTCTGTCTCCCAACCGTTCCACAGAGCCAACACCACAGGACACGTTTCCAAGTGTCTCCTCCTCTCCATCTGTCAGGAGCACATGTTTTCCTTTTCCTCTCCTTCTGCCATCGCTTCAGCCATCTCCTACCACCTCCTATCTGCCTGACTTCCTCTTTATCTCTACATTTCCTATCCATTAAGAACAGATCGTCTCTGCATGCTGAACGACTGGAAACCTCCGACAGTGACCCCATTCCAAAGACCGGAGTAACATTAAATGACGAAACAGCTCCGAGAGCTTTTTCTTCCACCATGTGGAGTGAGGGATCTTCTAGATTAAAAAGCTATTCTTTAAGACAGGCTTTGAATAGCTGTACCATCCCAAGATCAAACTCGCATGTCAAATACGTGTTGATGTATTCATCAAAGCTGTTTATAGATGCTGAGACGCCTGTATCTCCTCATCTCATGCCGTTCTTGCTCCAGCTAATCTCTCACCTCATTGATTGAGTTCATAAGGTGCTTCCTGCTGAGGGTCACGTTGAGTGTGTTGTTGTGACTCAGCATGGGTGTTTTCATAAATACAAAGTCATTCTGGGTGGATAAGGTGGAGTAGCAAGGCCTGTAGGTCCGTGTGTGCAGGTCCTGGGGGCCTCCCACCACCTCCATATAACGTATGGGTCCGTCTGTATTGAGCTGCAGGTGCAGGTCCTTGCTGGGCCTCTGGTGGTATCGGCTGGGCCTGTGGCGACTGTAACAGCAGTCGGAACCTCCCAGTCCAGGATCGCGGTGTCTAAGGCAGCGTACCATGAGGACGACGAAGGTTATGAAGGACACAGCCGACACACAAGCTAGAGAGATGATGAGGTACAGGGTGATGTCCGTCATCCCGGTCCGGTGGTAGAAGGGTGTGTGACGTGGGCTAGCAGGAACGTTATTAGACGCGGCCTTCTCATCCACAGTCACTGTAATATTCACAGAACTGGACTTTGGCGGGTCACCATTGTCCTGAATGATGACCACAATGTCATAAGAAGAGCCCACCTCCTCCTCGGCCCACTTGCGAGCTGTCCAGAGCTCGCCGCTGTGCGCCCCAATTCGGAACATGCCAGCATCTGGTCCGGGGACGATGGAGTAGAACAACCAGGCGTTGTGGCCACTGTCTGCATCCACCCCCACCAGTTTGTTTATGAGGTAGCCTGGGAGGGCAGATGGGGGCACACTGAGCTCTAGTCCTTTATCTTTAGGGTAGGTGGGGTGCACTATCACCGGTGCATTATCATTCACATCAACCACAAAAACATGCACAGTGACGTTGGCGGTCCGGACCGGGGCCCCCGCATCCCGGGCCTGGACCTCAATACGAAAAGCATTGAGCTGCTCGCTATCCAGAGAGCGCATGCTGTAGATGAGGCCGCTCTCTGGGTTGACGTAGACGTAAGAGGAGATGGGCGAACCCTGGACGACGCTGGGAAGGATGGAGTAGGAGATGCGTGCGTTGTCACCGAGGTCCGGATCGGTGGCTGTGACAGCAGCAATGGGGGCGCTGGGAGCGTTGTTCTCCGGGATGTCCACAGAGTATGAAGGCTGGGAGAAGGTGGGGGAGTTGTCATTCACGTCAGAGAGCTTCACAACAAAGGTGGTCTGTGATGAGAGGGGAGGGGATCCGGCATCAGTGGCCTTGATAACCACTGTGTACTCTGGGACGGTCTCACGGTCCAGGTTCCCAGCAGTGGTGAGGCTGTAGTGCATCCCAAAGGCTGAATTCAGTTTGAAAGGAAAACCCGGTGGAACCGTTAGGGTCACCTTCCCATTCAGACCAGAGTCCAGATCTCGTGCACTTATGAGGGCTATGACAGTCTCTGGTGCCGAGTCCTCTCTGATAGGACTGGTCAGTGACGTCAGCGTCACCTCAGGTGCGTTATCATTCACATCAATGACGTCCACTATGACGTTGCAGGAGCCCTCCATAGCAGGAGACCCCCCGTCTCTGGCCTGCACCGTGATGTGATACGCAGCTGCTTTCTCGTAATCAACATCCCCCTTCACACGGATCTCCCCGGTTTTAGAATCCACGCTGAAGAGGCTGAGGACTCGTTCCGGTGTGTATTTACCAAACAGGAAAGATATGTCTCCGTTGCTCCCGGTATCCGCGTCAGTCGCGTTCAGTTTCGTTACTAAAGTGCCTCGTGCAACGTTTTCTAATAACCTAACTCTCATCACCGGCTCGTCAAAAACGGGCGCATTGTCATTTACATCCAGAACCTTGATGAGGAGAAGAGTCGAACCAGATTTCTCCGGTTGACCTCCATCCACAGCGGTGAGCAACAGGCGGAACGAGGCCTGCGTCTCCCGGTCCAAAGCTTTATCCACCACCAACTCTGGAAACTTGCTTCCGTCGCTTTTAGTTTCCACTTTCAGAATAAAAAAGTCATTCGCCGCCAGATGGTACGTGCGTAAGGAGTTGGCTCCCACATCTGGGTCGTGAGCGCTCTCCAGGCGGAACCTCGTCCCCGGCGCCGCCGCCTCGGAGATCTCCAGAGAAATGTTGCTGGTTGAGAACTGCGGCGCGTTATCATTCACATCCAGGATCTCCACCACCACGCGATGGATGTCTAAAGGGTTCTCCAGCAGTACTTGGAGATGCAGCGAACACGCGGAGTTTAATTCGCACATGTTCTCCCTGTCTATACTCTCTTTAATAACCAAGTCCCCGGTGGTCTGCTTCACCTCAAAGTACTGCGTCGTTGACTCCGAGACCACCCGCAACCTCCGCTGAGCGACCCCCTCAGCAGTGAGGCCCAGATCTTTAGCTATATTCCCGACCACGGAGCCCGGATTGAGTTCTTCTGATACGGAGTAGCTGAGCTGCGCGGACGCGCAGGAGATGCAGGCCAGATAGAGGAAGAGCCTCCGCAGCCTCCCTCCTCCGGAGCGCGTCCTCCGTCCAGAGTCCATTGTGCTGCGCTCCGAGGATCGGAAAGTTTTTACTTTCTTCTTTCAGCGTAAGGAATCCATGGTGAAGCCAAAACTAGGCCACCAGGCTTGACTGTAAACATCTCCGCTTTAAAAACAAATCGATAGGAAGTTTTGACGTGATCATGGCGGCCGTCTATTACCGGGAAAACGAGCAGGAAAATCTGAGTATTTTCTGCTTCCAGTGAAACTCTGCTCGCTCACTCCCCTCACCGTGGGCGGGGAGAACCCACAGAGGCCTCCCCTCCCATTAGGAGGCTGGGTTGGACCAGCTTTGTCACACAGACACACGCACACACACTCACAGGGAAAACTTTTCAGTGACTCGCCTCTGAGGCGTGTCATGAAATGTCATAGTAAAGATTTTAGAGGGTAATCAAACTGGGGAAAAAAACACGAGAGGAATGAGCAACGGACGTGTAAAAACTGCAGTTTCGATATTCTCCGGAGAAAAAATAAATGGACAGGAATTTTACTAGAGTGAAAAAGATTGATTGAAACTTTCAGTCACGTGGTCACACGGAGCGCTCACAGTTTTACAGCGTAATAATTATAGTAGTACTATTTGTAACCGCATGGGGGAGTGGTTTCCACACTGCTCCCTCCTCATTTAAATAGATATATTAGATACGTTATTATTTAAGTCATTAATGAGGAGTACTAGAAAATAGTTAAGTATCTATATCACATAAAATATATATTCAGGCCAGACCCTAAATAAAATAGCAAACATCTTTTTTTATGAAAAAAAAAAAAAATGCAATTAGTATTATTTTGTACAAACAGCTGAAAATAATGAGAGTATAGAAGTAGTGAGGACATTCTAACACATAGCTTAATAAATCCAGAAGAATAGGGGAACCGTAAGCACACAATACTTTGCAGTTAAGTGTGTCTGAAAGGATTTTTAAAAATATATCATATATATGTGTACATAAGACCAAACCCTGTTTTTTATTTCCTGCTCACCTGCTGGCTCTCAAAGGTCCAGGTGCTGTCGGGTAAAGACGCATCCAGGACACTGATCACCTCCTTAAAGTCAGTGGTGCTGCTGGGTTTGATCAGCGTCAGATCACTGTACTCTGACATCGGAGACATGTAGGACCTGAAGGACTGACTCTGAGACAACATTTCTCCTCCCAGGACCTCCACGTACTTTATGGGTCCATCCGAGTTGAGCTGAAGCTGCAGGTTTCTGTTGGGGTTCTTGTAATCATCACAGTCGCTCTGTCTCATGCAGCAGCTCCCGCTGGTTCTGCTGCTCCTGATGCATTTCACCGTTAAGATGAGAAACGTAATCAGAGACAGCACGGACACCGAGGCCAGAGACACGATCAAATAAAGGGTGATTCTGTCGTTTTTCTTGCTGGGCTCGGCCACCTTCTGTCGGAGGTCTAAGATGGGCTCGTGGAGGCCGTCCTCCAGCAGGATGGACACCGTGATGGTGGCGGACTGGACCGGTTCCCCGTCGTCCCTGATCTCTATGAGCATCCTCTGAGAGGAGTCGTCCTGCTCGGACACGCCGCGTTTAGTCCTCACCTCCCCTGTGTACCGATTCACAGTGAACAGAGAGGCGTCTGTGGCCTCCGCCAGTTTGTAGGAGACCCAGGCGTTATGGCCCGAGTCAGCGTCCACAGCCGTCACCTTGGTAACCAGGTGACCCGCTTTAGCGGAGCGGGGCATCCTCTGGTGAGACAGTGAGCCCAGGGCAGCGGAGGAGGGGTAAATAACAGCGGGGGCGTTGTCGTTCTGGTCCAGGATAAACACATGGACGGTGGCGTTGCTGCTGAGAGACGGAGAGCCCTGGTCCTTTGCCTGAACCAGAATCTGAAACACCTTCAGCTTCTCATAGTCAAACGAGTGCATGCTGTAGATGCTGCCGTTATCTGAGTTGATGTAAACGTAAGAGGAGACAGAAACGTCCTGCACTTTAGAGTCCAGGATGGAGTAAGAGATTTTGGCGTTTTCCCCAAAATCCAGGTCCGATGCTGATACTGAGTACAGGATAGACCCTGGTAGCCCATTCTCTTTTAGATAGACATTATAGGAGGGCTGAGTGAAGACAGGAGGGTTGTCGTTCACATCACTGATGCTGACAGGTATGATTTTCTTACTGGACTGAGGAGGAGAGCCTGAATCTGTAGCTGTTATCTCTATTTTATATTCTGGGAATCTCTCTCTGTCTAATACTCCACTGGTAACCAGCGCGTAATTATTAGAGAAGGAGGGTTTGAGATTAAATGGAAAGTCTTTGTTGAGTTGTAACGTCACTTTACCATTATCCCCCGAGTCAAGGTCTCGCGCACTGATTAGAGCCACTACTGTGCCGCTCGGCGCGTCTTCGCGCACTGGCTTCGGCTGAGAAGTAAGAACAATTTCTGGAGCGTTGTCATTAAAATCAGAAATATTAACCTGCACGCGGCAGTGACCCTCCATCTCAGGACTCCCTTTGTCTTTTGCCGTCACGTCTATGTCATATAAATTGTTGGATTCGTAGTCTAACTCTCCTTTAAGAGTGATTTCACCCGTTAAATGGTTTATATCAAAGACTGACAGAACAGAATCTGGTGTCCGAGACCCGAATGAGAATTCAATCACACCATTTAAACCTTCATCTGCATCTGTTGCTTTGGGCTGTATGACAATTGATCCTTTCATGCTAGTTTCACTTAGTGTTACTTTGTAAACGTTTTTCTCAAACACGGGGAAATTATCATTATTATCTAACACATTGATGCTTATCTGTGAGGTTCCGGATCTGACCGGATTCCCACCGTCTAATGCTGTGAGTAATATTTTGTGAACAGCCGTTTTCTCTCGATCGAGAGGTTTTTCTAGAACCAGCTCAGACACAGTTTTTCCGCCTTCAATTTCTTTCACTTTGAGGGAAAAACACTCGTTTTTACTCAGAGTGTATAATTTTAATGAATTGCTTCCGACGTCTGGATCCGCCGCGCTCTCCAAAGGAAAACGCGTGCCCACAGCTGCAGATTCGGCTATTTTTAAAACGAATTCCTTTGAATGGAACCTTGGAGAGTTGTCATTAATATCTCTTATTTCCACCTCAATACGGTGTAACTGTAACGGATCCTCTACGACAACCTGCAGAGGTAGAACGCAGCTGGCGCTTTGTCCGCACAGAGCCTCTCTGTCTATTCTGTCATTCACCACCAGCTCGCCCTTCCCCGCATCCACGCTGAAATACTGCTTACCAGCCTCAGAGGCGACACGCAGCTTACGATCAAAAATCTCAGACAGTCCCAAACCCAGATCTTTTGCTAGATTTCCTACCACAGAGCCCTGTTTCAGCTCCTCCGGGATGCTGTAGCGGGTCTGAGCGTCTATTGTACTCCACAAGAGGAAGAAATGATGCCACCAGAGAACGGACCACCTCCAGCCTCGGTATCCCATTCTCTTTGTCATCCCTGATTCAGTGAAATATATCATTCCCAATCCACAAGAGCCGGGAAAATAAAAACAAAATCCATATTCCAAGAGAGGAGCATATTCCCTTAAAAAGATGCCCGTCCATCGTTAGAAACACAATATTTTACTCGGAGAATACGATCCATTTACCTACTCCCTTTGCACTGCGAGCAATTTGGTGCTGAAGCTGCATTGGGGGGTGGGGGTAGATCTCTTTGTACAGCTCTGGATGCTATTGGTGCGCAGCATCATCTTCACACATCCAATGAGAGCAAAACTGAGCAGCGGAGTTAAAGATACACGAACCCTTTTGCTCAGCCCGAACGAGCAGATGAAACATCTCCAGGAGAGGTTGATTAACAATTTGACTAAAAACAAAATGTAAAAATAAATAAGAGCATTCAAAAAACAAGTCTGTATCTTAAAATGTTTAATTATTTTGATGTTCTCTAACTTTATTATGCTGGCCTTTAATTGTTTTTTTTATGCGTAAATGCTTTTATTTTTTTATTTTATTGAAAATGGAAAAATGCTCTCAAGTAGCAAATTATTAGGTTAACATTGTTAGGAAAGGTAAATAGTAGTCAGATCCTTATGCAGTTCCAGGTTTACCCCTGACTGATCCTCATCATCAACAGCTTGTCTTCAGTCCGTCCGTGGGTCAGAGTCGCTGTCCACCACCTTTGGTGCTGAAACGCTGAGCTGGAAAAGCTTCTCTTCCGCTCAAATTATGAGAGAGATCCACAAAGGTTTTCCACGTTCAAATAAAAAAACCCACTAATGAACAAGTTTTAAGATGGAAAAATGTTTCTGATTCAAACATATCGACAAACAATGTTATATACTTAAAATCTCTTTGGAAGATACAACTTCCTGAATGGATTTGTTAAAGTTAAAATAAAAGCTGTGCTTTATTTATGGTTACTGTATCTTATGTAAATGACAAAATAAATCGCATGTATCAGAGTTTGTCTGACGCATTGCTCACCTGCTGGCTCTCAAAGGTCCAGGTGCTGTCGGGTAAAGACGCGTCCAGGACACTGATCACCTCCTTAAAGTCAGTGGTGCTGCTGGGTTTGATCAGCGTCAGATCACTGTACTCTGACATCGGAGACATGTAGGACCTGAAGGACTGACTCTGAGACAACATTTCTCCTCCCAGGACCTCCACGTACTTTATGGGTCCATCAGAGTTGAGCTGAAGCTGCAGGTTTCTGTTGGGGTTCTTGTAATCATCACAGTCGCTCTGTCTCATGCAGCAGCTCCCGCTGGTTCTGCTGCTCCTGATGCATTTCACCGTTAAGATGAGAAACGTCATCAGAGACAGCACGGACACCGAGGCCAGAGACACGATCAAATAAAGGGTGATTCTGTCGTTTTTCTTGCTGGGCTCGGCCACCTTCTGTCGGAGATCTAAGATGGGCTCGTGGACGCCCTCCTCCAGCAGGATGGACACCGTGACGGTGGTGGACTGGACCGGTTCCCCGTCGTCCCTGATCTCTATGAGCAGCCTCTGAGGGGGGTCGTCCTGCTCGGACACGCCGCGTTTAGTCCTCACCTCCCCTGTGTACCGATTGACAGTGAACAGAGAGGCGTCTGTGGCCTCCGCCAGTTTGTAGGAGACCCAGGCGTTATGGCCCGAGTCAGCGTCCACAGCCGTCACCTTGGTAACCAGGTGACCCGCTTTAGCGGAGCGGGGCATCCTCTGGTGAGACAGGGAGCCCAGGGCAGCGGAGGAGGGGTAAATAACAGCGGGGGCGTTGTCGTTCTGGTCCAGGATAAAAACATGGACGGTGGCGTTGCTGCTGAGAGACGGAGAGCCCTGGTCCTTTGCCTGAACCAGAATCTGAAACACCTTCAGCTTCTCATAGTCAAACGAGTGCATGCTGTAGATGCTGCCGTTATCTGAGTTGATGTAAACGTAAGAGGAGACAGAAACGTCCTGCACTTTAGAGTCCAGGATGGAGTAAGAGATTTTGGCGTTTTCCCCAAAATCCAGGTCCGATGCTGATACTGAGTACAGGATAGACCCTGGTGGCTCATTCTCTTTTAGATAGACATTATAGGAGGACTGAGTGAAGACAGGAGGGTTGTCGTTCACATCAGTGATGCTGACAGGTATGATTTTCTTACTGGACAGAGGAGGAGAGCCTGAATCTGTAGCTGTTATCTCTATGTTGTATTCTGGGAATCTCTCTCTGTCTAATACTCCACTGGTAACCAGCGCGTAATTATCAGAAAAAGAGGGTTTAAGAGTAAAAGGAAAGCGTTTTGGAAGTCGTAGCGTTACTTTACCGTTATCTCCTGAATCAAGATCACGGGCGCTGATTAAAGCTACTACGGTTCCGGTAGGCGCGTCCTCAGAGACAGGGTTTGGTTGGGAGGTCATAAATATATTCGGAGAATTATCGTTAACATCTAAAACACCAATGTGGACAGTGGTATGACCCTCCATTCTCGGTGTTCCTTTGTCTCTGGCGCAAATGTCTATTTCATAATTTGCATTTGTTTCGAAGTCTAATTGTCCTTTAAGTTGTATTTCCCCAGTTAATGAATCAATATCGAACGTAGACAGGACAATATCTGGTGTGTGTGTTCCGAATGAATACTCAACTTCCCCATTAAGACCGTCATCAGTATCTATTGCAGTGAGTTTTAGAACAGACTCACCATGGACGCTATTTTCGCTAATGGAAACTTGATAGGAATTTTTCTCAAACACAGGGAAATTATCATTAATGTCGAGAACATGTATGCTTATTTGGGCTGTCCCAGACTGCACCGGGGTTCCTCCGTCTATGGCTGTTAACTGAATCTGATGCAGAGGCAGTTTTTCTCTGTCAAGAGATTTAGACAAAACCAGTTCTGGGACTTTTCTACCACCAGACACATCTTTAATTCTTAAAGTAAAAAATTCGCTTTTACTCAGAGCATATGATCTTACGGAGTTCACGCCAACGTCAAGATCTTGCGCATATTCCAACGGAAAGCGCGCCCCCGCCGCGGTCGATTCTGCTATTTGTAAATGAACATCCTGAGAGGGAAATCTTGGCGAATTATCATTAATATCCTGGATTTCCACCTCAACTCGATGCAGTTGTAGTGGTTTATCAACGACGACTTGCAGAGGTAGAACGCAGCTGGCGCTTTGTCCGCATAGAGCCTCTCTGTCTATTCTGTCATTCACCACCAGCTCGCCCTTCCCCGCATCCACGCTGAAATACTGCTTACCAGCCTCAGAGGCGACACGCAGCTTACGATCAAAAATCTCAGACAGTCCCAAACCCAGATCTTTTGCTAGATTTCCTACCACAGAGCCCTGTTTCAGCTCCTCCGGGATGCTGTAGCGGGTCTGTGCGTTTATTGTACTCCAGAAGAGGAAGAAATGATGCCACCAAAGAACGAACCATGTCCGGTCTCTGTATCCTATTCTCTTTGTCATCGCCGATCAGTTGAAATTACTCTTCCGTAGAAAATTGAAAATCAGATCGTTACCATCCATCGTCATGAAGCATTAATCCATAACAAACTTCCAAAATCGCGTCATGCAGTGAATAAAATGAAGGTTTTTATTCCCGAATCCCGATATGAGCATCGTCCCCTCTCATCCACCGTCTTGCTCTGAAAATGTCTACGCTGCTTTATTCTGCGTGAGGGGGAGGGAATAGATCTCTTTGTACATTTCTGCGTTTAATTGGTGCACAGTATCCATCTGTGCCATCCAATAGAGACAGGGCGAGCAGAGCCGTTGACGACATAACCAGTCCCCTGAATGAATCTGACACCAATGTACACAATATATTATGTTAAATGTAGCCAACGACTCAAGTAAAATAAAAGAAAAAGAGAAAAGAGAAAAACAAAGAACAATCTCTGAACTGATTGTTCGAAGGCTGCATTAAAACACGTACGATTTCAATAATCAAAGTCATAGAATTGAGCAGTGAAGCTCCTGAGATCAGGTTTAGATGCCGCTGTCCATCCAAGTGGTGCTGAAACCAGTTCCATTACAATCACAAAGGAAGCGCTACAAACCCACCAGTAACATAGCTCACAAAAAGAGGTAAATGCAACATATGACGGTTGATAAAATGAGTATTTGAATTTAAATCAACTGTGCAAAGACAAAGAATGACAGTAACAAAAGTCCAGAACCAAATGACTACATCGTTTTGATGTGTTCAGAATAACTCTGGACAGAAATTAAGACATGACAGAAATGTAATATTTCATTTGGAAGATTACATATTTGTTAAACTGACAATCACGATTTCATTAAATTAATAATTTAACATGGCAATACACAATATTTAATTTTTGAAGGAAATACTGATACAGTGCCAAACAAACTCTCAGAAAAACACGAATCTAGAACAAAACGATGTGACCGGTTACACATTTAGAAAACCGTGGCTTGTATAAATATAAACAAACAAGTTTACTATTGGTTCCTGCTCACCTGCTGACTCTCAAAGGTCCAGGTGCTGTCGGGTAAAGACGCATCCAGGACACTGATCACCTCCTTAAAGTCAGTGGTGCTGCTGGGTTTGATCAGCGTCAGATCACTGTACTCTGACATCGGAGACATGTAGGACCTGAAGGACTGACTCTGAGACAAGATTTCTCCTCCCAGGACCTCCACGTACTTTATGGGTCCATCAGAGTTGAGCTGAAGCTGCAGGTATCTGTTGGGGTTCTTGTAATCATCACAGTCGCTCTGTCTCATGCAGCAGCTCCCGCTGGTTCTGCTGCTCCTGATGCATTTAACCGTTAAGATGAGAAACGTCATCAGAGACAGCACGGACACCGAGGCCAGAGACACGATCAAATAAAGGGTGATTCTGTCGTTTTTCTTGCTAGGCTCGGCCACCTTCTGTCGGAGGTCTAAGATGGGCTCGTGGAGGCCGTCCTCCAGCAGGATGGACACCGTGACGGTGGCGGACTGGACCGGTTCCCCGTCGTCCCTGATCTCTATGAGCATCCTCTGAGAGGAGTCGTCCTGCTCGGACACGGCGCGTTTAGTCCTCACCTCCCCTGTGTACTGATTGACAGCGAACAGAGAGGCGTCTGTGGCCTCCGCCAGTTTGTAGGAGACCCAGGCGTTATGGCCCGAGTCAGCGTCCACAGCCGTCACCTTGGTAACCAGGTGACCCGCTTTAGCGGAGCGGGGCATCCTCTGATGAGACAGTGAGCCCAGGGCAGCGGAGGAGGGGTAAATAACAGCGGGGGCGTTGTCGTTCTGGTCCAGGATAAACACATGGACGGTGGCGTTGCTGCTGAGAGACGGAGAGCCCTGGTCCTTTGCCTGAACCAGAATCTGAAACACCTTCAGCTTCTCATAGTCAAACGAGTGCATGCTGTAGATGCTGCCGTTATCTGAGTTGATGTAAACGTAAGAGGAGACAGAAACGTCCTGCACTTTAGAGTCCAGGATGGAGTAAGAGATTTTGGCGTTTTCCCCAAAATCCAGGTCCGATGCTGATACTGAGTACAGGATAGACCCTGGTGGCCCATTCTCTTTTAGATAGACATTATAGGAGGGCTGAGTGAAGACAGGAGGGTTGTCGTTCACATCAGTGATGCTGACAGGTATGATTTTCTTACTGGACAGAGGAGGAGAGCCTAAGTCTGTAGCTATTATCTCTATATTATATTCAGAGAATCTCTCTCTGTCTAATAAACCGCTGGTAACCAGTGCGTAATTATTAGAAAAAGAGGTTTTAAGAGTAAAAGGAAAGCGTTTTGGAAGTCGTAGCGTTACTTTACCGTTATCTCCTGAATCAAGATCACGGGCGCTGAGCAAAGCCACCACGGTCCCTATGGGAGAGTCTTCTGGCACAGATGAGGGTTTAGAAGTCAGGACAATTTCTGGGGCGTTATCATTCACGTCTAAAACATCCACCTGCAAACTGCAGTGACCCTCCATTTTAGGCAAGCCTTTATCTTTCGCACTAATGTCTATTCGGTATGAGTTTTGAGTTTCGTGGTCCAGCTGTTTTTTCAAGAATATGTCTCCGGTCACAGCATCTATGTGAAATAACGACAGAACCGACGGAGGTGTGTGAACACCGAGTGAGTACTCTATCTCTCCATTTGGACCCTCATCTATGTCGGTTGCTCTTGTTGTGATTACAAACGAGCCATTCGCACTATTTTCTTGAACAGCTACTTTATAAAAATTATTGTCGAATAATGGCACATTATCGTTAATGTCAAGCACATTTACGGTTATTTTAGAGGTACCAGACTTTACCGGATTCCCTCCGTCCATAGCGGTGAGAAATAAAGTGTGAACGGCTTTCTTCTCGCGATCTAATGATTTATTTAATACCAACTCTGGCATTTTCCGTCCATTTTCTATTTCTTTAACTTTCACAGTGAAGCAATCATCCTTGCTTAACGTGTACGTCTTTATTCCGTTGGTCCCAACATCGGGATCCTCTGCGCTCTCTAGAGGGAAGCGCGCTCCTATGAGGCTTGATTCAGATAATTCGATCACATGATCGCTTTTATGAAAATTAGGAGCATTGTCATTAACGTCTCTTATTTCTACTTCTATCCGGTGTAACTGTAACGGCTTCTCCGCCACAACCTGCAGAGGTAGAACGCAGCTGGCGCTTTGTCCGCATAGAGCCTCTCTGTCTATTCTGTCATTCACCACCAGCTCGCCCTTCCCCGCATCCACGCTGAAATACTGCTTACCAGCCTCAGAGGCGACACGCAGCTTACGATCAAAAATCTCAGATAGTCCCAAACCCAGATCCTTGGCTAGATTTCCAACCATGGAGCCCACCTCCAGCTCCTCCGGGATGCTGTAGCGGGTCTGAGCGTCTATTGTACTCCACAAGAGGAAGAAATGATGCCACCAGAGCGCCAGAAATCTCCAGCCTCTGTATCCCGTTCTCTTTGTCATCCCCGGTCCGTTACAATCCGAAACCCTCACCCACGAAAATGACGTTCAGAATGAAAAGATCAGAGTGAAAATCCACCGACGATAACCTTGATGTACTCCACGTAAACCCATGCGCATTCATCACGAGACGCAAAAGCAATAAATGTTATTTAATCGGAGTCTTGAAGCACATCCTCCACCTCGGGCTCGAAGAGATGCTCTGGCTTCAGCTTTGGATGAAGGGGGAGGGAGTAGATCTCTTTGTACCACCACTGATGCTAGTGGTTTTCAGCCTCTATCCCACATCCAATGGGAGGGAACCAGCAGTGTGTGGCAGAGCCAACACTGCAGTCCAAAAATACATGCAATGCCACAGCGTAGAGCTTATTTCAATAAGAAATGCAATAAATATGGATATTTACGCTCAATTAAACGATGATTCTTGTATGTTTTCATCTGGATTATATAAACTGACTGTAAAAACAATCCTACTGGTTTTCCACTCTATCATAAGTTAATTTGCAGAAAATTTAAGTCCACACGCAATATTATGAAGCTAAATGCAAAACATCGTGTTTCTAATTCACTCTAGGATAATCAGTAAATAACCTAGAACACCACAACTCACTGGTATATCTTTAAAAATATTGTCCCTGCCAATATTAAATCCCTGTTTTAATCATCCAGTCACTAAAGAGTCACTCCCATCAAGTCCCAATACAAAATACATCCAAATAAATAAATGATGAATACTTTGCAACAAAGTTAGAATGTGTGTGTGTAGAAATATTGTTGGCATTAAGAGAAAGCGTGTATGCAAAGTCTGTATAGCTGAATTAAATTCCATTTGAATAGAAAGTTGAAAACAAAATAAAGTCGAAGACTGAAAATGCTTAAATAAATTGAATTAAATGGACGGACAGAATGGAAAAAATATACATATATTTGATAATATTTTTTGGTCTAGATAAAATGTTCCCATTTTTTTTTTTTATTAAGTTCATGGTTTGTTAATGACTTAATTTATTCTGCATATAGTGACCTATTTTGCACCTCCTGAAGTAGAGCGGGATTTTATGAGGCAAACCATGACTAAAGGGACACAAAAGACAGTATTTTCTCACCAGATTCTTAGTAATTATACTCCTTATTCTCTATCAATGTATATGAAGTAAACAACAATGACCTCATACATGGTTAAAATAGGAACTATGCTCACGTTCTCCAGCAAATCATAATAAATTTACCCCATAAGAATGAAATATACAGAATTCACTCCTGAATAATCATTTGGCAAAACTCAAAGCAATTTTATTGATAGTTGTTCTTCAACTTCTAGAAGTTGTTTACTCGTTCAGTTTTAATAAGTAACTATCCAGGATTGTGTGTGTCTTATTCAAAAGTGGTAATGATTATTTTATGTCCTGCTCACCTGCTCACGGTTACAACATTGAGCATAAAGATAGATAGATGGATAGATGGATAAATAGATACAAAGTCGCTGTCCAACGTTGTGGTGCTGAAATATTCAGAAATCGCCGTGGGAATGTGGATGTGACACTATATCAATTATTTAACCATCATCTGTGTTAAAACTGAAACTGTTATTTATTTCCTGCTCACCTGCTGGCTCTCAAAGGTCCAGGTGCTGTCGGGTAAAGACGCATCCAGGACACTGATCACCTCCTTAAAGTCAGTGGTGCTGCTGGGTTTGATCAGCGTCAGATCACTGTACTCTGACATCGGAGACATGTAGGACCTGAAGGACTGACTCTGAGACAACATTTCTCCTCCCAGGACCTCCACGTACTTTATGGGTCCATCAGAGTTGAGCTGAAGCTGCAGGTTTCTGTTGGGGTTCTTGTAATCATCACAGTCGCTCTGTCTCATGCAGCAGCTCCCGCTGGTTCTGCTGCTCCTGATGCATTTAACCGTTAAGATGAGAAACGTCATCAGAGACAACACGGAGACCGAGGCCAGAGACACGATCAAATAAAGGGTGATTCTGTCGTTTTTCTTGCTGGGCTCGGCCACCTTCTGCCGGAGGTCTAAGATGGGCTCGTGGACGCCCTCCTCCAGCAGGATGGACACCGTGACGGTGGTGGACTGGACCGGTTCCCCGTCGTCCCTGATCTCTATGAGCAGCCTCTGAGAGGAGTCGTCCTGCTCGGACACGCCGCGTTTAGTCCTCACCTCTCCTGTGTACCGATTCACAGTGAACAGAGAGGCGTCTGTGGCCTCCGCCAGTTTGTAGGAGACCCAGGCGTTATGGCCCGAGTCAGCGTCCACAGCCGTCACCTTGGTAACCAGGTGACCCGCTTTAGCGGAGCGGGGCATCCTCTGGTTTGACAGTGAGCCCAGGGCAGCGGAGGAGGGGTAAATAACAGCGGGGGCATTGTCGTTCTGGTCCAGGATAAAAACATGGACGGTGGCGTTGCTGCGGAGAGACGGAGAGCCCTGGTCCTTTGCCTGAACCAGAATCTGAAACACCTTCAGCTTCTCATAGTCAAACGAGTGCATGCTGTAGATGCTGCCGTTATCAGAGTTGATGTAAACGTAAGAGGAGACAGAAACGTCCTGCACTTTAGAGTCCAGGATGGAGTAAGAGATTTTGGCGTTTTCCCCAAAATCCAGGTCCGATGCTGATACTGAGTACAGGATAGACCCTGGTAGCCCATTCTCTTTTAGATAGACATTATAGGAGGGCTGAGTGAAGACAGGTGGGTTGTCGTTCACATCAGTGATGCTGACAGGTATGATTTTCTTACTGGACAGAGAAGGAGAGCCTGCATCTCTAGCTGTTATCTCTATGTTGTATTCTGGGAATCTTTCTCTGTCTAAAGGTCCACTGGTAATCAGTTCATAATTATTAGAGAATGATGGTTTCAGGGCGAAAGGAAAACGTTTGTGGATTTGTAAAGTAACTTTACCGTTATCTCCGGAGTCCAGATCTCGCGCACTGATCAACGCCACTACCGTGTTACTCGCTGCGTCCTCTCGTACAGGACTGGGTCTTGAAGTGAGAACAATTTCTGGGGCATTATCATTTATGTCCAGTACGTCCAAATGTACACGACAATGACCCTCCATTTCTGGAATGCCTTTGTCTTTTGCCGTTATATCGATGAGGTATGATTTGGAGGTTTCATAATCTAAAGGTCCTTTTAACACGATCCTCCCTGTTATGTCATTGATTTCAAATGTCGATAAAATGAAATCTGGAGTCCGGGATCCGAAAGAATATTCAACTTCACCATTAAGACCTTCATCTGCATCTGTAGCTGTGAGATTAATTACAAACGTTCCTTCTGCGCTGTTCTCTTTTAAAGAGACTTTATATTCATTTTCACTGAATACAGGAAAATTGTCGTTGATATCAACTACAGTGATGACGATCTGACATGTTCCCGATGTAGGCGGGTTCCCACCATCTAATGCAGTCAACAGCAGCTCATGGAATCCATACTTTTCCCGGTCTAAAGGTTTTTCTAACACCAATTCTGGGACAACTTTGCCATTTTTTGTGTCTTTCAATTTGAGAGAAAAATATTCGTTTTTACTTAAAGAGTATGTTTTCAATGAATTACTTCCAGCATCGGGATCCTCCGCGCTCTCCAGAGGAAAACGCGTTCCTGGTGCAACATACTCTGGTATTTTTAGATTAATCTCCCGTGTCACGAAACGAGGAGCGTTATCATTTGTGTCCCTTATTTCTACTTCAATTCGATGCGACTGCAGAGGGTTTTCAACGACGACCTGCAGAGGTAGAACGCAGCTGGCGCTTTGTCCGCATAGAGCCTCTCTGTCTATTCTGTCATTCACCACCAGCTCGCCCTTCCCCGCATCCACGCTGAAATACTGCTTACCAGCCTCAGAGGCGACACGCAGCTTACGATCAAAAATCTCAGACAGTCCCAAACCCAGATCTTTTGCTAGATTTCCTACCACAGAGCCCTGTTTCAGCTCCTCCGGGATGCTGTAGCGGGTCTGAGCGTCTATTGTACTCCACAATAGGAAGAAATGATGCCACCAAAGAACGGACCACGTCCAGTCTCGGCATCCCATTCTCTTTGTCATCCTCGATCTTCTCTATCACATCAAATCCGACTGAGATCCCTTTCGTCAAAATTATGAAATCCCTGATAGTCGAAAATATCCACGAAGAAAAAATCCGATAGTATTTTAAGATCCATGGCGGTAAATTAATTCATACTATTTTGACAAAATGCGTCCTGATGACCGTCTCCTCTAGCTCTTTGCGTTCAGCGCTGCGGTGTTAAGGCTGTGTGGGGGGTTGGACTAGATTGCTTTGTACAGCTCTGAATCCTACTGGCGCACAGCAACCGTTTACACCATCCAGTGAGAGAGAGACTGATCCACACTCTTAAAGCTGCAGCACCCGATGGACGTGCGAACTCTCAGAGTGCCAGATACCAATGATTGCCATATAATATGAAAAATTCCCTTCGTTCTCAAACATATAATAAGATTAATGACCACCTTAGAGTAAGTATTTGAAAGTAAATTGAGGAAAAGACAAACTTAATTATAAATCACACACACACACACACACACACACACACACACACACAATCAAATTGTCATCCATTGTAAAAAAGAAAAATTGAATAAGGTAAAACAAAAAAATATATTTCAACAGTATTCCAACATTATATGACAGTGGTGTCTTTGACAGTCGCTGTCCACACTCTCCTGGTGCTGAATGGTTCAAATGTAGGTGTGTAACATTAAATTGATGAACGACTGTATCACAACCAAAGCTGACATTTGCTTAATTCAATGCTCACATTTGGAATCGATATTTTCAAAACATAGCAAAGATATGGCTACAAGATAGATAGTTGCTGTCCAATGTTGTGGTGCTGAAATATTCACAAATGGCAAAGGACGTGACACTATATCAACTAATTTCTTCATCAGAATTATTTAGCCATCACCTGTGAAAAATGCAGAAACTTGTTTATTTCCTGCTCACCTGCTGGCTCTCAAAGGTCCAGGTGCTGTCGGGTAAAGACGCATCCAGGACACTGATCACCTCCTTAAAGTCAGTGGTGCTGCTGGGTTTGATCAGCGTCAGATCACTGTACTCTGACATCGGAGACATGTAGGACCTGAAGGACTGACTCTGAGACAACATTTCTCCTCCCAGGACCTCCACGTACTTTATGGGTCCATCAGAGTTGAGCTGAAGCTGCAGGTTTCTGTTGGGGTTCTTGTAATCATCACAGTCGCTCTGTCTCATGCAGCAGCTCCCGCTGGTTCTGCTGCTCCTGATGCATTTAACCGTTAAGATGAGAAACGTCATCAGAGACAGCACGGACACCGAGGCCAGAGACACGATCAAATAAAGGGTGATTCTGTCGTTTTTCTTGCTGGGCTCGGCCACCTTCTGCCGGAGGTCTAAGATGGGCTCGTGGAGGCCGTCCTCCAGCAGGATGGACACCGTGATGGTGGCGGACTGGACCGGTTCCCCGTCGTCCCTGATCTCTATGAGCAGCCTCTGAGAGGAGTCGTCCTGCTCGGACACGCCGCGTTTAGTCCTCACCTCCCCTGTGTACCGATTGACAGTGAACAGAGAGGCGTCTGTGGCCTCCGCCAGTTTGTAGGAGACCCAGGCGTTATGGGCCGAGTCAGCGTCCACAGCCGTCACCTTGGTAACCAGGTGACCCGCTTTAGCGGAGCGGGGCATCCTCTGGTGAGACAGTGAGCCCAGGGCAGCGGAGGAGGGGTAAATAACAGCGGGGGCGTTGTCGTTCTGGTCCAGGATAAAAACATGGACGGTGGCGTTGCTGCTGAGAGACGGAGAGCCTTGGTCCTTTGCCTGAACCAGAATCTGAAACACCTTCAGCTTCTCATAGTCAAACGAGTGCATGCTGTAGATGCTGCCGTTATCTGAGTTGATGTAAACGTAAGAGGAGACAGAAACGTCCTGCACTTTAGAGTCCAGGATGGAGTAAGAGATTTTGGCGTTTTCCCCAAAATCCAGGTCCGATGCTGATACTGAGTACAGGATAGACCCTGGTAGCCCATTCTCTTTTAGATAGACATTATAGGAGGGCTGAGTGAAGACAGGAGGGTTGTCGTTCACATCACTGATGCTGACAGGTATGATTTTCTTACTGGACTGAGGAGGAGAGCCTGAATCTGTCGCTGTTATCTCTATTTTATAATCAGAGTTTTTCTCTCGATCTAAAACTCCACTGGTAACCAGTGCATAATTATGAGAGAACGATGGTTTTAGGGCAAATGGAAATTCATTTGGCAGCTGTAATGTCACTTTACCGTTAACACCGGAATCAAGGTCTCGAGCACTGATGAGAGCTACTACCGTTCCACTAGGCGAGTCTTCACGCACTGGCTTTGGGTGAGAGGTGAGAATTATTTCTGGAGCGTTATCATTAACATCTAGCACGTGAACATGCACGGTGCAGTGACCCTCCATTCTTGGACTACCTTTGTCTTTTGCACTAATGTCAAATTCGTAGTTTGCAGAAGCTTCGAAATCTAGTTTTCCTTTAAGAAATATTGTTCCCGATGTGTGATCAATATTAAACAAAGAGAGAACAATGTCTGGAGTGTGAGCTCCAAATGAATATTCTATCTCCGCGTTTTGACCGTCATCCATGTCAGTCGCTTTAGTGTGTACTATCAGTGCTCCCTCTGCAGCATTTTCATTAAAAGATACATTATACAACGCTTTCTCAAAAGCTGGAACATTATCGTTTACGTCAAGGACTGTAATCGAGAGCTGAGCCGTCCCCGATCTCCCCGGGTTTCCTCCATCCAGAGCTGTCAGTAAAAGCTTATGGACAGACTTCCTCTCTCTGTCTAAACTTTTTGCCAAAATTAATTCGGGGACTTTCCTCCCTCCCGCTACTTCTTTAACCCTAATATTAAAACACTCATCTTTACTGAGAGAGTATGACTTCAGGGAATTACTGCCAACATCCGGGTCTATGGCGCTCTCCAGAGGAAAACGAACCCCTAAAGCAGTCGATTCTGCAATCTCTATTGAGATTTCGTTTGATGGAAATCTCGGCGCATTGTCATTAATGTCTTGTATTTCTACCTCAACACGAAAAAGCTGCAACGGATCTTCAATCACAACCTGCAGAGGTAGAACGCAGCTGGTGCTTTGTCCGCACAGAGCCTCTCTGTCTATTCTGTCATTCACCACCAGCTCGCCCTTCCCCGCATCCACGCTGAAATACTGCTTACCAGCCTCAGAGGCGACACGCAGCTTACGATCAAAAATCTCAGATAGTCCCAAACCCAGATCCTTGGCTAGATTTCCTACCACAGAGCCCTGTTTCAGCTCCTCCTGGATACTGTAGCGGGTCTGAGCGTCTATTGTACTCCACAAGAGGAAGAAATGATGCCACCAGAGAACAAGCCATCTCCAGTCTCGGTGTTCCATTCTCTTTGTCATCCCTGCTCCGCTATAGCACGATAATTCCAACCCACGTTTTGTAGAAAACAATGCTTAAATCCTCCATTGCAGATACTCCAGTAGGTTTTCTTCCAAATCTACTGTGCATAATTGTTAGGTGAAATATAAATCAATCATAGTCTAAAATACGAGCTCATTGTCTTTCCTTGCTCATCGCATTCGTCGTTTTACAGCAGTGGTGCTGAAGGGGGGTAGGGAAAAGGTTGCTTTGTACAGTCCTGAATTCTATTGGTGTGCAGCCTCAACCTCTCACATCCAATGAGAGAGAGACTGATCGACACCCTTAAAGATGCAGCGTCCCTTTTTTCTCTGCACACCCTCACTTCAGACTATTATTTAGAAGCATGGGAGTTTAAATATTACAAAAGTAGAAAGAAAGAAAGACAGGATTAATAAAAAAAAAAATATCATTAGATATTCATAAACAATCACAATCTCCACAATTATTGGAAATTTATTTTAAAAGTTTTTGGGATATCATATTTTTTAAGAAAAATGTGACGTAGTAACCTGCATTCCGTAAAGAGTCACTGTCCACCTTAATGGTGCTGAAAAAATGAGAGAGGATCATGGAGACGTATTCTAAATTGACAGTAACACCCTCATTAATATTTTAACAATATGTGTATACGAAATTCAAAAACGGCTACAACATAGAGCATATAGATAAATAGACAGATAGATAGATAAATAGACAGATAGATGGATAGATAGATAGAAGATATATGGATAAATAGATAGACAGTCGCTGTCCAACGTTGTGGTGCTGAAATATTCAGAAATGGCCGTGGGAATGTGGATGTGACACTATATCAATTCATTTCTTTAACGGAATTATTTAACCATCATCTGTGTTAATACTGAACTGTTATTTATTTCCTGCTCACCTGCTGACTCTCAAAGGTCCAGGTGCTGTCGGGTAAAGACGCATCCAGGACACTGATCACCTCCTTAAAGTCAGTGGTGCTGCTGGGTTTGATCAGCGTCAGATCACTGTACTCTGACATCGGAGACATGTAGGACCTGAAGGACTGACTCTGAGACAACATTTCTCCTCCCAGGACCTCCACGTACTTTATGGGTCCATCAGAGTTGAGCTGAAGCTGCAGGTTTCTGTTGGGGTTCTTGTAATCATCACAGTCGCTCTGTCTCATGCAGCAGCTCCCGCTGGTTCTGCTGCTCCTGATGCATTTAACCGTTAAGATGAGAAACGTCATCAGAGACAGCACGGACACCGAGGCCAGAGACACGATCAAATAAAGGGTGATTCTGTCGTTTTTCTTGCTGGGCTCGGCCACCTTCTGTCGCTGGTCTAAGATGGGCTCGTGGAGGCCATCCTCCAGCAGGATGGACACCGTGATGGTGGCGGACTGGACCGGTTCCCCGTCGTCCCTGATCTCTATGAGCAGCCTTTGAGAGGAGTCGTCCTGCTCAGACATGGCGCGTTTAGTCCTCACCTCCCCTGTGTACCGATTGACAGTGAACAGAGAGGCGTCTGTGGCCTCCGCCAGTTTGTAGGAGACCCAGGCGTTATGGCCCGAGTCAGCGTCCACAGCCGTCACCTTGGTAACCAGGTGACCCGCTTTAGCGGAGCGGGGCATCCTCTGGTGAGACAGTGAGCCCAGGGCAGCGGAGGAGGGGTAAATAACAGCGGGGGCGTTGTCGTTCTGGTCCAGGATAAAAACATGGACGGTGGCGTTGCTGCTGAGAGACGGAGAGCCCTGGTCCTTTGCCTGAACCAGAATCTGAAACACCTTCAGCTTCTCATAGTCAAACGAGTGCATGCTGTAGATGCTGCCGTTATCTGAGTTGATGTAAACGTAAGAGGAGACAGAAACGTCCTGCACTTTAGAGTCCAGGATGGAGTAAGAGATTTTGGCGTTTTCACCTGAATCAGGATCAGTTGCTGACACTGAGCATAAAATATTTCCAGGAGATTGGTTCTCTTTTATATAAACATTATAAATAGGTTGAGTAAAAACAGGCGGATTGTCGTTTACATCTAATAATTCAACGAGTATTATTTTTTCACTCGACAGAGGAGGTTTTCCAGCATCAGTCGCTCTTATCGTCACACTATAACTAGCGTTTTCTTCGCGGTCAAGCCTCCCATTTGTCACTAAGGAGTAATGATTAGAGACAGACGGATTTAACTTGAAGGGGGATTTGGAAGACACGCTCAAAGTAACCTTCCCATTCTCAGTGGAATCTGGATCTTTTGCTCTTATCAGTGCGATAACTGTTCCGACTGCAGAGTCCTCAGGAACGGGTGTCGTTAAAGACGTGACAATGATTTCAGGAATATTGTCGTTCACGTCAACGACTTTAATCTCAACGCTACAATGACCATCCATCTCAGGATTCCCTTTGTCTTTAGCAGTTACATCAAATCTGTGTAAGGAGTCCGTTTCATGGTCTAACAGGCCTTTGACAATAATTGATCCAGTGGATGGATTAATGTCGAATAATGATAAAATCTGATCTTTAGTTTGCTCTGCAAAAGAATATTCAATTTCTCCATTTAGTCCCTCGTCTGCGTCTGCAGCCTTAACCTGCAATATTTCAGTGCCAGGTGTTGCCCTTTCACTGATACTAGCCTCATATACCTGTTTTTCAAATTGTGGCGCATTATCATTGATATCAAGAACAATAACGGTAATTTCTGATGTCCCTGAACGCACCGGGTCTCCGCCATCCACTGCAGTGAGGATCAGATTGTGCACGGCCAGCTTCTCCCTGTCAAGCGGCTTATCCAAGACAAGTTCAGGGATTTTTCTTCCATCTTTATGAGCTTTAATAGTCAATTTGAAATGATCATTTTTGCTGATTAGGTAAGAGCGTACGGAGTTAATGCCGACGTCAGGATCCTCCGCACTGTCTAACGGAAATCGCGCGCCTGGATTCACCAACTCTGCAATTTTCACCACCTTTTCTTTAGCAACAAATCTTGGTGAATTATCGTTTGTATCCTGTATTTCAATTTCCACCCTGTGCAGCTGGAGGGGGCTATCTATGACGAGCTCCAAAGGCAGCAAACACGACGCCCTTTGTCCGCACAGTTCCTCCCTGTCTATTCTATCAACCACCACCAGCTCCCCTTTCCCCAAGTCCACGCTGAAAAATTGCTTACCAGCCTCTGAGGTGATTCGTAATTTACGACGATACAGTTCAGACACAACCAAACCCAGATCTTTGGCGAGATTTCCTACCACCGAGCCCTCCTTCAGCTCCTCCGGGATGCTGTAGCGAGTCTGTCCTTCTATTGTACTCCACAAGAGGAAGAAATGATGCCACCACAAAAGCACCTGCCATGCAGCAAATCTTTTCCACACTACTCCACGTTCCATAAATCCCATATTTCCTCACTGCAATTCCAGCTTCTCGACTGAATACATTTGTAATCCAATATAGATGCGTCCGCATTCAAAGCAGTGACATTCATGCTTTGTGTCCGCATAGGCATCCGTCTCCTCCTGCAGAGTATTGCGCCGGTTACAGCGCTGAAGCCTCCCAGACAAAAGGAGTAGATCTCTATGTAGAGCTCTGGATTTCATTGGTGGAGAGAGTAGACCTTCCACCCACCAATGGTAGCATCGGTTAAACTCTGCACGTCAGTGACGTACAAGTATTGTTTAAAGAATATTCATCTTGTTAAATAACTAAAGATCATATAAATAATATAATTATTATATAAATATATCAAAATACCGAATAAATATAAAAAATGTCATTATAATTATCACACACACACCCTTTCATGTGGATTAAGGACTATTGTGTGTACATAAATAGTAACAAATATCTATTCAGTACTGATTTGTTATAATAGAAGCTATGCATAATAGATTAATCACCACTCTGCTTTATAAATAACAACCTTTAATTGTATTATCAGTCTTAAAAGTCTTGTTAATCAATTTCTAGCACATCTAGAGACAAATCATCTTCGTTATTATGATTCTGTTACCAAATATCATGATTTATTAAATACAAGCATTTGATGCTTGTAAGTCTAATTTTTACACATTGTAATATATAATCTGTATATGAGATAAACTACCTGATATACGCTATAATATAACTGGTTAATTAAAATCAAAACGGTACATGATAGATTAATGACTAAACTGCTTCGTTAGAAAAAACCCCGGATGAAAGATCTTTTCATAATCACTCATATAAGATGCACAAATATAAACCACAGACATCATCATATTGGTTATGTTGATTCTATGCTGCCAGCTCTCATTAGAACTATTGAACACAATCCTTTAATGTTTATATAGGACTATAATATTTATATAAAGAGCCACACAGTGCGATATATAATATATAATCGACTAGTTAAAATAAAAAGACAAATACACAATAAATTAATTGCTTTGAAAATAACAGGATGACTTAAAAGTAAAGTCTCTCTTGTGATTCTTTGTGTTAATCCATTTATTCTTTTATCTGAATGGGGCTGGATGGAGGCACATGATGCCTTTGTGGCTGAGGAGGCTCTCCGTTGCCTTCCTGTGGTCAGAGAAAGTCAATGCAGTCTGACTACGTCATTGTGTCATCACAGCCAGCTAACCAGCATCAGAGAGATAATTCTGTCAGCAGCTCAGCGCAAAATACCCGTATGGAGGTTTGTAGAGCAAGCGGAAAGGGAGGGGGAGCAGCGCATATGGCCTCCCTCTCCCCCATCCCCTCTCCTTCTCTCTCGCTCTCTCTTTCTATTCCTTTCATTCTCAAACTCTACTAGAATCCTTTTCTTCATTTCAAGGGTATATTTGGAAGAACAGACACCATAGTTAGTGATAAACCCACTAACTACAAGCATTATCGTCTGGATAGACATAGAAATATAGAAGCTCACAACTCGGAAAATGGATTTCAAATGTTGAAACATTCCATTACTTCATATCGAAATCCACATTAAAAATGAAAAAAAAGAGTGAAGTAATATCTATGCAATCAGTACATGAAATGCAATAGTCTCCACCGACAGAAGTGGGCGACAGAGGGAGACGTAGAGACGTTGTGAGGCAGCAGGAGAGGAGGGAGGGTGAGAGAATCTTTCAGCACCACATGAGTGGACAGCGCCACACAGGCGGCCGACTGATGCTGCTGCAGGAAGCTGGAGAGGAAGGATCATGCAGCCTCACAGGCTCACTGAGGACCAAGGGCAGCCAGGAGGTCTCAGGAAAGAAAAAGATCTCAACCTCCTCACAATTACAGGAGTAAATAAAGGAATGTGCCAGAGGAACAGCTCAGTAAGCTTTACTGCGCAAAAAAGAAAGAAAGATTTGATTTAACTTCCACAGTGAATCGACACTCTACTGGTTTTTATCTGATTCTCACCAGTTCTGAGTATTAAAAAGTTACACTTTGGATAGTTCTAATATTTTAACTCTCAAACAGTGTAAGTGTCGACAGTCACAATGTCGTTTCTCACATCTAAACACCAAACTGTGTTTTATTCCCATACAATATCAAATCAAGATATTGGTATTGAGACTCTCTTTCATTGAAGTTATTCATACGAGTTCAGTTATTATACGAGTATGGCACTTATCCCACCTTCGTAAATATATATGTATACACATATATACACCTACTTTTACATATGTATATATATATATGTAAAAATACAAACACACATATATATAGGTGTGTGTGAGTATTTATGGATGAGAGAGCAACCTTAGTATAAAAACAGTTTTTATCCACAACTCAACACAGGTAACGACATAATTCATGGTTTAAATATGATCATTTCTATTGGATAATATTCTGGTGTTATTTTGCTGCTCTCATCCGGTGATGCTATTTCCAGGCATCATAAAGACATATTAAGTGGAATTCTTTAAACATCAATAAAAGCACACATTCACCTTATTAACGCTCATTAAACATTCTGCTGAGGTGGTTTCAGGTGTAACTAAAACTTACAGATACTTCATCTCCACCTAAGTAACCGTTCACATATTTGTCCATATTCTCTTCTCTTGTCCAGGTTTTCAGTCTGGCATGAACGGATCGACACACTGGATTCAGACATGATGGGAGGTGAAAAGAAATTCCTCCACAGTAAGATTTTAATACATTTGTTGTGAAAGATCACAGTGTCGTTCTGTGATCTTTCAGTTTGTCGCCTTACCTTCACTAGATGAACTCAGAATGGGTCATGAGAAAATAAAGACAGTCTAACAAACAAATTCAGGTGTGCTTTAGGATACCATGATGGATGTTGAGGCGTGGAATCAGTTGTTTAGTATTGTTGTGAGTAGGGATGGTTTTGCTGTTTTACAGATCTGACAATCGTTCAGGAATAAAAACAATGGAGGCTTGACTCATCAGTTTTTGTTTCAAACTGTTTCAGAGAAGGTTTGATTGAACTGTACAGCCGCTCTGATGAATGCAGTTGAATTTAAGTGTGTTTCTATTGCTTTATTCATACCATTTACCTGAATTCATGAATTTCGGGTACAGAATAAAAACACCTCTCAACCCCATAAAATACATAATCCAAAATGATGATGGTATTTAGTTCCACATCTGAATCATCTGCTGTGAGGTTATTAAGTCCAGTTTTATATTTTTCTCCTATCCTTCTCCCATACATTTTAAAAATCTGTTAACAATTTAATTTTCAACCACTGAGAACCTGTGTTTAGTATCCTGCTTAAATATAGTTTTCTCTTAAAAATTAATTTGATGTTTTTCACACTGGTATTTTTTTTTGTAATTTGCACATTTTATTTGATATTTTCTTGTATCAGCTCTTGTGGCACTCTATGTATGTCCATCTGTCTGTCTATGATTTTAAAATGAAATCAACATCTCCCAACATTATAACTTTAATGAAATTATGCATTTATGCAGGATTATTTACTCTGATGTGTTAGAATAGTTTAAATAGGCTTAAAATGTCATCTTGTAATATTTGTATTTATCCGCATTGACGTATTTCATTTAATGACTTAATGATAATCGTTTGCTTTACATCACCTGACTAAAGTACTAATACACGCTGTGAAAATACTCCACTGTAAGTAAAAACCTGCATTCAAACCATATTTTCAGCTTTTCATTTAAGTACAAATTTTGCAGTAGAGTGGTCCCTTCCTGTATTTATAATATTATATGGATTAATATTCCTGCTGGTGTATATTAGTGCTGTTAGATGTTAGAGAATGGGGTAATCTAATTACTTTATGATAATGAGACGTTTCATCTATAGGATCATCTCCGTTCCTTTGAGGACCACACATCTCAAAAATTTCAACAGATCAGTCTTTTTTTAAGCTTTGTGACATTTTCACGATTACCTTACAGGTTTTTTTCCTTTTTTTAAAATTATTTATTTATGTTATGAAGTAGGAAAATGTTCTCAACGGATAGAGAAACCCTTTATCTTACACCGGCACATTTGGACATGTGTGAAATGTATTAGAGTAAAAGTATTAAGTAGCATAAAATGGAAATACAGCCAGCATCAAAAGAATAAATAAATAAATGAACAATAGACAGAGAGTTGGATAATTCTGCTGCATTTAATTCTGGCCTGAGTTCCTTTAACAGCTGGTATTCTCTGCTTAAACCAAATAAGCCTGTAAGAAGGAAATGCCTTCCAACTAATTCACATGTTTTCTTCTAATGTCCTTACATTAATCCAAAGTTAATTTATCATTTAACAGTTGAAGGCGAGTACACAACAACAACAGCGTAAATTCAAAACCTATAAAGTCAAAGAGTGTATATTAGACTATAATGGAGTTGAAACTGTACTTTCAGAAAATGATAAATACTTTTTCACTAAGACAAACCTGCAGTAGCTCTCTCAATAGTGGAAATGTTTGCATAAAACTGGAGTGTGGGGTCAAAGGTGAACACAGTCAGTGTATTTCTTTGAACGCTAAATAGAGTTGCTGAAATATTATGACTCTAGATGTGGTAAATGTGTATTTTATGTAAATATTTGTATCTCATAGACTCAATTTATAGCCCCTCATTTCATTCCAATACATTTCACAACATGACCTTAAGATAGAAATGTCCATTTCTTTGTTTGATAATTTATGTCCAGGTGAGGATTGATGTAACTCAGAGGGAAAGTCCAGTCAGACAGAACCCACTCTCACTGTCACACATGATATGTTGTCATCACAATATCCCTCCACCAATAGTAGTAGCATCAGAAGTTTTAGAGGTATGTGTAGTTTTTTCAGAATATACTACAAACATCAATGATATGTTAGTGTTTGGACTCTGGTGCCGTCTGTTGTATTGCATCAGTGGATCAGTATTGTGTGCTGAGATTGAAATGAAAACTTATGACTTACCTTATGTTGGGAGTCAGGATTTAACAGGAGTCAGAGAGAAGAAACAGGAAGAGCAGCAGGCGATGTAAGGGAAACACATGGAAGAGAAAAAAAACACAGGAAAAAAGGAACTCGGTCAGACTGGTGGTCGGAAAAAAAGAGTCCGGAGTTGGGAAATCCAGCAACAAACTATACTTACCCACAAAAATATTCACAAAAAAAATGTGTGGTTATTCAGAGAGGGTGGAATTTCTGTTCATTCCTGGTCTGCTGTGTGCTTATGAAGTTTAAAAATAGGAGAGCAATAATGGGAGGTTTGATTCATATCTGTGTCACGTCCAGTCATTGTGGTTATAAGTGTAAAGAGAACAGAATTATGTTCTTTGGTACCAGGTTCTGATGCTGAACAGTAATAGGAAAAGAAAAAATATGTCTTTTTGGATTTTTCTCTTAATTCTTATTCGTCATCATCTATCCACTTAATTAATCTTATTTTAAATACAAAATCTGTGCACAGATGTGGGTTTAACTTTCCAGATTGGAGTAAAAATGTTAATAAGTGTTTCTTTGAAACTTTTACTGGTTACCGAAAAAAAGATATATACATATACTGGAATAAATATATAAAGTCTGGGAAAGAAGTGATGCTTTTTGTTCATCATAGATCAACAAATGTAAAAGTATGTTATAATTATTCCTTGGACTGATGAAAGAATGAAGCCTAAAGGATAAACAAGAGTATAAGCTTAATAAACCATATGGAACACTTAACCGTATGAGTGATTGTAAGTTAGTGAAAGAGAGAGAGGGAGAAAGAGAGGGAGAAAGAGAGGGAGAAAGAGAGGGTGGCGCTTCACGTTCATTTTTTTGTTTTAACATTGCCTCTCTTAAAATAGGAAGGATCATTGGGATGAAACAAGAATATAAACATTCCAGAATATGGTAGGGTCCATTTCAGATTAACAAGGTCGCCGTCGTCATTTTTATAAGATATAAGAAAAGAGAAGGCGATAATAAAACAAAATATCAGATAAAATTATTGTAGTGTGAGTTGCTTCAGATCCCAGCAGTTAAGTTTGCTAAGATAAAAAAAAAAAAAGTGCACCTCTTCTCTATCAAACAAAAAAGAAAAGAAAAGGATATTTCCATGAATCTCAAATGTATTTTGTGAGAAATAAT
Source organism: Lophius americanus (assembly GCA_037951165.1). Classification (NCBI taxonomy): domain Eukaryota; kingdom Metazoa; phylum Chordata; class Actinopteri; order Lophiiformes; family Lophiidae; genus Lophius; species Lophius americanus. The sequence continues at coordinate 396,788 of JBBDHG010000303.1, forward strand.
TTAATGTTTGTAAGTTAAACATCATGTAGGACATCTTAACTTTTACTGGATTGGGTCGTGTTGACATGAAGTGAAGGGATCCAGTTTCGACCTTTGTTTTTCTCATTTTGTGTCCACACCCTCACAGGAAGAACCCCCCAGGTATTCTCCGCCTTAAATGAATGAAGTCACGCAAAGTGTTTCCACCTGATTTCAGCACCAACAGATGATCCCAGGCGTATCAAATTCATTTGGATTAGAAACAAACAAAACCCAAAACATTAACCCTAATGAATCCTACCGACCCGGCCCGATAATTATATTATTATATTATCTCATGAGTCATGTGGAATTAATTCCCACCATTTTTTTAAAGTTTGTTCAAACAGTTTTTTTTGAGTAAAATAACAAATACACACTCTTTAAAAATAGATTATTAAATAGATATAGATTATAAACATTGAATATACTGGGACACAAAATCCTGAATTCAAACCCAAGAATAAATCAGATGAGGCACCATCTCTTTATTCACAGTCTGATATTATTGCTTGGAGGGAAATGAAGAATAAATAACCTTTATGATATGACCTAACCAAACCAAACATTTCTCAGCTGCACACAGACACTACCCTCGTGGCAACAGCAGGGGGCCTCAAGGCGAAGCCCCTCAGACGCATCCATGCTTTATTAATGAGATTCTGTGCTCTGTGATCATCTGTTTCTCCCAGCTGAGGTGTGCGAGTCTTTTTCTGAGCGCAAATTCAAGCCTCTCAGACAAAGGAGAGTGTAAATTACAGTCTGTAGGTCAATTGGTTTTCATCATATGAAGACATTTGACCACGATGTCACAGTTTGAATGAAAGGCTCGTGTATCTACATTAAATAGGTCAACCCATACAACAAACGAGTAAGAAATAAAAATATATAAAGACAAAAATAGATCATGCCTGGATAATCAATTTACTTCCAGTGGACATGGGTTTGCTGGAACCGGGTAAATCAAAAAATATAAACAGGGTAGCATTGATTCAGGTTGTACATAAAAAAAATTAAAAAAAAGCAACCATGATCACCCTCGCCCCCACCTCCCTCTTCATCACCTCATTTCTGAGGATGCTTCATCTATTTTCCCCAAATCAGGGGTGTTTTACTGTCCACCCAGCATCAACACACACACAAAGCCATCCCAGCTCAGTAGCCGCATCTGCTGCTGGACCCCCGTGGGTCAGAGCAAAATGGAACAATCCTGCCAGTGAGTCAGCTTGTTGCTATGGTAACACATCCCACAGAGCTTGTTCTCATCACACAGCTTGTTCTCATGGATCCACTAAAGAGGCAATGGTGGCAAAACCGGGAGGGTAAATAGACGAAAAGAAATGATGCTATGACAGATTCATGTTTGTATGTTGATATGTTACTAAAATAAAGTTCATGTCTGTTGAATGACACACAGAAACTCTGGATCAACTGATTAACAGTGAAAAGAAAGGAGATATTTCGTCATGGCCTATATAGGCATGAAATGACACCTTACTGCATATAATGAGTTTTTATAGCCCAATTAAAATGACCTACAGTGAGACATCTCTCTCTCTCTCTTGTCTCCCTCTCTCTTGTCTCCCTCTCTCTTGTCTCCCTCTCTCTTGTCTCCCTCTCTCTTGTCTCCCTCTCTCTTGTCTCCCTCTCTCTTGTCTCCCTCTCTCTTGTCTCCCTCTCTTTCTCTGCTCTGCAGCAGAGTGCTGCAGAGAGAGAGGGGGAGGGATGCAGAATATGAGACGAGGAGGAAAAAGGAAGGCTGCTGTAAACCAAAAAAGGCTCCTTAACAAGGGCAAACCAGTTTCAGCTTTAATTTGGCTCAATTCTAAATATAATGATTGGGTTCTGTAACAATCAGTTTAAAAAAAGATACCTTTGAAGTTCTACTAATTGCTCAATGGAGTGAGATGTAGCAGAATCCATATAATTTATCATGAGAGTTATATCGTACATCTTTACTCCTGAGGAAGGAGAGGTTCTGTCCTTTTCTCAGAAGCCGTAATGAAAGTGAAGGATGGAGGGGTTAATATGTTTGGATTAAGAAAACATGCATATACAAACATCACATACACTGATGTTAGGATTCAGATTTTACACTCTTCTAAGCAATTTTCAGTATTACAGATTTGAAAGAATTTGCCATTGCACAGACTAAGCATAGAATAATAAGCATAGAATTTAGAAAAAGCAATATTGCAGCGGTATAATGAGTAGTATTGCACAAAATATGCAGCAGAGTAGGTAAATAACTGATGATTAAAATATATTTCCGGGGAACCTACATTTTGGGAAGTGTAAAGCAGTGGAAATGATTCTGCTTCTTAGTTGCTCCCTTTGCTTGGTGGAAGACAGAGTCCGGGTCAGCCACAGAATAAATTAATGTTGTTGACACTTCCTGCAGAGGTCAAGCTCAAGTCTTATAGGATTCTCTTTAAGCTGTTGACCTTATCCTGCAGTACTACAAATGCCGCATCTTGTCCAAAACAACAAAACAACAGTCCCATTTGACCAGACATCAAGAACACATCCAGTGAAATATGGAGCTATTTACTTATTAGACTTCTGTTTTTCTAGTGAGAGTCTCCTCTGTAGGAGATCAGCTCTCATTTATGAGGGTAATCTTACAGACCAAAATAAAACGAGGGGTTATAACATAGTATAACACATTAACCACATCCCCAAACACACACAGTGCCCGCGGTGCACACATGGACACGCAGCTGCTGCCCAGACAGGAAGTTGGGACACATAAACATGAGATTGGATCTGTGGGAACCGGGAGCTTCTGCATGTGGTTATAGTTTTGTGGTCAGCAACAGGTTTGCAAGCAAATGATGATTGGGTCTTTGTGTAGGATCCAAAGTCAAGGAGGACAGCTGCAGGGTGAGTTTGTTAAATTAAGAGAGGGATTAAACAGCGGCATACAGAAGGGCCTTCAAAGAGGCAGAGATGTTTTTGTGAGTTTTGACCCCTGCGGAGAAACTGCCCTCAAAAACAGAATTCATGGTACTTATGATAAAAGCTTGTGACACTAACGAAGCAGATAAAATGAGAGGTGAAACGGGTAACGCAGACAGATGTGTGCCGATGATGACGTTTAAAGTTGAAATGGGGATTTGTGGATTGAAGCTGAACAACATCATGATTTTACTGCTATAACAAAACCACATCCCAACGTGAACAGATCAGACATATAGTTCTCTGTGATCTATTATGTCCTCTGATGCTGGACAAAAACAAACGGGGCAGATATTTCTTCAAACTATCATCAACCACATCATTCAAGCATTTAGTCCTCATAAACATAAACCTGTGTCTTTAGATCAAGTTTTATACGTTTTCTCAGAGACACTTAAGTCTCTGAGAAAACGTGACTTTTTGAAAAACGTGACCCACAGCCGCCCCAGCCGTGGGGCGGCTGTGGCTCAGTGGGTAGAGCGGCCGACTCCCGATTGGAAGGTAGCCGGTTCGAATCCCACCAGGGTCTACTTGTCGTAGGGTCTTTGAGCAAGACCCTGAATCCTTAGCTCCCCGGGCGCTCCACGAGGGGCTGCCCACTGCTCCCTCAGGGATGGGTCAAATGCAGAGAAGTAATTTCACTATGTTGTACTGTGTATGACTCTATGTGACTAATAAAGGTTTCTTTTTTTTTTTCTTTAACATATAATTAAAGTCAGGCAACAAGAAGGTTCAGGGTTCAAATCCGCCTCCGGCTGGCCTTTGATATTCAGATTATAATGAAGACAACATGTGGAAATAACGGATCTCCAGACGTAGAAGAACATTTACTGATGGCAAAAGTAGATTCAACTGATTAAAACCAGTAAAAGTGGAAAAAAGTACACGAAGATTGAAGAATAAAGAGTTTTTCTCAGATGTTGCTACTTTTTATTTTGGTGCAGATCTGAACTGAGCCACATGTCCTCCCTTTAGAATATTAATTTTGAGGGATTAAGAACTTTATTTCAATTTATATCACTCCCATACACATGAAAATGATTTATTCCGCATCCATCCATACATTTATTCAGTGGAGAGAAGAGCATAGCTCCAGATGGGTGACCTATATTTACCGACAACAACAATATACACCAGAGATTACTCCACTCCTGTGATACATGCATGACATCACTCCCTTTCTCTGATGTCTCTTATTACTTCCTATGTCAAAGACATTGGGCACATCATTATTCTTCTGATGTGTTTTATGTTTATTGTCTCGCCTGCCATGCTCTGTACAGCCCATAAACGGATACATCTTTTCTGCGTGGGTCTGTCTATTCCAGGGAAAAGCACATTAAATAAAACAATAATATTCTGATGAAGCATCACGTTAATTTTGAAAACGTGTAAGGAGTAGAAAGCAGAGGTGGTCAATAAGAGTATCTGTATTTCATCACTTCTCAGCACTGAGAGACTCATAAAACAGACATTAACAGCTTATATGACAGAAATTATAGGAAATATTAGACAAATATTGTGAAAAGAAATCTGATTAAATCAGTTTTCCCTTTGAAATTAAATAGTTTTACCTCTGATTTACTGCAAACACTCATCTGTTATGTAACAAACGCAGCTCTCCATCTCTCTTTCTCTCATTTTAATCTCTTATCTTTCACTTCTTTCATTCTTATTAAATCTCATGTTGTTTATATTCTTTACATGACACAACTGTGTCACACATCGTCCCCCTGAATCCCCCCAATGTCAGCAGACAAAGAGGGCTGCGCGTCAAAATGGCTGCCCAGCATCTCTGTAATAAGAAGGCTACACAGGGATGGTGGAGACTTTGCTGGCGTACCACGTGCTTCCTCCCCTCCCCCACCGCCTCTCTCCTCTCCATCACTCTGCCTTGCAGCTGCGGTCTCAATCTGCCCAGCACCAGGAGTGACTCCTCTCCTCTTCTCCTCTCCTCTTCTCCTCTCCTCTGCAGCATTCTAAACATCTAAACCTTCATAAACACCACAGATTCGAATTTGTTGTGGATTTACACCATCTGTATTCATTATTGTTTGTTTGAATCCATCCCTGCTTGTGTTCTGTGTGTGCAGACAAACGCTAATGAGTGTTTTAAAGGGAATGAGGTCACTGAAAAAGTAGTGCAGTGCCTGGTTCAGTATCTCTACGAGGCAAGGATCCAAGGCAATGAAGGAAGATGGAAAATGTTTCTATCTATATTATATTGTGTTTCTTTGTCTTCTGTATTGATCTGTCAGATACACATTGATCTTTTTACACTGTATGCCAGTGTAAAAAGATCTATACTAAGAGACTAAACAGATTTCTCTACACATTACATCATTTCTAATAGGAAGATGTTGCATAAAGTTCCCAGCAATAAATAAACCCTCATCATGCAGGAGGCCCTGCTCTCCTACAGGACCACACCCAGCCTGAAAATGGACCGTTTCCCCTCCCCTATGTAAGGAAGAGGGTTGAACAGCATCAGATGCAGAACCTCCAGACAGGAAGCTGATGAACTGTGGTTCTGATACCTATGCTGCTTAAGATCCAAACACTGTCAATAATGTGTTTTTAATGCAATACAGCAATATCCTCTGTTTTAGAGTATTCTCTATCTAACTTTAGTTATGCATTTCATTCTCTATTATTATTGTTGGAATTCAAATGAAGAACCCTTGAACCTTGAAGGTGGATATAATAGAATGGAAATGTGTTGCTATGAAGGGAAAAAACATCAACCAAACTCCTCTTTACTCCTGGTCAAGGCGTAGGGAATATAAAGTAGCATAAGGAATGGAATGGAAAAAATTGAGTATAGTATAAATACTTCAAATTAGTACTTAAGTACTCCGTACAATACGTGAGTAAATGTACTCAGTTACTACCCACCATGTTAAAATAACGAGCCAGCGGGGGCTTATTGATTTAGAGGAGGGCAAAAAGACAATCAAACAAACCCAAAACTCTCACCTCTGTCAGATTGTTCTCTGATTCAGTTTTATGTCTTGGAACTGTCCTGCTGCCAATTTGGTCGAAACTCAGACTGCTATGGCTGAAGGGTTGGTAACACTTTAAATCAGACTTCCTGGAATCAGCAGTTCCGTAAACGTCAAAACCGACCGCCTGCTTCAACGTCCCGGTACCTCCTACGTCTGCGTAAAGGGGCGGGTAGTACGGGATAACTGGAAGATTCCCGGTCGATTTATAAAACACACGCTCATGTCTCCATCTGTAGATCTTCACCGATATAATGACCACGACACAGGTGATGAAGAGGAAGGAGACTACAGCCAAAGCCAGCACTAAGTAAAAAGTCAGCTGCTCATTGTTTTCCTTGTCGTGTGTAAAGTCAGTGAACTCCGACACTTCAGGGAAGCTGTCCGCCACCACCACGTTAACAATGACTGTAGCTGAACGAGAGGGCTGTCCGTTGTCCTCCACTATAACAGTCAGTCTCTGTTTCACAGCATCTTTATCAGACACTTGGCGGATGGTTCTGATTTCTCCGTTCTGTGAGCCCACTTCAAACAGCGCCCTGTCTGTGGCTTTCTGCAGTTTATAGGAGAGCCAGGCATTCTGTCCAGAGTCCACATCCACAGCCACCACTTTAGTCACCAGATAGCCCACATCTGCTGAACGAGGCACCATCTCATGCACCAGAGAACCACCAGTCTGGACCGGGTACAGAACCTGAGGGGGGTTGTCGTTCTGGTCCTGAATCAGTATCTTCACAGTCACATTGCTACTGAGTGGAGGGGAGCCTCCATCCTGCGCTTTGACGCGGATACTGAACTCTTTGGTCTGCTCGTAGTCAAAAGAGCGCAAAGCAAGTATCTCCCCGCTGTTTACATTCACAGAAAAATAATCTGAGGCTGATATCCCGTTTGTTTGTCTATCTTCTAGCAGGTAGGAGATGCGTGCATTGTTCCCAGAGTCTCTATCATTGGCTTTGACTCTGAGGACTGACATTCCAGGTGAGTTATTCTCAGAGATGGGTGCGGTTATAAATGACATAGGGAACACTGGGGCGTGGTCGTTTACGTCTGATATTTTCAAATTGATAGTCTTGTTGGTGGAAAAGGGAGGAGAGCCCTCATCCTTTGCTGTTATAGTTATATTATATTCCATCGCGGTCTCACGGTCCAGAACCTCATTAGAAAAAACGCTATAAAAATTAGTCGACGATGACTTTATTTTGAAAGGTAATTCTTTGCCAATAAAACACCTAATCTGACCATTTTTACCCGAGTCCAAGTCTTTGATATTGAGCATTGCTATAACAGTACCTACAGCGGAATCCTCTGGTGTTGGGTTGAAGAGGGAGATTATATTTATAACAGGCGCATTATCATTTACGTCAACTACATCAATTATGACTTTACTGGTGTCTGTCAACCCTCCTGTGTCTGTAGCCTGAATATAAACTTCATAGCTTTTAGAATTTTCGTAGTCTAACACGCCAATAACGGTGATTTCTCCGGTATGAGGATCCATATTAAAAAGGGATGATGCGCTGTGGTGATGGGAGAAGGAATACAGCACCTCCTCGTTCGCTCCTTTATCAGCATCAGTGGCACCGACTGTTAAAATAACGGTACCTCTAGATGCGTTTTCAGGAACTGTGACTCTGTAAACCGACTGACTGAAGACTGGCGCGTTATCATTTGCATCCAAAACGACGACATTTATTTTGACAGAACCCGATTTCTGAGGATTACCTCCATCGTATGCAGTCAGAGTTAATTTATGCTCTTCCTGTTTTTCTCTGTCCAGCATCGTGTGCAGAACCATTACGGCATATTTTGTTCCATCGGGCCGGGAAACGGTATTTAATTTGAAATGATCAGAAGGGTTAAGTCTGTATGTAAGAATGGTGTTCTGTTCTACATCAGGATCTCCAGCGCTCTCGAGCGAAAGGCGCGCCCCCGCTGAGGCAGATTCAATAACCTGGAAACTGTAGTCCTTTTGGGAGAACGCTGGAGCATTATCATTAATATCTGTGATCTCTACATCGATTCGATGCAGCTCCATCGGATTCTCTAGGATGATTTGGAAATAGAGAGAGCAGGGAGAGACTTGCTTGCACAATTCTTCTCTGTCTATTCGTCTATCCACGACCAGAGTCCCCTTTTCTGCATTCAGACCAATGTACTCACTGCCATCCTCCGTGAAAATCCTAGCCCGACCGGATTTCAGTCGCTTTAGATCCAAGCCCAGGTCTTGGACGATATTCCCGACGACTGAGCCTGTCGCCATCTCCTCCGGTATAGAATAACGAACCTGTCCGAGTGCCATGTCTGCGACACACATGCAGACAAGCAGCGGAAACAATAGTGTGGGTTTCTTTTCGGTCACGGAACGAAAAACTATCATCATGGCGGCAACCTTCCAAAAAAAATAAACGAACGGAGAAACAAAACCACCGCGTCCAAAGCCTAAAATATATTTTCTCATACACTCTTAGCTGAATACTGAGCTGCTGGCTTTGTCGGGTTCCAATTATAACAAGGCTTTACACCGCATTGGAGGAAACCGTCCACATAAAGGACAGCTATTTTCCTCCTACTAACCGACAGCATCACCTAGAGACGGAATAACACATTACGGGGAAGTTGAATAGAATAGAATAGAGTAGAAAATATCAGAATAGAATAGAACCTAATAAAATATAATAGAACCTTATAGAATAGAATGGAACCTTATAGAATAGAATAGAGAGAGAGATAGTTAGACAGATAGATATATAGGACGGTGTGTCTCTGTCCGTGGTGCTGATACGTCATCGATGCACTTGCTGTTAATGACATGTTGATTTATGTCTTAATGCTGCCGTCGGTTTATGTATTTTTCTTTCTATTTATTTATTTGAAAGGGACAGACTGAGGAACTGAAGAATTGTACATTTTGGGAATAAATAAGTATTCTCAGTTTTGAACATTAGACATTAAAAAGATTTATAGATTTTTTTCTCTAGAATTTCTAACCTCCAAAGGAGAGTCTGGTTCATCCAGGATGGTCTTCTCGCTCTGTATCCGCTGCATCGTCCCTGTAGAACTGGGTTCCACTATCAGCATGTTCTGACCACCAGCTCTGCCGAACTTACAGTCACTCTTTCTGGAGTCAGTCGTCCTGCATGTATCGTAATTGTACACATGTTGGAGAGTCCCTGTCCCCAAAGTGTCTGAGTAACGTGGTGGATAATATGGAATCACAGGGAGACCGGAGTGATACAGGACGCGAGACTGTCTCCATCTGTAGATCTTCACCGATATAATAACCACGACACAGGTGATGAAGAGGAAGGAGACCACAGCCAAAGCCAGCAGTAAGTAAAAAGTCAGCTGCTCATTGTTCTCCTTGTCGTGTGTAAAGTCAGTGAACTCCGACACTTCAGGGAAGCTGTCCGCCACCACCACGTTAACAATGACTGTAGCTGAACGAGAGGGCTGTCCGTTGTCCTCCACTATGACAGTCAGTCTCTGTTTCACAGCATCTTTATCAGACACTTGGCGGATGGTTCTGATTTCTCCGTTCTGTAAGCCCACTTCAAACAGCGCCCTGTCTGTGGCTTTCTGCAGTTTATAGGAGAGCCAGGCATTCTGTCCAGAGTCCACATCCACAGCCACCACTTTAGTCACCAGATAGCCCACATCTGCTGAGCGAGGCACCATCTCAGGCACCAGAGAACCACCAGTCTGGACCGGGTACAGAACCTGAGGGGGGTTGTCGTTCTGGTCCTGGATCAGTATCTTCACAGTCACGTTACTACTGAGTGGAGGGGAGCCTCCATCCTGCGCTTTGACACGGAACTGGAAGTCTTTGATCTGCTCGTAGTCAAAAGAGCGCACTGCATGGATGACTCCACTATCAGCACTAACGGACACATACGAGGAGACCGGCACTCCGTTAAAGGAGGAGTCCTCCAGGATGTAAGAAACACGGGCATTCTGGTTCCAGTCAGGGTCTCTAGCTTTCACGGTGAACACAGAGAGACCTGGTGTGTTGTTTTCTACAATGTAGGCCTCATATGAGCTCCTCTCAAAGACAGGCGCGTTATCGTTGACGTCAGAGATCTGTAAGGTGAGAGTGACGCTGCTGGAGAGGGAGGGCACTCCCTCATCATAGCAGCTCACTGTTATATTATACTCAGAGGCTCTCTCTCGGTCTAATTCACTGTCTGTAATTAAACTATAAAAATTATTGGTTGTAGATTTCATCACGAAAGGAATGTTTTCATTTAGAGAGCACTGGACTTGACCGTTTTCACCCGAGTCTGCGTCCTCAATATTTATTATTGTTACTACAGCTCCCGATTTAGCATCTTCTGATATCACGTTTGATTTTGACATGATATGTATATCAGGTTTATTGTCATTCATGTCGATGACGTCGATAATCACTTTACAAGAGTCGACTAGTCCCCCGTCGTCACTGGCGCGGATGTCTATCTGGAATGTTCGAGCTTTTTCATAGTCCACATTTTTTTTAAGGCGAATTTCACCACTTTCATCATTTACTTCAAATAACCCTCGAGCATTATCTAATATAGACGAAATTGAATACGTTATTCTGCCATTAGTTCCGCTATCTTCATCTGTTGCAGTCACTGTCGCTACTATTGTGCCTACTGGGGCATTTTCTTTTATAGATGCTTTATAAACAGTCTGCGTAAAAACAGGAGCATTATCATTAGCATCTATAACAGTGATTAGAATCTGCATTGTTCCAGTCATCTGTGGCTCCCCCCCATCCACCGCCGTCAGTGTTAAAGCGATGTGCTCTTCTTTTTCTCTGTCGAGAGGCTTCTTTAAGACCATCTCCACATTATGCGTTCCGTCTGCTCGATCGTGTAATTTAACGACAAAATTCTCTGTCGGCTCGAGTTTATATGTTTGCAATCCATTTGAGCCCACATCAGGATCTACTGCCCGGTCCAATATGAATTTAGCCCCACTCACCGCGGATTCGCCGATCTTGAACTTGACGTCGCTCTTCTCAAAAGACGGAGGGTTATCATTTACGTCTGTGATCTCGATCGTTACACTGTAAAATTCCATCGGATTCTCTAATATAATCTGAAAATGCAACGCGCAGGGAGTCGTCTGCCCGCAGAGGGTCTCTCTGTCGATCCTTTCTCTGATGAGGAGGACTCCTCTTTCATTGTTCAGCTCAATATATTCGCCGCTGTCTCGAGTGAAAATTCGAGCTTTACCCGATTTGAGTCTTTTTACGTTTAAGCCGAAATCCTTTGCCATATTGCCCACGAGAGAGCCTTTAGGCATTTCTTCAGGGATGGAGTAGCTGACCTGTCCGAGCACCGAGCTGACAAAGAGAACCCAGAAAAACACAAGTACTTGCCCTCTCATTCTTCTGACCGTTGGTATCCCAGGATAAACCATGGATTTGTGATTTTTGTCGATCGTATTTTTTGTCAAAGTCGATTTCAAAGCATAATTCCAACACGAAACGTATTCCTTGTTGTATATCTCCGGTTAGTTCTCGGCGATGTGAGGCGCGTCCCTTTCTTTCTCTCTCGAAAATGAAGACAGGAAAGGAGGTGTACTGAGTTTACCGCAGGATAAATAAAATACAGGCTGGTCAACAGCGGCACTCGGAGTTCAAACGGTTAAATAGCAAGCATGAAAAATGTGCTATAATAATAAAATTCAAGTGTTCAGATTATACAACAGCAGTTTGAAGCACACAGAACATTGTTTTTTTATAATTAAAAAAGCTCGTTGATCAGAATATGAGAAGCAATTTTCAGTAATTAGTTCTTATGAAAATGAAATTGCGCTGAACAAGTCGCTGTCCAAGGTGCTAAAAAGAGAAAGTTGATTTAAAGCTGGATTTCAACCTAGGAAAAATGCTAGAAAATTCTAACCTCGAAAGGAGAGTCTGGTTGATCCAGGATGTTCTTCTCACATTGTATCCGCTGCATCGTCCCTGTAGAACTGGGCTCCATAATCAGCACGTTCTGACTACCAGCTCTGCCGAATTTACAGTCACTCTTCCTGGAGTCAGTCGTCCTGCATGTATCGTAATTGTACACGTGTTGCAGAGTCCCTGTCCCCAAAGTGTCTGAGTAACGTGGTGGATAATATGGAATCACAGGGAGACCGGAGTGATACAGGACGCGAGACTGTCTCCATCTGTAGATCTTCACCGATATAATAACCACGACACAGGTGATGAAGAGGAAGGAGACTACAGCCAAAGCCAGCACCAAGTAAAAAGTCAGCTGCTCATTGTTCTCTTTGTCGTGTGTAAAGTCAGTGAACTCCGACACTTCAGGGAAGCTGTCCGCCACCACCACGTTAACAATGACTGTAGCTGAACGAGAGGGCTGTCCGTTGTCCTCCACTATAACAGTCAGTCTCTGTTTCACAGCATCTTTATCAGACACTTGGCGGATGGTTCTGATTTCTCCGTTCTGTAAGCCCACTTCAAACAGCGCCCTGTCTGTGGCTTTCTGCAGTTTATAGGAGAGCCAGGCATTCTGTCCAGAGTCCACATCCACAGCCACCACTTTAGTCACCAGATAGCCCACATCTGCTGAACGAGGCACCATCTCATGCACCAGAGAACCACCAGTCTGGACCGGGTACAGAACCTGAGGAGGGTTGTCATTCTGGTCCTGGATCAGTATCTTCACAGTCACGTTACTACTGAGTGGAGGGGAGCCTCCATCCTGCGCTTTTACGCGGAACTGGAAGTCTTTGATCTGCTCGTAGTCAAAAGAGCGCACTGCATGGATGACTCCACTATCAGCACTAACGGACACATACGAGGAGACCGGCACTCCGTTAACGGAGGACTCCTCCAGGATGTAAGAAACACGGGCATTCTGGTTCCAGTCAGCATCTCTAGCTTTCACGGTGAACACAGAGAGACCTGGTATGTTGTTTTCCACAATGTAGGCCTCATATGAGCTCCTCTCAAAGTCAGGCGCGTTATCGTTGACGTCAGAGATCTGTAAGGTGAGAGTGACGCAGCTGGAGAGAGAGGGCACTCCCTCATCAGAGCAGCTCACTGTTATATTATACTCAGAGGCTCTCTCTCGGTCTAATTCATTGTCTGTCACTAAAGTATAAAAATTATTGGTTGTAGTTTTTATCGCAAACGGAATATTATCATTTAGTGAGCATTGAACGTGACCGTTTTCACCTGAATCTGCATCCTCAACATTTATCATTGTCACCACAGTGCCAGTTATAGCATCTTCTGATATCACATTTGATTTAGACATTATATGAATGTCAGGCTTGTTATCATTCACATCTAATATATTCATTATCACCTTACACGAACCAGTTAGTCCACCTCCATCAGTCGCCCTGATATTTATTTCAACGTTTCCAGACTTTTCATAGTCAAGTTTTCCATATAAAGCTATTTCACCACTTTCTTTATTCACTTCAAACATCCCACGAGCGTGATTTACGTTGCTTGAAATTGAATATGTTATTCTCCTATTAGAGCCACTATCTGCGTCTGTTGCGGTCACTGCGGCTACAACTGTTCCTCCTGCTGCGTTTTCTTTTATGGAGGCTTTATAAACAGGCTGCGTGAAAACAGGAGCATTATCATTAGCGTCCAACACATTAATAATCATCTGCATTGTTCCTGTCATCTGTGGATCGCCTCCGTCCACTGCTGTAAGAACAAGAGCTAAACGATCGTTTTTCTCTCTATCCAGCGGCTTGTGCAGAACCATTTCTACAATTTTGTTTGTATCTATTTGACTGTTCACCTTGAGAGAGAATGCATCCGTTGGGTTTAAGACGTATGTTTTTAAACCATTTTCGCCCACATCTATATCATAAGCTCTTTCTAGAATAAATGTCGTCCCAATTAGAGTCGACTCACTGATGTTGAAGTGCATGTTATTGGTCTCAAATGTTGGAGGATTATCATTCATGTCTGTTATTTCGATATTAATACTGTAAAATTCCATTGGATTCTCTAATATGATCTGAAAATGCAGAGCGCAGGGCGTCATCGGTCCGCAGAGCGCCTCCCTGTCGATCCTCTCTTTAATAAGGAGGACCCCCCTCTCTTTGTTCAGCTCAATGTATTCTGCGCTCTCCCGTGCAAAAATACGCGCCTTTCCGGATTTCAGTCGTTTGGTATCTAAACCCAAATCCCGAGCTATGTTACCAACGAATGAGCCTTTCGCCATTTCCTCAGGAACGGAGTAGCTGACCTGTCCCAGGGCTGAGCTGAGAGAGAGGACGGAGATGATCGTCAGTACTTGCCGTTTCATTGTCAAGCCACACATCGTCTTTGCTTTGAATCCCCTTATCCAAACCTTTACGTCCTCTTTTACGCGTGTTTAAGTGTAATGCCTTGGCAACAGAAAGTCTTCACAATCCCGTCAGAGAATAAAAAAAATGTAAATCCCGGTATATGTGCTCTCTCTGATCCACAACGCCCGAGTGCTTTATTCCATCTCCGCTTGTTGGTTCGTGCTCAAATATGCGGTGATGATGGGACGCACTAGATATCTGCTCTAAAACTGGTAGAGACTGGTCTACAGCGTCCCTTAGAGTTCAAATTCAAAACTACACTGGAAATGCTCACACCAACTTTAAGAATAAAAAAAAATAGAGAAGGCGTTCCCACGTGTGAGAAAAAGAATGACGTCAGTAAAAACAACCAAACCTACACAAGGTAGTAGCTTGTACTATCGATAATACGGCAATTGTTAGGTCTAACCTGTGTGGATTTGTTATTACTGCAACAGTTCATATTACTCATTGATAATATGCAAATTTAAAAGAGACAAACCAAGAGGGAATGTGACTGAAAGAGTGAGAGAAGGAGATATCATCAAAAACATTTGTACAAAATGTTGAGTTAATACTGTTAAACTTGGAGAAAGAAACTTGTCAATGAAAGACACCCAAACAAATACTAATAAAAAAAATGTTTAAAAATATCTAGTTACATCCTGCCTTGACTGATGGGAGACGGGATTGTGTCAAAAGAAGGAGTCTCTGTCCATGGTGCTGATTTCTGAAGGACCATTAACATCGACTATCAATGCATGAATTATAAATAATGAAAACTATTTTAAACTGAAAATAACCCAAAATGACCAACCTCTAAAGGAGAGTCTGGGTCATCCAAGATGCTCTTCTCTCTCTGTATCCGCTGCATTGTCCCTGTAGAACTGGGTTCCATTATCAGCACGTTCTGACCACCAGCTCCGCCGAATTTACAGTCACTCTTTCTGGAGTCAGTCGTCCTGCATGTATCGTAATTGTACACGTGTTGCAGAGTCCCTGTCCCCAAAGTGTCTGAGTAACGTGGTGGATAATATGGAATCACAGGGAGACCGGAGTGATACAGGACGCGAGACTGTCTCCATCTGTAGATCTTCACCGATATAATGACCACGACACAGGTGATGAAGAGGAAGGAGACTACAGCCAAAGCCAGCACCAAGTAAAAAGTCAGCTGCTCATTGTTCTCCTTGTCGTGTGTAAAGTCAGTGAACTCAGACACTTCAGGGAAGCTGTCCGCCACCACCACGTTAACAATGACTGTAGCTGAACGAGAGGGCTGTCCGTTGTCCTCCACTATAACAGTCAGTCTCTGTTTCACAGCATCTTTATCAGACACTTGGCGGATGGTTCTGATTTCTCCGTTCTGTAAGCCCACTTCAAACAGCGCCCTGTCTGTGGCTTTCTGCAGTTTATAGGAGAGCCAGGCATTCTGTCCAGAGTCCACATCCACAGCCACCACTTTAGTCACCAGATAGCCCACATCTGCTGAACGAGGCACCATCTCAGGCACCAGAGAACCACCAGTCTGGACCGGGTACAGAACCTGAGGAGGGTTGTCGTTCTGGTCCTGGATCAGTATTTTCACAGTCACGTTACTACTGAGTGGAGGGGAGCCTCCATCCTGCGCTTTGATACGGAACTGGAAGTCTTTGATCTGCTCGTAGTCAAAAGAGCGCACTGCGTGGATGACTCCACTATCAGCACTAACGGACACATACGAGGAGACCGGCACTCCGTTAACGGAGGAGTCCTCCAGGATGTAAGAAACACGGGCATTCTGGTTCCAGTCAGGGTCTCTAGCTTTCACGGTGAACACAGAGAGACCTGGTGTGTTGTTTTCTACAATGTAGGCCTCATATGAGCTCCTCTCAAAGACAGGCGCGTTATCGTTGACGTCAGAGATCTGTAAGGTGAGAGTGACGCTGCTGGAGAGGGAGGGCACTCCCTCATCAGAGCAGCTCACTGTTATATTATACTCAGAGGCTCTCTCTCGGTCTAATTCACTGTCAGTGACGAGGCTAAAGAATTTTTTCGACGTTGTTTTCATCATAAATGGCATACCATCCTTGATATAACATGTAACTTTGCCATTTTCTCCATAATCTGGATCCTCAACATTGAATATGGTCACTACAGTTCCTGGCTTTGAATTTTCTGATATTAAATTCGTCTTGGACATTATATTAATAGACGGGTGATTATCATTAGTGTCCGTCACATCAACGATCATTTTACAGGAATCTGTAAGCCCCCCATCATCACTAGCCTGGACGTGGATTTCATAGTGCTGCGCCTTTTCATAATCCAAATTCCCAGACAAAGCAACAACGCCATTTTCTGCGTCGATCTCAAACAGAGCAGGGACATCGTCCAGCGTATTTGTTATAGAATATGAAATCTTTCCATTTGCGCCCTGATCTGCATCTTCAGCACTAACGGTAGTCAGTACCGTCCCCTTAGGAGCATTCTCCGTGATCGTAACCTTGTACGTTTCTTGTGTAAATACCGGAGCATTATCATTAACATCTAATACCGTTATTTCCACTCGCATTGTTCCCGACAGCTGAGGGTCTCCCCCGTCATGAGCTGTGAGGGTTAAAGAAAGATGCTCCTGCGCCTCTCTGTCTAAATGTTTCTGCAAAACCATCTCCACCTTTTTGCTCCCATCGTGCTGATTTTGGAGCTTTAGATGAAAGCTATCTGCAGGTTCTAGCGAATAACCCTGCAGTCCGTTCACACCCACATCCAGATCCATTGCCCTCTCTAGAACGAATTTAGCTCCGATAACGGCAGACTCACTAATCCTAAATTTCATCAGACCTTTTTTGAAGCTGGGTGAGTTATCGTTAATATCATTTATCTCCACTGTAACCGTGTAGAATTCAATCGGTTCTTCTAGCGTGATCTGAAGATGTAAAGCGCACGGTGTTGTCTGCCCGCAGAGCACCTCTCTGTCGATTCTCTCCTTCACAAGCAGGAGTCCTCTGTCTTTACTCAGCTCGATATATTCGGCATTGTCTCCTGTATATATCCGAGCTCTACCAGCCTTCAGTCTTTTCACGTCTAACCCTAAATCCTGCGCTATATTACCGACTAGAGAGCCTTTGGACATTTCCTCGGGAATGGAGTAACTGACCTGCCCGTACACGGAGCTGAGAGAAATCATTGTCATAAACGATAGCACTTGCCGCTTCATTGTCCAATCCGACAATTTCAGAAAAATGGTCGACAAGTAAAGGTATATTCCAGAAAAAATAATCCTCGTTCGACTGGAGACCAGAACCTTTTTCTCGGATATCTCTTGCTTTCTGCCACGATGCTCGTGTGCTGCGTGTGTCTCTCTTTCTTTCTTTGACATACTGTTTTAAACGATGGTGATAAAGCTCTACACTGGCCAACAGCGGCCCTAAGAGTCCAAATACAAGCACTACAGAATCCGGCACTGTGCCACACGAGGTGCACTATTAAAGAATGCATTCTCTTTTAGCAGTGGCGGATTTAAGTATTTTACGATAAAGTATTATGAATAATTAAAAAAAAGCAATATCATGAAAATAAAGTAGTATTTTTTAGAAGAAAAACTACGACCCCCCCCCCCAAACAAAAGCAGGCTGATGCTACAAAAGACAAACCTACAGTATCAGCATCTTCTGCTCCTCAGATCCGAACAGTTCCTTCCAAGTGTGACCGGTTCTTTTTCGGAACAAACCCAGTGTCTTTCTTAGAGTTTTCAAAGATACTTTTCTGATGCCTACGGTCATGTTGTGTTTATGTGCCAAAAGACCTAATATGTATATTTTTGTTATACCTATATTAATATAGAGCCAGACAAGATGCTCCACGTTCCTCATTTTGTCTCAAGCGTGACATAAAGGGGAAGGAATGCAGGCAGCTGAGCCTTTTGTTTTGTTATAGGTGGGTAAAGGTTGATCAAAATCAAGATTTTAATGATGGCCATATATTTTTCTGCAACTCTTGCTTTTAATCACACAAGTTCAGCTCACAAGATGATAACTTGAAATTATTCAATTAACAATCCATTGAAATTATGAAGACAATTGCAGGTCCTGCTCGTAGAAGATCATACCTGTCACATGAGAGCTTCACAAACCACTAGACTCTTTTATGATAACTCAACAAAAGAATACGACACAATGAGAGAAATTTACTGTGCGAATAACTGAAACATGGAACAATAAATCAAGGATCAACCAAATAATGGCATTCTGGAGGGGGTGCACATGTAATGCAACTCTTATCTACACAGACTTTAGAACCAAACCCTAAGAACATAAAGTACTCGAATAATAGAAAACGTTTCTGAAAATAAGAAATTAGTAGACATGGTAGTACAGATTCCTCAAATTTGAATAAAGTGTTTTGAAGGCATTGGGCAGAACTCTTGCCCTGTTAGACGGACGCAATGGCCCTTTCTGGCTGGCGCTGTCCATGACTGTGGTGCTGAATCCCACAACGATATGCAGTAGTTAGCAAACGCAATGGGTTTGATTATAAACGATGTGAGAACTCTTCCCTATGCAAATTTACAAATAACTGATACTCTTTCAGGTGAACGTTAATCAAAATTAGAAAAATATCCACACGTTACACATGCCTTGATCAAATATTGTTTAAAATATATAAATATGGAGATGAATCAGAGTGTAGAAATCCTATAAACTATTAAATCAGGTTTTGTTTATTAAAATACCATAAGTTTATTTTTTAAATGAACTCCAGATCCAAGAAGGCAGAAGATATTGTGTTTAAATTAGACTACTTAAAAAATCGGGAGGGGGGGAATTATTCGTAAGGGGTTTTCAATGATTTTGTTTGTGTTTGCTTGTTTGTTTGTGATTCAGTTTTGATTCAATAATACAGCCAGCACAATATCCCCTGTTTAAATCACTCAAATCCTTATACTTGTCAATTAATCATGGTTCAACACCTAAATATCAAGGAAAAACGTTGTAAAACTTGCTGCTTGATAGAACATATTTACAGTAACAGGTGTCAAATCTGTCAGTAGATTGAACGTTATGGCAGATGGGTGTTTGCTGCATTAAAAGGTGTAAAACAAACTTTAAGTCATACTATAGGACAAACCTCTAAAGGAGAGTCTGGATCATCTAGGATGCTCTTCTCACTCTGCATCCGCTGCATCGTCCCTGTAGAACTGGGTTCCATTATCAGCACGTTCTGACTGCCAGCTCTTCCGAACCTATAGTCAGTCTTTCTGGAGTCAGTCGTCCTGCACGTCTCGTAATTGTACACGTGTTGGAGAGTCCCTGTCCCCAAAGTGTCTGAGTAACGTGGTGGATAATATGGAATCACAGGGAGACCGGAGTGATACAGGACGCGAGACTGTCTCCATCTGTAGATCTTCACCGATAAAATAACCACGACACAGGTGATGAAGAGGAAGGAGACTACAGCCAAAGCCAGCACTAAGTAAAAAGTCAGCTGCTCATTGTTCTCCTTGTCGTGTGTAAAGTCAGTGAACTCCGACACTTCAGGGAAGCTGTCCGCCACCACCACGTTAACAATGACCGTAGCTGAACGAGAGGGCTGTCCGTTGTCCTCCACTATAACAGTCAGTCTCTGTTTCACAGCATCTTTATCAGACACTTGGCGGATGGTTCTGATTTCTCCGTTCTGTAAGCCCACTTTAAACAGAGCCCTGTCTGTGGCTTTCTGCAGTTTATAGGAGAGCCAGGCATTCTGTCCAGAGTCCACATCCACAGCCACCACTTTAGTCACCAGATAGCCCACTTCTGCTGAACGAGGCACCATCTCAGGCACCAGAGAACCACCAGTCTGGACCGGGTACAGAACCTGAGGAGGGTTGTCGTTCTGATCCTGGATCAGTATCTTCACAGTCACGTTACTACTGAGTGGAGGGGAGCCTCCATCCTGAGCTTTTACGTGGAACTGGAAGTCTTTGATCTGCTCGTAGTCAAAAGAGCGCACTGCATGGATGACTCCACTATCAGCACTAACGGACACATACGAGGAGACCGGCACTCCGTTGACGGAGGAGTCCTCCAGGATGTAAGAAACACGGGCATTCTGGTTCCAGTCATCGTCTCTAGCTTTCACGGTGAATACAGAGAGACCTGGTGTGTTGTTTTCTACAATGTAGGCCTCATATGAGCTCCTCTCAAAGACAGGCGCGTTATCGTTGACGTCAGAGATCTGTAAGGTGAGAGTGACGCTGCTGGAGAGGGAGGGCACTCCCTCATCAGAGCAGCTCACTGTTATATTATAATTAGACTCGATCTCTCTGTCTAAATTCATCTCTGTAACTAACGTATAAAACCCATTCATTGTGTTTTGTATTTTGAAAGGAATTTGATCATTATTCATTTTACACTTCACTTCTCCGTTCCCCTCAGAGTCGGGGTCATTCACGCTCAGCATAGCAATAACAGTATCAGGAGAAGAGTCTTCTAGAATGCTGTCTGATTTGGAGAGTATTTTTAACTGAGGACTGTTGTCATTGATGTCGATGATATTAATGATGATCTTACTAGAATCGGAGAGTCCTCCATTATCTATTGCTTCAATATCAATTTGGAGGATCTTTGTTTTTTCATAATCAATCTCTCCGATCAAGACAACCTCTCCTGTTTTTCTATCCATCTGAAATAAATCCGATAATCGACGTTTACTATTTGATATTGCGTATGATATTTCTCCATTTGTGCCCGCATCTTTGTCAGCTGCACTTACAATTATAACACTGGTCCCCCTCGGGGAATTCTCGGTTAATGATGCCTTATATACCGATTGACTGAAAACAGGCGCATTGTCGTTTACATCTAACACATTAACAATTATTTGCATCGTTCCTGACAAACGGGGCCGTCCGCCATCTAAAGCCGTTAATAATAATGATATCTGCTCCTCTTGTTCTCGATCTAAAGGCTTCTGCAGAATCATTTCGACCTTTTTATCTCCGTCCGCTTGGTTCTCTATTTTCAGAGCAAAATTATTTGTAGGAGTGAGAGAATAACCTTGGATATTATTTGCACCGATATCAGAATCGATTGCCTTCGCCAGGACGAATTTTGACCCAATAACCGCCGATTCGCTGATTTCAAAACGTTTCTCGCTCGATGCAAAGCTGGGAGCGTTGTCGTTTATGTCTACGATTTCAATTGTTATGCGGAACAATTCCATTGGGTTTTCCAGAATCATCTGCAGATGCAATGCGCAGGGCGTCGTTTCTCCGCACAGCGTTTCTCTGTCGATCCTCTCTTTGACCAGGAGGAAACCCGTCTCTCTGTTCAGCTCCGTGTACTCTGCATTGTCTCCTGAATGAAGACGCGCTCTGCCCGATTTTAACCTTTTAAAATCTAAACCTAAATCCTGAGCTAAATTACAGACTAATGAGCCTTTTTCCATTTCCTCGGGAACGGAGTAGCTGACATGCCCGAACACCGATGGGAGAAATAAGACGAGGGTTATCAGCAGTACTTGCCGTAGCGCTGTTCCGTCGATGTTCTCCATTGACTTTGTATTAGTAAATACGTAATCCATACGAGCAAAAAGGTCAAAATTCCCAACCGTGTATCACGGAAATGATGGAGAAAAGACAATCAGTGTTCCACGTCCGTGCGCAGATTTCCGTTTAAGCCCAGGCAGCAGTGCGTGCTTGTTTTATTGTCTAGAATATCACAATCTTAGAGGGCGGTGCAGCTTCTAGTACGATCTTAGACTGCCACTCTCTGGTCAATAGTGGCCCTTTCTGTTCATCACAGCAAAGAGCAAAGGATAGGAAAATATGGATGAGAAGAGTATTTGTTTATGGGAGAAAAGAGTTACAATAATTCTATTATATAACCTCGTCTTTGAAAAACCTATTTGAACGTGTCGGTTAAATGTATCACGATTTAATATTGACAATCAAAGATCACTATAAGAAATAGTATCATGCTATACATTATTGAACATATTAAACTATAACTATTTAATGGACGTTACATAAATGAAATAATAAAGCATAGGGGCCAAACCACACCTAATTAAATTACTAAAGTAGGTCAAGATTTTTTTCTATAATTGCTAATCACGTGCAGTCGAGGGTTTGAGTCATATTCCAGCTCGTCAGTACATCATATGGAGACAAACGACCATTAACTATTACATCCACTCATAAGTGAAATTTAGAGCCAAACCTCCCTTATTTGCCACGTTTTGCACCTGGGTGAACAATAAAGGCAAAAATGCAATATTCACACAGAAAGACGACAGTGCTAACCACCAGACATTAGAAAGTAAAAAAAATATCAAGATACACTTATAAGCATACACCATTATCATTCATTCAAAAGTTTTGATATTCACTTCAAGTATGGCAGTTCTAACCTCTAGAGGAGAGTCTGGTTGATCCAGGATGATCTTCTCACTCTGTATTCGCTTCATCGTCCCTGTAGAACTGGGTTCCATTATCAGCACGTTCTGACTACCAGCTCCGCCGAACTTACAGTCACTCTTTCTGGAGTCAGTTGTCCTGCATGTATCGTAATTGTACACGTGTTGGAGAGTCCCTGTCCCCAAAGTGTCTGAGTAACGTGGTGGATAATATGGAATCACAGGGAGACCGGAGTGATACAGGACGCGAGACTGTCTCCATCTGTAGATCTTCACCGATATAATAACCACGACACAGGTGATGAAGAGGAAGGAGACTACAGCCAAAGCCAGCACTAAGTAAAAAGTCAGCTGCTCATTGTTCTCCTTGTCGTATGTAAAGTCAGTGAACTCCGACACTTCAGGGAAGCTGTCCGCCACCACCACGTTAACAATGACTGTAGCTGAACGAGAGGGCTGTCCGTTGTCCTCCACTATGACAGTCAGTCTCTGTTTCACAGCATCTTTATCAGACACTTGGCGGATGGTTCTGATTTCTCCGTTCTGTAAGCCCACTTTAAACAGCGCCCTGTCTGTGGCTTTCTGCAGTTTATAGGAGAGCCAGGCATTCTGTCCAGAGTCCACATCAACAGCCACCACTTTAGTCACCAGATAGCCCACATCTGCTGAACGAGGCACCATCTCAGGCACCAGAGAACCACCGGTCTGGACCGGGTACAGAACCTGAGGAGGGTTGTCGTTCTGGTCCTGGATCAGTATCTTCACATTCACGTTACTACTGAGTGGAGGGGAGCCTCCATCCTGCGCTTTGACCCGGAACTGGAAATCTTTGATCTGCTCGTAGTCAAAAGAGCGCACTGCATGGATGACTCCACTATCAGCACTAACGGACACATACGAGGAGACCGGCACTCCGTTAACGGAGGATTCCTCCAGGATGTAAGAAACACGGGCATTCTGGTTCCAGTCATCGTCTCTAGCTTTCACGGTGAACACAGAGAGACCTGGTGTGTTGTTTTCTACAATGTAGGCCTCATATGAGCTCCTCTCAAAGACAGGCGCGTTATCGTTGACGTCAGAGATCTGTAAGGTGAGAGTGACGCTGCTGGAGAGGGAGGGCACTCCCTCATCAGAGCAGCTCACTGTTATATTATACTCAGAGGCTCTCTCTCGGTCTAATTCACTGTCTGTCACCAAACTATAGAAATTATTTGTAGATGCTTTTAAAGTAAAAGGAATATTTTCGTTGATAAAACATCGAACGTCTCCATTTTCTCCTGAGTCTTTGTCCTCAACATTTATCATAGTAACGACTGTGTTCAGTTTGGCATCCTCTGATATCACGTTTGACTTTGACATTATGCCAATTTCAGGGTTATTATCATTCATATCTTGCACGTCAACAATTAATTTACACGAATCTGTGAGTCCTCCTTCGTCACTTGCTCGAAGATTTATTTGATAATTTCGCGAATCCTCAAAGTCAATACTTCCAATTAATGAAATTTCACCAGTTTCTTCGTCTACTTGAAATACTCCCCTGACGTCATCTAACGTATTTGCGATTGAATACGTTATTTTTCCGTTAAAGCCATGATCAGCATCCGAGGCTGTAACAGTAGCAACCACTGTACCTTTCGGTGAATTCTCGGTAACTGCAGTCTTGTATGTTGACTGTGTAAAAACTGGGGCATTATCATTAGCGTCTAAAACGGTGATGAAGATCAGCATTGTCCCTGACATCTGCGGCTCTCCTCCATCTACAGCCGTTAACACGAGAGAGATCTGCTCCTCCTTCTCTCTGTCTAAAGCCTTCTGGAGGATCATCTCGACATGTTTATTCCCATTAGCATTGTTTTGCAGTTTCAATGCAAAATTATCACTTGGTTTTAATTCGTATTTTTGCAGATCGTTTATTCCAACATCTAGATCGGCAGCGCTTTCCAGCATGAATTTCGCCCCGACAGTCGCGGACTCACTTATTTTAAATACCATTTGACTCTTTTCAAACGTCGGTGCATTATCATTAATGTCTGTGATCTGGATTGTAACGCTGTAAAATTCCATCGGGTTCTCCAGAATGATCTGAAAATGCAGAGCGCACGGCGTCGTCCGTCTGCAGAGCGCCTCCCTGTCGATTCTCTCTCTAACAAGGAGGACTCCTCTTTCTCTGTTCAGCTCGATGTACGCATCGCTGTCGCGGGTGTAAATACGAGCTTTACCGGATGCTAGACGTTTGGGCTGTAAACCTAAATCATGTGCTATATTACCGACTAAGGAGCCTTTGCTCATTTCCTCCGGAATAGTGTAGCTGATCTGCGCGCACACCGAGCCCGTAAAGAGGAGGCAGATGAAGAGCAGTACTTGCCTTGTCATTGTTCTATCCAGGATTATATCTGTACCGTGTACAGAATTAATATCCAATGAAAACGTCACCAATTCCAGTATCAAACATTAACTTGGCACCCATATAATCCACACAGCAGAAAAAAGGCAGATTTTAGCGTCTTCTTTCTAAATACTAAGAACGATTCGAGTGTCCGTGTTCCCCCCTCCGTTTTATTTTTCTTTATGGCGACAACATGGGAGGCACTGCAAAAATTCATCACATCCACATATCCACACTCTGGTGAACAGCGGCCCTAAGAGTTCACATGATAACACTGCAGAACAGTAGCAGACACGATGCCGTTATTCAGAAAACTACTGCCATAAAATCTGATTTCTTTATACTTAATCAAGGCGATCATTCGGTAAAGACGGTTAAGATAATTTGAATCCCACTCAAAACACCTTCAAAGTGATGGTTGGACATTCAATCTTTCAAAAAAAATGTAACTTATGTAACTTTGCAATTAATCATTTGAAATAATATAATGTGAACAATCTAAGGTCAAATGTACATTAGTATGACTGATACCAACAAGATACTGCCTATTTATATCACAACATGGATTTATTTATGCATGTAGTCCAGTGGGTGCATTTTCAATTTGATAATGAAGCATTCCCTGTTAAGAGTAAAGAACTGAGAGAAAAAAAAACATTCAAACTGAGATTCAAGCTCTAAGCAAAGGTTATAATAAGTGAAATGGCAACAAGATTTTGACCATGAACTATGTAATATATTTGAGAGTGATGAAATGGATAAGTTCGATTTCTATCCATAGTCCAATAGTTCTATTGAGTGTAAGACAATGGGAGTTTCATAACATTAAAAGCAACAACTGATTTTCACAAAAGTGAAAAAAGTGAGCGTATCTAAGTCAATTCATTGAAGCACCATGTTGCAATGAAGATTCATGTGAATTAAGAAAGTTATTGGTGATTCTTTACTCTCGACAACTATTTACAGCAAGTTACAGCAACAATTGCAAAACTTAGACGAAGCCTGTGAACTCTAACACTGCTGCAGCATTAAGAAGCGCTGTCCATGGTGCTAGATCAATGGTAACTCGAAATACACATCTCTATTTACTGAATGTGGTCTATTGTAGACAGGTGCAAAATGTCCTGAAAATAATACAGCAATATCAATGCTAGAACTTGAGTTGAAACACAACATTGTGATTGTTATATTTTTCTAACCTCTAGAGGAGAGTCTGGTTGATCCAGGATGATCTTCTCACTCTGTATCCGCTGCATCGTCCCTGTAGAACTGGGTTCCATTACCAGCACGTTCTGACTACCAGCTCTGCCGAACTTACAGTCACTCTTTCTGGAGTCAGTCGTCTTGCACGTCTCGTAATTGTACACGTGTTGGAGAGTCCCTGTCCCCAAAGTGTCTGAGTAACGTGGTGGATAATATGGAATCACAGGGAGACCGGAGTGATACAGGACGCGAGACTGTCTCCATCTGTAGATCTTCACCGATATAATAACCACGACACAGGTGATGAAGAGGAAGGAGACCACAGCCAAAGCCAGCACCAAGTAAAAAGTCAGCTGCTCATTGTTCTCCTTGTCGTGTGTAAAGTCAGTGAACTCCGACACTTCAGGGAAGCTGTCCGCCACCACCACGTTAACAATGACTGTAGCTGAACGAGAGGGCTGTCCGTTGTCCTCCACTATAACAGTCAGTCTCTGTTTCACAGCATCTTTATCAGACACTTGGCGGATGGTTCTGATTTCTCCGTTCTGTAAGCCCACTTCAAACAGCGCCCTGTCTGTGGCTTTCTGCAGTTTATAGGAGAGCCAGGCATTCTGTCCAGAGTCCACATCCACAGCCACCACTTTAGTCACCAGATAGCCCACATCTGCTGAACGAGGCACCATCTCAGGCACCAGAGAGCCACCAGTCTGAACCGGGTACAGAACCTGAGGCGGGTTGTCGTTCTGGTCCTGGATCAGTATTTTCACAGTCACGTTACTACTGAGTGGAGGGGAGCCTCCATCCTGCGCTTTGACGTGGAACTGGAAGTCTTTGATCTGCTCGTAGTCAAAAGAGCGCACTGCATGGATGACTCCACTATCAGCACTAACGGACACATAGGAGGAGACCGGCACTCCGTTAACGGAGGAGTCCTCCAGGATGTAAGAAACACGGGCATTCTGGTTCCAGTCAGGGTCTCTAGCTTTCACGGTGAACACAGAGAGACCTGGTGTGTTGTTTTCTACAATGTAGGCCTCATATGAGCTCCTCTCAAAGACAGGCGCGTTATCGTTGACGTCAGAGATCTGTAAGGTGAGAGTGACGCTGCTGGAGAGGGAGGGCACTCCCTCATCAGAGCAGCTCACTGTTATATTATACTCAGACGCTCTCTCTCGGTCTAATTCACTGTCTGTCACCAAACTATAGAAATTATTTGTAGATGCTTTTAAAGTGAAAGGAATATTTTCGTTGATAAAACATTGAACATCTCCATTTTCTCTTGAGTCTTTGTCCTCAACATTTATCATAGTAACGACTGTGTTCAGTTTGGCATCCTCTGATATCACGTTTGACTTTGACATTATATTAATTTCAGGCTTATTGTCATTTATATCTTGCACATCAACAATTAATTTACATGAATCTGTGAGTCCTCCGTCGTCACTTGCTCGTACATTTATCTCAAAATGTCTAGACTTTTCAAAATCAATTTCGCCAATTAACGATATTTGTCCATTTTTTCTATTCACCTGAAATATTTTCCTGACATTGTCCAACATATTTGTGATTGAATATGATATTTTTGCGTTAGAACCCTGATCCGCATCTGAGGCTGTAACAGTAGCAACCACTGTACCTTTCGGTGAATTCTCGGTAACTGCAGTCTTGTATGTTGACTGTGTAAAAACTGGGGCATTATCATTAGCGTCTAAAACGGTGATGACGATCAGCATTGTCCCTGACATCTGCGGCTCTCCTCCATCCACAGCCGTTAACACGAGAGATACGTGCTCCTCTTTTTCCCTGTCTAAAGATTTTTTAAGCATCATCTCAACATTTTTAGTCCCATGAGCATTACTGTTCACCTTCAGAGCAAAATTATTAGTTGGATTTAATTCGTAAGATTGAAGATCATTTATTCCAACATCGAGATCCACCGCCCTTTCCAGCACAAATTTTGCCCCGACAGTCGCTGACTCACTGATGTTAAATTTAATTTCCCTGTCCCCAAATGCTGGCGCATTATCATTAATGTCTGTGATCTGGACAGTAACGGTGTAAAATTCCATGGGATTCTCTAGAATGATCTGAAAATGTAGCGCGCAGAGGTCCGTCTCGGTACACAGCACCTCCCTGTCGATTCTCTCTTTGACTAGGAGGACTCCTCTTTCTCTGTTCAGCTCCATGTATTCATCGCTGTTCCTCGTGTAGATTTTAGCCTTACCTGCTATAAAACGTTTGATTTCCAAACCTAAGTCTTGTGCTATATTCCCCACTAAAGAGCCTTTCGCCATTTCCTCCGGAATAGAGTAGCTGACCTGCGCAAACACTACGTCGATGGAGAGGAGAGAGACGAAGAAGAGGACTCGCCGATTCATTGTTCTCTTCGATTCTTTCCACGGAGGATCCACGGTCTATTTACATCCAAGAAAATACGAGAACATCCAAAATAGAATTTCAAATGAAGGAATACTTCATCCAGTAATGTGAAGATCTCCTTCCGGTATGGCAATAGGTTTTATTCCGTCGTAAAATCCTCCACAAACAGAAATATCCGTCCGTTGCGCGTCGTGTCTCTCTGTATTGTGTGGAGATTGCTGGTAGGAACTGAGACAAATCTGCTCTCGTACAGCAACACTATGGTCAACAGCGGCCCTAAGAGTCTAGATTATAAAACTGCAGATCATCAACTAAAATCTACCTCAGACCATGTTTTCTATATTATATGATAAATGTTTCCCAACATCACTATAATTGTATTGAGTGTAAAATTGTTGTCATTATCATTCTTGTTCTAGTTTGGTTTTTTATTACTATTCCTCTTAAAATTTCTATCATTCCTAAATTAATTGTCGTATTTAAGTACTTTCTGGTGATATTTGTCTTTTGATCTCTACAGTGTGTCCTGGGTGTTTTCTTTTCTTTGTGTGTAAGAACCTAGCATTTTATTTTCTTGCTTTGTGTCTACTCTCTTTACCTTACAACCCCCCCCCCCCTCGGGGACAAATGGACAAATAAAGTTTAGTGGATTTTGAATTATTTGGCATTGAAAAGCTCATTCAGAGGAGAGTAGATGAATGGGATTGATATGTCTCAAGTTGTAAACATATCTTGCAGAATCAATCGGGGTGAGTGAATAAAGACCCAATCAAAGGTCCGAAAATGGAAAAATACATCATATTGTCTGATAGAGCTAAATATGAATGAAGAACAGAGAAAGAGACTGATATAAAAACTAAAATCCAAGGTCTGAAAATAAAAACACATGTGGCCTAATAAAGACAATGAGCCGGTGGAAAATAACTGAATGTGTGCCGATTCCCCACCAATAGTTTGAATAAGGTTATGCTACAGGACAGACAAATCTGTGAATCACTTCGACAACATTCAATAACAAATAATTATTCAATATTTTTACTGACTTTTATATAGTTACTACTACTGCTACTAAAAATAACAAATGCTCTTTTGACTCTTTTTACGAAGATACGACTGTGTCATACAAGGACCCTATGTGGGGTAAATAAAAATCAAATAAATGCAAAATGGCTGAAAAAGTAACTACTGGAGCGCAAAATCATCCCAGATCCCTTGAAAGCTGCGAGTCCACGTTTACAAAAAGTTGCTGTATTTGATAATGAAAAAAGTTAGACAAGTTTTAATCATTATACTATTATCAATTGATATAAAGCGGCTTGAGCTGCGCATTTAACATAATTCTGTTACAGAATGTATATTAGTTTAATGATACATCATTCTTTCAATCAGTGTTAAGAGACAGTCTGGAAAAGGGTGTTGCTGTCTATGGTGCTGAAATGCGAGCAGCTGCTCGCTGTCCGATTAAACACTGAAGGACAAAACGATATGGTTCCGTGCATTAATACTAAACAATTGAAAATAAAAAATAATCACATGACATTATGAAAAGACAAAGCCAACCTCTAGAGGAGAGTCTGGTTGATCCAGGATGATCTTCTCACTCTGTATCCGCTGCATCGTCGCCACAGAATTGGGTTCCATTATCAGCACGTTCTGACTACCAACTCCGCCGAACTTACAGTCACTCTTTCTGGAGTCAGTTGTCCTGCATGTATCGTAATTGTACACGTGTTGGAGAGTCCCTGTCCCCAAAGTGTCTGAGTAACGTGGTGGATAATATGGAATCACAGGGAGACCGGAGTGATACAGGACGCGAGACTGTCTCCATCTGTAGATCTTCACCGATATAATAACCACGACACAGGTGATGAAGAGGAAGGAGACTACAGCCAAAGCCAGCACTAAGTAAAAAGTCAGCTGCTCATTGTTTTCCTTGTCGTGTGTAAAGTCAGTGAACTCCGACACTTCAGGGAAGCTGTCCGCCACCACCACGTTAACAATGACTGTAGCTGAACGAGAGGGCTGTCCGTTGTCCTCCACTATAACAGTCAGTCTCTGTTTCACAGCATCTTTATCAGACACTTGGCGGATGGTTCTGATTTCTCCGTTCTGTAAGCCCACTTCAAACAGCGCCCTGTCTGTGGCTTTCTGCAGTTTATAGGAGAGCCAGGCATTCTGTCCAGAGTCCACATCCACAGCCACCACTTTAGTCACCAGATAGCCCACATCTGCTGAACGAGGCACCATCTCAGGCACCAGAGAACCACCAGTCTGGACCGGGTACAGAACCTGAGGAGGGTTGTCGTTCTGGTCCTGGATCAGTATTTTCACAGTCACGTTACTACTGAGTGGAGGGGAGCCTCCATCCTGCGCTTTGATTCTGAACTGGAAGTCTTTGATCTGCTCGTAGTCAAAAGAGCGCACTGCATGGATGACTCCACTATCAGCACTAACGGACACATACGAGGAGACCGGCATTCCGTTAACGGAGGAGTCCTCCAGGATGTAGGAAACACGGGCATTCTGGTTCCAGTCAGGGTCTCTAGCTTTCACGGTGAATACAGAGAGACCTGGTGTGTTGTTTTCTACAATGTAGGCCTCATATGAGCTCCTCTCAAAGACAGGCGCGTTATCGTTGACGTCAGAGATCTGTAAGGTGAGAGTGACGCTGCTGGAGAGGGAGGGCACTCCCTCATCAGAGCAGCTCACTGTTATATTATACTCAGAGGCTCTCTCTCGGTCTAATTCACTGTCTGTCACCAAACTATAGAAATTATTTGTAGATGCTTTTAAAGCAAAAGGAATATTTTCATTGATAAAACATTGAACATCTCCATTTTCTCCTGAGTCCCTGTCCTCAACATTTATCATAGTAACGACTGTGTTCATTTTGGCATCCTCTGATATCACATTTGACTTCGACATTATATTAATTTTGGGACTGTTGTCATTTATATCTCTGACATCAACAATTAATTTACACGAATCTGTGAGTCCTCCATCGTCACTAGCTCGTAAATTTATTTGAAAATGTTTCGACTTCTCGAAATCAATGTCACCAATTAAAGTAACTTCGCCCTTTTCTGTGTTTATTTCAAATATTTTCCTGACATTATCCAACGTATTTGTGATTGAATATGTTATTTTGCCATTCGAGCCGTGATCAGCGTCTGAGGCTGTAACAGTAGCAACCAATGTCCCTTTCGGTGAATTCTCGGTAACTGCAGTCTTGTATGTTGACTGTGTAAAAACTGGGGCATTATCATTAACGTCTAAAACGGTGATGAAGATCAGCATTGTCCCTGACATCTGCGGCTCTCCTCCATCCACAGCCGTTAACACGAGAGAGATCTGCTCCTCCCTCTCCCTGTCTAAAGGCTTCTGGAGGATCATCTCGACGTTTTTACTCCCATCAGCATTATTTTGCAGTTTGAGAGCAAAATTATCAGTCGGTTTCAATTCGTATGATTTAAGATCATTAATTCCAACATCGAGATCTGCAGCGCTTTCTAGGACAAATTTCGCCCCGGTGACGGCGGACTCGCTTATCTTAAATTTCATCTCAGCCTTTTCAAACGTCGGTGCATTATCATTAATGTCTGTGATCTGGACAGTAACGGTGTAAAATTCCATGGGATTCTCCAGAATGATCTGAAAATGTAGCGCGCAGAGGTCCGTCTCAGTACACAGCACCTCCCTGTCGATTTTCTCTTTGACTAGGAGGACTCCTCTTTCTCTGTTCAGCTCCATGTACTCGTCGCTGTTACTGGTATAAATAAGAGCTTTACCAGAAACTAAACGTTTCTTTTGTAAACCTAAATCATCCGCTATATTACCGACTAAAGAGCCTTTCGCCATTTCCTCCGGTATTGTATATGTGACCTGTCCAATAACCAGGCCGAGAGAAAGGAGAAAGACAAACAACAGCACTTGCCTCTTCATTGTCTATTGTTCGGAAAAATCCCTCAATCAGGCGAAATATTCCTTCAAATAAAATCCAATCTAGTGTCAAACAGCAACGTTGCAGGTTTATAATCCGCACAGTGGAAAGATTTGTCGTCGTCCTACGATCCAATTTGAAACAAATCTAGAACATACGACCTTTTCCGTCGTGTTCTCTATTCATTATGGTGATTTTACAAGGGAGGTGCTGCTATAAACTCAGAGTCAGCCGCTCACGCGCTGGTCAACAGCGGCCCTTTGAGTCCAGAACACAAAATTGCAGAAACTCAGGATGCATTACTCAGACCAGAACATTGAGTTTTAGGACGGCATACATTAAAGAGAAGGTGCAGAAATTGAGTAGGATCTTCAATAACGGTGACTTCAAAGAGTGTATAGCGCTGGTTGCTTATTTGTTTTCGTTAATACAAGTTTATTAAATAATATGTCCATGTAAATAAAATAAAAAATAAACCACAATTGACTGAATGTATGAATGAGCGGACCGCGTTTAACATCTGACCCTTGGGACCCTGCGAGGAAACCAGTTCAGTGATGAAGTGTCGCTGTCCACAGTGCTGAAACTGTGAACGGTTTCTAACAATAACTAACAACTGATGCGTTTACCTCTTAAAATCCAAACACTTAAGTTCCGGTACCTTCATATCATTAATGCTTGATGTATTTACTGAGGATTCAGTTAATACATACGACGCCTCATGTCAATCAACGCTAAAAAAATATATTTAAAAATTAGTAAATTGAAACAGATTGATAATCAGTCAAATTCTAATAGCAGAAATATTTGACAGACACCATGATAAGTTAAAGATAAAGGAAGATAAAATTCAGACATAATTATATGTTTTAAATAGATGTGTTTGCATTATGGAACTATAAAACACATGTATAGAGATACCTTTATAGATTTGAAGGTTTTTTAAAATTGCCATAACATTAAAAGCACAACCGTGCTTTCAAAACAATCTGTAAATAAGTTCAAAGCAGTCCAATTGTTGACTTTAGCTGGATATTAACAAATAGCAAATGCAAAGGGGAAGTAGGCACAGAAACAAAGCTTCTTAACCAACCTCTAGAGAGTCTGGTTGATCCAGCATGATCTTCTCGCTCTGCATCCGCTGCATCGTCCCTGTAGAACTGGGTTCCATTATCAGCACGTTCTGACTACCAGCTCTTCCGAACTTACAGTCACTCTTCCTGGAGTCAGTCGTCCTGCACGTCTCGTAATTGTACACGTGTTGGAGAGTCCCTGTCCCCAAAGTGTCTGAGTAACGTGGTGGATAATATGGAATCACAGGGAGACCGGAGTGATACAGGACGCGGGACTGTCTCCATCTGTAGATCTTCACCGATATAATAACCACGACACAGGTGATGAAGAGGAAGGAGACCACAGCCAAAGCCAGCACCAAGAAAAAAGTCAGCTGCTCATTGTTCTCCTTGTCGTGTGTAAAGTCAGTGAACTCCGACACTTCAGGGAAGCTGTCCGCCACCACCACGTTAACAATGACTGTAGCTGAACGAGAGGGCTGTCCGTTGTCCTCCACTATAACAGTCAGTCTCTGTTTCACAGCATCTTTATCAGACACTTGGCGGATGGTTCTGATTTCTCCGTTCTGTAAACCCACTTCAAACAGCGCCCTGTCTGTGGCTTTCTGCAGTTTATAGGAGAGCCAGGCATTCTGTCCAGAGTCCACATCCACAGCCACCACTTTAGTCACCAGATAGCCCACATCTGCTGAACGAGGCACCATCTCAGGCACCAGAGAGCCACCAGTCTGGACCGGGTACAGAACCTGAGGGGGGTTATCGTTCTGGTCCTGGATCAGTATCTTCACAGTCACGTTACTACTGAGTGGAGGGGAGCCTCCATCCTGAGCTTTGACGCGGAACTGGAAGTCTTTGATCTGCTCGTAGTCAAAAGAGCGCACTGCATGGATGACTCCACTATCAGTACTAACGGACACATACGAGGAGACCGTCACTCCGTTAACGGAGGAGTCCTCCAGGAGGAAAGAAACACGGGCATTCTGGTTCCAGTCATCGTCTCTAGCTTTCACGGTGAAGACGAAGAGACCTGGTGTGTTGTTTTCTACAATGTAGGCTTCATATGAGCTCCTCTCAAAGACAGGCGCGTTATCGTTGACGTCAGAGATCTGTAAGGTGAGAGTGACGCTGCTGGAGAGGGAGGGCACTCCCTCATCAGAGCAGCTCACTGTTATATTATACTCAGAGGCTCTCTCTCGGTCTAATTCACTGTCTGTCACCAAACTATAGAAATTATTTGTAGATGCTTTTAAAGTGAAAGGAATATTTTCATTGATAAAACATTGAACATCTCCATTTTCTCCTGAGTCTTTGTCCTCAACATTTATCATAGTAACGACTGTGTTCAGTTTAGCATCCTCTGATATCACGTTTGACTTCGACATTATATTAATTTGAGGCTCATTGTCATTTATATCTTGAACTTCCACGATCAACTTAGAAGAATCTGTGAGTCCTCCGTCGTCACTTGCACGTAAATTTATTTCAAAATGCCTCGATTTTTCAAAATCAATGTCTCCAATCAACGAAATTTGACCGGTTCTCCTATTCACCCCAAATGCTTGCCTGACGTCATCTAATGTATTTGTGAATGAATATGTTATTTTGCCATTCGAGCCGTGATCAGCATCTGAGGCTGTAACAGTAGCAACCACTGTACCTTTCGGTGAATTCTCGGTAACTGCAGTCTTGTATGTTGACTCTGTAAAAACTGGGGCATTATCATTAACGTCTAAAACAGTGATGAAGATCAGCATTGTCCCTGACATCTGCGGCTCTCCTCCATCTACAGCCGTTAACACGAGAGAGATCTGCTCCTCCCTCTCTCTGTCTAAAGCCTTCTGGAGGATCATTTCGATGTTTTTATTACCATTAGCGTCACTTTGTATTTTCAAGTCAAAATTATTAGTTGGTTTTAATTCGTATGTTTTCAGATCGTTCATTCCAACATCGAGATCCACCGCCCTTTCCAGCACAAATTTCGCTCCAAGAGTCGCTGACTCGCTGATGTTAAATCTAATTTCCCTTTCCTTAAACGTCGGTGCATTATCATTAATGTCTGTGATCTGGATTGTAACGCTGTAAAATTCCATCGGGTTCTCCAGAATGATCTGAAAATGCAGAGCGCACGGCGTCGTCCGTCTGCAGAGCGCCTCCCTGTCGATTATCTCTCTAACAAGGAGGACTCCTCTTTCTCTGTTCAGCTCGATGTAGTCATCACTGTCTCGGGTATAAATACGAGCTTTACCGGAAACCAAACGTTTCTTCTGTAAACCCAAATCATCTGCTATATTACCGACTAAAGAGCCTTTCGCCATTTCCTCCGGTATTGTATATGTGACCTGTCCAATCACAGAGCCGATAGAAAGGAGAAAGACAAACAACAGCACTTGCCTCTTCATTGTCTATTGTTCAGAAAAATCCCTCAATCAGGCGAAATATTCCATCAAGAAAATCCACTCTCGTGTCAAAGA
This sequence comes from Lophius americanus, assembly GCA_037951165.1. NCBI lineage: Eukaryota > Metazoa > Chordata > Actinopteri > Lophiiformes > Lophiidae > Lophius > Lophius americanus. The sequence goes on from JBBDHG010000303.1 coordinate 432,892, forward strand.
TCAACGTCGCAGCTTTACAATCCGCACAGTGGAAAGATTTGTCGTCGTCGTATGATCCAATATGAAACCGATCTAGAACATACGACCCTTTCCGTCGTGTTCTCTAGTCATTATGGTGATTTTACAAGGGAGGTGCTGCTATAAACTCAGAGTCAGCCGTTCACGCGCTGGTCAACAGCGGCCCTTTGAGTCCAGAACACAAAATTGCAGAAACTCAGGATGCATTACTCAGACCAGAAGATGAAATATAAGGAACATTTTAAAAAGTTGCCGAAAATGTGTTGAGGCTCTTCCTTAATGGTGACTTCAAACGAGTTTAAGGTTCTGATTTCTCATTTTTGGACATCAACTATGTGTCCATGTGAAAGAAACAGAGAAAAACCAGCAACCCTTCCTTTTGTAGTTTACTAATTACTAGGTATTTATCCGGTATATATATATATATATATATGGTGATTATAATTATTTATTAGGTAAGTATGACGGACATGGTGATAATATCTATACAAATAAGGCTTCCGTTTACAGCACAGTTTATAATTACTATTACGTTATATTATCATGTTGTACTTTGTTATTTCAGAAGCTACATGATAAAAGTATGAGTTTATTTCATGGGACTGGAAAAATATATACTATTAATCTTAATTTCCCATACATTTATAGCTAAATTCCACGTGTTTCAGCTGAAGTATGTGTTTATGAATTCATTAGTATTAATACAATAATACATTATAATTTATCATAAATTTGCAGCATAAAAACCTAGTATTTCTGCTAAAATATATCTTTATTTACCAATTTTTAAGAGCGGTAATTACCTAATAAAACATTGTTATGACCGTATTTACTGTGTGAATACTGAGCAATTAGGGTACTGTAAAAAAGGAAAGGGTAACCCAAACACATACCAAAACTAAATAAATGCATGAACAACAAAAATAACTTGAAATAAAGTGACCCTTGGAACATGGAGGGGAAAAATAAATCTCAGTCCCCTAGAGTCGCTGTCCATAGTGCTGAATAGGAGAAAGATTTCTAAACGGCAACAAGGAACTAACTGAAAACTGATGAAGGTAGTTCTTTGAAAACCAAACATTAATATGGCCCAGATCTTTCTATTATTAATGTTGATCGTATTTATTAAGAATTCGGTAAATAAATTCACTTTAGTTCAGTTTTTACGTGAATTATATAAAACTATGTACAAATTGAAACGCATTGATATGAAGTCAAATACATACAAGAGATATATACGACCGACTCCTTGATAGGTTTTAGACAAAGGAAGAAAATGTTCGAAAATATATTGATTGAAAAAAGAAATGTTCTTTTATAGGATATATCTAGAGATTTCAATATAAATAAATAATGTTCCAATTACCATAACCCATTGCTTACTATTAAAAGCAAGGCGGTACCTTCAAAGTAATCAGGAAATAACTTCAATGCAATCCAAACATTCATATTAACCGGATGTTAACACACAGTAAATGCAAATGGGAGTTAGGTTTGGACATGAAGTTGTTTTGGGCATAACGAGATATCACGCAGAGTAACAATGAATTAAACTGAGCGGTAAAATAGAAAATTAACGCAGAGAGATAATGCTTTTTAACTAACCTCTAGAGGAGAGCCTGGTTCAACCAGGATGCTCTTCTCACTCTGTATCCGCTGCATCGTCCCTGTAGAACTGGGTTCCATTATCAGCATGTTCTGACCACCAGCTCCGCCGAACTTACAGTCACTCTTTCTGGAGTCAGTCGTCCTGCATGTATCGTAATTGTACACGTGTTGGAGAGTCCCTGTCCCCAAAGTGTCTGAGTAACGTGGTGGATAATAAGGAATCACAGGGAGACCGGAGTGATACAGGACGCGAGACTGTCTCCATCTGTAGATCTTCACCGATATAATAACCACGACACAGGTGATGAAGAGGAAGGAGACCACAGCCAAAGCCAGCACCAAGTAAAAAGTCAGCTGCTCATTGTTCTCCTTGTCGTGTGTAAAGTCAGTGAACTCCGACACTTCAGGGAAGCTGTCCGCCACCACCACGTTAACAATGACTGTAGCTGAACGAGAGGGCTGTCCGTTGTCCTCCACTATAACAGTCAGTCTCTGTTTCACAGCATCTTTATCAGACACTTGGCGGATGGTTCTGATTTCTCCGTTCTGTAAACCCACTTCAAACAGCGCCCTGTCTGTGGCTTTCTGCAGTTTATAGGAGAGCCAGGCATTCTGTCCAGAGTCCACATCCACAGCCACCACTTTAGTCACCAGATAGCCCACATCTGCTGAACGAGGCACCATCTCAGGGACCAGAGAACCACCAGTCTGGACCGGATACAGAACCTGAGGAGGGTTGTCGTTCTGATCCTGGATCAGTATCTTCACAGTCACGTTACTACAGAGTGGAGGGGAGCCTCCATCCTGCGCTTTGATGCGGAACTGGAAGTCTTTGATCTGCTCGTAGTCAAAAGAGCGCACTGCATGGATGACTCCACTATCAGCACTAACGGACACATACGAGGAGACCGGCAATCCGTTAACGGAGGAGTCCTCCAGGATGTAAGAAACACGGGCATTCTGGTTCCAGTCAGGGTCTCTAGCTTTCACGGTGAACACAGAGAGACCTGGTGTGTTGTTTTCTACAATGTAGGCCTCATATGAGCTCCTCTCAAAGACAGGCGCGTTATCGTTGACGTCAGAGATCTGTAAGGTGAGAGTGACGCTGCTGGAGAGGGAGGGCACTCCCTCATCAGAGCAGCTCACTGTTATATTATACTCAGAGGCTCTCTCTCGGTCTAATTCACTGTCTGTCACCAAACTATAGAAATTATTTGTAGATGTTTTAAGAGTGAAAGGAATATTTTCGTTGATAAAACATTGAACATCTCCATTTTCTCCTGAGTCATTGTCTTCAACATTTATCATAGTAACGACTGTGTGCAGTTTGGCATCCTCTGATATCACATTTGACTTCGACATTATATTAATTTCTGGCTTATTGTCATTTACGTCTTGTACATCAATGATTAACTTAGACGAACCTGTGAGTCCTCCATCGTCGCTTGCACTCAAATGTATTTGAAAATGTCTCGATTTTTCAAAATTAATCTCGCCAATTAAAGATACTTGTCCGTTTTCTTGATTTACTTCGAATATTTTCCTGACATTATCCAACGTATTTGTGATTGAATATGTTATTTTGCCATTCGAGCCGTGATCAGCATCTGAGGCTGTAACAGTAGCAACCACTGTACCTTTCGGTGAATTCTCGGTAACTGCAGTCTTGTATGTTGACTCTGTAAAAACTGGGGCATTATCATTAGCGTCTAAAACAGTGATGAAGATCAGCATTGTCCCTGACATCTGCGGCTCTCCTCCATCTACAGCCGTTAACACGAGAGAGATCTGCTCCTCCCTCTCTCTGTCTAAAGGCTTCTGGAGGATCATCTCGACAATCCTGTTCCCATCGGCGTTATTTTGTAATTCCAGAATAAAATTATCCTTTGGTTTCAATTCGTATGATTTAAGATCATTAATTCCGACATCAAGATCTTCAGCTCTTTCAAGGACAAATTTCGCCCCGGTGACGGCGGACTCGCTTATCTTAAATTTCATCTCAGCCTTTTCAAACGCCGGTGCATTATCATTAATGTCTGTGATCTGGACAGTAATGGTGTAAAATTCCATGGGATTCTCTAGAATTATCTGAAAATGTAGAGCGCAGAGGTCCGTCTCGGTACACAGCACCTCCCTGTCGATTCTCTCTTTGACTAGGAGGACTCCTCTTTCTCTGTTCAGCTCCACGTATTCATCGCTGTTCCTCGTATAGATTTTAGCCTTACCTGATATCAAACGTTTGATTTCCAAACCTAAGTCTTGTGCTATATTCCCCACTAAAGAGCCTTTCGCCATTTCCTCCGGAATAGAGTAGCTGACCTGCGCAAACACTGCGTCGATGGAGAGGAGAGAGACGAAGAAGAGGACTAGCCGATTCATTGTTCTCTGTGATTCTTTCCACGGAGGATCCACGGTCTATTACCATCCAAGAAAATGATTACAATCCCAACGTTGAATTTCAGAAGAACGATGATGTCATCCAGTGATTTGAATTGAATAGCAGTCGGGTAGAAATAATAATTTTTCTTTCGTCGAAAAATCCTCCACGACCAGAAATGTCCGTCCGCTAAGGTTCGTGTCTCTCTGTATTGTGTGGAGATTGCTGGTAGGAACTGAGACAAACCTGCTCTCATTCAGAAACACCCTGGTCAACAGCGGCCCTAAGAGTCCATATTCTAAAACTGCAGATAATCAACTAAAATCCATCACAGACAGACTCTTTTAAACAATTTGGGTATTTATCGATATCCAAACTATTGTCGTCATGATTGAACATAATTGAATAAAAGAGGGAGAACCTGAAACGAAAAACTGAAATAGAGGGAGGGACTTTAATAGAAAAGAGACAAAACTTGTGGATAAGCAAAAACGGTGCTGTTCATATAGCTCAGGAAGCTCAACTGAGTGAAGATCCTAGTTTCAATAAAGTGATCCTATAGCGCTGAAAAATCCGGGAATAACTTGGAAAACATTCTATATGACAAATAATAAATCCTATACTTCATATTACCATTAGTAGTAATAATAACAACGAATGTTGTTCAGCACCTTTTGTGAAAACGCCTGAACGTTTCAAGCAAGAACATAGATGAGAGGGGAAAAAATGCAACAAAAACAAAATGCAGCGAGTCTTAAAATGTTTCTCTTTCAACTTGTTATACAGATGAATTATATCAAAACACGACCCTCTGAAAGTTTTATGTCCATGTTAACAATAGGGTTTTGTATTTGTTCAAACTCTCAAAATTGTATTCCCCTGCAGAGACATTAGATGAATGTGGAGAGACTCCCTCACAAGTTCATGGAAGGAACTATCGAAGGAGAGTCTATAAATTGGCTTGGTGCTGTCTGTTCAGATCCCTCTGACTGAGAACGTGCTCCCACACCTATACCTATACATCTGTTTGCTTTGATCATCATAATTTAATCTAACCACCTTATGTTCATATACGTTCATTGTGTTTAAGTTACTTGTATTTTCCTGTGCAGTAGTTAAAACATTTGAAAGTGTAGGCCTATGTTTTTAATTTAGATATAATTTAGTATTGTTTGCATACTTATCCTGTTTTTTTACATGTTTTGAGTGCCTAAAGTAAAATATTTTCTCCTAACCCTTTTTAAGTGGATGCATAAATGTGAGTAGACTTGTAACATTTTGTGTATTGCTAATTATGGTATGTATAGCACCAAACTTATTCATATTATATAGAACAATCATCCTTCATCCATCCATCAATCATCATCTATAAATATTTAAACAGCTCTATGATCCTTGTCTTTGAATGTGAAGACCAGCAAGAGGTTCAATGACCCAGCAAATCCAAATAACAGTCTGTTTCAGTATTTCAATTTCAAAAATATAAAATAAAAATTCAAATTACAGTTATTTCAGCGAGAATTACATTATATTAAAACGGTCTATCCTCAACATTTTGCAAAATTAATTCATATTTTATAGTTCAGAAACTGAACAGAAAAGTAAAGACATGTAAAGTGTGATGCTGTCCAAGGTGCTGAAAATGGAGCAAGTGCTCACTATCAATTCAACAACATAACGAAACAATGACATGATTTTGTGCATTAATACTGAATCAAATTATATCAAAGAATCTTAAGACTTTTTGAAAAGACAAGGCCAACCTCAAGAGGAGAGTCAGGTTGATCCAGGATGATCCTCTCACTCTGTATCCGCTGCATCGTCCCTGTAGAACTGGGTTCCATTATCAACACGTTCTGACTTCCGGCTCCGCCGAACTTAGAGTCACTCTTTCTGGAGTCAGTCGTCCTGCACGTCTCGTAATTGTACACGTGTTGGAGAGTCCCCGTCCCCAAAGTGTCTGAGTAACGTGGTGGATAATATGGAATCACAGGGAGACCGGAGTGATACAGGACGCGAGATTGTCTCCATCTGTAGATCTTCACCGATATAATAACCACGACACAGGTGATGAAGAGGAAGGAGACTACAGCCAAAGCCAGCACTAAGTAAAAAGTCAGCTGCTCATTGTTCTCCTTGTCGTGTGTAAAGTCAGTGAACTCCGACACTTCAGGGAAGCTGTCCGCCACCACCACGTTAACAATGACCGTAGCTGAACGAGAGGGCTGTCCGTTGTCCTCCACTATAACAGTCAGTCTCTGTTTCACAGCATCTTTATCAGACACTTGGCGGATGGTTCTGATTTCTCCGTTCTGTAAGCCCACTTTAAACAGAGCCCTGTCTGTGGCTTTCTGCAGTTTATAGGAGAGCCAGGCATTCTGTCCAGAGTCCACATCCACAGCCACCACTTTAGTCACCAGATAGCCCGCATCTGCTGAACGAGGCACCATCTCAGGCACAAGAGAACCACCAGTCTGGACCGGGTACAGAACCTGAGGGGGGTTATCGTTCTGGTCCTGGATCAGTATTTTCACTGTCACGTTACTACTGAGTGGAGGGGAGCCTCCATCCTGAGCTTTGACGCGGAACTGGAAGTCTTTGATCTGCTCGTAGTCAAAAGAGCGCACTGCATGGATGACTCCACTATCAGCACTAACGGACACATAGGAGGAGACCGGCACTCCGTTAACGGAGGAGTCCTCCAGGATGTAAGAAACACGGGCATTCTGGTTCCAGTCATCGTCTCTAGCTTTCACGGTGAATACAGAGAGACCTGGTATGTTGTTTTCTACAATGTAGGCCTCATATGAGCTCCTCTCAAAGACAGGCGCGTTATCGTTGACGTCAGAGATCTGTAAGGTGAGGGTGACGCTGCTGGAGAGGGAGGGCACTCCCTCATCAGAGCAGCTCACTGTTATATTATACTCAGAGGCTCTCTCTCGGTCTAATTCACTGTCTGTCACTAAACTATAGAAATTATTTGTAGATGCCTTTAAAGTGAAAGGAATATTTTCGTTGATAAAACACTGAACATCTCCATTTTCTCCTGAGTCTTTGTCCTCAACATTTATCATAGTAACGACTGTGTTCAGTTTGGCATCCTCTGATATCACGTTTGACTTCGACATTATATTAATTTCTGGCTGATTGTCATTTATATCTTGCACATCAACAATTAATTTACATGAATCTGTGAGTCCTCCGTCGTCACTTGCAAGTAAATCTATTTTATAGTGTCTTGATTTCTCAAAGTCAATATTTCCAATTATTGAAATGTCACCAGTTTCATAGTTTACTTCAAATACTTGCCTCACGTTATCTAATGTATTTGTGATTGAATATTTTATATTGCCATTTGAGCCATGATCCGCATCTGAGGCTGTAACAGTAGCAACCACTGTACCTTTCGGTGAATTCTCGGTAACTGCAGTCTTGTATGTTGACTGTGTAAACACTGGGGCATTATCATTAACGTCTAAAACGGTGATGAAGATCAGCATTGTCCCTGACATCTGCGGCTCTCCTCCATCCACAGCCGTTAACACAATAGAGATCTGCTCCTCCCTTTCTCTGTCTAACGGCTTCTGGAGGATCATCTCGACGTTTTTAGTCCCATCAGCATTATGTGTCAGTTTCAAAGCAAAATTATCAGTCGGGTTTAATTTATATTTTTGCAGATCGTTCATTCCAACATCTAGATCTGCTGCCCTATGCAGCACAAATTTCGCCCCGGAGACGGCGGACTCGCTGATTTTAAATATCATTTGACTTTTTTCAAATGCTGGCGCATTATCATTAATGTCTGTGATCTGGACAGTAACGGTGTAAAATTCCATGGGATTCTCTAGAATGATCTGAAAATGTAGAGCGCAGAGGTCCGTCTCGGTACACAGCACCTCCCTGTCGATTCTCTCTTTAACTAGGAGGACTCCTCTTTCTCTGTTCAGCTCCATGTATTCATCGCTGTTCCTCGTGTAGATTTTAGCCTTACCTGCTATAAAACGTTTGATTTCCAAACCTAAGTCTTGTGCTATATTCCCCACTAAAGAGCCTTTCGCCATTTCCTCCGGAATAGAGTAGCTGACCTGCGCAAACACTGCGTCGATGGAGAGGAGAGAGACGAAGAAGAGGACTCGCCGATTCATTGTTCTCTTCGATTCTTTCCACGGAGGATCCACGGTCTATTTAAATCCCAGAAAAATACGTCAAATTCCAATATCGATATCCAAATGAAGGAATACTTCATCCAGAATTTTGAAGTCAACCCTCTTCGGTTAGAAATGAGTTTTAATCCGTCGAAAAATCCTCCACGACCAGAAATGTCCGTCCTTTATGCGTCGTGTCTCTCTGTATTGTGTGGAGATTGCTGGAAGGAACTGAGACAAATCTGCTCTCAATCAGCAACTTTCAAGTCAACAGCGGCCCTAAGAGTCCAGACTATATTACTACATATTATCAACTAAAATACACAACAGAACAACTCGTCTGATGTATGTGCATATTTATCCTTATCAAAATATTCAATATATTCAGCTTTCAAAAGAAGGCTACTTTAAATTCATCATGTGATTGATGTGGGTCACGTTGCATCAGATGTTTTGATACATAAGGGATGAGTGATACCTGACCCAATCAGAACACAAGAAATGTGAAAAAAAGAAGAAGGGAGTATTCTCTGAACATGATTGAACTTAATAGAAGAAACGGAGGGGGTTACTGAAAATAAAATTTAAATCCGAGTTTTTGAAAACACAAACAAACAACAACTTCTGGCTCAAATACAACAATGGTATGAATTGAGCTCAAGAGAATAAACTTTGAGGGACAACCAAAACTCTAAAAATAGTTTCAATGACATGATGTTACAGAGCTGAAATATCCTGGAATCACATCTAAAACATTCAATATGACAAAACACTAGTCGGATAATTCATTTTCACTCTAAAAAATACAATATGGAGCCTATTGTCACCACTTACAGAAATGAGTGTCAGGCAGATAAAAATGGTATTCTCTGGAGTCACATAAATAGTGTGGGTTATAGGCGTTGTTTAGATGAGTTTAGTTCAATTTATAATGTCAGTTACTACTGCAAATTAATATGTGTTTCATTTGTACTCATATTTCTGAGTTAAGTTTAGATAATGTAGATAATAGCTTTTACCAGTCTTCTCAGTTCATCCTTTTGTCATCATAGTTACCAAAAACACAAGAAATGAAAAGGCCAAACACGACTGAAGATAATCTAAAGGTGACATAAGCTATTTCTTATTGCGTGTTCACTCGGAAACATTTATTCAGAGTTAATATAATTAGGTACATATACTTCAAATATGGTGAAAAAATGTGAGAAAAAATTAATCATGGTTTCCAAGGTTTGTTTGATCCTACTAAGAACTACTTAGATTTAATTAAAGATTATTTTGATCATAATTAAAAAAAACAAAAATCTAATATTTCCAACTCATTGTAGTCTGTTGGCTGAACATTATTTTATCAAAAGTTGTGATGACTCAAACAGATATATGCAAACTGTTGTATTAAGTTATTTTGACGGGCCTGCTTTTTGTTTTTGATCGAGTAATGACAAAAATATGATTACTAGCAATAACAATGATGAATATCCTTAGGCTCCTTTTATAAAAAATACTTGATCGTCTTATGCAAGTACTCAGATGAAAGGATAGTAGATATGAAATGAGTGAAATATGTCTGAATAGGCAGCCCTTTTAGTTTTGTTGTATGGAGAAACTACGTCCAAAATGATCCACTACAACTGCACGTCCATGTTTTCAGTAGCTTTCTGTATGCACTAATAAAAAATACAGGTTAAATTAATTCAAAATTAATGGAAAAAGAAGCGGTCTGATGTCAACATTTATCAAAAAAATGTGTTAAATTTTACAGTTCAAAATGTATTTAGAGAACCCAAGTGAGGTACAGTGTGATGCTGTCCATGGTGCTGAAATTCGAGCAACTTCATACTGTCAGTTCAACTGCAGAAGGACACAACGATATCATTTGGCACATAATACTAAATCATACTAAGTCAAAAAAATCAAATAGTTGTATAAAAAGACAAAGCCAACCTCTAGAGGAGAGTCTGGTTGATCCAGGATGATCCTCTCACTCTGTATCCGCTGCATCGTCCCTGTAGAACTGGGGTCCATTATCAGCACGTTCTGACTTCCGGCTCCGCCGAACTTACAGTCACTCTTCCTGGAGTCAGTCGTCCTGCACGTATCGTAATTGTACACGTGTTGGAGAGTCCCCGTCCCCAAAGTGTCTGAGTGACGTGGTGGATAATATGGAATCACAGGGAGACCGGAGTGATACAGGACGCGAGACTGTCTCCATCTGTAGATCTTCACCGATATAATAACCACGACACAGGTGATGAAGAGGAAGGAGACCACAGCCAAAGCCAGCACTAAGTAAAAAGTCAGCTGCTCATTGTTTTCCTTGTCGTGTGTAAAGTCAGTGAACTCCGACACTTCAGGGAAGCTGTCCGCCACCACCACGTTAACAATGACTGTAGCTGAACGAGAGGGCTGTCCGTTGTCCTCCACTATAACAGTCAGTCTCTGTTTCACAGCATCTTTATCAGACACTTGGCGGATGGTTCTGATTTCTCCGTTCTGTAAGCCCACTTCAAACAGAGCCCTGTCTGTGGCTTTCTGCAGTTTATAGGAGAGCCAGGCATTCTGTCCAGAGTCCACATCCACAGCCACCACTTTAGTCACCAGATAGCCAGTATCTGCTGAACGAGGCACCATCTCAGGCACCAGAGAGCCACCAGTCTGGACCGGGTACAGAACCTGAGGAGGGTTGTCGTTCTGATCCTGGATCAGTATCTTCACAGTGACGTTACTACTGAGTGGAGGGGAGCCTCCATCCTGCGCTTTTACGCGGAACTGGAAGTCTTTGATCTGCTCGTAGTCAAAAGAGCGCACTGCATGGATGACTCCACTATCAGCACTAACGGACACATACGAGGAGACCGGCACTCCGTTAACGGAGGATTCCTCCAGGATGTAAGAAACACGAGCATTCTGGTTCCAGTCATCGTCTCTAGCTTTCACGGTGAACACAGAGAGACCTGGTGTGTTGTTTTCTACAATGTAGGCCTCATATGAGCTCCTCTCAAAGACAGGCGCGTTATCGTTGACGTCAGAGATCTGTAAGGTGAGAGTGACGCTGCTGGAGAGGGAGGGCACTCCCTCATCAGAGCAGCTCACTGTTATATTATACTCAGAGGCTCTCTCTCGGTCTAATTCACTGTCCGTAATAACGGTAAAAAATGTATTGGTTGTTGGTTTAATTGCAAATGGATTGTTTTCGTTTAAAAAACACGTGACTTTGCCGTTCTCGTTCGCATCTGGATCTTGTACGTTCAGCATTGTTACAACCGTCCCACGTGTCATGTTCTCTGAAATCGTCTTTGAGCATGACATGATGTTAATTGATGGAGAATTATCATTTGTGTCTGACACTTCCACAACTACTTTACATGCGTCAGATAATCCTCCTTGATCTGAAACCTGAACATCAATCTCATAAAATCTCCTTTTTTCATAATCTAAATATCCACCTAAAGTCAATTCTCCATTATTGGTATCGATTTTAAATAGATTTAATGCTCCAGATTTGGACATCTGGTATATCACTTTACCGTTATTGCCTTTATCCTTATCAGTAGCATGTACGGTGGTTATAACAGTACCAATAGGTGCATTCTCCGCAATACTGGCTTTATACTCCGGTTTAGAACAAACGGGAGGGTTGTCATTTGCATCTAATACGGTAATAATGATCTGCATTGTCCCCGTGAGCTGCGGCTCCCCACCGTCCATAGCGGTGAGTATTAATGATACATGCTCGTTTCTCTCTCTATCTAACGGTTGATTTAAAACCATCTCGACATGTTTAGTTCCGTCTCCTCGGTTCACGGTTTTCAGAACGAAATTATCACTGGGGTTTAGGGCGTAGCTGCTCACACCATTTACACTAACATCTTCATCCATAGCTTTCTCTAAGACGAACCGAGCTCCACTGAGGGCTGATTCGCTGATTTCAAATCTCATTTCACTTCTCTCAAATGTGGGAGGATTGTCATTTATATCCGTTATTTCGACGGTAACCGTGTAAAATTCCATCGGGTTTTCTAAAATCATCTGAAAATGGAGCGCGCAGGGCATTGTCTGACCGCAGAGGGACTCTCTGTCTATCCTCTCCTTGACGAGGAGGAGACCTCTGTCTCGCTTCAGCTCGACGTATTCCTCGCTATTACCAGTATAAATACGTGCTTTACCGGATTTAAGTCTGTCCACACTTAAACCTAAATCATGCACTACGTTGCCTATTTGAGAGCCTTTTGTCATTTCCTCTGGAATGGAGTAGCTGACCTGCCCGCGCGCCACACCGACAGAGAGCATTGAGACAAACAACAGCACTTGCCATCCCATCGTTCCCGTTGATATGAAAACGACGGATAAATCCTTCATTTCTTCGCCAAATGATACGTTTTCCACCAGGAGAAACACTTCTGTGGTCCTAACGGTGATTTTTTATCCCAAATAGAGGTAAAAAAATAAGTCCTTTTGTGCGGTCCTGGCTCGAGCTGTTCAAGGCAACCCCCACTGAAAAAAAATACTCTGTCTCTCTTTCTCTCGATCTAATATGGTGAAGTATAAGGGAGGTACTGGAATAAATACATCATCTGTAACTCTACGGCCAACAGCGTCTCTTTCTGTTCAATTCACTGAACTACATGGTGTACTGCGGAGGCAGCCAGCATCAGAGAACTTAAAAAAAGTACAACAGAAATATCAACTAAAACCTATTTGAATAGATATTATAATAAAATGAACACTCTCGATTCAGAATAGGTGTGAACAGACGTGGAGATTGTTCTAGAGGCGGATAATATAATTTGAGATATCTAGCAACAATAAAATCCATACATGTTCATATTCCACAGAGTCAGAGGTGGAAAAAAGCTTAGGATTTTTAAGGTTACCATCCACTCAATGCATCCCAAAGGATCATCTTTAGTTTGTGTTGACTTTCTTAATGATAAAACCCACTATTTAAAGTAATTAATAAATGATTAAACTGTGCAGGTGTGCCCCTATAAATTATGTACAGAAAAATTAAGAATAAATCATGGCTGGTCTGCGATGGTTTTCAATTATGCGTAATTTACAATTATATATAGAATGATAAAAAAAATACATTAGTTTGAAAAAGACACACATGTGCTTAACCAGCTGCACACATACATATAGAGAAAAAAGTGAGACATTGGGAGAGGGAGGAAGGGGAACACTGCTCAGTAGTTTCCTGAGCTCTGTCCATGGTGCTGAATCTGATGACTACTAAATGATGTGCACACACATACGAACACATATCCTGAATGTGCTTTACACTTACTATATCCTACTGCGAGCAACTGCTCACTGTCAGTTTACTTACCTAAGGACACAAGGAAATTATTTGGGGCATTAAATCTGAACAAAAAATAAAATAACAAATGTATAAAAAGACAAGGCCAACCTCTAGAGGAGAGTCTGGTTGATCCAGGATGATCTTCTCACTCTGTATCCGCTGCATCGTCCCTGTAGAACTGGGTTCCATTATCAGCATGTTCTGACCACCAGCTCTGCCGAACTTACAGTCACTCTTTCTGGAGTCAGTCGTCCTGCACGTCTCGTAATTGTACACGTGTTGGAGAGTCCCTGTCCCCAAAGTGTCTGAGTAACGTGGAGGATAATATGGAATTACAGGGAGACCGGGGTGATACAGGACGCGAGACTGTCTCCATCTGTAGATCTTCACCGATATAATAACCACGACACAGGTGATGAAGAGGAAGGAGACCACAGCCAAAGCCAGCACTAAGTAAAAAGTCAGCTGCTCATTGTTCTCCTTGTCGTGTGTAAAGTCTGTGAACTCAGACACTTCAGGGAAGCTGTCCGCCACCACCACGTTAACAATGACTGTAGCTGAACGAGAGGGCTGTCCGTTGTCCTCCACTATAACAGTCAGTCTCTGTTTCACAGCATCTTTATCAGACACTTGGCGGATGGTTCTGATTTCTCCGTTCTGTAAGCCCACTTCAAACAGCGCCCTGTCTGTGGCTTTCTGCAGTTTATAGGAGAGCCAGGCATTCTGTCCAGAGTCCACATCCACAGCCACCACTTTAGTCACCAGATAGCCCACATCTGCTGAACGAGGCACCATCTCAGGCACCAGAGAACCACCAGTCTGGACCGGGTACAGAACCTGAGGGGGGTTGTCGTTCTGATCCTGGATCAGTATCTTCACAGTCACGTTACTACTGAGTGGAGGGGAGCCTCCATCCTGCGCTTTGACACGGAACTGGAAGTCTTTGATCTGCTCGTAGTCAAAAGAGCGCACTGCATGGATGACTCCACTATCAGCACTAACGGACACATACGAGGAGACCGGCACTCCGTTAACGGAGGAGTCCTCCAGGATGTAAGAAACACGGGCATTCTGGTTCCAGTCATCGTCTCTAGCTTTCACGGTGAACACAGAGAGACCTGGTGTGTTGTTTTCTACAATGTAAGCATCATATGAGCTCCTCTCAAAGTCAGGCGCGTTATCATTGACGTCAGAGATCTGTAAGGTGAGAGTGACGCTACTGGAGAGGGAGGGCACTCCCTCATCAGAGCAGCTCACGGTTATATTATACCCAGAGGCTCTCTCTCGGTCTAATTCGCTGTCTGTCACTAAAGTAAAGAAATTATTTGAAGTGGATATGATTGTAAAATAAACATTTTCATTTAAATTGCAATTGACTTTCCCATTTTCACCTGAATCGGGATCCTGTACGTTCATCATTGTCAGAACCGTACCTGCTTTGACATCCTCAGGTATAGTGGATGACGTAGACATAATATTGATAGTAGGGGGGTTGTCGTTTGTGTCCAGTACCTCGATTATAACTTTACAAACATCTGAATTACCACCTTCATCTGATGCGTGAACATCTATCTCATAGTGGCGGAACTTTTCATAATCAAGTTTCCCCTTTAACGTCACCACACCGTTTTCTTTGTCTACATCAAACAGGTTACGCGCGCCCTCCAGCACATTAGTTATGGAATACTGGACGCGTCCGTGCGGACCCTCGTCTGCATCAGAGGCGCTCACCGTCGTTAAGACAGCACCTTTTAATGAATTTTCCTTCACGTTAGTTTTATACTCTGTCTGAGAACAAACAGGCGCATTATCATTTGCGTCTAAAACGGTTATAATAATTTTCATGGTTCCGGAGCGCTGTGGCTCACCACCGTCTGTAGCTGTTAATACTAAAGACAGGCGCTCCTGTTTTTCTCTGTCAAGATGCTGTTTTAAAACCATCTCGACGTTTCTACTGCTGCCTATCCTGTATGGATTTAAATTGAATGCGTCATTTGGGCTGAGGGAATAGCTCCGCAGTCCATTAACACCGACGTCATTGTCTATTGCCTTTTCTAGAACAAATTTAGACCCAACGGATGCGATTTCACTAATTTCGAATTTCATTTCATCGTTTTTAAAAACCGGAGAGTTATCGTTAATGTCTGTCATCTCCACAGTTATGCTGTAGAACTGCATAGGATTCTCCAGGATTATTTGGAAATCCAGAGCGCAGGGCGTCGTCTGTCCGCACAGAGACTCTCTGTCTATCCGCTCCTTGATGACAAGCAGCCCCCTTTCTGTGTTGAGCTGCATGTATTCCGTCCCTTCTCCGGTGTATATACGCGCTTTCCCTGATTTCAGCCGTTTCACGTCTACTCCTAAATCTTGCGCTATGTTTCCGACCAACGATCCTTTAGCCATTTCCTCAGGGACGGAGTAGCTGATCTGCGCAATAACCGAGCAGTGGGACACACACGACATGAAGAACAGGAGGCCTACTTGCCACGCCATTGTTCTGTCCGATATTCTCCACACAGAAAAAGACAAAGGGAGGAGGGGAAAAAAAAGCGTAATCCAGTGAAATTATTTCGGTAAAGAAAAATATCAGCAACCAATAATCCAAATGTAAACTAGAGCAGGTAATCCGGATGGTATCTTCGCGTTTGATCGTCTCCTTCTGTCTTTTCTTTTCTCCTCTTCCTCAGGAAGGTTTTGAGTTCATGGGGGAGGTGCGACTATAATGAGCTATGAAATCTCAGTAAGACTGGTCAACAGCGTCCCTGAGTGTTGGATCTACTGAAATACACATTAATAAACTTTTGTTTTTATTCATTCAACGGAATAGATTTAAACATTCTTTCCAATGCGCTAAAATATTTGAATGTTAGGTTCACCTGCCGACCTGTATACCTCTGTGCATGTGTGTGTTTGTGTGTGTGTTGTTTCTGCAAAGAAGGAGCATATAGTGCACATAACTAAAATAGCTGACATAAGCAGTTTCTCCATTATGTTTAGAATGCCAAACTAAATGAAATAGTTACAACTTTTTAAATACGCTAGTGAAATTTGACAAATATACAGTGGCTTTTTATATCAGCTAAAAAACACATCCAGGGGAATCACACTGATCGGACAAAACCTCAATGCAGCGCCTAAACCGAGTCCTCAGGACGCTGTCCATGGTGCTGACAGACACAAAATAACTGCACGTTAAACTGTCAAAATGTATTTAATTTATACAACTATTGCTTAGTTCAGATGCTGTGGGTTCATTAGTATGATAATATACATCATGGTTATATAATAACCATATAATTTTCATGGTTGCCTGGTTTCAGGAGCCTGACCAAGATGCAATGGGAAAAAGATTAAAACAACAGAGGGACACCACTTGACCTATATGGTATGTTTTTGAAGGAAGTTGGAGCATTCCAGATGCCCACGTCTCCGCTGTACAATAAAATAATAAAGTGTATATATATATTTAAAAATAATAATAATAAATAATAATTTAGGGTAAAATACAAGCAGCTGTTGTCAGAATTTCCCATATAACAATACGGTGACCATAAGAAATTCAGGTAAGTAACCATTAAACAAAGAGTTTGCTGTTTTTTTCACGTGAGGTTAAAAAAACTTTCACTTGAAAGTAACTTTGGAATAATTTTCTCATATGGTTAGTAATTTAAAGTGACAGAAATAAAAATTTACAGGTACAATAAATTGCAGAACCATAAGACTTAATAAAGACATTTCTAACATCTAGAGGAGAGTCTGGTTCATCCAGGATTTTCTCCTCCCTCTGTATCCGCTGCACCGTCCCTGTAGAACTGGGCTCCATTATCAGCACGTTCTGACTACCAGCCCTGCCGAATTTACAGTCACTCTTTCTGGAGTCAGTCTTTTAAAATCTGCTCTATAGTTTGTATTTCAGCCTTGAAAGTGAGCATACCATGATTGTAGTGCACCTGTTAACACGGGTGTTGGTTGATTTAACATATAATGTGAAAAGTTATTCTATCCAAAGGTTAAAAGAAGTTCTAGAAAGAAAGAAAAAAACTTAAAAATGTCTGAAGTTGCTTGCATTTAGCTCTACTGGGGGTAGTTTAAAAATGTATAGATACATATATGTTAAAACAGGATACTCATTATCCAGGCATATTCATTAACTGGGGAAAAAGTATTTCAGTACCTTGGACAGAGACACTGGTAGCTTTGGGCTCTCAATATTAAAAGGAAAATAATGGCAGAACGAAGAGGAATCAGAGAATGAAAAATAAACATATCACTCACCAAAGTTGACATTTGAGAGAAGTTGCCTGACAGTTGCTTGTCGGTCTGTGGTGCATCAGTCCCAGATCCATCCACACTCACTAAAGTTTGACTAATGGGTTGGATATATTTCATGTCGCTCTTTCTGGAGTCAGTCGTCCTGCACGTCTCGTAATTGTACACGTGTTGGAGAGTCCCTGTCCCCAAAGTGTCTGAGTAACGTGGTGGATAATATGGAATCACAGGGAGACCGGAGTGATACAGGACGCGAGACTGTCTCCATCTGTAGATCTTCACCGATATAATAACCACGACACAGGTGATGAAGAGGAAGGAGACCACAGCCAAAGCCAGCACTAAGTAAAAAGTCAGCTGCTCATTGTTCTCCTTGTCGTGTGTAAAGTCAGTGAACTCCGACACTTCAGGGAAGCTGTCCGCCACCACCACGTTAACAATGACTGTAGCTGTACGAGAGGGCTGTCCGTTGTCCTCCACTATAACAGTCAGCCTCTGTTTGACAGCATCTTTATCAGACACTTGGCGGATGGTTCTGATTTCTCCGTTCTGTAAACCCACTTCAAACAGCGCCCTGTCTGTGGCTTTCTGCAGTTTATAGGAGAGCCAGGCATTCTGTCCAGAGTCCACATCCACAGCCACCACTTTAGTCACCAGATAGCCCACATCTGCTGAACGAGGCACCATGTCAGGCACCAGAGAACCACCAGTCTGGACGGGGTACAGAACCTGAGGAGGGTTGTCGTTCTGGTCTTGGATCAGTATCTTCACAGTCACGTTACTACTGAGTGGAGGGGAGCCTCCATCCTGCGCTTTGACACTCAATTCAAGCTGTTTGATCTGTTCGTAATCAAACGAGTGTACTGCACGTATGACTCCAGTTTCAGAGTTTATGGATACATATGATGACACTGGGCTCCCACTGACCTGCTTATCCTCCAGAAAGTATGAAATCCGTGCGTTTTGATTCCAGTCTGAATCTCTTGCGCTCACAGTGAATATGGAGATCCCAGGGACATTATTTTCACTCACATATGCGGAATAATTTGGTTTCGTAAAAAGTGGTGCATTATCGTTTACGTCAGAAATCCGCAGGTGTAAAGTAGTTTTAGTAGAAAGTGGGGGAGACCCAGAATCAGTCGCAGTAATAGTTATGTTATAATCTGCTTTGGCTTCACGATCAAACGCTGCATCTGAAAGCAAGTTGTAATAATTTGTCAGAGAGGACTGGATTTTAAACGGGAGATTAGAGTCTATTGAGCATTTTATGCGACCGTTTCTTTCAGAGTCTGCATCTTTAACATTCAAAACAGCTATAGTGGTGCCTGGAGGGACATCCTCGGAAATCAGGCTGGAGAATGACATCATATTTATAACGGGAGCATTATCATTTATGTCCATG
The DNA here is from genome assembly GCA_037951165.1 of Lophius americanus. Taxonomy (NCBI): domain Eukaryota; kingdom Metazoa; phylum Chordata; class Actinopteri; order Lophiiformes; family Lophiidae; genus Lophius; species Lophius americanus. The sequence continues at coordinate 452,013 of JBBDHG010000303.1, forward strand.
ACCTCAACAACCACTTTGGTTGCGTCACTTCTTAGGCCACCCTCATCTTTAGCGATCACTCTTATCTCGTATTTTTTGTCTTGTTCAAAATCAATATTATCAGCAGTAGTTATTTTGCCAGATAAACTGTCTATTTTAAACTTTTTCCCAGTATTCCCCTTTACATTCGAAAAAGCATATGTGACAGAGCCATAAGAGCCGCTGTCAGCATCTGACGCGTTCACAGTCGTTATATAGGTGCCTATAGGCGCGTTTTCTGTCATAGTAGCAGTGTACAGCGATTGATTAAATACAGGAGGATTATCATTTGCATCAAGAACAGTTATTTCTATATTTACCGTGCCAGATCTCTGTGGAGCCCCTCCGTCTACTGCGATCAGCCTTAAGGAGAGGTGTGGATGCTCCTCCCTGTCTAAAGCCTTCTGCAAAATCATCACTGCGAATGTGATTCCATCCGCGTTAGAGTGCTGCTTCAAAACGAAATTATCATTCGGTGTTAAAACATATTTTTGCAGTGCGTTGATCCCCGCATCAGGGTCATACGCGCTCTCTAAATCAAAATGCGAGCCTATTGTTGCGGATTCGCTAATTTCGAGCTTGAGTATGTTATTTTTGAAGGTCGGGGCGTGATCGTTGACATCTAATATTTCTACCGTCACTCTGTGCAGTTCTATCGGATTTTCTAAAATGATTTCGAAGCTGAAGCTGCACGGTGTCACGTCTCCGCAGAGCTCTTCTCGGTCTATCCGCTCACTCACCACTAGAATCCCTTTGTCTGTTCGGAGCTCGGTGTAGTGATTGTTTTCTCCGGTGACTATACGAGCCCGTCCAGCACGGAGTCGATTCAGATCCAGACCGAGGTCTTGTGCTACATTACCGACAAGAGAACCCTTTTTCATCTCCTCCGGTATTGAATAACGGATTTGTCCATTAATGGTGGAAATCACAACAATCATGATAGTCCAACACAGAGGCCATTTTGCGCGTCGATGCTGGCGTATCCCCATGTCGGAAAGATTCAGATCCTCGAATAAAAATGCAGATTATATCCCACAGCCTCACAGGTATAGACTTAAATCAGAGTCCAGCTCAAGTTAAGTGGATTTCTGTCTGAAGAAACTGTTCAAATAAACGAAACACAAGAGCGGTTTCAGAGCGGCTGCATCTCCGTCCAACGCCTCCTCCCAATAAAATAATGTTTCTCCCTCTCCCTTTATTCTCTTCTCTCAGTCTTTGCAACACTAGCCTCTGTTTTACTGATCAACAGCGTCCCTTAGAGTTCAAACGGAGGAAAAGACCGAGTCAGCCACCATAAATATATATTTTGTCATCTATACTCGGAGAAACAAGAGAAATATAACCCATCTGTTTGAATAAAAACAAATATAAATCAATATTTATGGAATATGTCTGCAAAGGATGTAACATAAATGTTATTCCTAATGTGTCATAGTCAGAAATACAGCAATTTAGAGCAGAACCTGTCTAACTGTGTAGTTTAAATATTAGTTTAAAGTTAACTTTACTGTAGAATAAAAACAAAATAGATAAATAAATACTGCATCCGACCTTTAAGAGGAAGAATTACTGCTAATTTCATATGTAGGCAGTAAGACTGTGCCTTTAATGTGAATACAAGAAAAGTCACAATTCAAAAGCTATGACAAATAGACTTATTTATAGTTAATTACATAGATACATTATTGAATGCAAGTATCACAGTATTTATAGCAAATGCTGATTTTTCAATACTCAACCCAAGAATTACTTTAAAATCTATTATAAATTATATCTATTTTTACTAATGCGTTTTGTAAAATAAGTAGGCCTGCATAAAAATACATTTAGAGGATATTTTCTCTAAATTCGTGCAGATTATTTGTCTAGCGCGAAACATACTAAGTTAGAAATAAACAGAATTGATCGAAATCGCAATCTACTTTTTTACACTTTGAAATATTTACATACTATATTACACTTACAGGCTGTTAGATGTAGTTCAAAAATATTCTTCTGATTGAGCAGATTCTATGTTTTAATCTGATATTGATAGATAGCAAATCTCTAAACACTGTACATGTTGTCTTACATCAGAATTTACAGAAAATATCTTGAAAAAAGGAGAAGTTGAAATGCTTAGGGAGGGGAAAAAAGCATATATATAAAATGTATATTGCCATTGTAACCCCACCTGCCTTTTTTAAAAAAAAAACAGACGTCTCAACAAATTTTCATGGAAATTGATAAGGTGGTTTTTCCATAAAGATGAAAAAGGTGATTACATCTCATAATCAGAGACAACGGACAACTCAGTCCCTCTAGATAGATGTGACAGAAATGTAATGGAAAAAGTAAAGTTTGAGAGAAATGTGACGTATATGTGAAAGTTCATGAAAAGAATATTATCGTTGTGGACTGTAGAAAATGTTATTCTTTAAATTCTGATCATGAACAGAGACATCGTCAAAGCAAAGTGAGATGCTGTCCATGGTGCTGAAAGTTAAGGTCGCGAGAAATAATTAACTGTTACTATAAAATGGAGCCACAGACAGAGCTACATTTTAGTATCAATAAAATCAATTTGTAGAATGAAGGTTTATAAAAAGAGATTTCTAACCTCTAGAGGAGAGTCTGGTTCACCCAGGATGCTTTTTTCACTCTGCATCCGCTGCATCGTCCCTGTAGAACTGGGTTCCATTATCAGCACGTTCTGACTACCAGCTCAACTGAACTTACAGTCAATCTTTCTGGAGTCAGTCGTCCTGCACATCTCGTAATTGTATATATATATATATTTCTGGAGGGCGTTGTTGCTGACATCCGCATCAAAGGAGGGGTCGTTGAAAAGCCATTGCACAAATAATGAGAGGTGAAACCAACAGCCTGCTACAATAAGTCCACACGGAACAACCGAGGTTCTTCCACTAATCCTCAGATTTTTGAAATCCTCGCTCCAGACTATTTTGCATTTGCAGTGTGGCTGAAAAAGCTCTCAGCTTCCACTCTCTCCTGACTGATCTGTGATATCAGAGCTCCTACACCACTGAATAAAACCTCAAAACTCTGTTCCATTAACCAAAAACGTCCCTTGCTGTCCAAAACATGGAAATCACGGACACAAGAAGAGAACAAGAATCTATTTCTCAGGCAATTTGCTACTGAAAAGCAATGATTTTAAATCAGAAACAACAACAGTGCAAACATTCTATTTTTATTGATAGTTGTCATTATCCTCATCATCCTCGTTGCCGCACTGAACACAAAAAGTTATATTTGTTTTCTGTGTGTTTTAATTTGTGCGTGATATACTAAAACAACTTTAAATCTAATTAATGCTCAATATAAAACATGAAAAACAAAAACTACTTTTCACTTATCTGTTATAGCCAATATTTTCTGAATAAAATAACCTAGAACATATCATTAATATAAGCTTTAGTCTTCATGGATTTGCATTCTTAGATTGGGGAAAATGGTATAAAGACCTAAATGCATGAAAATTCACTTATAAGCATTTTTGCTAAAGGTGTCATTAAGCTCTCATTTTTTTACAGCATGCTCCTGTTCCAAAATAAATAAAGCAGCAATTCAGGACAGGATACTTAATGGCTCAGCATGTGGGATTCATTGGCATATAGCTGCAGATGCAAATTGCAAATAACTCTTTACTACGTATCTCAAACTGTTATAAATGCCACAAAAACAGTCAATTCTAGTGACATCACCAGAACCACTTTACGGAGATGAAAGTGCACCTTCATCTGTTTTGCTCTACGAACAACCGCTTATTATGGAAATAGATTCATTTGGACCAATATTTACAGGTTCAGGATATTTAAAATTCCGTAAAACCCAGCAGCATGGTAAATATTAGACAAACAACATATTTTTCTCCTGTCTCCAAAAATAAGATGCAAATATGGCATTTAACATGTTTAACGGCATATTTGTGGAGTCTGCTGAAGGCTAGGCACCATAAATAACAAATGTTACTTCTTCTGGCAACTATTGCTGGATATCATCTAGAGTTGTGAGCAAACTGTTATAATCAGTCAGTTATCCATTGGAATTTCTATTGTGCATAAAAAAAGTTAAAATACATTATTCAATTTGTATCTGCATGAGAATAATGGGATTCAATTTAGATGCAACATGCAACACCCAAACAATCCCAAGTATTAAAATAATAAGATTTGAGAGATGGGGGCTGCAACCAAAAAGATTTATGCGAACAAAATTGCTTATGTTATCAGAAACAAATAATGTTTTTCATTCCAGATCAGATATATCACCTGCAAAATCAATATTGAATTACTGGGGGAAATAATTTACATTTCAGCACCTTGGACAGAGTCACTGGTGATGCTGTACTGTTTATAGCGGAGAAAAAAATTGCCAGAAAAAAGGGGAGCACAGAATGAAAATTAAAATATATCACTCACCAGAGTTGACATTTGAGAGAAGTTGCCTGACAGTTGCTTGTTTGCCTGTGGTGCATCAGACCCAGATCCATCCACACTCACTAAAGTTTGACTCGTGGGCTGCATATATTTCATGTCACTCTTCCTGGAGTCAGTCGTCCTGCATGTATCGTAATTGTACACGTGTTGGACAGTCCCTGTCCCCAAAGTGTCTGAGTAACGTGGTGGATAATATGGAATCACAGGGAGACCGGAGTGATACAGGACGCGAGACTGTCTCCATCTGTAGATCTTCACTGATATAATAACCACGACACAGGTGATGAAGAGGAAGGAGACTACAGCCAAAGCCAGCACTAAGTAAAAAGTCAGCTGCTCATTGTTCTCCTTGTCGTGTGTAAAGTCAGTGAACTCCGACACTTCAGGGAAGCTGTCCGCCACCACCACGTTAACAATGACTGTAGCTGAACGAGAGGGCTGTCCGTTGTCCTCCACTATAACAGTCAGTCTCTGTTTCACAGCATCTTTATCAGACACTTGGCGGATGGTTCTGATTTCTCCGTTCTGTAAGCCCACTTCAAACAGCGCCCTGTCTGTGGCTTTCTGCAGTTTATAGGAGAGCCAGGCATTCTGTCCAGAGTCCACATCCACAGCCACCACTTTAGTCACCAGATAGCCCACATCTGCTGAACGAGGCACCATCTCAGGCACCAGAGAACCACCAGTCTGGACCGGGTACAGAACCTGAGGAGGGTTGTCGTTCTGATCTTCAATATTTAATTTAACTGTGGCATTACTGCTTAGAGGAGGTGAACCCCCGTCTTGCCCTCTTATAAGAATATTTAGCGTTTTAATTTGCTCAAAATCAAATGATCTGATTGTGTGAATGACTCCAGTCTCTGCGTTCAGTGATATGAATGAGGATAAGGGGTTACCATTTAAATCAGCGTCAATGAGCAGGTAGGAAACACGTGCGTTTTGCCCAGAGTCAGAATCGAGCGCTTTCACCGTAAACACAGAGAGTCCTGGTGAATTATTCTCCATGACATTCGCTTCATAATAACTCTGCTCAAATACAGGGGCATTATCATTGACGTCAGACAGTCGAAGCATTATGGTCTTGTTAGAGGAGAGGGGTGGACTTCCTTCATCCACTGCCGTGAATGTGATATTATATTCAGGATTACGTTCCCTGTCGAGGACGCCGTTTGTCACCAGAGTATAATAATTCTTTAGAGAAGAGTGGATTGCAAACGGGATGTTTGAGTTAACTGTGCAGCCTACTTTACCATTCTTGTCTGAATCTAGATCTTTAACATTTATGATAGCTACAATGGTTCCACTCGGAGAATCTTCAGCGATCGTGTTTGAAAACGAGCTCAGCGTTATTACAGGTGCATTATCATTAACATCCATCACCTCAACTTCGACTTTTGTTGATTTACTTTGCCCTCCTTGATCTTTTGCCTGCACTCGGATCTCATATATTTTATTCTCTTCATAATCAATCAAACCATTTACGGTTAAATCTCCGCTGTTTTCATCCAGATGAAATAGATCAGCAACGTTACCAGACATGTGATTAAAGTGATAGGAGACGCGACCATTTATCCCTTCATCTGCGTCTGTGGCCCTCACGCTCACCACTAATGTTCCCTTCGGAACGTTTTCTTTAACGGACGCTTTGAAATTTGACTGCGTAAAAACCGGAGCGTTATCATTGGTGTCCCGTACAGTCACGTGTATTTTCAATATCCCCGATCTCTGTGGTTCACCACCGTCCACAGCAGTCAGCACGAGTAACAGCTTCTCCTCTTTTTCACGATCTAAAGCATTCGAAAGATAAATTTGTGCGTGTTTTTGTCCGTTTGGGCTGGACAGGACTTTAATATTAAAATGCGTGGTTGGGTGTAAAGTATAACCTTGTAACGCGTTGATCCCGACATCCAGGTCGGTAGCACTCCCTTGAAATATTTCGGTTCCGATAATTGCTGATTCTACCATCTCTACATGAACTTCTTTCTCTTGAAACAGAGGCGCGTTATCATTAACATCCAGCACCTCCACAACGACGCTATGAAGCTGCATCGGATTCGTTAGAATCATCTCGAAATTCAAGCTACAGGGCGATGTCTGTGCACACAGCTGCTCTCTGTCGATCCTCTCTCCCACCACAAGGATCCCTTTGTCTGCATCCAGCTTGATATACTCGCTGTTATCCCCGATCACAATGCGGGCACCACCCGTTTTGAGTCTTTTAGCGTTGATTCCTAAATTTTCAGCCACATTCCCCACAAAGGAGCCCTTCCTCATCTCCTCTTGGACAGAATACCGGATCTGACCGGCTGCTGCATCAGCGAGAAAAACAAGGATGACGGCCCGTACTCGCCATTTAATGCTGGATTCATTTCTGATGAAAGGCATATTCCTGAAGAAAATCACCCAAGTATGTTCCAAAATGCCAGCCGAGTGTCCAACACCGTCCCTCTGCTGTTGTAACTATAATCCACGATGTGAAAACAAATAATACTCTAGAAATCACGACTGAAAATGAAGACCGAACCTCCTGCTCCCTGCGTCAGACTAAGAGAAGAACAGGAGGTGTAGCTGCATTTTAAAGCAGCAAATGTGCTCTAAAGACCAAGAGCGACCCTTATAGTCCAATATGAATATCACAGGTGCTGAGACTAAACAGGATTGTAAAATCCCCTTTAAAGTGTAAGAATAATTATAATAATTATTTGCAAAAGATATTTAATAAAAAAAAGGTTTCATAGTGCATTCCAGGATGAAAACATGTTTCCTCCATTAAATCAAGCAAGTGTACATCAAATAGAATTAAAAGACACCGACAATAACTCTAAAAGATAATAACATAATAATTATAATTATAATTATTATTATAATAATACTGAAACCCTCAAAGGTTCTCACTAAGAAACTGTGAGTTCGGTTTGAGAATATATATTTTTTTAAAAGTAGCGAGAAGTTTTTAAGAGTATGTCACTAAGTCTGAAAGCAGTTTTTACCATATGTCTATATGGGATAAAAAAATAAAATAAAATAATAATTTAATGTATGTATTTTGACATTGAACGAATTGGAAGAGCTAGATAAATTACAGCCATGATGAAACAGTCTTTCTGTGTCTTTTAGATTTTACTCGAGACGTAAAAACGTATTAGTTATCATAAATAGACGAAAACAAAAATAGGATACTCTATATGTCTTATTGAAAAAGACAGAAAATGGAAGAAATTCAACTAAGAAATTCATTCGTCATCATAATATTAAAAGACGTACATTCACATTTCATATCTATGTCTGTATCTTACATTTGTCTGGAATGGAAGCTGTACCTTTTGGCTATAAAATACATGACCCTCTAGATTTTCTTGTCTATGATTTGTCATCAGCATGATTATTAATAAGTTGATAATTAATAATTGCAATTGTATTTTATTCAGGATTTGTTCTCAACGATTCATTTCTGATGCAAAAATGAGCTGTCCATGACAAGTGGTGCTGAAACAGGCCAATCTCGAAGGTATTGACAGAAAACATAAGTAAAACACAAGTGTTGGTCAGAAAAAAAGATCCTGGGAATATTTACACAATTAATAAGGTGACCAAAAAAAGAGTTTGAGAAAAAATAAAGAATAACAAGTCAAAATATAACCCTGCGTGAATACAATACGATGAAATGATTGATTATCATTACATGATAGTCGTTAAAAGGATGATCTTAATTATGAAGTAGGTCTATTAAAAATAAAGAAAAGACTAAGCGCTTCAGTGCCACCGAGATAGACATTATGACGTCACTGGAAGCTATAAACTCTCGTTTAAACACCGAAGGAGAAATAGAGAAAAGAAGCAAATATATCACTCACCAAAGTTGACATTTGAGAGAAGTTGCCTGACAGTTGCTTGTCCGCCTGTGGTGCATCAGACCCAGATCCATCCACACTCACTAAAGTTTGACCCATGGGCTGCATATATTTCATGTCACTCTTCCTGGAGTCAGTCGTCCTGCACGTCTCGTAATTGTACACGTGTTGGAGAGTCCCTGTCCCCAAAGTGTCTGAGTAACGTGGTGGATAATATGGAATGACAGGGAGACCGGAGTGATACAGGACGCGAGACTGTCTCCATCTGTAGATCTTCACCGATATAATAACCACGACACAGGTGATGAAGAGGAAGGAGACCACAGCCAAAGCCAGCACCAAGTAAAAAGTCAGCTGCTCATTGTTCTCCTTGTCGTGTGTAAAGTCAGTGAACTCCGACACTTCAGGGAAGCTGTCCGCCACCACCACGTTAACAATGACTGTAGCTGAACGAGAGGGCTGTCCGTTGTCCTCCACTATAACAGTCAGTCTCTGTTTCACAGCATCTTTATCAGACACTTGGCGGATGGTTCTGATTTCTCCGTTCTGTAAGCCCACTTCAAACAGAGCTCTGTCTGTGGCTTTCTGCAGTTTATAGGAGAGCCAGGCATTCTGTCCAGAGTCCACATCCACAGCCACCACTTTAGTCACCAGATAGCCCACATCTGCTGAACGAGGCACCATCTCGGGCACCAGAGAACCACCAGTCTGGACCGGGTACAGAACCTGAGGGGGGTTGTCGTTCTGATCTTGAATATTTAATTTAACTGTGGCATTACTGCTTAGAGGCGGTGAACCCCCATCTTGCCCTCTTATAAGAATATTTAGCGTTTTGATTTGCTCAAAATCAAAGGATCTGATTGTGTGAATGACTCCAGTCTCTGCGTTCACTGATATGAATGAGGATATGGGGTTACCATTTAAATCGGCGTCAATGAGCAGGTAGGAAACACGTGCGTTCTGCCCAGAGTCAGAATCGAGCGCTTTCACCGTAAACACAGAGAGTCCTGGTGAATTATTCTCCATGACATTCGCTTCATAATAACTCTTATCAAATACAGGGGCATTATCATTGACGTCAGACAGTCGAAGCATTATGGTCTTGTTAGAGGAGTGGGGTGGACTTCCTTCATCCACGGCCGTGAATGTGATATTATATTCAGGATTACGCTCCCTGTCGAGGACGCCGTTTGTCACCAGAGTATAATAATTCTTTAGAGAAGAGTGGATTGCAAACGGGATGTTTGAGTTAACTGTGCAGCCTACTTTACCATTCTTGTCTGAATCTAGATCTTTAACATTTATGATAGCTACAGTGGTTCCACTCGGAGAATCTTCAGCGATCGTGTTTGAAAACGAGCTCAACGTAATTACAGGTGCATTATCATTAACATCCATTACCTCAACTAAAACTTTTGTTGATGTACTTTGCCCTCCTTGATCTTTCGCCTGCACTCTGATCTCATATATTTTATTCTCTTCATAATCAATCAAACCATTTACGGTTAAATCTCCGCTGTTTTCATCCAGATGAAATAGATCAGCAATATTGCTGGACATGCGATTAAAGTGATAGGTGACACGGCCATACATCCCTTCATCTGCGTCTGTGGCCCTCAAGCTCACCACTAATGTTCCCTTTGGAACGTTTTCTTTAACGGACGCTTTGAAATTTGACTGCGTAAAAACCGGAGCGTTATCGTTCGTGTCCAGCACGGTCACGTGAATTTTCAATGTTCCTGATCTCTGTGGTTCACCGCCGTCCACAGCAGTCAGCACGAGTAACAGCTTCTCCTCTTTTTCACGATCTAAAGTATTCGAAAGATAAATTTGTGCTTGTTTTTGTCCGTTAGGGCTGGACAGGACTTTAATATTAAAATGCGTGGTTGGGTGTAAAGTATAACCTTGTAACGCGTTGATCCCGACATCCAGGTCGGTGACACTCTCTTGTAATATTTCGGTTCCAAGTACTGCTGATTCTACCATCTCTACATGGACTTCTTTGTCGTGAAACAGAGGCGCGTTATCATTAACATCCAGCACCTCCACAACGACGCTATGAAGCTGCATCGGATTCGTCAGAATAATCTCGAAATTCAAGCTACAGGGCGACGTCTGCGCACACAGCTGCTCTCTGTCGATCCTCTCTCCCACCACAAGGATCCCTTTGTCTGCATCCAGCTTGATATACTCGCTGTTATCCCCGATCACAATGCGGGCACCACCCGTTTTGAGTCTTTTAGCGTTGATGCCTAAATCTTCAGCCACATTCCCCACAAAAGAGCCCTTCCTCATCTCCTCTTGGACAGAATACCGGATCTGACCGGCTGCTGCATCAACGAGAAAAACAAGGATGAGGGCCCGTACTCGCCATTTAATCCTGGATTCATTTCTGATAAAAAGCATATTCCAGAAGAAAATCACCCAAGTATGTTCCAAAATGCCAGCCGAGTGTCCAACACCGTCCCTCTGCTGTTGTAACTATAATCCACGATGTGAAAACAAATAATACTCTAGAAATCACGACTGAAAATGAAGACCGAACCTCCTGCTCCCTGCGTCAGACTAAGAGGAGAACAGGAGGTGTAGCTGCATTTTAAAGCAGCAAATGTGCTCTAAAGACCAAGAGCGACCCTTATAGTCCAATATGAATATCACAGGTGCTGAGACTAAACAGGATTGTAAAATCCCCTTTAAAGTGTAAGATTAATTATAATAATTATTTACATAAGATATTTAATTAAAAAAAAGTTTCATAGTGGATTCCAGGATAAAAACATGTTTCTTCAATTAAATCAAGCAAGTGAACATCAAATAGAATTAAAAGACACCAACAATAACTCTAAAATATAATAACAGTAATTATAATAATAATAATTATAATTATTATTATAATAATACTGAAACCCTCAAAGGTTCTCACTAAGAAACTGTGTGTTCAGTTTAAGAATATATATTTTTTTAAATGTAGTGAGAAGTTTTTAAAAGTACGTTATTAAGTCTAAAAGCAGTTTTTACCGTATGTCTATAGGAGATAAAAAAAATAAAATAATAATAATTCAATGTATGTATTTTGACATTGAACGAATTGGAAGCGCTAGATAAATTAAAGCCATGATGAAACAGTCTTTCAGTGTCTTTTAGATTTTACTCGAGACATAAAAAAAGGTATTAGTTATCATAAATAGACGAAAACGAAAATAGGATACTCTATATGTCTTATTGAAAAAGACAGAAAAAGTAAGAAGTACAACCAACAAAATCATTCGTCATCATGATATTAAAAGACGTACATTCACATTTCATATCTATGTCTGTATCTTACATTTGTCTGGAATGGAAGCTGTACCTTTTGGATATAAAATATATGACACTCTAGATTTTCTTGTCTCTATATTTGTCATCAGCATGATTATTAATTAATTGATAATTATTATTTGCAATTGTATTTTATTCAGGATTTGTTCTCAACGATTCCTTGCTGAGGCAAAAAGGAGCTGTCCATGACAAGTGGTGCTGAAACAGGCCAATCTCGAAGGTATTGTCAGTAAACATAAGTAAAACACAAGTGTTGGTCAGAAAAACGATCCAGGGAATATTTACACAATAAAAAAGGTGACCAAAAAAAAGTTTGAGAAAAAATAAAGAATAACAAGTCAAAATATAACCCAGCGTGAATACAATACGATGAAAAGATTGATTCTCATTACATGATAGTCGTTAAAAATATGATCTTAATTATGAAGCAGGTCTATTAAAAATAAAGAAAAGACTCTAAGCGCTTCAGCGCCACAGAGGTAGACATTATGACGTCACTGGAAGCTATAAACTCTCCTTTAAACACCGAAGGAGAAATAGAGAAAAGAAGCAAATATATCACTCACCAAAGTTGACAATTGAGAGAAGTCGCCTGACAGTTGTTTGTCCACTTGCGGTGCATCAGACCCAGATCCATCCACACTCACTAAAGTTTGACTCATGGGCTGCATATATTTCATGTCACTCTTTCTGGAGTCAGTCGTCCTGCACGTCTCGTAATTGTACACGTGTTGGAGAGTCCCTGTCCCCAAAGTGTCTGAGTAACGTGGTGGATAATATGGAATGACAGGGAGACCGGAGTGATACAGGACGCGAGACTGTCTCCATCTGTAGATCTTCACTGATATAATAACCACGACACAGGTGATGAAGAGGAAAGAGACCACAGCCAAAGCCAGCACTAAGTAAAAAGTCAGCTGCTCATTGTTCTCTTTGTCGTGTGTAAAGTCAGTGAACTCCGACACTTCAGGGAAGCTGTCCGCCACCACCACGTTAACAATGACTGTAGCTGAACGAGAGGGCTGTCCGTTGTCCTCCACTATAACAGTCAGTCTCTGTTTCACAGCATCTTTATCAGACACTTGGCGGATGGTTCTGATTTCTCCGTTCTGTAAGCCCACTTCAAACAGCGCCCTGTCTGTGGCTTTCTGCAATTTATAGGAGAGCCAGGCATTCTGTCCAGAGTCCACATCCACAGCCACCACTTTAGTCACCAGATAGCCCACATCTGCTGAACGAGGCACCATCTCAGGCACCAGACAACCACCAGTCTGGACTGGGTACAGAACCTGAGGGGGGTTGTCGTTCTGATCTTGAATATTTAATTTAACTGTGGCATTACTGCTTAGAGGAGGTGAACCCCCATCTTGCCCTCTTATAAGAATATTTAGCGTTTTAATTTGCTCAAAATCAAATGATCTGATTGTGTGAATGACTCCAGTCTCTGCGTTCACTGATATGAATGAGGATATGGGGTTACCATTTAAATCAGCGTCAATGAGCAGGTAGGAAACACGTGCGTTCTGCCCAGAGTCATAATCGAGCGCTTTCACCGTAAACACAGAGAGTCCTGGTGAATTATTCTCCATGACATTCGCTTCATAATAACTCTGCTCAAATACAGGGGCATTATCATTGACGTCAGACAGTCGAAGCATTATGGTCTTGTTAGAGGAGAGGGGTGAACTTCCTTCATCCACGGCCGTGAATGTGATATTATATTCAGGATTACGCTCCCTGTCGAGGACGCTGTTTGTCACCAGAGTATAATAATTCTTTAGAGAAGAGTGGATTGCAAACGGGATGTTTGAGTTAACTGTGCAGCCTACTTTACCATTCTTGTCTGAATCTAGATCTTTAACATTTATGATAGCTACAGTGGTTCCACTCGGAGAATCTTCAGCAATGGTGTTTGAAAACGAGGTCAGCGTTATTACAGGTGCATTATCATTAACATCCATCACCTCAACTAAAACTTTTGTTGATGTACCTTGCCCTCCTTGATCTTTTGCCTGCACTCCTATCTCAAATATTTTATTCTCTTCATAATCAATCAAACCATTTAAGGTTAAATCTCCGCTGTTTTCATCCAGATGAAATAGGTCAGCAATATTACTAGACATGCGATTAAAGTGATAGGTGACACGACCATTTATCCCTTCATCTGCGTCTGTGGCCCTCAAGCTCACCACTAATGTTCCCTTTGGGGCATTTTCTTTCACAGACGCCTTGAAATTTGACTGCGTAAAAACCGGAGCGTTATCATTGGTGTCCCGTACTGTCACGTGTATTTTTATTATGCCCGATCTCTGTGGTTCACCACCGTCCACAGCAGTCAGCACGAGTAACAGCTTCTCCTCTTTTTCACGATCTAAAGCATTAGAAAGATACATTTGCGCGTATTTATGTCCGTTTGGGCTTGACAGGACTTTAATATTAAAATGCGTGGTTGGATGTAAAGTATAACCTTGTAACGCATTGATCCCGACATCCAGGTCGGTGGCGCTCTCTTGTAATATTTCAGTTCCAAGAACTGCAGATTCTAATATCTCTACATGGACTTCCTTCTCGTGAAACAGAGGCGCGTTATCATTAACATCCAGCACCTCCACAACGACGCTATGAAGCCGCATCGGATTCGTCAGAATCATCTCGAAATTCAAGCTACAGGGCGACGTCTGCGCACACAGCTGCTCTCTGTCGATCCTCTCTCCCACCACAAGGATCCCTTTGTCTGCATCCAGCTTGATATACTCGCTGTTATCCCCGATCACAATGCGGGCACCACCCGTTTTGAGTCTTTTAGCGTCGATGCCTAAATCTTCAGCCACATTCCCCACAAATGAGCCCTTCCTCATCTCCTCTTGGACAGAATACCGGATCTGACCGGCTGCTGCATCAGCGAGAAAAACAAGGATGAGGGCCCGTACTCGCCATTTAATCCTGGATTCATTTCTGATGAAAGGCATATTCCAGAAGAAAATCACCCAAGTATGTTCCAAAATGCCAGCCGAGTGTCCAAAACCGTCCCTCTGCTGTTGTAACTATAATCCACGATGTGAAAACAAATAATACTCTAGAAATCACGACTGAAAATGAAGACCGAACCTCCTGCTCTCTGCGTCAGAATAAGAGAAGAACAGGAGTCGAAGCTGCATTTTAAAGCAGCAAATGTGCTCTAAAGACCAAGAGCGACCCTTAAAGTCCAATATGAATATCACAGGTGCTGAGACTAAACAGGATTGTAAAATCCCCTTTAAAGTGTAAGAATAATTATCATAATTATTTACATAAGATATTTAATTAAAAAAAAGTTTCATAGTGGATTCCAGGATAAAAACATTTTTCCTCCATTAAATCAAGCAAGTGAACATCAAATAGAATTAAAAGACACCGACAATAACTCTAAAATATAATAACAGTACTTATAATAATAATAATTATAATTATTATTATAATAATACGGACACCCTCAAAGGTTCTCACTAAGAAACTGTGTGTTCGGTTTAAGAATATATATTTTTTTAAATGTAGTGAGAATTTTTTGAAAGTATGTTATTAAGTCTAAAAGCAGTTTTTACCATATGTCTATATGGGATAAAAAAATAAAATAAAATAATAATTTAATGTATGTATTTTGACATTGAACGAATTGGAAGAGCTAGATAAATTACAGCCATGATGAAACAGTCTTTCTGTGTCTTTTAGATTTTACTCGAGACGTAAAAACGTATTAGTTATCATAAATAGACGAAAACAAAAATAGGATACTCTATATGTCTTATTGAAAAAGACAGAAAAAGTAAGAAATACAACCAACAAAATCATTCGTCATCATGATATTAAAAGACGTACATTCACATTTCATATCTCTGTCTGTATCTTACATTTGTCTGGAATGGAAGCTGTACCTTTTAGATATAAAATATATGACACTCTAGATTTTCTTGTCTCTATATTTGTCATCAGCATGATTATTAATTAATTGATAATTATTATTTGCAATTGTATTTTATTCAGGATTTGTTCTCAACGATTCCTTGCTGAGGCAAAAAGGAGCTGTCCATGACAAGTGGTGCTGAAACAGGCCAATCTCGAAGGTATTGACAGAAAACATAAGTAAAACACAAGTGTTGGTCAGAAAAACGATCCAGGGAATATTTACACAATAAAAAAGGTGACCAAAAAAACGTTTGAGAAATAATGAATAATAACAAGTCAAAATATAACCCAGCGTGAATACAATACGATGAAATGATTGATTTTCATTACATGATACTTGTTATAAGTGATGATTTTAATCACGAAGCAGGTCTATTAAAAATAAAGAAAAGACTCTAAGCGCTTCAGTGCCACCGAGATAGACATTATGACGTCACTGGAAGCTATAAACCTCCTTTAAACACAGAAGGAGAAATAGAAAAAGAAGCAAATATATCACTCACCAAAGTCGACATTTGTGAGAAGTTGCCTGACAGTTGTTTGTCCACTTGCAGTGCATCAGACCCAGATCCATCCACGCTCACTAAAGTTTGACTCATGGGTTGCATATATTTCATGTCACTCTTTCTGGAGTCAGTTGTCCTGCACGTCTCGTAATTGTACACGTGTTGGAGGGTCCCTGTCCCCAAAGTGTCTGAGTAACGTGGTGGATAATATGGAATCACAGGGAGACCGGAGTGATACAGGACGCGAGACTGTCTCCATCTGTAGATCTTCACTGATATAATAACCACGACACAGGTGATGAAGAGGAAGGAGACCACAGCCAAAGCCAGCACTAAGTAAAAAGTCAGCTGCTCATTGTTCTCCTTGTCGTGTGTAAAGTCAGTGAACTCCGACACTTCAGGGAAGCTGTCCGCCACCACCACGTTAACAATGACTGTAGCTGAACGAGAGGGCTGTCCGTTGTCCTCCACTATAACAGTCAGTCTCTGTTTCACAGCATCTTTATCAGACACTTGGCGGATGGTTCTGATTTCTCCGTTCTGTAAGCCCACTTCAAACAGCGCCCTGTCTGTGGCTTTCTGCAGTTTGTAGGAGAGCCAAGCATTCTGTCCAGAGTCCACATCCACAGCCACCACTTTAGTAACCAGATAGCCCACATCTGCTGAACGAGGCACCATCTCAGGCACCCGAGAACCACCAGTCTGGACCGGGTACAGAACCTGAGGAGGGTTATCGTTCTGGTCCTGGATCACTATTCTAACTGTGGCCATCGAACTCAGAGTAGGGGATCCAGCATCACGAGCTGTTACATTTAATTCAAACCACTTAATTTGCTCATAATCAAACGACCTCACTGCGTGAATGACGCCACTTTCTGAATTCACCGACACCAAGGAGGAAACAGGTACTCCGTTAATCTCTATGTCCTGCAGAAAGTAAGAAACACGAGCGTTTTGGCCCCAGTCTGCATCACTAGCACTGAGAGTAAACACCGACAATCCGGGAGAGTTGTTCTCCGGAACAGTCACGCGGTATTCTGTGAGTTCAAACTTGGGTGGACTGTCATTGACGTCAGACACTTTGACATTAATGCTTTTACTGCTAGACAGAGGCGGAGAGCCTTGGTCAGAGACGGTGATGGTGATATTATAGTCAGAGATACTTTCTCTGTCTAAGATGTTATCTGTCACTAAAGTATAATATCCTGTTAATGAAGACTCCATTTTAAATGGGACGTCAGAATTGATGGAGCATTTAACGACACCGTTACCGCCAGAGTCTTCATCATCAACGTTAACAACAGCTACAGTTGTACCTGGAGGAGAGTCCTCCGATATGGAGTTAGAAAATGACATAAGCTGTATTGTTGGGATGTTATCATTCTCATCAATAACCTGAATTATAACTTTACAAGTGTCTGTTTGTCCTCCATGATCACTAGCCTGAACGTCGAATTGATAAGTTTTTGATTTTTCATAATCTAGTTTACCCGCAACTTTAATCTCTCCCGTCTTAACATTCACTTCAAAAAGCTGTGTTCCATCTCTTGTGTCATGTGGAATTGAAAATGTCACTTCTCCATTTAATCCATCATCTGCGTCATTCGCACTTACAGTGGTTATCATTGTTCCTGTAGGAGAATTCTCCTTCACATCTGCTTTATAAACTGACTGGCTGCACACCGGTGCATTATCGTTATTGTCTAACACAGTGATATGAATTCGCACCGACCCTGATCTATGCGGCTCTCCTCCATCTGACGCAATCAGCACCAGTGTGTGCGTGTCCTCGTTCTCTCGGTCTAACGGGTTCTGTAAAACCATTTCGATCAAGGTCCGTCCGTCAGGCTGTCTATGAACTTCCAATTTGAAATGATCGGAGGGTTTGAGTGTGTATTTTTTAATATCATTAATACCGACATCAGGGTCGTCTGCTCTCGCTAAAGAGAAACGACTTCCTAAGGAAACGCTTTCAACAATTCTCAAATTAATTTCTTCTTTGGGGAACGACGGACTATTATCGTTTATGTCTAGAACCTCAACTGTTACTCGGTAAAGCTGGATTGGGTTTTCCAGAATGAGCTCAAAGCTGAAGCTACAGGGCGTCGTCTTCCCACACAGCTCTTCTCTGTCGATTCTCTCTTTTATAACCAGAGTGCCTTTGTCTCGGTTTAAATCAATGTACTGTCGGCTTCCCTTTGTAATAATCCGAGCTTTACCTGAGATGAGCCTCGTCACATCCAGACCTAAATCTCTGGCTATGTTTCCGACAAAAGAGCCCTCAGCCTGCTCCTCCGGTATGGAATACCGAGCCTGTCCTGTGACCGAGCTCAGCTTGAGGAGACAAAGAATGACGAGCAGCGCTTGACATCGGCCTATGCGAGCGGTTATCCACATACAATCCATCATGAATGCAAATGGAAACACGAGGAGATCCGTTTAAATGCAGGACTGTAGTAATAAAATCCACAAAATGAAAAGGTAAAAATATTTCCGGAGGATGAAGTCCAGAAAAATGGTGCGCGTTAGAGCCGACGACCCAGAGCGTCTTCTCTCCCAGCAGTAAACGGTGAAATGCATTAAAGGGGTGGACCGCTGCACTGATGGTTTGGACTGTTAGTCAGACATGAATCAACAGCGGCGCTCGGAGCCCATCCACGGTAATGTACGGGATTACTTGTAACTGTTTCTGAGCGAAATATTAATATTTTTGATAGGCATGTAAGATTGTATATTTATTGTTGTATTCAATATATCAAGAATAATCTGTGTAAACTTAATCAATAGAGAACAAGTGACTGAGGTTGATCTTCATGTGCAGCCAACCTCCAGATTCCCACACGAGACCCTCTAGGTTAAGTCACTTCACCCATATTGGTCACTACACTGGACAGCTATTCTAAAATTCTTTCACACTTTTTCCATTTGTTTTTAGGTCATAGTTGCTTATCAGATACGTAAGTGTATTTTAACCAATCACTGGAAAGCTGTTTTTGTTCAACACGAGAGGCAGGGGCTTGGTTGTGAAGAAGGAGGAGTTGAATGAGGGAGAGGGTAAAAAGTGACAGCATAGAGGAGTAGAAAGAGAAGCACAGGCTGAGTAAACATTATCTACAATGGTTAGGGAGACTAAATACACTTTGTAAGAATTGAAATTATATTGTTTTACAATTTCATCGAACCACATATTGGTTAAGATCACAAAAATATGTTGTTGGAGGGGTTTTGAAAAATTGTCCATACATACATTTCATCTAATTAAAGATTAATTCAAAATGATCGAAAATGGCAGTACATATTTTATATATAGCAAAATTAAAAATGAATATAATTACGAACGTAGGATACATTTCGATTACAAGTTAAATGGAGCCAACTTCTAGGGTGTTTGAAAGGACACATGTTGCAGAATATGATATATTCATAATCGAAAAATACAAGGATTTCTGATATCTATCAACAGTTTTTGATGTTAACCCTTCATCTTGCTAAAATGAATAACAAATTCAAGAGTTTTACAGATACCAGCAGAGACAAAAATACGACTCATAAAATAAGAGGATCGCATATGCGAACCTCGACAGCTTTCATACTATGAGTAGTTGATGAAAAACTATAGATAATCAACATGGGAAGGAAAGTCTGTATTGATGCACAGTCCATTATGGTGCCATGATGTTTGTGGTTGGAAAATGTTATTAATGAATTTGAGCGACGCTATTCTCTGTTTAAAGTGATTAATGTAGTAAAAATGAAAATAGTTGTGATAAGAAATGTTCCACGTTAGGATTAAATCTTGTAAAACTTTTTCATACGTGGGATCCAGAGTTAAAGTCGGTGATGTTTACTGATGGAAAAAAAAAATGGACACTCCACTACCTCTCCACCCTAGTATATCCCTTTGGGTTTAATGTTTTGTATTATGTGCTTGATTAATCTTAAAATTTTGTGACTTGCACTAACAACAATGGTTGTGTGGAATATTTTATGGATATAAAGAGTGACGCTCACACAGGCACTACAGGCAGCTCAGCGGTGTCTTTGGAGGTGGATACCACAGTGAAGGTATTACAAAGTAAACAGAGTCCAGAGTGAATAGCAGCATTAGTGGTACTTGGTGCTCATGTCTCTGTATTCCCAAGTGAGTTAAAGTGGTCAACAGATGTGTGACAGAAGCAACACAGATGTATACGAATGTGTGGTTACAATGGACAATATGTAAGGCTTTAGATAAAAGGTTTACGTCAGTGTTCTGTCTGCTTGATGATAGAACACCATGTGAAATAAGGCAGTCAGCCTGTAAAAATGAAAGCCAAGTAAAGCCTTAGCTTGTACTTCCTGCACACCTGGAAGTGGTTATGCGTGAAAGGGGACAACACAAACGATAAAAGTGGGGAAAAAAAGACCGATAGACAACATGCTTTGTTAACTATGTAATACAAATAATATGATAGCCCAAAAACGGTATTAACTATAAAACCAAATACAGGGTTGAGCAATGCTTGGTAGTGTAAAAATTTTGTTACATATATCCACTTGGCTACTTGAACTTCTTTATGTTTCATGAGAACTTCCAACTCATTAAGTTCATGCCAAGATGAAAATGTAAATAAAGTTTCTTTTTTTTTCTTTTTAACCTTTTTTCATTTAATTTACACAACAGTTTGTATTCTAACCTGGAAAGCATGTATGTTACCCAGACTATGAATGTTAAAGTGATGTGGATCTACTGGGGAAAGAACTGACCGATTCAGCACCTTGGACAGAGTCACTGGTAGCTCTGGCCTCTTAATAAAACAGGAGAAAAATGTCAAATCAAGGAGAACGCAGAGTAAGAAAAATAAATACAACACTCACCAAAGTTGACATTTGAGAGAAGTTGCCTGACAGTTGCTTGTTCGCCTGTGATGCTTCAGTCCCAGATCCATCCACACTAACTAAACTTTCACTCATGGGCTGCATATATTTCCCATCACTCTTCCTGGAGTCAGTCGTCCTGCATGTATCGTAATTGTACACGTGTTGGAGAGTCCCTGTCCCCAAAGTGTCTGAGTAACGTGGTGGATAATATGGAATCACAGGGAGACCGGAGTGATACAGGACGCGAGACTGTCTCCATCTGTAGATCTTCACTGATATAATAACCACGACACAGGTGATGAAGAGGAAGGAGACTACAGCCAAAGCCAGCACTAAGTAAAAAGTCAGCTGCTCATTGTTCTCCTTGTCGTGTGTAAAGTCAGTGAACTCCGACACTTCAGGGAAGCTGTCCGCCACCACCACGTTAACAATGACTGTAGCTGAACGAGAGGGCTGTCCGTTGTCCTCCACTATAACAGTCAGTCTCTGTTTCACAGCATCTTTATCAGACACTTGGCGGATGGTTCTGATTTCTCCGTTCTGTAAGCCCACTTCAAACAGCGCCCTGTCTGTGGCTTTCTGCAGTTTGTAGGAGAGCCAGGCATTCTGTCCAGAGTCCACATCCACAGCCACCACTTTAGTCACAAGATAGCCCACATCTGCTGAACGAGGCACCATCTCAGGCACCCGAGAACCACCAGTCTGGACCGGGTACAGAACCTGAGGAGGGTTATCGTTCTGGTCCTGGATCACTATTCTAACTGTGGCCATCGAACTCAGAGGAGGGGATCCAGCGTCACGAGCTGTTACATTTAATTCAAACCACTTGATTTGCTCATAATCAAACGACCTCACTGCGTGAATGACGCCACTTTCTGAATTCACCGACACCAATGAAGAAACAGGTACTCCGTTAATCTCTTTGTCCAGCAGAAAGTAAGAAACCCGAGCGTTTTGGCCCCAGTCTGCATCACTAGCACTGAGAGTAAACACCGACAATCCGGGAGAGTTGTTCTCCGGTACAGTCACGCGATATTCTGAGAGCTCAAACTTGGGTGGACTGTCATTGACGTCAGACACTTTGACATTAATGCTTTTACTGCTAGACAGAGGCGGAGAGCCTTGGTCAGAGACGGTGATGGTGATATTATAGTCGGAGATACTTTCTCTGTCTAAGATGTTATCTGTCACTACAGTATAATATCCTGTTAATGAAGACTCAATTTTAAATGGGACGTCAGAGTTAATTGAGCATTTAACGACACCGTTACCGTCAGAGTCTTCATCATCAACGTTAACAACAGCTACAGTTGTACCTGGATGAGAGTCCTCGGATATGGAGTTAGAAAATGACATAAGCTGAATTGTAGGGATGTTATCATTCTCATCAATAACCTGAATTATAACTTTACACGTGTCTGTATATCCACCATGATCAATAGCCTGAACGTCAAGCTGATACGATTTAGATTTTTCAAAATCTAGTTTACCAGCAACTTTGATTTCACCTGTTTTAACATTGATTTCGAAAAGCTGTTCCGCCTCTATTGCAACATGAGGGATTGAAAATGTTACGTCACCGTTAACTCCATCGTCTGCGTCATTCGCACTTATTGTGGTTATCGTTGTTCCCGTGGGAGAATTCTCCTTCACATCTGCTTTATAAACAGACTGGCTGCACACCGGTGCATTATCGTTAGCATCTAACACAGCGACATGAATTCTTGCTGTCCCTGATCTATGCGGCTCTCCTCCATCTGACGCAATCAGCACCAGAGTGTGCGTGTCCTCCTTCTCTCGGTCTAACGGGTTCTGTAAAACCATTTCGATGAATGATCCTCCAACAGACTGGCTCCGAACTTCCAATTTGAAATGATCGGACGGTTTAAGTGTGTATTTTTTAATATCATTCATACCGACATCAGGGTCGTCTGCTCTCATTAAAGAGAAACGAGTACCCGGTGCAGCATTTTCTGCTATTTTAAAATTAATATCTTCTCTACGGAAAGACGGACTATTATCGTTTATGTCTAGAACCTCAACTGTTACTCGGTAAAGCTGGATTGGGTTTTCCAGAATGAGCTCAAAGCTGAAGCTACAGGGCGTCGTCTTCCCACACAGCTCTTCTCTGTCGATTGTCTCTTTTATAACCAGAGTGCCTTTGTCTCGGTTTAAATCAATGTACTGTCGGCTCCCCTTTGTAATAATCCGAGCTTTACCTGAGATGAGCCTCGTCACATCCAGACCTAAATCTCTGGCAATGTTTCCGACAAAAGAGCCTTCCGCCTGCTCCTCCGGTATGGAATACCGAGCCTGTCCGGTCACCGAGCTCAGTTTGAGGAGACAAAGAATGACGAGCAGCGCTTGACATCGGCCTATGCGAGCGGTTATCCACATCCACATTATGAATAGAAAGATAATCACGCAAAGATCCTTTTTCGATGCAAAACGGAGGTAATTCCATCCACAGATGGAAAAGGTGAAATTATTTTCAGACGAGAATATCCAGAAAAAATGGTGCGGGTTAGAGCTGACGACCCAGAGCGTCTACTCTTCCAGCAGTAAACGGTGAAATGCATTGAAGGGGTGGACCGCTGCACTGATGGTTTGGACTGTTAGTCAGTGATGAATCAACAGCGGCGCTCGGAGCCCATCCACGGTAATGTAGGGAATGCGGAGCCTGTACATATTTCATTCAGAGTATATGGATATGTTGTTGCGATTCTTATTATAACATATTCAAACAATGTATTTAAACTCCTACAAAATAGAAAAAAGACTGAGGATTATCCTCAAATACTGACCATGTTCTGATCTCCCAAAGCAACCTATAACTTTAACCGTCAAGCATAGTGGTCCCCGCAGTGGAAATATATTCAAACGTTCTTTGATTCTGAATCCATGTGTTCTCTTCTTAAGATGCTCATCCCCCACTTGAGTGGGTGATAGTGAGTCACTGGAATAGTCTAATGTTCAACAGAAGAGGGAGGCGCTGAGGTGTGAAGAAGGAGGAGCACAGTGAGGAACAGAGAGGTAAGAAGGTGACAGTGAAGAGGAGTAGAAAGAGAAGGGGAGATGAAGAGCTAGAGGGGGAATGTTTAAAAGATGTCAAGATGATCGAATACACTGTGGGTAAAAGAAAAAAAAATTCTAATTGATGATGCTATAATGTCATGAATGAAAGTGTTGCATGATGTCAACACTGAAGAGCACGGAAAAACGTAATCAAAATTAATAATACCCTTCATTAATTAATGATTGAAAGTTTTTAAAACACAGTGAATTTCTTTGAAAATGTAAAGCTTAACTATTTAAAAAAATCACAAAGCAAATAGAAGTGAAAGTTAAATTAAAGCTTGCAGAAAGTTATATATGGCTATAAAATGTTCTATCATAGAGGAAGTAAATGTTCTGATATCACTTTCTGTTGTGCGTTATGGGGAGTTTGTTGCATATATAAATGTATTTATTTATTTTTAATGATGAAATTGAACATTTAATCTTTTGAAATGCCGATCACCAGCCAAAATGTATTGTTAGGCTTCAAATTAATTCATACCCAGACAGCAGCTAGAATTAGTTTCTCCTGTGTTGTTACAACTGAGTTTCAGCACCTTGGACAGAGTCACTGGTAACTCTGGCCTCCTAATAGAAAAGGAGCAAAGAGCAAGAAAAAAGAGGAAGCATACACGACCTGTATGTTCTCAAATGCACTTTCGCAGTATTTATAATCTGTGGTCAAATTGAATAAAAGTCCAAGAACCTGTCTAAAATGATTAAGGAGTGAAAGGTGTGTTTTCCTCTTAAGACGGTGGAGTTTCAGGCTTTTTTCCTCTTTTTTCCCATTAAAAAGTTTAAAATGGGGAAAGTCGATCCACACAACGTAAAGGTTTATCCTGAATTTGATCTCATCTATGCTCCATTATAAGTTACTATTGGTGTCAAACTGAAAAGAAATACAAAAAGAAATGTTCTACTTCAGGAAGTAATTTGTTACACATATTTCATACATTAAAACAACAAAAAAAAATATTCACATGTCTTCCCATGCTTTATTCTCTTGATATAATTAGACCAGCAGTTGTGGTGTACTGAAAAGCAATGTGTAGCTGCTGGCAACCGAAGTAAAAGTATAAAACTTTTTATCGGCATTTAAAAACATTCAAGACAACAGATTCATCTCATGGCAAAATGTTTGAAAATGTTTTTGGGTGGTTTTATTGATCATGTGCACCATAGGTTGCATTCAAACTCGGAAAGTGTAAGACAATATGCTAAATAGAATATTATGGTGATTTGGTGTCAATCTCGGATGTTTTGTCAATTTTTAAAGTGATGATGATTTACTGGAAAACAGCTGAATGTTTCAGGACCAGAGACAGAGTCAATGGTAGTTATCCTCTCTAGTGGGTAAAAATGCCAGTTCATTGAAGAAGCAGAAATTGAAAAAATAAATATATCACTCACCAAAGTTGACATTTGAGAGAAGTTGCCTGACAGTTGCTTGTCCGCCTGTGGTGCATCAGTCTCACCTCCATCCACGCTCACTAAAGTTTGACTCATGGGCTGCATATATTTCCCATCACTCTTCCTGGAGTCAGTCGTCCTGCACGTCTCGTAATTGTACACGTGTTGGAGAGTCCCCGTCCCCAAAGTGTCTGAGTAACGTGGTGGGTAATATGGAATCACAGGGAGGCCGGAGTGATACAGGACGCGAGACTGTCTCCATCTGTAGATCTTCACTGATATAATAACCACGACACAGGTGATGAAGAGGA
Source organism: Lophius americanus (assembly GCA_037951165.1). Classification (NCBI taxonomy): domain Eukaryota; kingdom Metazoa; phylum Chordata; class Actinopteri; order Lophiiformes; family Lophiidae; genus Lophius; species Lophius americanus. Next base: position 477,728 of record JBBDHG010000303.1, read on the forward strand.
AGGAGACCACAGCCAAAGCCAGCACTAAGTAAAAAGTCAGCTGCTCATTGTTCTCCTTGTCGTGTGTAAAGTCAGTGAACTCCGACACTTCAGGGAAGCTGTCCGCCACCAGCACGTTAACAATGACTGTAGCTGAACGAAAGGGCTGTCCGTTGTCCTCCACTATAACAGTCAGTCTCTGTTTCACAGCATCTTTATCAGACACTTGGCGGATGGTTCTGATTTCTCCGTTCTGTAAGCCCACTTCAAACAGCGCCCTGTCTGTGGCTTTCTGCAGTTTATAGGAGAGCCAGGCATTCTGTCCAGAGTCCACATCCACAGCCACCACTTTAGTCACCAGATAGCCCACATCTGCTGAGCGAGGCACCATCTCAGGCACCAGAGAGCCACCAGTCTGGACAGGGTACAGAACCTGAGGAGGGTTGTCGTTCTGGTCTTGGATTACAACCCTCACTGTGGTCACCGAACTCAGAGGAGGGGATCCAGCATCACGAGCTGTTACGTTCAATTCAAACCACCTGATTTGCTCATAATCAAACGACCTCACTGCGTGAATGACGCCACTTTCTGAATTCACCGACACCAATGAAGAAACAGATACTCCATTAATCTCTTTGTCCTGCAGAAAGTAAGAAACCCGAGCGTTTTGGCCCCAGTCTGCATCACTAGCACTGAGAGTAAACACCGACAATCCAGGAGAGTTGTTCTCCGGTACATTCACGCGGTATTCTGAGAGCTCAAACTTGGGTGGACTGTCATTGACGTCAGACACTTTGACATTAATGCTTTTACTGCTAGACAGAGGCGGAGAGCCTTGGTCAGAGACGGTGATGGTGATATTATAGTCAGAGACACTTTCTCTGTCTAAGATGTTATCTGTCACTACAGTATAATATCCTGCTAATGAAGACTCCATTTTAAATGGAACGTCAGAATTGATGGAGCATTTAACGACACCGTTACCGTCAGAGTCTTCATCATCAACGTTAACCACAGCTACAGTTGTACCTGGAGGAGAGTCCTCGGATATGGAGTTAGAAAATGACATAAGCTGTATTGTTGGGACATTATCATTCTCATCAATAACCTGAATTATAACTTTGCATTTGTTTGAGAAACCACCATGGTCACTAGCCTGAACGTTGAGCTGGAATGTTTTGGATTTTTCAAAATCCAGTTTACCTGCAACTGTAATCACTCCTGTCTTAGAATTTACTTCAAAAAGCTGCTTCGCCTCTCGAGCGGTGGAAGCAAAACCATAGGTCACATCACCATTGTGTGCACTATCTGCGTCATTCGCACTTACAGTGGTTATCATTGTTCCTACAGGAGAATTCTCCTTCACTTCTGCTTTATAAAAAGGCTGGTTGCACACCGGTGCATTATCGTTAGCATCTAACACGGTGATATGAATCCGAACTGTCCCTGATCTATGCGGCTCTCCTCCATCTGACGCAATCAGCACCAGGGTGTGCGTCTCCTCTTTCTCTCGGTCCAGCGGGTTCTGTAAGACCATTTCGATAAATGCTCCTCCGTCTGGCTGATTCTGAACCTCCAATTTGAAATAATCGGAGGGTTTAAGTGTGTATTTTTTAATATCATTAATATCGACATCAGGGTCGTCTGCCCCGTCTAGCGAGAAACGAGTCCCTGAAACAGCGTTTTCTTCGATTTTCAAATTAATTTCATTCTTTTGGAACGACGGACTATTATCGTTTATGTCTAGAACCTCCACTGTTACTCGGTAAAGCTGGATTGGATTTTCCAGAATAAGCTCAAAGCTGAAGCTACAGGGCGTCGTCTTCCCACACAGCTCTTCTCTGTCGATTCTCTCTTTTATAACCAGAGTGCCTTTGTCTCGGTTTAAATCAATGTACTGTCGGTTCCCCTTTGTAATAATCCGAGCTTTACCTGAGATGAGCCTCGTCACATCCAAACCTAAATCTCTCGCAATGTTTCCGACAAAAGAGCCTTCAGCCTGCTCCTCCGGTACGGAATACCGGGCCTGTCCGGTCACCGAGCTCAGCTTGAGAAGACAAAGAATGACGAGCAGCGCTTGACATCGGCCTCCGCGAGCGGTTTTCCACATACAGTCCATCATGAATACAAACAAGTAAATCCAGAGATCCGATTCGATGGAAAATTGTAGTAATTATGTAGAAAACAAAAAGGTAGAGTTTTTTTCAACGGAGAAAATTCGAGCAGAAATGCTGCGCGTTAGAGCCGACGACCCAGAGCGTCTTCTCTCCCAGCAGTAAACAGTGAAATGCTTTAAAGGGGTGGACCGCTGCACTGATGGTTTGGACAGTTAGTCAGTCATGAATCAATAGCGGCGCTCGGAGCCCATCCACGGTAATGAAGACGATGTGAAGCCTTGATATATGATCGTATTAAATGTTTATAGATAAAAAGTAGTTATTCATATGCTACAACATCAAAATTATAGCTTTAAACTTCTGCAAAAGAGAAGGCTTTTTGACGTTTATCCTCTCACACCGACCCTGCCCGGATCCATAAGTGCAACCTATAAGTTTTACACTTTTAATCACTTTCCTCACGTGGGCGGACAGCTCTTTTTAAGTTTTTGGATTGTTTACTCATGCATTCAGATGGTATTGCTGCTCATCAGCTATTCAGTGGATGTTAATGAGTCACTGAGAAACGCCAATGTTCAACTGAAGAGGGAGGGGCTCAGGTGTGATGAAGAAGGAGCTGAACGAGGGACAGCGAGGGGGAAGAAAGTGACAGTAAAGAGGAGCAGAAAGAGAAAGGGTCAACACGGGTCAAAAAGACCGAATACACTGTGGAAAAAAAAAATCCTAATTCATGTTGCTGTAATTTCATGAGTGAATGTGTTATATGATGTAAACACTGATGGACACATCAAAACGTATGCAAAATGAATATAACAATTCACTAAGTAATGATCGAAACATTTCACAATGCAGTGAAATCTTGAATTTCTTTGAAGAATGTAAATCTTACCTATTAAAAAAAAATCAGAGCAAATAAAAGTGAATGTCAAAGTAATTCTTGCAGAAATGTATATATGTCTGTAAAAATGTTCTATCATAGAGGAAGTAAATGTTCTGCTATCACTTCCAGTGGTACGTTTCGGGGCATTTGTTGCATATATGAATTTATTTATATTTTTTTATGATGAAGTTAAACATTTAATGTTTTGAAATGCTTATTACCAGCTAAAACAATTCTAATTAGGCTTCAAATGAATTAAAGCCCAGACAGCACTGAGTGTTATTACATGTTAGTTCCTCCTGTGTTGTCGAAATTGAGTTTCAGCACCTTGGACAGAGTCATTGGTAACTCTGGCCTCTTAATAAAACAGGAGAAAAGAGCCCGAAAAAGGAGGAAGCAGAAAATGAATAATTTAATAAATCACTCACCAAAGTTGACATTTGAGAGAAGCTGCCTGACAGTTGCTTGTCCGCCTGTGGTGTTTCAGACCCACCTCCATCCACACTCACTAAAGTTTGACTCATGGGTTGCATATATTTCATGTCACTCTTTCTGGAGTCAGTCGTCCTGCACGTCTCGTAATTGTACACGTGTTGGAGAGTCCCTGTCCCCAAAGTATCAGAGTAACGTGGTGGATAATATGGAATCACAGGGAGACCGGAGTGATACAGGACGCGAGACTGTCTCCATCTGTAGATCTTCACTGATATAATAACCACGACACAGGTGATGAAGAGGAAGGAGACCACAGCCAAAGCCAGCACTAAGTAAAAAGTCAGCTGCTCATTGTTCTCCTTGTCGTGTGTAAAGTCAGTGAACTCCGACACTTCAGGGAAGCTGTCCGCCACCAGCACGTTAACAATGACTGTAGCTGAACGAGAGGGCTGTCCGTTGTCCTCCACTATAACACTCAGTCTCTGTTTCACAGCATCTTTATCAGACACTTGGCGGATGGTTCTGATTTCTCCGTTCTGTAAGCCCACTTCAAACAGCGCCCTGTCTGTGGCTTTCTGCAGTTTATAGGAGAGCCAGGCATTCTGTCCAGAGTCCACATCAACAGCCACCACTTTAGTCACCAGATAGCCCACATCTGCTGAACGAGGCACCATCTCAGGCACCAGAGAACCGCCAGTCTGGACTGGATACAGAACCTGAGGAGGGTTGTCGTTCTGGTCCTGGATCACTATTCTAACTGTGGCCACCGAACTCAGAGGAGGGGATCCGGCGTCACGAGCTGTTACGTTCAATTCAAACCACCTGATTTGCTCATAATCAAACGACCTCACTGCGTGAATGACGCCACTTTCTGAATTCACCGACACCAATGAAGAAACAGATACTCCATTAATCTCTATGTCCGGCAGAAAGTAAGAAACCCGAGCGTTTTGGCCCCAGTCTGCATCACTAGCACTGAGAGTAAACACCGACAATCCGGGAGAGTGGTTCTCCGGTACAGTCACGCGATATTCTGAGAGCTCAAACTTGGGTGGACTGTCATTGACATCAGACACTTTGACATTAATGCTTTTACTGCTAGACAGAGGCGGAGAGCCTTGGTCAGAGACGGTGATGGTGATATTATAGTCAGAGACACTTTCTCTGTCTAAGATGTTATCTGTCACTACAGTATAATATCCTGTTAATGAAGACTCCATTTTAAATGGAACGTCAGAATTGATGGAGCATTTAACGACACCGTTACCGTCAGAGTCTTCATCATCAACGTTAACAACAGCTACAGTTGTACCTGGAGGAGAGTCCTCGGATATGGAGTTAGAAAATGACATAAGCTGTATTGTTGGGATGTTATCATTCTCATCAATAACCTGAATTATAACTTTACACGTGTCTCTCAGTCCACCATGGTCCCGAGCCTGAACGTTGAGCTGATAAGATTTAGATTTCTCAAAATCAAGTCTGCCTGAAACTTTAATTTCTCCTGTTATAGTATTTACTCCAAAAAGCTGTTTAGAATCTTTTGCAAGATATGGGATTGAAAATGTCACCTCTCCGTTTAATCCATCATCTGCGTCATTCGCACTTACAGTGGTTATCATTGTTCCTTCAGGAGAATTCTCCTTCACATCTGCTTTATAAACTGACTGGCTGCACACCGGTGCATTATCGTTAATATCTAACACAGTGATATGAATCCGCACTGTCCCTGATCTATGCGGCTCTCCTCCATCTGACGCAATAAGCACCAGTGTGTGCGCGTCCTCGTTCTCTCGGTCTAACGGGTTCTGTAAAACCATTTCAATAAATGTTCCCCCGTCCGATTGACTCTGAACCTCCAATTTGAAATGATCTGAGGGTTTAAGTGTGTATTTCTTAATATCATTAATACCGACATCGGGGTCGTCTGCTCCTTCTAGGGAGAAACGAGTCCCTGAAACAGCGCTCTCAGCTATTTCCAAATTAATTTCCTCTTTTGGAAACGACGGACTATTATCGTTTATGTCTAGAACCTCCACTGTTACTCGGAAAAGCTGGATTGGGTTTTCCAGAATGAGCTCAAAGCTGAAGCTACAAGGCGTCGTCTTCCCACACAGCTCTTCTCTGTCGATTCTCTCTTTTATAACCAGAGTGCCTTTGTCTCGGTTTAAATCAATGTACTGTCGGCTCCCCTTTGTAATAATCCGAGCTTTACCTGAGATGAGCATCGTCACATCCAAACCTAAATCTCTCGCAATGTTTCCGACAAAAGAGCCTTCCGCCTGCTCCTCCGGTACGGAATACCGAGCCTGTCCGGTCACCGAGCTCAGCTTGAGAAGACAAAGAATGACGAGCAGCGCTTGACATCGGCCTATGCGAGCGGTTATCCAAATACAATCCATCATGAATAGAAACAGAAAAATCCAGAGATCCGTTTCGATGAAAAATTGTAGTAATAATGTAGAAATCAAAAAGGTAGAGTTTTTTTCAACGGAGAAATTCGAGCAGAAATGCTGCGCGTTAGAGCTGACGACCCAGAGCGTCTTCTCTCCCAGCAGTAAACGGTGAAATGCATTAAAGGGGTGGACCGCTGCACTAATGGTTTGGCTTGTTAGTCAGTCATGAATCAACAGCGGCGCTCGGAGCCCATCCACGGTAATGTACGGGATGCGATGTGTTGATATTATATTCCATAATATGTTCATAGATATCCAGTTGCTATATATTTTTTCATAGTCTACATCAACATAAAAGCTTTAAACTTCTGCTAAAGAAAATGGTGTTTGAGTTTCATCATCTTACACAGACCAAGCACAGATCCCTAAAACCAACTCATATGTTTAACGCTTTCAACCATTGTACTACAGTGGACAGCTCTTCTAAATTCATCTGATCGTTATCCAATTATTAAATACAAAATAAATAAAAATGAAGAACAAATAAATAAATTGGATTGATACTTATCCATCAGAATAAAATAAAAATAGAATTATTGATCTGGGAAATATTTTTCATGAAACTTTATACTTGCATTTCGTAATAGAAACATATTTTCTTTTGACGATCAACAGGAAAAAACACTTTAAATTTGTCATAATGACATACGAGTTCAAGCTTCTCACATATATTCTTGTAAATTGATAAATATAACTCATAAAACATATAACCACATTTATGCATCTCAATAGTTTGCTTTTGTATGTTGGTATAATGTGATACATTATTGATGAATTATAATAAGTTCTAATTGTTTGTGAGATTTGTAGCAGATTATAGTGCATGGTTAACTTCGTTTTTCATGATATATTAAAAATATAGTTAGAACGATCTCTCACGTGATGAGTAATTATCGGTGTCAAAATAACAAGATGATCATGTAGATATATTTAATAACTTAAAACTGAAAAATATATTGAATATTATATTTTCTTTTGTCTATGTAATTAAAGCAGTACGTTAGGGTGTTCTACAAAGTAACAAGTCTCTGCATACAACCCAGAAGAATAGTATTACAAACAATAAATATGTATACAACTATGATTGTGTAGGAGGTATTGAAAAACGGGAATAAACATTCTCTTGATGTATAAGCCTTAAACTCATTATAGTCATCCAATGGTTGATGAAAGTGTTCTGTTGCATAATTTCTAAATGTACCCTTTAGTTTGTAATTCAACCTTAAAAGTTAGTTTGGATGATTGGCGTGTACTCAAATGAAGTTAGGCATTGGTCAATTCAACATATAATGTGACAAGTCATCAATGAAAAGGTTAAAAGAAGGGCTACAATAACACAAACACTAAAAAATGTTCAGATACATATGCCAAAACATCACATTGCATGTTAATTTACTGGGAAATGATTGAGAATTTCAGCACCTTGGATAGAGTCACCGGTAACTCTGAACTCTTAATACAGATGAGAAACATTATAGAACGTGGAGGAAGCAGAGAATAACAAATTGGATATATCACTCACCAAAGTTGACATTGGAGAGAAGTTGCCTGACAGTTGTTTGTCTTGCTTTGGTGCATCCATCTCAGATCCATCCACACTCACTAAAGTTTGACTCATTGGCTGCATATATTTCATGTCACTCTTCCTGGAGTCAGTCGTCCTGCACGTCTCGTAATTGTACACGTGTTGGAGAGTCCCTGTCCCCAAAGTGTCAGAGTAACGTGGTGGATAATATGGAATCACAGGGAGACCGGAGTGATACAGGACGCGAGACTGTCTCCATCTGTAGATCTTCACCGATATGATAACCACGACACAGGTGATGAAGAGGAAGGAGACCACAGCCAAAGCCAGCACTAAGTAAAAAGTCAGTTGCTCATTATTCTCCTTGTCGTGTGTAAAGTCAGTGAACTCCGACACTTCAGGGAAGCTGTCCGCCACCACCACGTTAACAATGACTGTAGCTGAACGAGAGGGCTGTCCGTTGTCCTCCACTATAACAGTCAGTCTCTGTTTCACAACATCTTTATCAGACACTTGGCGGATGGTTCTGATTTCTCCGTTCTGTAAGCCCACTTCAAACAGCGCCCTGTCTGTGGCTTTCTGCAGTTTATAGGAGAGCCAGGCATTCTGTCCAGAGTCCACATCAACAGCCACCACTTTAGTCACCAGATAGCCCACATCTGCTGAACGAGGCACCATCTCGGGCACCAGAGAACCACCAGTCTGGACTGGGTACAGAACCTGAGGTGGGTTGTCGTTCTGGTCCTGGATCAGTATCTTCACAGTCACGTTACTACTGAGTGGAGGGGAGCCTCCATCCTGCGCTTTGACGACGAAAACCAACTGTTTGATTTGCTCATAATCGAATGAACGCCCGGCATGAATCACTCCGCTTTCTGCATTAACTGACACACAGTGAGATACCGGCAACCCGTCAAGGTCAGAATCGACTAGAATATAAGATACACGGGCGTTTTGATTTTCATCGGGATCTATAGCCCCAACAGAAAGAACAGAAACACCTGGAGAGTTATTCTCTGAGATTAATGCGTTATAAACACTTTTTGGAAACACTGGAGCATTATCATTCACATCAGAAACCTTTAACTGAAAGGTTCTTTTGGTTGAGAGAGGAGGGATTCCTGCATCTGTCGCAATTACAGTGATATTATAATCTGAAACACCTTCACGATCGAATACAGCGTCTGTTACTAAATTATAATAATTTCTCAAACTGGATTTAATCTTGAAAGGTGCATTGTGATCTATTCTACATGTCACCTGTCCGTTTTCACCCGAATCATGGTCTTTGATATTCAAAATTCCAATTGTTGTACCAGGAGGTGAGTCCTCTGATACGGGAGTCGTGAATGACATGACGTTTATGATCGGGGCGTTGTCATTTACATCCGTTACTTCAATTATGACTTTACTGGAATCCGTTAAACCACCCTGATCTTTTGCGTCGATTCTCATTTCATACTTCTTGTCCTTTTCAAAATCGATGGGGCCTGATACAAACAATTCACCAGTGACTTGATCTATGGATAACAGATCAGCAATATTGCTCTTCACGTTTTTAATGGAGTACGTGATGTCACCGTTCGTTCCGCTATCCGCATCTGTGGCGTTAACGGTAACGATTTTAATGCCCTTTGCTGCATTTTCAATCACAGTGGCTTTATAAACTGACTGATTAAAAATGGGTGCGTTATCATTTGCATCTAAAACAATTATATTTATATTAACGGTGCCAGATCTGGATGGGTTCCCACCATCTACAGCTATGAGCTTCAGGGAGAGACGAGGCGCCTCCTCTCTGTCTAACTGCTTCCGCAGCACCATCTCTGCATACTTACTCCCGTCTGGATTAACGTGCTGCTTCAAAACGAAATTGTCATTCGAGGTTAAAACATAATCCTGCAAACCATTTGCGCCAACATCAAGATCCTCTGCACTCTCCAGTACGAATCGTGCACCGAGGTTGGCCGACTCGCTTATGTCTAAATTAATTTCCGATTTCTGGAATACCGGTGGATGATCATTCACATCTAACACTTCAATCGTTATGGGATGTAGCTCCATAGGATTTTCTAAAATCATCTCAAAGCTGAAGCTGCAGGGTGTTACATCTCCGCAAAGCTGCTCCCGGTCTATTCTCTCGTTCACAACGAGGATCCCTTTGTCTGCCTTCAACTCCGCGTACTGGATGTTTTCTCCGGTCACAATACGGGCCCGCCCAGGACGGAGCCTTTTTAGATCCAAACCGAGATCCTGAGCTACGTTACCGATCAGAGAGCCCTTCTTCATCTCCTCCGGTATAGAGTAGAAGATCTGACCGGCGACGATATTAAAAACGAAAAAGAAGAAAATAAGCTTGAACGACTGAGTCCCAATATCCAAACGCCATTTGCAGAATCGTTGCTGGTGCGTCATGTCAGAAAAGGGGTTTATCCACAGGAAAAATGAATAGAAATCCCGTTAACTCACAAATATTCACTCTTCTGGAGGTTCTTGTTAAACAGAAATGCAACCGACTCCCTCCTAAAAGCGCTTCATTTGTGAAATGTGTATCCCCTGCTGATAGTCCGTCTCTGCCTGCGTCAGAGATCCCACAAAGAACTGAAGAGCCACACTGAGCTCATCGAGACTCACTTATATTAGTTGTTCAACAGCGTCTCTTAGAGTCCAAATCGTGAACACCAAATGGAATGAAATAATACCCCTAAGGTAAATAAGATATAAATACAGCTTACTGTGATTTTATAGCTTCACTTTAAAAATGTAAAACTTATTATGTAGGAAAACAAGATTTCAAATATTGATCTATTCAGCATAATAGCTTGTATAACATTAATATTTCGAATAGTAATGTAATTACAACGACATTACTAAAAATACCACTTTTACTTTGAATACAACTGCTACTACTGATGAGAGTCAAGATAATAATACTAATTATTATTATTATTATTATTATAAAACAGTGAAAATAAATAATAATAACAATATAGTCAGATGACGATTGTCATTAGCAATATCATTTTAATAGTTATTATATCTAATCTATGTGGATTAGGAAAAAAATCCGCCTTTCAAGATAGAAAGCTCTCTCAGCTGAAGCTCAGAGGAGCTGTCCTCATCATGGTGCTGAAAATAAGTTCTTCACTTGCTTTCTGAAAAACTGAAACCGGCTACCTATTAATAACCAATTTCACTTGACAGAAAGGATTGAATTGAAAAGATGGGGTTGTTTTGTATGATTATGGTCTTTATCGCATGTACATAATAACCGATTAACAGATAAATTGCCAGTGCTTATCATAGACTTTTAGAAACTAGGAGGACGTCAAAACACACAATCCAGTGATCAGCCACGAAACAAAAGCCAAAGCAAGCAGTAGACTATAAAACAACCAATGGCTGACTAAGAATAATAGATATAAATTTGAAAGTCTGATTGGGGAGGTAGAATTACTGCAAAATGATGTAAAATCAAGTGCTGTCCAGAGCACTGAAGCTGACCTGAAGGAGCATGTTTGGATTAAGAAACACGAAAACAATCAAACAGATGAGGCAGGACTACTTAACTAACCTCTAGAGGAGAGTCCGGTTCATCCAGGATGCTCTTCTCACTCTGCATTCGCTGCACCGTCCCTGTAGAACTGGGCTCCATTATCAGCACGTTCTGACTACCAGCTCCGCCGAACTTAGAGTCACTCTTTCTGGAGTCAGTCGTCCTGCACGTCTCGTAATTGTACACGTGTTGGAGAGTCCCTGTCCCCAAAGTGTCTGAGTAACGTGGTGGATAATATGGAATCACAGGGAGACCGGAGTGATACAGGTCGCGAGATTGTCTCCATCTGTAGATCTTCACCGATATAATAACCACGACACAGGTGATGAAGAGGAAGGAGACCACAGCCAAAGCCAGCACCAAGTAAAAAGTCAGCTGCTCATTGTTTTCCTTGTCGTGTGTAAAGTCAGTGAACTCCGACACTTCAGGGAAGCTGTCCGCCACCACCACGTTAACAATGACTGTAGCTGAACGAGAGGGCTGTCCGTTGTCCTCCACTATAACAGTCAGTCTCTGTTTCACAGCATCTTTATCAGACACTTGGCGGATGGTTCTGATTTCTCCGTTCTGTATGCCCACTTCAAACAGCGCCCTCGCTGTGGCTTTCTGCAGTTTATAGGAGAGCCAGGCATTCTGTCCAGAGTCCACATCCACAGCCACCACTTTAGTCACCAGATAGCCCACATCTGCTGAACGAGGCACCATCTCAGGCACCAGAGAACCACCAGTCTGGACCGGGTACAGAACCTGAGGGGGGTTGTCGTTCTGGTCCTGGATCAGTATCTTCACAGTCACGTTACTACTTAGTGGAGGGGAGCCTCCATCTTGAGCTTTGACAACAAATACCAACTGTTTGATTTGCTCATAATCGAATGAACGCACGGTGTGGATCACTCCGCTTTCTGCATTCACAGAAACAAACCCAGAAACTGGGGATCCACCGATATTACTGTCCTCCAAAATATAAGATACACGAGCGTTTTGGTTTTCATCCGGATCTTTGGCTCTTAGCGTGAGAACAGAAACACCTGGAGAGTTATTCTCTGAGACAAAAGCATTATAAACTCTTTGTGGAAACCCTGGAGCATTATCATTCACATCAGAGATCTTTAGATTAAAGGTTCTTTTAGTTGAGAGAGGAGGGGTTCCTGCATCTGTTGCAATTACAGTAAGATTATAATCTGAAACACTTTCACGATCTAATGCGGCATCTGTGACCAAAGTATAGTAATTCCTTAAATTAGATTTAATCTTAAAAGGTACATTCTGTTCTATTCGACAATGTATTTGTCCGTTATCTCCCGAATCAATATCTTTCACGTTTATAATACCAATAGTTGTACCAGGAGGAGAATCTTCTGACACAGGGCTCGTGAATGACATGACGTTTGTCATCGGGGCGTTGTCATTCACATCCGTTACCTCAATTACCACTTTGCTTGAATCCGTTAAACCTCCCTGATCTTTTGCATCGATTCTCAGCTCATATCTTTTGTCTTTCTCATAATCAATTAAACCGGCTGTTGAAATCATCCCTGTTTTACCGTCTATCATGAAAAGATCTCCGAGACCACTGTTGAGATCTGAAAAATAATACGTCACAATATTATTCGACCCAGCATCTGCGTCGCTGGCATTAACAGTGGTAACGTACGTTTCCCTGGGAGCGTTTTCCGTTATCGAAGCTTTGTAGACAGTCTGATTAAACACAGGCGCATTATCGTTGACATCAAGAACAGTGATATCTATATTTACTGTCCCGGATCTCTGCGGAGCTCCTCCGTCAACAGCGATCAGCTTCAGAGACAGATTAGGATTCGTCTCTCTGTCTAAAGGCTTCTGCAACACCATCTCCGCATATTTCTTTCCATCTGCATTAGAGTTTTGTTTCAGAACAAAATAATCCTTCTCGGTGAGAAAATATTCTCTCAGACCGTTTATTCCTACATCTGGGTCCTCAGCACTAGGTAATGAAAAACGAGCACCGATATTAGCCGTTTCACTTATTTCAAACTGGATTCTATCTCTTTTGAATGAAGGCGAATTATCATTTATGTCTTTAATCTCTACTGTTATTTGATGTAGTTCCATAGGGTTTTCTAAAATCATCTCAAAGCTGAAACTACACGGTGTAACGTCTCCGCAGAGCTGCTCCCGGTCGATTTTTTCCCTGACGACTAGAATCCCTTTGTCTGTATTCAGCTCGGTGTACTGGACGCTCTCTCCCGTCACGATGCGGGCCCGACCGGAGCGGAGCCTTCTCAGATCCAAACCGAGGTCCTGAGCTACATTACCGATCAGAGAGCCTTTCTTCATCTCTTCTGGGACTGAATACCGAATATGTCCGCTGACCAGGTGGTTGAGAAATAAAAGGAAGAAGAGAATTAGACAATTCCGTCTGCGCGCACATCGCCATTCCACGCTCTGGTTGCGGGCTGGTATTCCACAAGCCATGACAAAATAAGAGGGGGAAAAATACACTCAAAATTCATCCAGAAACGAAACTAATTCTGTAAGAAAAGCAGGATCGTATAATGCAGATGTAGCGGGAATCCGAATGGAGTAATCATCTAATGTGCGTCTGTTTTCCTCGAATGTCAGCCCGCAGAATGCGCATCTCCTTTTCTCTCACTGGCTACAATGGAAAGGGAAGAGGCAGACTGGTATGGTTGAAGGAATTCTGTTGGACTGATCAACAGCGTCCCTTAGAGTCCCAATGTAGAAACAACATGGAATTATTTCTGAAAATGCAGAATGTACTAGTTGATTTCATAATGAAAATACACTAAGATGGAATTTCCAAAGCAGCACCTCATAATAATCTCACCCAGACCTCTAGAATTCTACTGGTCTTATGTCCTGCATGAAATAAAAAACACGTATCCCTTTATGGTTATAATATAAACAGCACACGTCACACTAATTCCCAAAATTTGTATAAAAACGCAACAATATATTATGATTCAGGAAAAAGATCACAAAATAATGTAGGGGGTTGCCTTAATTAATTGAATAAGAATAATATCTAATTTATGTTTGTAGGGGTTAAAACTGAATTTGCAAGTTTAACAATTATTTGGAAGATAAAAAGATATTACAATGGATCTTGTATACACTGGTTATATCCACTGTGTACGACAAAACTGGTCCAGTAATTAGTATGTGTTTACAAGCAAAAAAGCTTAAATGTGAAAAATAGACAGTGAAATAACATAGATGTAATTAAACAGGAAAGTTATATAAAACGTTAATATTGCTTTGATTATTAAAGAGAGAGATGTTGTCCTTGGTGCTGAAAATTAGGTCGTGCCAACAGTTGCTGTTGACTAATGTCAATGAATTAAAAAACAAACTACATTATTTTAACTAACCTCTAATGGAGACTCTGGTTCAGCCTGAACTCTCTATTCAGTATATAGTTTTAAATATTTTTAATTGTAATGTTTTTGGGGTTTTTTTCTTTCGAAAAAAGAACTCTCAAAAACCACTTGTGAAAATTGTCATTTTCAGTATAGATGAAAAAATCCCATCACACTGTTCTAGAAAAAGGTTGAATCAATCTCCTCAATAGAGGTGGAAAAAAATAATATCACCGGATTTCTCCTTGTTCATACCTGGCACAGTTTTGAGGAAAACCGTTGGTAAGATTTTTTGTAATCTTATATTTTAAATGAACATTCACACACGAAAAAAAATAACCTCCTTGGTCGAAGTAAAAGTTATCCGCTTATAAGATATTGTTCATTTTGGATTATAAAAACTGTTATTCTTTAATTCTGAATGTGAACAGAGACACAAGTAATAGAGAGTGTGATGCTGTCCATGGTGCTTACAATTAAGGCAGCCAGTAACGGTTTCCAGTTAATATAACTGAACACAAATACAAACACAGTCCTCTGTGTCCATATTTTACAACCAACAATATCAAATCGCAAAATGAAGCTTTTTAAAAAAAGGCAGTTCTAACCTCTAGAGGAGACTCTGGTTAAGGAATGCAAAGAAGGAAATATATCACTCACCAAAGTTGACAATTGAGAGAAGTTGCCTGACAGTTGTTTGTCCGCTTGCCGTGAATCAGACCCAGATCCATTAGACACAGATCCATCCACACTCACTAAAGTTTGACTCATGGGCTGCATATATTTCATGTCACTCTTTCTGGAGTCAGTCGTCCTGCACGTCTCGTAATTGTACACGTGTTGGAGAGTCCCTGTCCCCAAAGTGTCTGAGTAACGTGGTGGATAATATGGAATCACAGGGAGACCGGAGTGATACAGGACGCGAGACTGTCTCCATCTGTAGATCTTCACCGATATAATGACCACGACACAGGTGATGAAGAGGAAGGAGACCACAGCCAAAGCCAGCACTAAGTAAAAAGTCAGCAGCTCATTGTTCTCCTTGTCGTGTGTAAAGTTAGTGAACTCCGACACTTCTGGGAAGCTGTCCGCCACCACCACGTTAACAATGACTGTAGCTGAACGAGAGGGCTGTCCGTTGTCCTCCACTATAACAGTCAGTCTCTGTTTCACAGCATCTTTATCAGACACTTGGCGGATGGTTCTGATTTCTCCGTTCTGTAAGCCCACTTCAAACAGCGCCCTGTCTGTGGCTTTCTGCAGTTTATAGGAGAGCCAGGCATTCTGTCCAGAGTCCACATCCACAGCCACCACTTTAGTCACCAGATAGCCCACATCTGCTGAACGAGGCACCATCTCAGGCACCAGAGAACCACCGGTCTGGACCGGGTACAGAACCTGAGGGGGGTTGTCGTTCTGGTCCTGGATCAGTATTTTCACAGTCACGTTACTACTGAGAGGAGGGGAGCCTCCATCCTGCGCTTTGACGACGAAAACCAACTGTTTGATTTGCTCATAATCAAATGAGCGCAGAGCATGTATTATTCCGCTTTCGGCATTTATAGAAACATATTCAAAAATCGGAGATCCACCTACGTTACTGTCCTCCAAAATGTAAGATACACGAGCGTTCTGGTTTTCATCTGAATCTTTAGCTTTGAGTGTGAGAACAGATACACCTGGAGAGTTATTCTCCTCGATAAACGCATTATACACATTTTGTGGAAAGACTGGAGCATAATCATTCACATCAGACACCTTTAACTGAAAGGTTCTTTTACTTGAGAGAGGAGGGGTTCCTGCATCTGTCACAAATACAGTGATGTTATAATCTGAGACGCTTTCACGATCTAATGCAGCATCTGTTACTAAAGTATAGTAATTCCTTAAATTAGATTTAATCTTAAAAGGTACATTCTGTTCTATTCGACAATGTATTTGTCCGTTATCTCCCGAATCAATATCTTTCACATTTATAATACCAATCGTTGTACCAGGAGGAGAATCCTCTGACACAGGACTCGTGAATGACATCACATTTATTACAGGTGAGTTGTCGTTCACATCAATCACCTCAACTATGACTTTGCTGGAGTCTGTTAACGCCCCTTGGTCTGTTGCTTCTACGTGTATTTCATATTTCTTTGCCTTTTCATAGTCCACCTGCCCTGAGAGAAATATTGCTCCGGTCGTCTTGTTAATTTCAAATGTAGTGTCAATAGTTCCTTGCATTTTTGAAATAGAATAATAAATTAATCCATTTGATCCGCTATCTGCGTCAGTTGCGTTCACAGTAATGATGTACGTACCAATATTGGCATTTTCCATGACAGCAGCTTTATAGACGGACTGCTTGAAAACAGGAGGATTATCATTAACATCTAGGACAGTGATATATATATTAACTGTACCGGATTTCTGCGGTGTTCCGCCGTCCACTGCGATTAGTGTTAAGGACAAACTGGGATTTCTCTCCCGATCCAAAGGTTTCTCAATGATCATCTCCGCGTGTTTCCTTCCGTCTGAATATGCATGCGATTTCAATACAAAATTTTCATTTGGGGATAAATGATAGCCCTGCAGCCCGTTGACTCCCACATCGGGATCGTTGGATGTGGGTAAAACAAAGCGTGCTCCCGGTGATGCTGATTCCCCAATCGTTATCTGCATGTCGCGCTGATGAAAAGACGGTGGGTTATCATTAATATCCAACACTTCGACGGTAACGTGGTGTAGCTCCATGGGATTCTCTAAAATCAAATCAAAGCTGAAGCTGCACGGCGTTGAATCAGCACAAAGCTGCTCCCGGTCGATTCTCTCATTCACCACCAGAGTCCCTTTGTCTGTCTGCAGCTCGGTGTACTGGATGCTTTCTCCGCTCATGATACGGGCCCGACCAGAACGGAGTCTTTGCAAATCTAATCCCAGGTCAGATCCAACGTTACCGACAACAGATCCCTTTTTCATCTCCTCTGGAATTGAATACCGTATTTGACCAGTGACGATAGAGCTCACAAAAAGAAGAAACAAAAGGGTGCGCCACATCAGTCCGTAGAAGAAACGCCATCTTTGAGTCCGGTTTTCAAAATCCATGTTTAAAAGACAATTCAATGAATAACACTAGCTTCAAAATCCAGAATAAAGGATGATAACGTAAAAATTGAGTTAATTAATACAATATCTCTCTATGTAGCAATGAGAACGTCCAGTCAATCGGAATCTGCTCCCACCTCGACGTCGTCTGCTGTCTAAAGCAAAACCCTTCTCTACAAAACGGCAAGATGGAAGTCAACACCTAAACCACTGTTCAGATTTTTTTTAATTTAGCCAACAGCGTCTCTTAGAGTCCAGTCAAAGAACATCCACGTAAGGAGGAAAACTAATGGCAAATTCTGCTTTTATGTTAAGTAAATACCTGAAAACTCTTCATATAGAGATGAGTGACACTACAAGCCATCAAAGATATAGAAATGAGACAAATAGAGTATATGAAAAAGTCTCAATAGCAGGGACCTCTTCATTTGTAGGTTTACAGAATACTTTGTAACCGCAGACATTTTCAAATGTACTATTAAGTTAGTCATTATGTGCTTAGGTTTCACAAAGAAACCGAGGCACATTATTACAGCACATGAAACCTTTTTTTAAGGTGAACAAACTTGCAAGAATATAAAATTAATCAAAGTAAAACATTCTTAAATTAATGAGTTTGGAACCTTAGAATTGATGTTATGTCCAGTAATCTGTAAATGATTTATTGTACTGAGTAATGGGTGATGAAGATTTATTTAAATGTTTTAATAATTATACGGTTTTACTGCAGAAAAAACCTCCTGCTTGGTCATGGAGGTTTGGAGTCGGATCAAAACATTTTAAAATAAAGGAAGGGTTATGTTTCAGTTAAGCAGACCAAAGTCTGGACTCACTATTTATACTTTATTGAGTCCACACATTTTATACTTTTTTAAAGTGTAAATATGACTCGATAAAGAAATTAACCTGAATTGTATACATCTATCTAAAATCTTGTTTTGTTTCATATTTTGTTTTTCAACTTTCTTTGATACGTTTGTGAAATTCGCTGTCCTTTTTTGGCATAGCTCTGAAACTGATGGGACAGTTCTAAAATGTACTCTATTACATATGTATGGTATATTCCCACGTAGAATAAACAAAGGCAGAGGAGAATATGAGGTAATCCAAATTTACTTAGAGGAGTCTGCTCTGACAACTCTTTGCAAATCTGTAAAATTATGTAAGCAGCCACAGTTCTTTATCAAGTCATGCAAACTAAGATTCTGTCCATGGTGCTGAAAAGCGTCACATTTGATCAATCATTGCAGCTACAAAAGGGAGTACAAAGACGAGGCTTATTTATTTTAACTCACCTCTAGAGGAGAGTCTGGGTCATCCAGGATGTTCTTCTCAAACTGTATTCGCTGCATCGTCCCTGTTGAACTGGGTTCCATCATCAGCACGTTCTGACCACCAGCTCCGCCGAACTTACAGTCACTCTTTCTGGAGTCAGTCGTCCTGCACGTATCGTAATTGTACACGTGTTGGAGAGTCCCTGTCCCCAAAGTGTCTGAGTAACGTGGTGGATAATATGGAATCACAGGGAGACCGGAGTGATACAGGACACGAGACTGTCTCCATCTGTAGATCTTCACCGATATAATAACCACAACACAGGTGATGAAGAGGAAGGAGACTACAGCCAAAGCCAGCACTAAGTAAAAAGTCAGCTGCTCATTGTTCTCCTTGTCGTGTGTAAAGTCAGTGAACTCCGACACTTCTGGGAAGCTGTCCGCCACCACCACGTTAACAATGACTGTAGCTGAACGAGAGGGCTGTCCGTTGTCCTCCACTATAACAGTCAGTCTCTGTTTCACAGCATCTTTATCAGACACTTGGCGGATGGTTCTGATTTCTCCGTTCTGTAAGCCCACTTCAAACAGCGCCCTGTCTGTGGCTTTCTGTAGTTTATAGGAGAGCCAGGCATTCTGTCCAGAGTCCACATCCACAGCCACCACTTTAGTCACCAGATAGCCCACATCTGCTGAACGAGGCACCATCTCAGGCACCAGAGAACCACCAGTCTGGACCGGGTACAGAACCTGAGGAGGGTTGTCATTCTGGTCTTGGATCAGTATCTTCACAGTCACGTTAGTACCGAGTGGAGGGGAGCCTCCATCCTGCGCTTTGACGACAAAAATAAGCTGTTTCATGTGCTCATAATCAAATGAGCGCGCAGCATGTACCACTCCACTCTCTGCGTTTACAGAAACACAGCCAGACACTGGAGAACCACCTATATCACTGTCTTCCAAAATGTAGGAAACACGCGCATTCTGGTTTTCATCAGGGTCGGCAGCAGTGATACGTAGCATGGAAACACCGGGAGAGTTATTCTCTGCGACAAACGCACTGTAAACAGCTTGTTGGAATACTGGAGCATTATCATTGACATCAGAGACCTTTAGATAAAAAGTTCTCTTGGTTGAGAGAGGAGGTGACCCTCCGTCTGACGCAACTACAGTGATGTTAAATTCTGATATATGCTCACGATCCAGTGAAGCATCAGTCACAAGTGCGTAATAATTCCTCACGTTGGATTTAATTTTAAAAGGAGCATTGCCCCCAATCGTGCATCTTACGTGTCCGTTTTCACCCGAATCTAAATCTTTAACATTAATTATCCCAATGGTGGTGCCAGTAGGTGAGTCCTCTGAGACAGGACTGCTGAACGACATCACGTTAATGACGGGGGAATTATCATTTACATCCATCACCTCAATTTCAACCTTGCTGGAATCTGTTAGACCGCCTTGATCTTTTGCTTCCACCCTGAACTCAAGCTTTTTATCTTTTTCAAAATCAATTTCTTTTCCCACGTATATTTTTCCAGTGACCTCGTCTATATCGAAAAAATCCGATATCCCTGCTTTAGATTTTGAGAATGAATACGTCACCCTTCCGTTGGAACCGGTATCAATGTCACTCGCATTCACAGCAATAATGAATGTGCCTTTTGGAGCATTTTCAATCACTGTGCTCTTATACACCGACTGATTAAACACAGGAGCGTTATCATTGGCATCCAGAATATTCACATCTATATTGACGGTACCGGATCTCTGCGGGTTTCCACCGTCCACAGCCAGCAGCTTCAGAGTCAGGCGTGGCTGCGCCTCTCTGTCTAAGGCTTTCAGAAGCACCATCTCAGCATATTTACTCCCGTCCGGATTTACATTTTCTTTCAAAACAAAATTATCGTTCGGAGTTAAAATGTAGTTCTGCAGACCGTTTCCACCGACGTCAGCATCGTACGCGCTCTCTAAAACAAAGCGTGAACCAAGGGTGGCTGACTCGCTTATCTCAAATTCCAAATGTCTATTCTGGAAAGTAGGTGCGTTGTCGTTCACATCTAATACTTCTATAGTAACGGGGTGTAACTCCATCGGATTTTCCAGTAAAATCTCAAAGGCGAAGCTGCACGGCGTCACGTCTCCGCAAAGCTGCTCCCGGTCTATTCTTTCGTTCACGACTAGAATCCCTTTGTCTGCCTTCAGCTCGGTGTACTGGATGTTTTCTCCAGTCACGATGCGGGCCCGACCAGACCGGAGCCTCCTCAGATCCAAACCAAGGTCTTGAGCGACGTTTCCAACAAGGGAGCCTTTCTTCATTTCCTCCGATACCGAATATCGGATCTGTGCCTCCGCTTGACTGAGAAAAATAAGCTGGAAAATGAACGTATATGCTGCTCCTCGTATTTGCCATCTCACGGAGATGTTTTGATGGTGTTCTTCTTTGAATGCCATGAGAAAAACAGCGTCTCCAATAAAAACCGAGCAATGAAAGGAGATTTTAAGTCAACGAGGAAAGCGCATATAGTCCAGATCAATGCAGATTAGCTTTAGAAATGTAAATTCATCCGATGAGCTCCAACGCCGATGAAAAAGAGATCATCTCCTCTTGTTCAACGCAGAAACAGAGGAGGGGATAGAACTGCCGCCCAAAACACAGCAGAATTGGTTCCTCGGTCAACAGCGTCACTTAGAGGGCACAATACGAAACTCCTTTATGATTCTAAGCATAATTCATTTAACTCCACGAACTTCATGTGCATAGGCCTATGAAAAGTTGATGATATTTTCCACAGTAATAGAATATTTTGCCATCTAAATACTTAAAAAACAACGCTGACTTTTCTTTTATCACAAGTAAAATGATGAGAGAGATTAATCTAAAAAGAAACATTACCAAGAAAAATGGAACTGATAAGTAAGATAAGAAATAAACAATGTCATTTGAAATTATTGTAAAATGGAAAAAAAGGGAAACAGCGAAAGACTGTACAACTAAACGAGTGGTAGGATTATTATTAATATTATTAATATTAGGAGTCTTAGTAAAATTAAATCAAACAAAGGTGAAGCGGCATCTCTTCACAGACAACACCAGGGAGCATTTCAGCACCAGGGACAGCGAAACAGGCGTCAACATTGTGGATTCTGAATATTCCATTATTTACAGAAGTCCTATCAACGAGGGTAATTCTAAAAGTGGCAAACATTCAGTTACTTGAAGATACACTTAAACTCCGGCAGAAATGTAACTTATAGATTATCACATTCGTTAACACAAATAAGATACAGTAAATCTACCAAAGCTATAAACAAAAGAGCAAAAGTAGAGATATCTCTTTTTATTGATTTGACTAAAGGTACCCGCTAAAATAATGCCAAAAAAATTGGAACCCAAGGTTTTATAGATACTATATGTCCTCTATTAATACAACCCACTGACACATCCTGTGATGTCAGTACAAAGAGGAGTATCATAAACAAATTAATACTATGTCCACCACTCCAGCTACAACATTCTATCACTATAAAAGATATGGGAGTGAGCTTTCTATAAACTATTTTCATACTGAATGAAAGAGCTGACGTGTTTCACATAAAGTCCCACTTACCAGAGTAGACACTTGAGAATTACCTGAAGACTGCGCCTCATTTGGCAGAGTTCCAATCCCGTCTCCATCAACAATCAACAAACTTTGATTCATGGGCTGCATATATTTCATGTCACTCTTTCTGGAGTCAGTCGTACTGCACGTCTCGTAATTGTACACGTGTTGGAGAGTCCCTGTCCCCAAAGTGTCTGAGTAACGTGGTGGATAATATGGAATCACAGGGTGACCGGAGTGATACAGGACGCAAGACTGTCTCCATCTGTAGATCTTCACTGATATAATAACCACGACACAGGTGATGAAGAGGAAGGAGACTACATCAGGATCAGCTGCACTATTGAGCAAGAACACGGTCCCTGTGGGTGTGGATTCGCTTATTTCCAAATGAATCTGGTCTTTAGGGAAAGCAGGAGCGTGATTGTTTACATCTTGTATTTCGATGATGATGGAAAACAGTTCAAGTGGATCTTCGAGGACTATTTCCAGACTGAAACTAAAGCGGTGACTACTTTGCGCATAATTTCTTTCTTCTTTCTTTGCTTTGTATCATGGTCTCTTAACCTTTTCCACCCAGTGGTTATTTTAAGTTAAGCCTTGTCTGAATGACATACCTGAAATATTTGGTCAACTAAGTTCATATTGCCCCACCACTATCAGGTGTATATTTATAACCTTGGTGTGTATGGACGGGTAAGACCGGAAGAAATTTATTTTCAGTGTTAGTAAAATTGTATTTGTCTTTTTCAGTGTATCAAAACTGCCTTATTGAGGTGAAAATGGCTAATGGGCATTTAACGAAACAGAACAACTTAAAGTTAGTTTTTGACGCAGCAGATTTGGTGCCATTATCAGCAAATTCAAAAAAAAAAAAGTTTTTTTATTTAATAATAACAAAGAAAACTTTTGTTTTGTTTTTTTGACAAATTAAGGAGTCTCATTCTATTCCGTTTCAGAGTACTAGATCATTGGCACAACTCAAAATGTCCTCGTAGATAGAATGCTAGATTGATAGACAGGTAGAAAGACAGATAGATAGGCCATTTCTTCTCTCATGATCTAATCTGTTTGATAAATCCACTGACCTACATTTGAGCAGTGGAAATATGAACCTACTGCAACAATCGTCCGTACGCATGACTGAATACTTATACCCATCTTCTCTATGCAGCTAAAAGACGAAATATACAAATGTATGAACGCTCGTTTGGTTCATTAATGGATGTAATGTTATGCATCGGCTCTTGTTTGCACACAATAATAGCATGTGCTGCTGAGGAAAATAACATTTTGTACATCATGATTGTGCATTATTCAGGCTACGACTGCACAGCTGCAGCCAGATATGTAATATTCATGTAGTTTAAAGCCCGGGGGACAATCACAGTGCACAGACAAATAAGAGCAATGCAGCTGAAATTTCAGCTTTAGTTGAACACATCTTTCAAAGAAGCAGCGCAGAGGACGTGTCTTTACAACAACCGCCATGTTATGATCGGCTGTGCAGAGTGAGCTAAGGATGAAGAGGAGAGAGAGATAGAGAGGAGGAAAGAGATGTGGGTCAGCTGTGTTCCATATTGATTTTGGGAGTTGAGTAGGGTGTTGATGAGGCTGTGATACCGACATGAAGGATCAATAGAAAGGAGTGTTCTGTATGAGATTAGAAGCTTAAAAGAAACTTTAAAATGTCCTTACCTGCTGGATGAAGATTGAGGTTTCGTTCAATGATTGCACCAAAAAAAGAAAGAGAGAAAAGGAAACAGTTTGAATTAATCCAACAGCAAAAAATGCATTTTATCAAAGCTTGAATATTCCACCTCTTATGACCCCTTATTCCGCTAGCACTGATTCCCTCATTTAATTTCAAAACAATATGTTTCTAGCAAATAAACAGAACCTTTCTCACTTTTCAAAAACCTTTCAACTGTTTCTATTTCAAAGCCTTTACTCCAATGTTTTCCTGTGACCTAGATAATATGTGAATAAAAGACTCCAACATGAACAGAAAACAACATTAACTCACAAAATCACGCAGGAGTTGTTTTAACGACAACACCTGCATGTCTACACCACACAGACACAGACACACACACACACACACACACAAACACTCAAACACACGCACAGAAAGTGTATACTGTTCATATACCAGATCAACAGATTCATCAACAGATGGACTGGTGTTGCTCAATTCTCTGTCCATGGTGCTGAAACTAGATTTTCTGTTACATTTTTTTTGTTTTTGTGACTAATTCTGCCGTCTTCATTCGTTTATATTCACTTTTTTCTGCCATATAATTTCATTTTCTCAAATTAGTCAACTGTCCCGGTTTGATTTCTCGACATTATTCACTGCTGCGAGTGAATGTTTAACTGAAATTCACCATTTCACACTTGTATATTGAATTTTTGTCTAACTATTGTAAAATATGGCAAGACAGAAAAAAACAGCTGAAAGAATTGTTATTCAATTTTGCATTGTTACTTTATTATTACAAATAGTCACAGGAAAGCATTCATATTGTTGACCATTTATTGAAAAGAAAATCATCGTTTTATTGCACTCACTGATCAGCCAAAACATTAAATTGTCATTAGTTTTGCTCCTTTTTCACTTTTTATTGATGATTTTAAAAAGCAGTGGTTCATGATTTAAACTATTAACAAAGATTGGGAACTTCAATATTAAATTCATCGAGATCCGATCCATGCTTTAAGTGTTCCCTTATGTTTTGGCGCAGTGTGGTCAAATATTCATCATCTTTAGTATATGCATATAAAGATATTATGACTTACTTACTTATTTGAAAGCAACATTTTCCATATGTATAAGGTTATTGATCAATTAAAAATGCAGTGAAAAGTTGTCATTTGCTGGAAATAGTTCCAAATACCTTAAAAATCATGTAATACTCAAAAAAATGTATATTGTATTATAGTGTTATACTGCATCATAAATTTACAATTCACCCGAGAAGATATACGAGTTTTAAATATATGTTGGATTGAATAAACATGGAAACCAACCTTGGTGAATCTATAAACTTTAATCTCTTACTTACTCAGAATTTATTCTTAGTTAGATTTCTGTTTTTTGTTGTTGTTTTTTTGTCATGAGAGTCATAAAATTGAATTAAAGAGTCCTTACCAGGTTTCGGTGGATGATGAAGCAAAACACAATTTTCTATTCAAATTGAATTTATTCATTTTTACACTCATTTACATTTTATTTCAAATGATATCGTGTAGAGAAGAGCTATTATTTTTCCAGGGCCAGCTAACAAGTCAAATTTACTGGATTGTCAAAACTTGGTTGATTCCATATCAAAATAGCACAATATATCAAGTCAAAGTAATTTTGTACAAAAACCAAGGAAAGACAAATATACTTTGGACGAAGCAAACATGACACTATGTTACCAGCAGAAGAGCGACTGATCAGAAAGAACTACCATGCATTTCAAAGGCAGGATCAGGGACACATGCATGTAGGGAATCTCAAAGGACTGGCCATTTTTTTCGGCATTTGATTAAAACAATTGCAAATAAAATAGATTATGATTGTATCTGTAGTAGGCCTACTCTGAAATGAGATGTGGGTTAAAGTATTACGTAACTTGTTGATGTACTGACAGCAATATTCATGCAAAGCCTACCGTGGAAAATAATTTCAAAAATACCAATGAATGAATGCTCTTAACAGTTAAAAATAGATAGGCAGAATAAGTAAAACAAAGTCTGTATAGTTTTTGGTAAAATATGGTGGCCATGCAGCCACCATATTATCAATATTTATGAAAAAACAGGTTTGAAGCCAACCTGTTTATAAGTACAGTAAGACTATATAAAATTGCTGTAAATTACAAGAAATTCTGACTTTTTATTTTACATTTGATTAGTTCACAAATATATACTACCATAGTTTTAGCTTATTGTTACTGTAAAAAATAAGTTATGCTCTAGCTAAATGATCCAAAAATGTTTGGTGTGTTTCTCTTAAAAATATTTATACCAGCAAAATCTGTCATTTAGCCATGGTAATATTTTTAGAGCAATGGCTTGCTTCTGACATTATGGTGTTTTTTTTCAAAGCTTTGTATTTCCACAAAAACATTATGTGTTTCTCAAATATTCTGACCATACATTTTTTTTATTTTTCTCCTAATTAATACGGGAAATGTTTGCAGTGCTGTTTAAACCAAACCACAATGTAAATGGTACATTTATTTATTATAATAATGTATTTTATTTTATTGAAATATTTTACAGAGGGTCTCAATTAAATTACCTGCACAGTAATTATCTTACATATTGACTCTTTTATTACAAGAACGTTATGCCTTCTCTCATGTGATGACGTAACAAGGATGAGGTCCACCTGCCCTAATCTTCAATGTGGCTCTATCTGTACTGGCGCGCCTTAGGGTGCTCTTTTGATAGGCTGCGCTTCTTTTCTTCAACGTGTCGGTGTCTGTGTTCGAGCCGAAACGAAAGTCGCCTCTCCAAGACGCGGTGGTCAAGAAAGAATCGAATCGGTCATCAGTCAGCAGGGTCCCACAACGACTTACGTCAGTGAAACTTTGGGGGCAGTATGTTGCTGGGAAAACCGGAAGAGAAACGGAAGGGGAACGGTAAATATACCCACGGCGGCAGAGCTTAAAATAAACCACTCCAATGATTAAGAGTATTAGGAGAGAAGAAACGGCGGCGAGGGCGATCATCAAATAGAGCGTGATGTTATCACTATCCTGTGACTCACCTGCAAACTCAATGAGTTCGTTTAAAACAGGCAGCCCGTCTCCAATTACTATACTGACAGTCACGGTGGCGGAGAGAGATTCGGGACCGTTATCCGCTATTAGAACTAGAATTGTATGTTTGGGCTCATCCTCGTCCTCGAATCTGCGCGCAGTTCGGATCTCCCCTGTATGTAGACCGATAGAAAATAGGTTGGGTCTAGTAGTTTGGATCATTCTGTATGAAAGCCACGCGTTATGACCAGAGTCCGCGTCCACAGCTACAACTTTCGTCACCAGGTAACCTCGAGGCGCTTCAACCGGCACCATCTCCTCAGCTATGAGTCCTGAGGTTTGGACCGGATATAGGACTACAGGTGCGTTATCATTCTGGTCTTTGATGAAAACATTTACAGTACAGGTGCTGGAGAGCGAGGGTTCGCCTCTATCACGAGCTGTTACCATAATTTGGAAGTGAACTGACTGTTCGTAATCAAAGAGGCGCGAGGTGAAGAGTTCTCCCGTATCTGAGTTGATGGTGAGGAAGGAGGCGGTTTCCAAGTCTCTTGATATCTGGTAAATTATTTTAGCATTAGACCTATCATCCAAATCCTCTGCTTTCACCTGCATCACAAACGTGCCAACTGGTTGGTTTTCCAATATGTTGGCATCGAACTCGCTGTGCATAAAAGTCGGCGGGTTGTCATTTATATCATTAACCACGATGGTTAGAACTTTGGCACTAGAAAGCGGGGGAGATCCCCCATCAGAGGCGGTAATTGTGACATTATACTCCGACCTTATCTCCCTGTCAATCATCCCATCAGTCAACAACATGTAATACTTTTTCACCTTTGACACAAATGTAAAAGGGACATTATCTGAGATTGTGCACGTCACGTGCCCACTGCTCCCGGTATCCAGATCATAAACATTAACGAGGGCAACCATAGTTCCTGGCTGAGAGTCTTCAGGAACGTTAGCAGAGGCTGATTTGACCTCAATCACAGGTTTATTATCATTTACGTCAATGACGTCTATTATAAGTTTACAATGAGAAGCCTGGCCTCCTCCATCTTTAGCCTGAACATCCAGCTCGTGCGTGATAGCTTCTTCATAGTCCAGAGGACCTGCCACCCGAACTTCTCCACTTTGAGGGTTGATTTCAACAACGTTCTTGTCTGATGGATGACTGAAGGAGTACGTGATCTCTCCATAAAGACCTTCATCCAGGTCTGTAGCATTCAGTGTTGCTACGAGCGTCCCCGTAGCAGAGTTCTCCAGCACAGAGGCTTTGTAAACCCGCTGGCTAAAAATTGGGACATTATCATTGGCGTCCAAAACACGGATATGGATAGATGCTGTTCCTGATCTGACCGGACTCCCGCCATCAATTCCACTGATTTTCAGCAGGTGCTCAGCTTGTGCCTCCCGGTCCAAAGCTTTTTTGAGGACTAGTTCAGGATAAGCATTGCTGTTTATATGAGTGATCATTTCCAGTTCAAAGTGATCGTTCGGGCTGAGTTTATATTCACGCACCGAGTTAGTTCCCAAATCGGGGTCATGCGCGCTCTCCAAAGGAAAGCGTCTTCCCAGAACAGTGGATTCGACTAGATCTAGCTTTATGTCGCCTGCAGAGAAGCCTGGGCTGTTGTCATTTATGTCCGCAACATCCAAAACTAAGCTGTAGGCTTGAAGGGGGTCCTCGAGTAAGAGCTGATACTGTATGGTGCAGATGCTGGTTTGCCCACAGAGCTCCTCTCGGTCTATCCGTTGGGTGATCAGAAGATTGCCTGACGCAGTGTCCAGTTCACACAGCTGGCGGGTACCTTCGGCAACAACACGGGCTTGACGAGCATCAAGCTCCGTTACTTCCAGTCCCAGATCCCGTGCAACATTCCCGATAACCGAACCCCGCTGCATCTCCTCTGGAAGAACGTACCGGACATCTCCATATGAAACAGCGAAAAGGAGGCTGAAGAGCAAAAAATGCAGTGACCCACTTAACTTCAATGTTGGTCTCGATGTAAAAAACGGTGCCAGAATCCCATGCACGGTCGACATTATGACTGATTCCCTAAATATAAATCTATCGAGTGAAAATGCTGCTGTAATCCGATGGTTCTCCGCTCCTCTGTCCGAATTAATCATGCTCTATTAGGAGCGCTGTCAGCCCAGATTCCTCTTTTTCTCTCTCCATTTCACAACGAACATCTCCCTCCCCCGCTCCCTCTCTTTTTCTCACACACAGTCCGAGAGCATCATTTTCTCTCACATACACACCCACACAAAACTCCAGTGCGCATGCCTACACAGCTCTCAGATCTAACTCATCACTTCTGGTTCCACTGACACAGATAGGGAAACAGGACAGAGCATCCACGACTCTTATAGAAGAGCGTCACCAAGAGTCTGTGATGAAGTCGGAAAAACAAACAAAAACAACAACAACAACCCAGAAACAGCTTCATCCAGAATGTCAGCGAGCTGAACTATCTCTCTTATGCCTGCCTTCTAGCCTGTAAACCGCAGAGCCCCAACCCTTCCTCTCATCACA
The DNA here is from genome assembly GCA_037951165.1 of Lophius americanus. Classification (NCBI taxonomy): domain Eukaryota; kingdom Metazoa; phylum Chordata; class Actinopteri; order Lophiiformes; family Lophiidae; genus Lophius; species Lophius americanus. The sequence continues at coordinate 507,303 of JBBDHG010000303.1, forward strand.
CACACACACACACACACACACACACACACACACACACACACACACACACCAGCCGCATCCAAAGATTATATATACTGGGAACTGAGAGACTTTTGATTTTTGAATTTTTTTTACATCACTCCTCATGGGGCATGCAAAATAAAGAATGAATAATGAGTAGCGTGTTATCAATACATTTAGGATCAGTAGGTTTTGATATTTTGACAATAACCTCAACATCCAAACTAGTCAACAAAAGTGACCTCTGAAGAATTTTATAATGAAAGCAACAAACATGAAATAATGCAACCAAGGGCAATCAAAGCATTTTAGAAAACATAATCTTATGGCAACAATTAAGATAATAAATAAAGAAGTGTGTCAGTGGGAGTGTGCATGTTTGTAAATATGTGTGTGTGTGTGCATGAGTTTGTGTGAGAATGTGTTCGTGTGTGAATATGTGGGGGTGTGTGAGTGTGTTAGTGTGTGTGAAAGCGTATGTGTGTGAATATGTGGGGGTGTGTGTGTGTGTGTACATTAGTGCATGTGAGAGTGTGTGTGTGTCTGAATGTGTATGTGAATGTGAGTGTGAGTGTGTAAATGAGTGTGTGTGAGAATGAGTGTGGGTTTGTGTGTGTGTGTATGTTTGTAAATATGTGTTTGTGTATGAATGTGTGCGTGTACATTAGTGTGTGTGAGACTGAGTGTGAGATAGAAAAAGAGATTGAATGAGAGAGAAGATATTTTGTTGCAAAAATCAGGTGAAAAAAAATCCCCTGAAAAAGGACACATGTTCCTACATCAGGGGAATCAACACAATCTCTAAACACATCAGCAAAGTCTGTTGGACAGCTAACTACTGCTGCAAATTACTGTTATTATCTACTTAATATGACAGCATGCACCCTTAATACAAAGTAACAAAAGATATTATATGGATATTATATTTTCTTAACATGTAACAGAAGGGAATTAAATAAAATAAATGACAATGTAATAAAAATAACAATTTATGTCATCCAATCGGACAATATGTGAATAACCTTGTATAAGATTGTATTTAAGTTAGTATTTAAGTTTTTCACTATGCTTTGAAAAAGAAACGTGCTATTTAATGGTGCACAAACATACATGGTATCTTTCAAAGACACAAAAACAAAAAGAAGGAAACAGAAGGAAACTACCTGTTTAGTAAAGGGGATACGACCAACATGAACTGATGAAAAGAACATGTCTTAGAAGTATATATATATATACATATACACACATATATATATATATATATATATATATATATATATATATATATATATATATATATAGGGAGGGCATATGTTTGATAGAAACAAATGAAATTAAGGAACAAAGAAACTCTAAGTCAATTATAATACAACCGATGCTAAACTGATAAGGAAAATCAATGCAAGGATATTAGGAACTGAAAATCAAATGGGATCATATTCATCAATTACTATATCTTCAAAAAACACAGTAAAAGTAAACGACTTAAGGGAAATTTATATGAATAACACATTTTCTGAATGGAGTTCAACAATAAGAGCACTGAAAAAATGATTCAACCAAAGCATTAAGACAGGACCAGAGATCAGCACCATGGACAGAGAAACCAGTCATGTTTTTTTGTTTTCTCACTGCAAACTAAAGAAAAGAAATCGTAAAACTATATACCCGTACCAATATACTGAGCGGGATTTAAATATTTGAAATAATTTCTGAATGAGAGCAAATTGGACCACTGTGAGAGAGTATGAGGTGTGTGATTCTATGTGTGTTTCGGGTGAGCTGGGAGGTAAGTTGTTTTAAAAATGACTAAAGGACTTGTAGATATGCGTATCTGATATGAAAAAACTTAGAAGGAAAAATACAAAAGTGAGTGAAAGCTGACATTCTGTAAAAAAAACAAAAACTAATACAGAACGATTCAGCTGAAAGGAGAGAAGTAAAACCTAATGCATGTCTGTTCAAGATGATGAATATGAGATCAGCGATATAAAATGTGTTCCTACCTCAGGAGAACCATCACAATCTCCAAACACATCAGCAAAGTCTGATGGACTTTTCCTCAGAGTCTGGTCAGCAGGCAGTGTGTTGTCATTGTATGACGTCACAAACTTAAAGTCACTGGTTCTAGATCCTGTTGTCAGGTATGCGTCATAATTGTAACCACTGCGTAAAGTTCCTGTGCCGTCAACATCTGCGTAATTAGGAGGGAGATAAGCGCTGGGGATGGCCACTGCTCCATCAAACATCAGTCTGGGCTTTCTCCTTCGACAAAACCTCACACCCACGATGATGATGATGAAGGTGAGGAAGAAGGTGGACACACACACCAGAGCGATGATCAGATATGAGGTCAGTTTGGAATTCTTCTCCTCATAAGAAATATCCTTCAGTTCTGGCACCTCAGCCAAGTTATCAGAGATGATGAAGGACATGGAACAGGTGGCAGAGAGAGAGGGCTGTCCGTTATCTTTCACCGCCACAATAAGGTTCTGTTTCATGCTGTCAGATTCAGAAATGTCCCGCTGGGTCCTGATCTCTCCGGTGTGGAGACCAATAGTGAAAAGTCCCGGATCAGTGGATTTGACTAGATGATAGGACAGCCAGGCGTTCTGTCCGGAGTCCGCGTCCACCGCTATCACTTTGGACACCAGAGAACCTCCGTGTGCAGCTTTGGGGACCAGCTCGGTCATCAACGAGTTACCCTCCGGGGAGGGGTACAGGATCTGAGGAGAGTTATCATTCACATCTGATATGAAGACGCTGACGGTCACGTTGCTGCTGAGTGGAGGAGAACCGTTGTCTCTGGCCATCACGTGGACTTTAAAACTCCTCAGCTGTTCATAATCAAACGACCTCACAGCGTGAATCACCCCCGTGTCTCCGTTAACGGACAGATAGGAGGACACCGGGGCACCCTTCACCTCACCAGCTAACAGAGAATAAATGACTGTACCGTTTTGTCTCCAGTCGGGGTCTCGAGCAGTAACGGAACATAAAGTGGAGCCAGGTTTGTTGTTTTCACTCACATATGCGCCGTAGGACTGTTCCTCAAACACAGGTGGGTTGTCGTTGATGTCTGCTACAGATAAGTGAACAGTTTTAGAGGAGGACAGAGGTGGAGAACCCTCGTCAGTGGCACTGATTGTAATGTTGTAATCAGACACTAGTTCACGGTCCAGTTGTCCTGTGGTCACCAGAGAATAATAGTTCTTAATAGAAGGAACCAACTTAAAAGGAACATTTTGCTGAATAGAACAACGGACCTGTCGGTTCTTCTCAGAGTCTCTGTCCTGCACGTTAATTATGCCCACCTCGGTACCGGGGGCGGTGTCTTCAGGAATGTGATTCATCAATGACGTCAGACTGACTACAGGAGCGTTGTCATTCACATCAGTGATAGAAATTATGGCCTTAGAATAAGATGATAGACCTAATCCATCTTTCGCTTTAACACGTATTTCAAATGACGTAGTAGTTTCATAGTCTACAGCACCGATGAGTCCTATCTCACCAGATTTACGGTCGATACTAAATATCTTCTTCACATCTTCAGTTACATGTCCAAATTCATAAGTCACATCTCCATTGACTCCCTCGTCTGCATCAGCAGCCCTCACCGTGACCACCACAGTATCTTCCGGGGAGTTTTCCGGTATACTGGCTTTATAAACGGCCTGGCTGAACACTGGGGCGTTATCATTAGCATCCAGCACAGTGACGTGAATGACCACAGTACCTGATCTCTGAGGAGAACCTCCATCTAGAGCTGTGAGGAGCAGATTCTGCTCCGTATGTTTTTCACGATCCAGCTTTGTATCAAGAACAAGTTCTATTGTGTTTCCGTCAGCAGACAAAATAAAATGATCATTCTTCTTGAGGCTGTACTGCTGAACGGAATTCTGTCCTACATCCGCATCGTGCGCCTCCTCGATCACAAAACGAGCCCCCCTCTCTGCTAACTCGTGGATTTCTAGATTAATCGATTCCTCTTTGAATTGTGGAGAATTATCATTGATATCCTGAATGTGAAGAGTGACTCGGTGGAGCTCGAGAGGATTCTCCAGAACGAGCTCGTGTTTTAGGACGCACGACGCTTTTTCTCCACAAAGCCCCTCTCGGTCAATCCTGTCGGCAACAATCAGCTCTCCGTTATTCATGTTTATGTCACAGTAACGTCGATCAGTCCCATCAGTGTCGATTCGGGCTCTTCTCCGGGACAGAGCGCCGATCTCCAGACCCAGATCCTTGGCTACATTTCCGATAACCGATCCTCGTTTCATCTCCTCTGGAAGAGAATAGCTCACGTCTCCATATGCGCCATGAATCCACGGAAGGAGGAAATGTAATCCGAACGTTTGAAACAAGATCATTTTAGAATCCATCATCAACGAACAGCTCGTATTAGATCAAATTTCACACTTGAAAAAAGCAGATCAACGGAATGTCAGCTGCACACAGGCACCCGTGTCCCCGGATGGACGCGAGCGCACAAAAAGGTGCGTCCAAGCTAAAACAAAGATGATTCCAAAAATCTTACTGCTGGTATATATCGCCATCGTGAGATTAAACCGAGAATATCATGGATGAAATAAGTCTTTAAAGTTCATATGAAACACACTGTATATAAAACAAATAAAAATCGCCATTTTCAAGTAATGAGGTCAAAAGCAGGAAAAAGTCAGCAAACTAAAATAAAAGTCAACAAAACTTTATTTTAAGGGTCCGGTCTGTTTCTGGACTTCTTCCTCTCCCTCTCAAACAAACTAACATAACTCAAATGATCATTCCTGCACAGCTCTCAGATCTAATTCATCACTTCTAGTTCTAGTGACACACACGCTATAGAGACACTTGACCCAGCATCAATGAGTCAGACGTTATAAAAGAGCATCACAAGAGTCTGTTATGATGAAACCAGCAGTGGATATCTTCTACGAGACGACGCCACCTCTGAAAGGCCATGTAATCCAATCCAATATTCATGCATTAATAGTATAATTGATGTAAAACGCGGAGGATAATCCTTGATGGTCTAAGTTTTAGGTTTTGGTGACTGCATTGTGCTTAAAACGTTGAAACCAAAACCGTGGATACAACAGAGGAATAACACAAACTAAGTTACGGTAAAAAGGACCAGAATGAAGTTGAATGTGCTATGAATGATGTGTAGCTGCTCTTTTATCCTAAATAGTACAAAAGCTAGGTTTGTTTTTCAGAGATGGGAAGTAATTAAGTACAAACTTTGTTACTTTACTTCAGTAGAGTTTTTCAGGTAACTGCGCTTTACTTGAGCATTTATTTTTCTTATAACTTTTCACTTTTACTCAATACATTTTAATGTGAATATCATTAATATATCTCCAGTACTTAGAATTTCAAAACAGGCTGATTACTTTAGTAGATTATCTTATTTGGAATTAGTTTGTTTTTTCTTAACATCTCAAAAAAGTTAGAAAAACAAACAGAACCAATCAAATTAATGCCACATTTTACTTTAATGTAATCCTTTTTATGTTCATACTGTTTTTCTTTTTTTACATTTTTCTTTACTTTAATGCATTTCTTTTTAACTTTCACTCTTCTATTCTTTATTCTCACACTTTTACTTTATTTCACTTTTTTTTAAATGTCATGCTACAGCTTTCTCCTTTAGTTACTTCATTTACATTACTTTTTGCTAATTTTTACTCTCAATATATTTCAATCTCTGTCTTTTTCCAGTTGTAATTTTGTGAAGAAGTTGAATCCATAATTCTACTTTTATCAAGGTCATTTTTCAAACATAAGTTACTCTACTTCTACTGAAGTACATGACAACTGTTCTTTTGACTCTTCTGTTGTTTTCTGACCAGTAATAAATCTCTTGTCTTTGTTCAAACTGGACAGAAACAATCTTAAACAGAGAGCTACGTCTGAGGAAAATATCATTGGTGATAGAAACACAGCATCAAGCACTCATACGCCAGTGGAATCATTTAACATCCTGGGCTTTACTTGATAAAAATGTGGAACAATAATGCAATAAAAAAACACAACCATTCATTCATAAAGGAATAATTAAATCCACCGGCTGATGTCAACAAACAAAATCCATGTAGTGATGCTGTAGTATTAATACATGTCACTGTCCTGTATGATAGATTGCTATACTGACACATGCAGCAATAAACACATAACACCCCTCACTTGGCAGGTCCAAGTGAAAAAAGAGAGCAAGAGTCCTGACACCAATCAATCTCGGCAGAGCCGCGATTGAAAGCAATCCGGACCAGCTTCACCCCTCTGGTCCGAGAGCTGCCCCACCTCCGACCGCAAGACATTGCAACGCATAGTAAACAAAGCTGGTAAGATCATTCGTGTCCAGCTCCTCTCCCGCCAGAACATCTACAACATCTGCCTTATCCACAGAGCCCAAAGCATCATAGGCGACCCTTCCTGATGGAAGAAAAATATTGTCTTCTGATCATTTGAGGAAAAGGAATCAACTTGAAAAGTCTCAGTTGTCTTAATTAGATATATTGATGTATTACAGACAGATCTGTTACAACAAAGAAGATCCCATTACGCTCAGATTCCGGACTCATCCCAGGATCCTGTAGAACAGAAACTCTCACAGAGTTTTAATGTATAAGGTCATTGACATTTGTTATGACCAAGCTCTCTCCCACCCTCAGACAGAATGTCTGATATCATTTTTCAGACAATATATAAGCAAAGAGCTCAGAGACACGGTGGGGCAAAGGGAGCATTTTCATTTCCCTATCACTTCCCATACCTCAAATGACCCCTTCAGAGAGAGAGAGTGTTTGTGTGTGCTCGTGTGTAAGAGCGAACAAGAGAGAGAGAAACAGAGTTTTTGTAAGACCGAAAGACAGAGATATAAAAAAGATTTTTAAAACGAAAATGTATATATGTATTTTGTTGCAAAAATAAAAGGCAGAAAATTCAACGAAAATGGTCATGAAATCTATATCGGTTGATTCAAAAGCAACTTTTGTTCTGTTTTGGTGGGGAGTAGTCCAGTTTCTGTGGATTCAACCGACATGGATTGCAATGGAAATCTACACAGACAAATGAATCACGCGTTCCTACCTCAGGAGAACCATCAAAATCTCCAAACACGTCAGCAAAGTCTGATGGACTTTTCCTCAGAGTCTGGTCAGCAGGCAGTGTGTTGTCATTGTATGACGTCACAAACTTAAAGTCACTTGTTCTAGATCCTGTTGTCAGGTATGCGTCATAATTGTAACCGCTGCGTAAAGTTCCTGTGCCGTCAACATCTGCGTAATTAGGAGGGAGATAAGCGCTGGGGATGGCCACTGCTCCATCAAACATCAGTCTGGGCTTTCTACTTCGACAAAACCTCACACCCACGATGATGATGATGAAGGTGAGGAAGAAGGTGGACACACACACTAGAGCGATGATCAGATAAGAGGTCAGTTTGGAATTCTTCTCCTCATAAGAAATATCCTTCAGTTCTGGCACCTCAGCCAAGTTATCAGAGATGATGAAGGACATGGAACAGGTGGCAGAGAGAGAGGGCTGTCCGTTATCTTTCACCGCCACAATAAGGTTCTGTTTCATGCTGTCAGATTCAGAAATGTCCCGCTGGGTCCTGATCTCTCCGGTGTGGAGACCAATAGTGAAAAGTCCCGGATCAGTGGATTGGACTAGATAATAGGACAGCCAGGCGTTCTGTCCGGAGTCCGCGTCCACCGCTATCACTTTGGACACCAGAGAACCTCCGTGTGCAGCTTTGGGGACCAGCTCGGTCATCAACGAGTTACCCTCCGGGGAGGGGTACAGGATCTGAGGAGAGTTATCATTCACATCCGATATGAAGACACTGACGGTCACGTTGCTGCTGAGCGGAGGAGAACCGTTGTCTCTGGCCATCACGTGGACTTTAAAACTCCTCAGCTGTTCATAATCAAACGACCTCACAGCGTGAATCACCCCCGTGTCTCCGTTAACGGACAGATAGGAGGACACCGTGGCACCGTTCACCTCACCGGCTAACAGAGAATAAATGACTGTACCGTTTTGTCTCCAGTCCGGGTCTCGAGCAGTAACGGAACATAAAGTGGAGCCAGGTTTGTTATTTTCACTCACATATGCGCTGTAGGACTGTTCCTCAAAAACAGGTGGGTTGTCGTTGATGTCTGCTACAGATAGGTGAACAGTTTTAGAGGAGGACAGAGGTGGAGAACCCTCGTCAGTGGCACTGATTGTAATGTTGTAATCAGACACTAGTTCACGGTCCAGTTGTCCTGTGGTCACCAGAGAATAATAGTTCTTAATAGAAGGAACCAACTTAAAAGGAACGTTTTGCTGAATAGAACAGCGGACCTGTCGGTTCTTCTCAGAGTCTCTGTCCTGTACGTTAATGATGCCCACCTCGGTACCGGGTGCGGTGTCTTCGGGAATGTGATTAATCAGTGACGTCAGACTGACAATAGGAGTGTTGTCATTTACATCAGTGATAGAAATTATTGTGTTAGAATAAGATGATAGACCTAATCCATCTTTCGCTTTAACACGTATTTCAAATGACGTAGTAGTTTCATAGTCTACAGCACCGATGACTCTGATCTCACCAGATTTACGTTCAATACTAAATATTTTCTTCACATCTTCAGTAACATGTCCAAATTCATAAGTCACCTCTCCATTGACTCCTTCGTCTGCATCAGCAGCCCTCACTGTGACCACCAAAGTATTGAGAGGAGAGTTTTCAGGCAGACTGGCTTTATAAACGGCCTGGCTGAACACTGGGACGTTATCATTAGCATCCAGCACAGTGACGTGAATGACCACAGTACCTGATCTCTGAGGAGAACCTCCATCTAGAGCTGTGAGGAGAAGATTCAACTCTTTTTGCTTTTCACGATCAAGCTCTTTATCAAGAACAAGCTCTATTGTGTTTCCGTCAGCAGACAAAATAAAATGCTCATTCTTCTTGAGGTTGTACTGCTGAACGGAATTCTGGCCTACATCCGCATCGTGCGCCTCCTCGATCACAAAACGAGCCCCCCTGTCTGCCGACTCTTGAATATCTATATTAATCGATTCCTCTTTGAATTGTGGGGAATTATCATTAATATCCTGAATGTGAAGAGTGACTCGGTTCAGCTCGAGAGGATTCTCCAGAACGAGCTCGTGTTTTAGAACGCACGACGCTTTTTCTCCACAAAGCCCCTCTCGGTCAATCCTGTCGGCAACAATCAGCTCTCCGTTATTCAGGTTTAGGTCACAGTAACGTTGATCAGTCCCATCACTGTCGATGCGGGCTCTTCTCCGGGACAGAGCGCCCGTCTCCAGACCCAGATCCTTGACTACATTTCCAATAACCGATCCTCGTTTCATCTCCTCTGGAAGAGAATAGCTCATGTCTCCATATGCGCCATGAATCCACGGAAGGAGGAAATGTAATCCGAACGTTTGAAACAAGATCATTTTCGAATCCATCATGAACGATTATTCACCAAAAGATGAAAAATAAGGTGGGAAAAGTAGATCGACTGAAGATCAACTGCATTTAAAGCCTCCCTGTCCCTATCTCACAAAAAGGTGCGTCCAAGCCTAAACAAAGATGATCTAAATCATCCTACCGTTGGTGTATAGCGCCACCGTGAGTTCATTGCAAGAAAAGCAAGTCTTCAAAGTTCATATGAAACAGACACCATAGTTTTACCGTATATAACCAGCAACTTCAATGAATGAAGCCTAAAAGCAGGAAACACTCAGCCAAGACAGCTTACAAGTTTTTCACTCTCTCTATCATACACCCATACACACACTCCAACAGCACCTCTCTCTATCACACACCCATACACACACTCCCACAGCATCTCTCTCTCTCTCTCTTTCTCTCTATAAAACACCCATACACACACTCCCACAGCATCTCTCTCTCTCTTTCTCTCTATAATACACCCATACACACACTCCCACAGCATCTCTCTCTCTCTCTCTCTCTCTCTCTCTCTATCATACACACATATACACACTCCCAGATCGTCATTCTCTCTCTCTCTCTCTCTCTCATTCTTTTTTTCTCACAAAGACACACACACGGACACACACTCCCACTTACATACACAAAAACTCCAATCTGTATGCACAGTCTAACTCATCTTTTTCTAGTTCCACTGACACAGATGAGATTACAGGACAGAGCATCCACGAGTCACACAGTATTGAAAAGTGTGTGATGATGAAAACAGAAGTGGACATTCCTCTATGTCATTATCACACCTGGTAAATGCCATGTAGTCTATTACAAGTGGTATTTATTAATAGTATGATTTATAAAATGCTCAAAATACTCAGGATTAAACCCATTTACATGATGATGTTACTTCCAGTTATCGATGCATTTGATTGTGTTGAAACAACAGCATTAAAAGAGGACCAGCATGAAGATTGTCGTCCTACAAACGATGTTTCACGGCTCTTCTCTCCTAATTGCGAAGTTTTTTTTTCCATAGATGGGAAATAATGAAGTAAAAATACTTTATTGCTCAAGTGGAGTATTTCAGGTATCTGCACCTTACTTAAGTATATATTTTTTGTTACAACTTTTCTCTTTTCTCTAAATTTCAACAATAATACCTGTATGATGTCACTGAGTAAAAGAAGTTGAATCCATAATTCTACTTTTACCAGAATCATGTTTTAATAGATAAGTAAATGTACTTCTACTGGAGTAAAGAATGTCTGTACTTTTTTTTCTTCTGTTGTTTTCTGACCAGTAATCACTCTTTAGTCTGTGTTCAAACTGGACAGGAACAGTCTGAAACAAAGAGCGGAGTCTGAGGAAAATATCACCAGTGATAAAAACAGACCACCAAAGACTCACAGGCCAGAGGAATCATTTAATATCCTGAACATTACCTGATAAACATGTGGTACATGATATAGTAAACACCCAAACCATTCAAACAATAAAGAAATAGTTAAATCCGCCCGCTGAGGTCTACAAACAAAATCCACGCATAGAATCTGCATAATTAAACAATGTCAAAAAAGTGAACAAGAGTTGCAACATTGCAGCCCATATACTGAAAACAGCTTGTAAGAAAATTCTTGTCTCCCTTCTAGAAATTTACAAAACCGGCCTTATCCACAAAGCCTAAAGTCTTGTGGGAGACACATACCCATCCCTCTTGCAGGCTCTTCAGCCTCTTGCTATCAGGTACCAGAAACTCTGGTACCAGAAACTCTGGTACCTGATAACTCCTCCAGAGCCAGCAGCAGCTTCAACTACTAAGCTGTCGGGATACTGAACTCTCTCTTCCCTGCCTCGCAACTCCATGATCTCTGGCCTGTAAACCACAGACCATCAAGACCAGCCCCCATCACACACACACTCATACACAGCAACTGTCCCCCCTCCCCTCTTCACACCAATGTCCAAGAACAAAACGTAATGTTTAATATGCTATTGCATTAATTGGGCAATAAAAACAATGAAAATAGAATTGAAAAAAAAAAAATGTTCACGATCAAATTAAACAAAAACGCCTTTGTGTACCTCACCCTGCATTTGTCCGCTGTCAAAAAAAATAATAGACCTCTAAATATGACACACCTGTCTCACTTACTCAATCAATTGTAAATACTACGGTGCGGTCGCCCACAGCACCAAATCATTTTATGGAAATAGCTCATACAGTTTTTCTACAATATCCTGCCAGTCCATAGTATCCTTTTCTTTTATACACTGATTTCTTCCTGTAAAATTACTTTTCATCCATGTTAAAAGCATTAATGGATATGAAATCATTCATATCCATGAATGATTTTTAGAGTATCTTAAAGAATGCAGTGAGGGAGGAATGTTATTGCTTATGTATCTTAAGAACACAGCCTTAAGACTTGATGTAATGTGGATATTTATGTTTGTATCACAATCAAAAAACATTTTTGCCGTTTAAGACAACGTTTCATATGCTTCTCCGGCAAACGTGACATTAATGTCAACTTCTAAAGTGGTAACAAATGTGACCTCTGAAGAGAATTTAAAAATAATATTCCATGTCAGCAGCAAATAACGTAAAAACTATCAATACAAGTACAATCTAAACCTTTACAATACTTATAATTATATGGAATATACAGCGGAATGTAAATGAAGAAGGACAAAAAATTAAAAAAAAGAAAAGTAGGAAACAGTAGAAATCTATTTTCAGCACCAAGGACAGAAACATTAAAAAACACCAGTCCACTTTGAAGATGTACATTTTCACCTGGAATATGCTGAGTCCAGTGAAACTAGCAGAGATGATTTAGATCTGAGGGCTGTCAACGCATGCAGACGTTTTTTTTTGGGGGGGGGGGGGGGTTGTTTATAGGGATGTCTGTGTGAGGAATAATGCTGTGTGTGTCTGTGTGAGATAGAGAGTTTGTGTGATATTGAAAGGAAGACATTGTTTTAAATGTTTTTTTCAAACAAATAAATATATTTTCTTGCGAAAAATGAGAAGCACAAATATCAAACAATGGAATCACGTGTTCCTACCTCAGGAGAACCATCAGAATCTCCAAACACATCAGCAAAGTCTGATGGACTTTTCCTCAGAGTCTGGTCAGCAGGCAGTGTGTTGTCATTGTATGACGTCACAAACTTAAAGTCACTGGTTCTAGATCCTGTTGTCAGGTATGCGTCATAATTGTAACCGCTGCGTAAAGTTCCTGTGCCGTCAACATCTGTGTAATTAGGAGGGAGATAAGCACTGGGGATGGCCACTGCTCCATCAAACATCAGTCTGGGCTTTCTACTGCGACAAAACCTTACACCCACGATGATGATGATGAAGGTGAGGAAGAAGGTGGACACACACACCAGAGCGATGATCAGATAAGAGGTCAGTTTGGAATTCTTCTCCTCGTAAGATATATCCTTCAGTTCTGGGACCTCAGCCAAGTTATCAGAGATGATGAAGGACATGGAACAGGTGGCAGAGAGAGAGGGCTGTCCGTTATCTTTCACCGCCACAATAAGGTTCTGTTTCATGCTGTCAGATTCAGAAATGTCCCGCTGGGTCCTGATCTCTCCGGTGTGGAGACCAATAGTGAAAAGTCCCGGATCGGTGGATTTGACTAGATGATAGGACAGCCAGGCGTTCTGTCCGGAGTCCGCGTCCACCGCTATCACTTTGGACACCAGAGAACCTCCGTGTGCAGCTTTGGGGACCAGCTCGGTCATCAACGAGTTACCCTCCGGGGAGGGGTACAGGATCTGAGGAGAGTTATCATTCACATCCGATATGAAGACACTGACGGTCACGTTGCTGCTGAGCGGAGGAGAACCGTTGTCTCTGGCCATCACGTGGACTTTAAAACTCCTCAGCTGTTCGTAATCGAACGACCTCACAGCGTGGATCACCCCCGTGTCACCGTTAACGGACAGATAGGAGGACACCGGGGCACCGTTCACCTCACCGGCTAATAGAGAATAAATGACTGTACCGTTTTGTCTCCAGTCGGGGTCTCGAGCAGTAACGGAACATAAAGTGGAGCCAGGTTTGTTATTTTCACTCACATATGCGCTGTAGGACTGTTCCTCAAACACAGGTGGGTTGTCGTTGATGTCTGCTACAGATAAGTGAACAGTTTTAGAGGAGGACAGAGGTGGAGAACCCTCGTCAGTGGCACTGATTGTAATGTTGTAATCAGACACTAGTTCACGGTCCAGTTGTCCTGTGGTCACCAGAGAATAATAGTTCTTGATAGAAGGAACCAACTTAAAAGGAGCGTTTTGCTGAATAGAACAGCGGACCTGTCGGTTCTTCTCAGAGTCTCTGTCCTGCACGTTAATGACGCCCACCTCTGTACCGGGTAAGGTGTCTTCAGGAATGTGATTCATCAATGACGTCAGACTGAAAACAGGAGCGTTGTCATTTACATCAGTGACAGAAATTATTGCCTTAGAATAAGAAGATAGACCTAATCCATCTTTTGCTATAAGGCGTATTTCAAATGACGTAGTAGATTCATAGTCTACAGCACCAATGACCCTGATCTCACCAGATTTACGTTCAATACTAAATATTTTCTTCACATCTTCAGTAACATGTCCAAATTCATAAGTCACCTCTCCATTGACTCCTTCGTCTGCATCAGCAGCCCTCACCGTGACCACCACAGTATTTAGAGGAGAGTTTTCCGGTATACTGGTTTTATAAACGGCCTGGCTGAACACTGGGGCGTTATCATTAGCATCCAGCACAGTGACGTGAATGACCACAGTACCTGATCTCAGAGGAGAACCTCCATCTAGAGCTGTGAGGAGAAGATTCAACTGTTTTTGTTTCTCTCGATCAAGCTCTTTATCAAGAACAAGCTCTATTGTGTTTCCATCAGCAGACAAAATAAAATGCTCATTCTTCTTGAGGCTGTACTGCTGAACGGAATTCTGGCCTACATCCGCATCATGCGCCTCCTCGATCACAAAACGAGCCCCCCTAACTGCCGACTCTCGAATTTCTAGATGGATGGATTCCTGCCTGAATTGTGGTGAATTATCATTAATATCCTGAATGTGAAGAGTGACTCGGTGGAGCTCGAGAGGATTCTCCAGAACGAGCTCGTGTTTTAGGACGCACGACGCTTTTTCTCCACAAGGCCCCTCTCGGTCAATCCTGTCGGCAACAATCAGCTCTCCGTTATTCAGGTTTATGTCACAGTAACGTCGATCAGTCCCGTCGCTGTCGATGCGGGCTCTTCTCCTGGACAGAGCGCCCATCTCCAGACCCAGATCCTTGGCTACATTTCCAATAACCGATCCTCGTTTCATCTCCTCTGGAAGAGAATAGCTCATGTCTCCATATGCGCCATGAATCCACGGAAGGAGGAAATGTAATCCGAACGTTTGAAACAAGATCATTTTCGAATCCATCATGAACGATTATTCCCCAAAAGATGAAAAATAAGGTGAGAAAAAAAGCAGATCGACTGAAGATCAACTGCATTTAAAGCCTCCGTGTCCCTATCTCACAAAAAAGGTGCGTCCAAGCTTAAACAAAGATGATCTAAATCATCCTACCGTTGGTGTATAGCGCCACCGTGAGTCCATTGCAAGAAAAGCAAGTTTTCAAAGTTCGTATGAAACAGACACCATAGTTTTACTGTATGTAACCAGCAACTTCAATGAATGAAGCCAAAAGCAGGAAACACTCAGCCAAGACAGCTGACAAGTTTTTCACTTGATGATGTCTTTAATTCTCACAGACACCCAAACACACACTCCCACAGCATCTCCCACTCTCTCTCTCTCTCTATCATACACACATATGCACTCCCAGATCATCATTCTTTCTCTCATTCTTTATCTCACAAACACACACACACAAACAAACACACACACACAGACACACACTCCCACTTAAATACACAAAAAAATCCAATCTGTATGCACAGTCTAACTCATCTTTTTCTAGTTCCACTGACACAGATGAGATTACAGGACAGAGCATCCATGAGTCACACATTATTGAAGAGTGTGTGATGATGAAAACAGCAGTGGACATTCCTCTATGACATTATCACACCTGGTAAATTCCATATAGTCTATTATAAGTGGTATTTATTAATAGTATGATTTTTAAAAAGCTCAAACACTCAGGATTAAACCCATTTACATGATGATGTAACTTCCAGTTATCGATGCATTTGATTGTGTTGAAACAACAGCATTAAAAGACGACCAGCATGAAGATTGTTGTCTAACAAATTATGTGTCATGGCTCTTCTCTCCATCCTGTTTTATTGTTCATTTGTTTATCATATACGGGTTTCATATAGTTTTGATTTTGAATGGCTTTTCCCTTGTCGCTTGAAAAATAAATTTCTGATCTCGATCGGTCTTCTTGGTTAAATAAAGGTAAATAAAAAACAACACAAATATTGTCTCATTATCTCCATTATATATTGCAAATAAAAGGGCTCAGTGAGAAACATAGTTGTGTTTATGCTGTATGTCTGGAACATATTGTGCGATTGACAAATAGTGGACTGACTTTTGAGTTCTACTTTGGGAAAAAAATGCTCTTACATTTAAGTGGAAATGATCTTAGATCACGCTGAGTAACTAATATGAACACTGACTTATGAGTAGCATGTTGTAAATATAATATCATTGTTCAGGGAGTTTTACTATCTTGATTGTAGATATTCTTAAATGCCCTCACTCAAAACAGTAAATTAATTTGGATCTTCATGACTCTAGGTACTTACTGGAAAGTAGTTTGTAAAGATGATCAGTGAATATTTTAATTTTCCTGCTTTACAAGGGCTTTTTAAAAGTGGGAGAAAAAAAAGTTTTGAAGAACACTGCCTTAAGACTTGATGTAATGTGGATATTTATGTTTGTATCACAATCAAAAAACATTTTTGCCTTTTAAAACAAAGTTTCACATGCTTTCTCCAGCAAACGTGACATTAATGTCAACTTCTAAAGTGGTAACAAATGTGACCTCTGAAGAGAATTTAAATAAATATTCAATGTCAGCAGCAAATAACGTAAAAACTATCAACGCAAGTACAATCTAAACATTTGAATACTTATAATTATATGGAATATACGGTGGAATGTAAATGAAGAAGGACAAAAAATAAAATAAAATAAAATTAGGAAACAGTAAAAATCTGTTTTCAGCACCAAGGACAGAGACATTAAAAACCACCAGTCCACTTTTAAGATGTATATTTTCACCTGGAATATGCTGAGTCCAGTGAAACTAGCAGAGATGATTTAGATCTGAGGGCTGTGCACGCATGCAGAAGGTTTTTTTTTTGGGGGGGGGGGGGGGGGGGGGGGGTTTGTTTATAAGGATCTGTGTGTGAGGAATGATTCTGTCTGTGTGTATGTGTTGGTGAGATAGAGAGTTTGTGCGATATTGAAAGGAAGACATTGTTTTAAATGTTTTTTTCAAACAAATAAAATATATTTTGTTGCGAAAATGAGAAGCACAAATATCGAACAATGGAATCAGGTGTTCCTACCTCAGGAGATCCATCAAAATCTCCAAACACATCAGCAAAGTCTGATGGACTTTTCCTCAGAGTCTGGTCAGCAGGCAGTGTGTTGTCATTGTATGACGTCACAAACTTAAAGTCACTGGTTCTAGATCCTGTTGTCAGGTATGCGTCATAATTGTAACCGCTGCGTAAAGTTCCTGTGCCGTCAACATCTGCGTAATTAGGAGGGAGATAAGCGCTGGGGATGGCCACTGCTCCATCAAACATCAGTCTGGGCTTTCTACTGCGACAAAACCTCACACCCACGATGATGATGATGAATGTGAGGAAGAAAGTGGACACACACACCAGAGCGATGATCAGATAAGAGGTCAGTTTGGAATTCTTCTCCTCATAAGAAATATCCTTCAGTTCTGGCACCTCAGCCAAGTTATCAGAGATGATGAAGGACATGGAACAGGTGGCAGAGAGAGAGGGCTGTCCGTTATCTTTCACCGCCACAATAAGGTTCTGTTTCATGCTGTCAGATTCAGAAATGTCCCGCTGGGTCCTGATCTCTCCGGTGTGGAGACCAATAGTGAAAAGTCCCGAATCAGTGGATTTGACTAGATGATAGGACAGCCAGGCGTTCTGTCCGGAGTCCGCGTCCACCGCTATCACTTTGGACACCAGAGAACCTCCGTGTGCAGCTTTGGGGACCAGCTCGGTCATCAACAAGTTAACCTCCGGGGAGGGGTACAGGATCTGAGGAGAGTTATCATTCACATCCGATATGAAGACACTGACGGTCACGTTGCTGCTGAGCGGAGGAGAACAGTTGTCTCTGGCCATCACGTGGACTTTAAAACTCCTCAGCTGTTCATAATCAAACGACCTCACAGCGTGGATCACCCCCGTGTCTCCGTTAACGGACAGATAGGAGGACACCGGGGCCCCGTTCACCTCACTGGCTAACAGAGAATAAATGACTGTTCCGTTTTGTCTCCAGTCGGGGTCTCGAGCAGTGACGGAACATAAAGTTGAGCCAGGTTTGTTGTTTTCACTCACATATGCGCTGTAGGACTGTTCCTCAAACACAGGTGGGTTGTCGTTGATGTCTGCTACAGATAATTGAACAGTTTTAGAGGAGGACAGAGGTGGAGAACCCTCGTCAGTGGCACTGATTGTAATGTTGTAATCAGACACTAGTTCACGGTCCAGTTGTCCTGTGGTAACCAGAGAATAATAGTTCTTAATAGAAGGAACCAACTTAAAAGGAACGTTTTGCTGAATAGAACAGCGGACCTGTCGGTTCTTCTCAGAGTCTCTGTCCTGCACGTTAATGATACCCACCTCGGTACCGGGTAAGGTGTCTTCAGGAATGTTATTCATCAATGACGTCAGACTGACTACAGGAGCGTTATCATTCACATCAGTGATAGAAATTATTGCCTTTGAATAAGATGATAGACCTAATCCATCTTTCGCTTTAACACGTATTTCAAATGACGTAGTAGTTTCATAGTCTACAGCACCGATGACTCTGATCTCACCATATTTACGGTCAATACTAAATATCTTCCTCACGTCTTCAGTAACATGTCCGAAATCATAAGTCACATCTCCATTGATTCCCTCGTCTGCATCAGCAGCCCTCACTGTGACCACCACAGTATCTACCGGGGAGTTTTCCGGTATACTGGCTTTATAAACGGCCTGGCTGAACACTGGGGCGTTATCATTAGCATCCAGCACAGTGACGTGAATGACCACCGTACCTGATCTCTGAGGAGAACCTCCATCTAGAGCTGTGAGGAGAAGATTCCACTCTTTATGTTTTTCTCGATCAAGCTCTTTATCAAGAACAAGCTCTATTGTGTTTCCGTCAGTAGCCAAAATAAAATGATCATTCTTCTTGAGGCTGTACTGCTGAACGGAATTCTGGCCTACATCCGCATCGTGCGCCTCCTCGATCACAAAACGAGCCCCTCTAGCTCGTAGCTCGTGAATTTCTAGATTGATGGATTCTTCATTAAATTGTGGGGAATTATCATTAATATCCTGAATGTGAAGAGTGACTCGGTGGAGCTCGAGAGGATTCTCCAGAACGAGCTCGTGTTTTAGGACGCACGACGCTTTTTCTCCACAAAGCCCCTCTCGGTCAATCCTGTCTGCAACAATCAGCTCTCCGTTATTCAGGTTTATGTCACAGTAACGTCGATCAGTCCCATCCGTGTTGATGCGGGCTCTTCTCCGGGACAGAGCGCCCGTCTCCAGACCCAGATCCTTGACTACATTTCCAATAACCGATCCTCGTTTCATCTCCTCTGGAAGAGAATAGCTCATGTCTCCATATGCGCCATGAATCCACAGACAGAAGATACACGTCTTGAAGGCGAAAATATTAGAATCCATCGATCCAGATGTGTTCTCAAAGACGTCACACAATAGCCTCAGCAAACACAGTTAAAGAATAAAACTCGGAGAGCGATCATTCAGAGTGACTCTGACAATCTTAACCCGCTCAATATGCGTACGAGAGAGTCTGTGCACAAAGGATAGAGGTCTGAACCACCTGAAGGCTGGTAGATTGCGACACCGTGAGTTCATTATAAATATAACACGAATTACGGAGTCAAAAAAAGGGGTTATATTCACTTTGTTCACTACTTTGTCGTTTACTTTGTTTTTTTTATCTTTACTTTTTTTGTTCTTTATATGCAGAATATTAGTCCTTGTATAAATTATCTTCAAGAGAACAGATTGTTTCAACATAGGGACTTTTAATCATGTCCACTAGAAAATTTTTTAAAGCATAAAGGAATTTTTAAAACATAGATTCTAGTTAAATATTTAAAACAGAGATTATTTAAAATCTTGGCTTTTGATGACTTTCATTGGCTCCACTGTAACCCAACACAGTCAAAGTTTAATATCTCATATTGTAATCAGGAGTCGTTAGATTATATCATAATCTAAATGTTTTTGAACGATATCTAGTTCAGAAGGTAAAATAAATGCTGACATCATATTATTTCTTACTAGATCCAGTGGAAACCTCAATTTTGTGACTCCCCTCAACATCACATGGTATGAAAAGGGTCCACCAGTGTTGATGTTCATAAACACTCAATGGGTTCAAATGCCGGCTATTAAGCATCTTCTTCACCTCACTAGACATGAAAACTATGACAAGCAAACTCACTGCACAAGTAAAGTAGGTCAGACAATTTGCCGTATGAGTCAATTAAGTTTTTTTTTTATAGTTTTACCATGATGCTGTAATGTACACAGGATACGATGTCATACAATATTGCAAAACTAAAATATTGTATGGTGTTTGAGTGGCCAATTGTTTTTCTGTTTGTTTTTATTTTAATCTTACCATTCTACTTATGATTAAGAGGAAACTGTTCCAGCTCTTAATCTATTTCTGCTCGGAGTTAAAATAAAGGAAAAGAAGAAAACTCGGAATATAATTGCAGACTGCTGTGTGAAAATAATTATTGTCTGAGAAAAAAAAAAAAACAGATAGTCATAATCTAATGAAAAGGTCTCACTGTAAATCCAGAGTTCCCCATAATGCCACATCAATAGCCATGAAGATTTCTCTACAGGACTATCACTTCTGTCGAAACTGACAAACACAAACTGGAATGCCAAAACTAAACAAAGTCATAACGAACTTTGTAAGCTATGATCAAATCCTACAGAAATCAAACAAGGCAACTGAAGCTGATTTAGTATCCGTGTTTATAGAAATGAGTGGACTGGCTTTAAATGAGAAGAACAAATACTTTAGGCAGTATCCCCTGCCTATATACAAGATACAATGATCAGCCGTAACAATGAAACCACCTCCCTAATACTGTGCAGGTCCCTTATAAACCCATGTCTGTGATGCTCTATGTTCTGAAAATGTTCTATCAAAACCAACATAAACTTTTTAAAGTAATTTGTACAAGTAAATTTTCAGTGTGACTGGAAAACGTGCGCTTGTCTTTGGTTCGCAAGGGCATTAATGACCCCTTACAGGCCGATGACCATCTTGCCAGTTGACAAGTGTTCTTGAGTTTGCTCATTTCGGTACATACTAACAATTGCAGACTGGGAAAATCGAAGAAGACCAACATGTTTGGAGATACACTGGCCCAGTCACAATTTGTAGCTCGAATCTTGAGGCTGGCTCATTGTTTCTGTTACCGACACATTAACTTGAAGAAAAGAAAAGGAAATGTTCCCTTGTCGGCTAATATTTCCCACCAATGGACAACTAATGTCAGTAATGAAGAGAATTAATGTTATTCTGATTTCACCTGTGACCAATATCAATTTTATGGCTTGATTATTGTTTATGAAACAGAAAGAGTTCTCATCAGTCATCCCACTTATGAAATATACAAAGCAGTCTGCTAGATATAACAATGCTTATTGTATGTCTCTTGATTACAAACTAGAGATGACTTTTCCAAGAATTGGCCAGTGTCTACGTTCATGTGTATTAAATTATAATTTATACCGTCCTATCCAAACAAATGTGAATAAAAGCGCATAGGATGTATTTAAATTAGCATTTGTGTTTTTCACTGTGCATTGCAATAGCAGCGTGGTATTTACTGGTGGAAAAAAGTGCATTTTATCTTTCAAAGAAAGAAGTATAAAAAGAGAATGAGACGGAAGTAAACTAACTACTGTTTGATTTTTAAAAAAAGACCTTACAAAACGGAACTTATGAAAAGCTGCATGTCTGCATTGTACACATTTTATGATGTAAAAAATTACATGGTGTCTAAGTGACAAATTGTTAAATTTTTTATTTGTTTGTTTTCTAATCTGACCATCCTACTTATGATAAAAATGAAAGTGTTCCAGTTTAAAATGTAATTCTGCTCAGATATTAAACAAAGAAGACAAAAAGAAGAAGAAAAAAGCAAAACAAAACCAACAACAACAAACACAATTATGCACAATTTATATGAACCAAACATTTGCTGAAACATAATACAGCAAGGTGAACACTGACCAGAGAATGAACCAGAAAAGTAGAACAATCAGTAACACAGCATAAATAAATCAGAGAGAGATCAGCACCATGGACAGAGAAAAAAGCAACATCAGATAAATCTTTTCCCCCACGGCAAAATAAAGAAGAGAGATACAATCAGACGCATATAAAATCTCAGAGTATTGACACCATTCGATTGATTCATATTGAGACTCTATATGAGCATATATATATATGCTCATATCACACAAGATATGAGAGCCTTGTGTGTCTGTGTCGCAGGTGGGCTGGGTGTAAAATCACTCTGAAAAATCAATTTAGGTCGTGTTCATCTGCGTTTCTGATTTTTGGGTGGACAAAATAGAAAGGGTAATACCACGGTAACTGATAACTGACATCATGACTCATTTTAAAAGATGACTAATTAAAAGGGGTTTTACAAAAATCCAATAGGCAAAAAACAATGTACTGCTTGAGATTAAGGATATGAGATCAGCGATATGAAATGTGTTCCTACCTCAGGGGAACCATCACAATCTCCAAATACATCAGCAAAGTCTGATGGACTTTTCCTCAGAGTCTGGTCAGCAAGCAGTGTGTTGTCATTGTATGACGTCACAAACTTAAAGTCACTGGTTCTAGATCCTGTTGTCAGGTATGCGTCATAATTGTAACCGCTGCGTAAAGTTCCTGTGCCGTCAACATCTGCGTAATTAGGAGGGAGATAAGCGCTGGGGATGGCCACTGCTCCATCAAACATCAGTCTGGGCTTTCTCCTGCGACAAAACCTCACACCCACGATGATGATGATGAAGGTGAGGAAGAAGGTAGACACACACACCAGAGCGATGATCAGATAAGAGGTCAGTTTGGAATTCTTCTCCTCATGAGAAATATCTTTCAGTTCTGGCACCTCAGCCAAGTTATCAGAGATGATGAAGGACATGGAACAGGTGGCAGAGAGAGAGGGCTGTCCGTTATCTTTCACCGCCACAATAAGGTTCTGTTTCATGCTGTCAGATTCAGAAATGTCCCGCTGGGTCCTGATCTCTCCGGTGTGGAGACCAATAGTGAAAAGTCCCGGATCAGTGGATTTGACTAGATGATAGGACAGCCAGGCGTTCTGTCCGGAGTCCGCGTCCACCGCTATCACTTTGGACACCAGAGAACCTCCGTGTGCAGCTTTGGGGACCAGCTCGGTCATCAACGAGTTACCCTCCGGGGAGGGGTACAGGATCTGAGGAGAGTTATCATTCACATCCGATATGAAGACACTGACGGTCACGTTGCTGCTGCGCGGAGGAGAACCGTTGTCTCTGGCCATCACGTGGACTTTAAAACTCCTCAGCTGTTCATAATCAAACGACCTCACAGCGTGGATCACCCCCGTGTCTCCGTTAACGGACAGGTAGGAGGACACCGGGGCACCGTTCACCTCACCGGCTAACAGAGAATAGATGACTGTACCGTTTTGTCTCCAGTCGGGGTCTCGAGCAGTAACGGAACATAAAGTGGAGCCAGGTTTGTTGTTTTCACTCACATATGCGCTGTAGGACTGTTCCTCAAACACAGGTGGGTTGTCGTTGATGTCTGCTACAGATAAGTGAACAGTTTTAGAGGAGGACAGAGGTGGAGAACCCTCGTCAGTGGCATTGATTGTAATGTTGTAATCAGACACTAGTTCACGGTCCAGTTGTCCTGTGGTCACCAGAGAATAATAGTTCTTAATAGAAGGAACCAACTTAAAAGGAACGTTTTGCGGAATAGAACAGCGGACCTGTCGGTTCTTCTCAGAGTCTCTGTCCTGCACGTTAATGATGCCCACCTCTGAGCCACGTGACACGCTCTCAGGTATTGGGTTGGTCATTGATTTCAGGTGTATAACTGGTGCGTTGTCATTTATGTCGGTGATTTCAATAATTACAGTTGAGTATGAAACTAATCCCAGTCCATCTGTGGCGCTAATCTGCAATTCATATGAAGATTCTTTTTCATAATCAATAGTTCCAGTTACTCTCACTTCTCCTGATCTGGAGTCTAAAGAAAATACGTCATTTTCATCTGACACGTGATCAAATGCATAAGTTATTTCACTATTGACTCCCTCGTCTGCATCAGTAGCACTCACTGTGATCACCAATGTATCCAGAGGAGAGTTTTCAGGCAGACTGGCTTTATAGACCGTCTGACTAAACACTGGTACGTTATCATTAGCATCCAGCACAGTGACGTGAATGACTACAGTACCTGATCTCTGAGGAGAGGCTCCATCAAAAGCAGTCAGTAATAACCTGATCTCCTCTTTGTCCTCTCTGTCCAATTCCTTCTCTAAAACTAATTCACAATATTTACGTCCACCTGATTTTGCTTTAACATCCAATTTGAAATTATCATTCTGCTGAAGTGAGTAGCTCTGAACAGCATTTTCTCCGATGTCTCCGTCATGCGCCTCTCCGAGGAGAAAATGTTCGCCCTTATCAGCCGACTCCTGTATTTCAAATTTCAGTGGATCCTTAATGAACTGCGGTGAATTGTCGTTGATGTCTTGGACACGGATGTTGATTTGGTGCAGTTCTAACGGATTTTCCAGCACAAGTTCCTGTTTTAGAACACATGACGCCTTTTTCGCACAAAGCCCTTCTCTGTCGATCCTCTCCTGAATTATCAGGTCTCCGGTGTTGAGATTCACTCCGCAGTACTTCACACCGTTATCCTCCGTGTCGACTCGAGCCTTACGAGCAGACAGTCTGACCAAATCGAGTCCGAGATCTTTAGCGATATTTCCAATGACAGATCCACGTTTCATCTCCTCCGGGATAGAGTAGCTCACGTGTCCACGAACAGGGTGGAGGACAATGAGAAGAAAAGCAAGGCCGCACAGCAGCGAGAATCTGATATATCCCATCGTTACTGCCAGATATACCACACGCAGATCAAAGATATCCCCCAATCAGGTCAAAATGTACTACCAAGGATGCATTTGGGATTTTTCCAAAAGAACACAAATAGTCCCAACGATCTCCTCGAAGATTTTTTTGTCTGAAGCGTTTTAACTGCAGAGCTGGATTTCGATTTGTTGGGACAGAAGGGTGGGAATGAACATTTCCTCTGGTTCATTGGTACACGCTGACACCATGAGTATTTTATAAGGTATAGCAAGGACCTGCATTTTTATTTCCATGTTTAAAATAAAGAGGAATTACTTCAATCAAGAAAACATGGGAGAAATTTAACTGATTTCCCTAAAACTCAAACAACACAAACTTTTACTTTGCTGTTTTAGATTTTGTAAATCTGGAATTTTACTCCCTTTAAAAATGTATGGTTATGCTTATCAGATACATTCATTGTTGGAGAACCAAATTAATGTTTTATTAATAAGACCTCACATATCATGTAATCTTCTATATAATGTGACAACCTTGAAAATAATATTAGCCAACAGTTGAAAATGGTACTATTATAATAACCTGTAAACTAAAGGTTATGTATCTTTTGGTGTTATTCGTTACTTATATTTGAAATAATATCAATTTTAATAAAATTTATAATCAAAGAAAAATTATTTGATTTGATAAACTTGACGAGCTTCAAAATGTTGCGGATGCATTTCTAGTCATCATGGATATGGAAACCCCCTTTACACAAAAGTTCAACATAATGAAGGCATTGAGGCACAAAGACACTATTTACAACAACGACCAGTGGAAAATATGCCTCCTAGTGACTTTATTGTGTCACTTGCAGAATGGCTCTTAAAAACAATGTCTTCCTGTTTCAGGATCACCTTAACAGAAAAAAATAAATTGATTTCTATGGGCACAGCTTAATACACTAACTACGCAGGACTGTTCCTTGGCCACTGGGAGGAGAGATACAGTTCTGCCAACTCTTTCTTGGACAAACTCAAATGGTATGGCAGATATGCTAAAGACTTGATTATGATCTTCTCCCAAACTGAAACTAAAGCACAATGTCCTACTGTATGTGAACATTATTAAAAATAATTGGCACATCGTATGAAAGTGCATGCGCTGCATGCTTTGAAAAAAAGCTCTGGAACAGTCACTTCAACAGTTATGCAGCTCTATAATTTATTGAAAAAGAAGAGGCACTGTGATATGACAATGCCAGAGAGTTAAAATAGTTTTTTTTTTCCCCTATCGAAAATCTCCATTAGTACCCCTCACTAAATAAAACGTGTTTGCCAAAGAAATCTTTCTCCTTTCAATGGAAATGAATGATCAGTATTTTGACCTGTCACCAAAGTCTGCTTCTAACTTCCACCATATTCCACTGGAATTGGCAATAACTCACAGTAAAGGTGAACATTATTCTCCAACATAGGTACACTACAGGAACTGCATGCATTTGATGATGGCCTGTTGGAATGTTTACAGTTTGACATGAACTGTGTTATGTATTCGGAAATAAGGGATGGATGAGGACAATCCCTGAATCAATAAAACACCATAAGAAGAACATGTATTAAATTAATGAAATGATGCACTCACAAGACAAAATGTTTCACATTTAGTAAATTATAAAAACAACTGAAAATAGATGATAAAAAGAGTGAAAACATCTGTGTCAGGGAAGCAATTCTATAAGTACTAGTGAAATCCAAGGTGCCTGAAAGTTTAGCAAGAGGAAAGGTTAATCCTGGAAGAACATCGGCCGAGCATCGAGCTATCCCTCGAGGGACACAGTCATCTATGTCAATGTATCAACGTCCTTATTATTTATGCAAGGTTTGCATCATCAGCACACTTGCAGTAAGAAAAAAAAGAAACAATCAAAGGGAAAGATGAATGGTTCATCAAACAAGTTCTTAAACGTTATCATAGTAACACAGTTTCAGTACCAAGGACAGAGAAAGGAGGAAAACTCACACTCACTGAAAGACGAAAAAGACCAATTGGAATGGGAGAAATGTTTTAAAAAGGTCCTGATTGTTGGTCATAAAATATTGGATATTAAGAACTGACGTGGATATCAGTGATGAGGAGAGGTTTATGGTTTAAAAGAGGTCTGCAAAAATAATTTAAGGGGTTATGTGGCTAGCAAAGATAAAGTTTATAATACTACAATGAGAGGAAATCGACATTGTTTGAATTACAAAACATAAACCAATTAAGAAATAAAAACACCCCAAAAAACTGATGATGAAAAAGAGATCAGTGGTGTGAAATGTGTTCCTACCTCAGGAGAACCATCACAATCTCCAAACACATCAGCAAAGTCTGATGGACTTTTCCTCAGAGTCTGGTCAGCAAGCAGTGTGCTGTCATTGTATGACGTCACGAACTTAAAGTCACTGGTTCTAGATCCTGTTGTCAGGTATGCGTCATAATTGTAACCGCTGCGTAAAGTTCCTGTGCCGTCAACATCTGCGTAATTAGGAGGGAGATAAGCAGTGGGGATGGCCACTGCTCCATCAAACATCAGTCTGGGCTTTCTCCTGCGACAGAACCTCACACCCACGATAATGATGACGAAGGTGAGGAAGAAGGTGGACACACACACCAGAGCGATGATCAGATAGGAGGTCAGTTTGGAATTCTTCTCCTCATAAGAAATATCCTTCAGTTCTGGCACCTCAGCCAAGTTATCAGAGATGATGAAGGACATGGAACAGGTGGCAGAGAGAGAGGGCTGTCCGTTATCTTTCACTGCCACAATAAGGTTCTGTTTCATGCTGTCAGATTCAGAAATGTCCCGCTGGGTCCTGATCTCTCCGGTGTGGAGACCAATAGTGAAAAGCCCCGGATCAGTGGATTTGACTAGATGATAGGACAGCCAGGCGTGCTGTCCGGAGTCCGCGTCCACCGCTATCACTTTGGACACCAGAGAACCTCCGTGTGCAGCTTTGGGGACCAGCTCGGTCATCAACGAGTTACCCTCCGGGGAGGGGTACAGGATCTGAGGAGAGTTATCATTCACATCTGATATGAAGACGCTGACGGTCACGTTGCTGCTGAGCGGAGGAGAACCGTTGTCTCTGGCCATCACGTGGACTTTAAAACTCCTCAGCTGTTCATAATCAAACGACCTCACAGCGTGGAACACCCCCGTGTCTCCGTTAACGGACAGATAGGAGGACACCGGGGCACCGTTCACCTCACCGGCTAACAGAGAATAAATGACTGTACCGTTTTGTCTCCAGTCAGGGTCTCGAGCAGTAACGGAACCTAAAGTGGAGCCAGGTTTGTTATTTTCACTCACATATGCGCTGTAGGACTGTTCCTCAAACACAGGTGGGTTGTCGTTGATGTCTGCTACAGATAGGTGAACAGTTTTAGAGGAGGACAGAGGTGGAGAACCCTCGTCAGTGGCACTGATTGTAATGTTGTAATCAGACACTAGTTCACGGTCCAGTTGTCCTGTGGTCACCAGAGAATAATAGTTCTTAATAGAAGGAACCAACTTAAAAGGAACGTTTAGCTGAATAGAACAGCGGACCTGTCGGTTCTTCTCAGAGTCTCTGTCCTGCACGTTAATGATGCCCACCTCTGTACCACGTGACACGCTCTCAGGTATGGGATTAGTCAGTGATTTCATGTGTATAACTGGTGCGTTGTCATTTTTGTCGGTAATATCGATTATCAACGTTTCATGTGACGCCAATCCAAGTCCATCTTTGGCACTAATCTCTATTTCATATGACGATTGTTTCTCATAATCAATGTTTCCAGTTACTCTCACTTCTCCTGATTTTGAGTCTAAAGAAAATAAGTTGTCATTTTCATCTGAAACGTGATCAAATGCATAAGTGATTTCACTATTAACTCCCTCGTCTGCATCAGTAGCACTCACTGTGATCACCAATGTATCCAGAGGAGCGTTTTCCGGCAGACTGGCTTTATAGGCCGTCTGACTAAACACTGGTACGTTATCATTAGCATCCAGTACAGTGACGTGAACGACTACAGTACCTGATCTCTGAGGAGAGCCTCCATCAAAAGCAGTCAGTAATAACCGGATCTCCTTTTTGTCCTCTCGGTCCAGTTCCTTATCTAAAACTAATTCACAATATTTTCGCCCACCTGCTTTTGTTTTAACATCTAATTTGAAATGATCATTCTGTTGAAGTGAATAGCTCTGAACAGAATTCTCTCCGATGTCTCCGTCATGCGCCTCATCCAATAGAAAACGAGCACCCTTATCAGCCATTTCATTAATTTCAAATTTAAGTAACTCTTTTTTAAATTGCGGTGAATTGTCGTTGATGTCCTGGACGCGGATGTTGATTCGGTGCAGTTCTAAAGGATTTTCCAGCACAAGTTCCTGTTTAAGAACACATGACGCCTTTTTCGCACAAAGCCCTTCTCTGTCGATCCTCTCCTGAACGATCAGGTCTCCGGTGTTGAGGTTCACTCCGCAGTACTTCACACCGTTATCCTCCGTGTCGATTCGTGCCTTACGAGCAGACAGTCTGGACAAATCAAGTCCGAGATCCTTAGCGATATTTCCAATGACAGATCCACGTTTCATCTCCTCCGGGATAGAGTAGCTCACGTCTCCACGAACAGGGTGGAGGACAATGAGAAGAAAAGCAAGGCCGCACAGCAGCGAGAATCTGAAGTATCCCATTGTTACTGTCAGATCGACCACAATCAGATGAACTATATATTAATCAGGTCAAAACATGTAAACGACGCATCCGTGATTTGTTCCAAAAAACGAAAATGGTCACAACGATCTCCTCAACGAACAGATTTTCCCCGCAGAGGTTCAACAGCAGAGTCCGGATTTCAATTCGTTGAGACAGAAGGTTGGGAATAAGCTTTTCCTCTGGTCTGCTGGTACACACTGACACCATGAGTATTTGTTAAGGTATAACAAGGAGTTGCATATCCATTGACATATTCAAAAATAAAGATTGGAATTAATAAAACATTTAGGGGATTCCACCGACTTCACTTCTAAATTCGAATCACATTAAACTGAGAACAAGTCTTTAATTTAATTTTGTATTTTGTTACATAAACGAATTATTTGGAATCCTACTCTTTATTTAAATAGTTTTGTTAATACCTTCAATAAGTCGTCTGTGTTGGAAACTTATTTTATTCAAATACCACAATTATCTTGATAGTTTGCACCTCCTGAGAAAAACCATGAGTTATATTCTATTAACATTATCAGGGAACATTATGTCATGTAATTGCTTTCCCAGGTTTTACGATTCATTATTTATATTTGCATTCATATAATCTTCAATATGATTTAGAATCAAAGATAATTCATTTCAAAGTTCAAGGTTAAAGGAAATATTATACTACAATTGCATCAGAATGATGAATAGAACTGAAGTATAGAATAAAACTATATTATCTATATTCTTGAAATGCCCTTTGACATATCTGTAATAAACTTTTATTCAATTTCTAGTAATCCAGATTTTGTGAATTGCCTTCTTTTAAAATAACCAAGTGTTTACTGATGGACCCTACTTTGAGTCCAAGAAATAAACGAATGAACAGAATAAAACTGAGGAAAGTAATGCCAGATTATGACATTTCATCAAAAGTATGCACTTTCTGTAAAAAGACTGGTAGTCATGTTATTTCACAAAATTAAGTGGGATGAATTCTTCCCCTTTTTTTCTGGATGTAAAAATGGATAATTTCAAATATACACAACCAACTTTAGTCTTCAAAACCCACACTTTTAATCCACTCATAGTTTTTTAAATTGTTTCCAACTGTCCATTAAGAGTGACAGGATCATGTGAATCAATGCAGACAATGACACCATGTCAAGAACAACCACCCGTAAATCCTCTTAAGACAAATCACACCATGAACGTCTTGATTATTTATGCAAATCTTTTATCATTTGCAAACTTGTATAAACAAAATTCAGCAAGAGGAAGATGAAAGGTGTCTCAAACCATTTCAAAAACTTCATCACTGTTAGAGAGTTCATCACCACAAACAGAGAAAGGAGGAACATGGTGTGGGATCATACTTGCATTGAGAGATGAGAGACAGAGAGAGGACCAGATAAAAAAAACACATTTGGCATTATGAATATTGTATAATCATATCAGATCTTTCATATGATTAAAGCATATAAGTATTAAGAGAAAAAGTACTGGTGTGAGCATGTGTGTGTTTTGTGTATTAAGTAGAGCTATATGGTTAGAAAAAATGGTTATCAGTAACTTTAAAAGGTGTGTTTTAGGTTTTGATATTTCTATTAGTGAGGAAGGAACATTTTAAAACTATCATGAATTACCTAAAAAATGTTATGCTGTGGTCCGCCAGCAGAAAATGGATTTCAATTTGCTGACACATGACTGTGGGAATTATATATTTCTGGTTTCTTGGACCGCACTGCCACAATGAGTAACAGCTTTGCTGATGCTTTTTCTATTTGGAAAAAATAATAAATAAATGAAAACTTTTCAACTCTGTAATATTTGTGGTGATCCTCATTAATCCAGGTCACTGTTGTCGTTGAACGTTGAATCTGAAGCAGTTAAAACTGGGGAAGCTTCTTGCATGAGAAGCGAGAAAAACATCCTCAAGTCTAAACAGAAATCCAGTCGCATCAGATTAGACTTTGAAAGAAAACCTGCATCACCTCTGTGAAAGAGAATCTACGAAAATATATTGCCTCGAACTTTACAAAGAACACTCCTCGCTTGATGAAGGTGTGTGAGGCGATGTCAAGGGTACTTGCTGACTACAAACACCAAGTGCTGCAAGACAAATCGGCAATATGAAGGCCTGATAGAGAAGATTCATGAAAAAAATCCCTAAAACAGCATCTAAAAATCCACCAGAGATCAGCACCAAGGACAGAGACACTAGAAATCAGCACCAAGGACAGAGACACCAGAAATGCATCACTTTCTTTCGTGACTGCAAGATAAAGAATAGCAAGCATAAAAGCAGATAAAATTGAACGAATGTCACAAAAAAAAGGGAGAAACTTTCTCAAAACAGCTTCATCATTCATATAATCAACATTATACCTAAACGTGAAATTATGAGCGCTTATTTAAAGTAATCATATCAGAACCTTAAGAAGCCTCTTGGATGAGAGGTGAAACATTTTGAAGATAAAAGAGAAGTCCAGTTGCTTTGGTTTCGACATTAATGGATAATGAGTGCATTTTGTAACCATGTGGGAGCATTTGGAGTATGAATGATTATGAACTTGTTGAAGGTGAGCTTGGCGTTAATCAATCAAAATAAAAAAATAAATAAAAAAATGACTGTTTATACCAGTGACACTGGAAATGCAGACCATAATGACTTATAACTGACATAATATCAACGTGTGAAATATAAGATTCAAGAGAAAACACCAAAGAATGATGCAGTTAAAGAGAGAAACACAGGTTGACTTTTACGAATATGATTATCAGTGATATTAAATGTGTTCCTACCTCAGGAGAACCATCACAATGTCCAAACATATCAGCAAAGTCTGAAGGACTTTTCCGCAGAGTCTGGTCAGCAGGTAGAGTGTTGTCATTGTATGACGTCACAAACTTAAAGTCACTGGTTCTAGATCCTGTTGTCAGGTATGCGTCATAATTGTAACCGCTGCGTAAAGTACCTGTGCCGTCAACATCTGCGTAATTAGGAGGGAGATAAGCGCTGGGGATGGCCACTGCTCCATTAAACATCAGGCTGGGCTTTCTCCTGCGACAAAACCTCACACCCACGATGATGATGATGAAGGTAAGGAAGAAGGTGGACACACACACCAGAGCGATGATCAGATAAGAGGTCAGTTTGGAATTCTTCTCCTCATGAGAAATATCCTTCAGTTCTGGCACCTCAGCCAAGTTATCAGAGATGATGAAGGACATGGAACAGGTGGCAGAGAGAGAGGGCTGTCCGTTATCTTTCACTGCCACAATAATGTTCTGTTTCATGCTGTCAGATTCAGAAATGTCCCGCTGGGTCCTGATCTCTCCGGTGTGGAGACCAATAGTGAAAAGTCCCGGATCAGTGGATTTGACTAGATGATAGGACAGCCAGGCGTTCTGTCCAGAGTCCGCATCCACCGCTATCGCTTTGGACACCAGAGAATTTCCGTGTGCAGCTTTGGGGACCAGCTCGGTCATCAACGAGTTGCCCTCCGGGGAGGGGTACAGGATCTGAGGAGAGTTATCATTCACATCCGATATGAAGACACTGACCGTCACGTTGCTGCTGAGAGGAGGAGAACCGTTGTCTCTGGCCATCACGTGGACTTTAAAACTCCTCAGCTGTTCATAATCAAACGACCTCACAGCGTGGATCACCCCCGTGTCTCCGTTAACGGACAGATAGGAGGACACCGGGGCACCGTTCAACTCACCGGCTAACAGAGAATAAATGACTGTACCGTTTTGTCTCCAGTCGGGGTCTCGAGCAGTAACGGAACATAAAGTGGAGCCAGGTTTGTTATTTTCACTCACATATGCGCTGTAGGACTGTTCCTCAAACACAGGTGGGTTGTCGTTGATGTCTGCTACAGATAGGTGAACAGTTTTAGAGGAGGACAGAGGTGGAGAACCCTCGTCAGTGGCACTGATTGTAATGTTGTACTCAGACACTAGTTCACGGTCCAGTTGTCCTGTGGTCACCAGAGAATAATAGTTCTTAATAGAAGGAACCAACTTAAAAGGAACGTTTAGCTGAATAGAACAGCGGACCTGTCGGTTCTTCTCAGAGTCTCTGTCCTGCACGTTAATGATGCCCACCTCTGTACCACGTGACACGCTCTCAGGTATGGGGTTAGTTAGTGATTTCAGGTGTATCACTGGTGCGTTGTCATTTACGTCAGTAACTTCTATGATGACTTTGGCATAAGAGGTTAACCCCAAACCATCTTTTGCTGTTATGCGCAGTTCAAAGGATGAAGCGGTTTCAAAATCAACCATGGTCTTAAGTTTCAAATCACCTGTCTTCCCATCTATAGCAAATTTCAAATTCACATCTTCTGAAATGTGTCCAAAATCATAAGTAACGTCTCCGTTTAATCCCTCATCTGCATCAGTAGCACTCACTGTCAGCACCACGCTATCTACCGGGGAGTTTTCCGGTATATCGGCTTTATAAACGGCCTGACTGAACACAGGGACGTTATCATTAGCATCCAGCACAGTGATGTGAAGGACGACGGTACCTGATCTCTGAGGAGAACCTCCATCTAGAGCTGTGAGAACCAAATTGACCTCTTTTAAATGTTCCCGGTCCAGCTCATTGTTAAGGACGAGTTGCACAGAATTCGTTCCAACGCCCAGAATAAAATTGTTATTCCGTTGGAGGTTGTACGTCTGCACCGAGTATTTGCCTGCATCTGCATCATGAGCTTCCTCTATCGGGAAACGAGCACCTTTAACAGCATTTTCACTGATTTCAATGCTGATAGATTCCTTATTAAATTGAGGAGCGTTATCATTTATATCCTGGACGTGAAGGTTGATTCGGTGTAATTCTAGAGGACTCTCTAACATGAGTTCCTGTTTTAAAACGCAGGCTGCTTTGTCTCCACAGAGGCCCTCTCTGTCGATTCTCTCGGCCGCCATCAGATCCCCGGTACGGAGGTTTAAGTCACAGTAACGTTTGTCGCTTCCATCCGTATCGATGCGGGCCTTTCGAGCGGATAGTTGGCTCGGTTCAAGACCCAGATCCTTGGCAACATTTCCGATCACGGATCCGCGTTTCATCTCCTCCGGGAAAGAAAAGCTAATATCTCCTTTTGCACGATGAAAGGAGACGAAGAATAAAACAAAGGTGCAACCGCGAAACGGCAGTCCGGTAGAGATCATCCTGGCATCAACGATAAAACTCCTTCCTGTTGCGGGAACGAATGCCGCAAAAATAGAAGGTTTGAGCAAAATCCGACCCAAACCAAAACCAGGTTTCTGCCTCTCTC
This sequence comes from Lophius americanus, assembly GCA_037951165.1. Lineage (NCBI taxonomy): Eukaryota > Metazoa > Chordata > Actinopteri > Lophiiformes > Lophiidae > Lophius > Lophius americanus. Next base: position 542,164 of record JBBDHG010000303.1, read on the forward strand.
GACGGTCTGCTTCAGCACACTCAGTCACATTGTGCGTGGACAATAGTGGGTGGATGTTGACGCACCGTCTGTTTCAGCTAGTGCATGGCGACATCGTGAGTCTTTTCTAAAAACTACAGAGGTCAGATAAAACGCATCATTTATAACATGTACTGTACTAAAAAATGAATTTACAGGCAGTGTACAAACTTAAATGAAAAAATGAATTTTCTTATGTCGTTTGAAAAGGTTCAAACTGGAAGGACGCCTCCACAACACATTGGTTTACTGTTTGTAGTTCATTTAAATGTTGTTTCATTAGAAATATTTGTCGGAATTTTTGTCGGCATGTTTTAAAATATATTTCTATCTGTGGAGAGTTCGTAGTCAGTAAATCTCCGTGTTATATATTTCTAGAACTACTCTAACACATTTCGATGGCATTTATTTCAAACTATAATAACTTTGTACACGCTGAGCAAATACATAAATAAATGAATCGCATACTAACAAAAACAAAAATCTAGATGTATTTAATGAATCCTCTGAACCAAGAGGATACTATAGTGATCAGAAACAAAATAGTTTCCACATTGTAAGAGCTGAATCAAGCATTTATTCTAATCTATGTCTAACTGAGAAACAAAATCAGAACCAGTATCAGAATCAGCTTGATTTGGCCGGGTGTGCGTTTGCATATGAGGAATTTGACTCCAGTCTTCCGCGCTCGCTTGAAGTTAAATAAGACAAAACTAGGAACAACAACAGAATGCATTCAGGGAAAATAGAACATTAACCAGTTAATTAAAACCCAATAAGAACAAAGTTTGATTATTCTCACAATTTCTAAAGATTTGATCAACTCCATATCAATGACACACAGCCCAACTGTCATCCTCCGCTCCCTCTCTCCCTCCCGGCTGGGAGGGAAGCTTCTTCCTCACTAACCCCATCTCTGTTTTTAGGAGTGGGGATCAGGTTTGCTGGAGTCTGAAAAGTTGCAACTCATCTTCAATCAAGAGCCTTACAAATACTGGCCCCCAACTCCAGTACCCTGCCTGATTTTGGACCCTGAAACGTTAATTCTTGAGCAAGACTGTAATAACTCCTGAGAAAACCCTCCTGAGAAAACCCTTCAAAACACCTGAAAATAATTTCTCACTCTGCTGAGACCTGTCTGACTCCTGCCACCTCACAATCCTGCTCAGATGGTGGCCCACTGGACTCTCACACACTGGATTCTCCTGCATAACCATGCAACAAACCAGATCCTGGTCATCTGGAAAGTCACTGGATCTACTGAGGACTCCTAAGAAGATGAATGTTGATTTTTTTTTTTCCCTTTTTCTTATTGAACGTTGAAACATATTTGTTTGATGAACAAAATCTGAAATAGTTTCGATAATTTAATATTGTACCCTTTTTTTGAAACTGACTGTGGAAAATTAAAATTCTGTTTGGAGCTTTATCAGTGTTTGGGCCCGCTTCTACTACTCAGTGTAACAACAAGTACTTATAAATTCAACAAACGGCGAGTGACTAAAAAGCTGATGATTAATGCCAAATGCAATCAAGAATTAAAACAATGTTCAAAATTAATTTTACACTAGCAAATGAAAATAGCATTTCGTTGAAGGATTTGCTATTTGTGCATAAACACTCCTCAATGTTAAGAGCCTGTCGTTGCTCTGGATGAGAGAAGGAGGTAGATGATCACGTTAAAGGGATACGTTAGCCCCGAAATTAATATTCCATCACATGATTTACACAATTTGAGCTACAGCCTGAGAATGAGAAAATAAACTGTTAACCTCATCGACCTCAGCCAAAGCAGAAAGCCAGTAAAGAAATTCAAGTTTTCCTCTCAAGATGGAGTGAAGAAAACAGGAATATTTTCTCAGCAGCTTATCGTTTCAATTACTAGAATGTGTACTTACCAAGTTTGTGAATGCTGCAAAATTCTGTCAGTAACTAAACTTTAAAGAGAATTGATGAAGAGGAGGCAAATAACGTCATTAAAAACCTAAATGTCTAAAGAATTTTTAAAAGGGAATTACCGGAAATACTACAAATAAAATGTCCAGGGTGAGGACAAAATACATATCAAGAGATTCTTAACTGATATATACTTTTAATGGCTATGAGAATAATCCTTATATAATATCTATTTCAAATGAACAAATAATTGAGCAAAATGAGATGAATGAAAACAACAGTTGGAAGTCTGTTATGACACGATCTGCTAAAACACAGCATGTGTTATAACTTCATGGGAGGATACAATTTTTCGAAGATACAAAAAAATTTCAAGGACGGAAAAGCACTGCTTTCATATTTTTCATGCTGCTCTCAGGATGAAACCATCAATCAACTGACAGTGAAAAGGTAATGATCACTGTTGCAGACAGAAGAGGCATCAGAGTGACGTCGGACAGAGTTGTCATGGCTACATGGCCAAGACTATAAAATAAAATAAAAATATGGGACATTAACATGATCAACAAATTATTTTTGATGTAACTGAATAGAGAATGAATCGAATCGGTGAAATGATCAGGAAAATAGGAACAACAAATCCACCAGAGATCAGCACCATGGACAGAGAAACAAGGGATGTCAGAATAAATCTGGGATTTTATCCTCAAAACCGGGTCTAATCCATAAAAAAAAGGTAAAACAATCTTAAAACATTTTCATCATTCAAGTGATTAAAACTTTTTTTAAAGAGGGTAATTGCAAAATTGTACTGCAAAAATCGCTTGAATACGTGTTAAACTGAGGTTTAAATAAAAATTGTTTAACAGTAAAACCACAATGTCAGATTACTGACGATATGATTTCATTGAAAATATAAGCGAAAGGGGAATATAAGCAAAACCAAAAAATAATGATGCAGCTATAGAGGGAAAGTTGTCTTTCACGATGATGATTATGAAATCAATGATGAATGAAATGTGTTCCTACCTCAGAAGAACCATCACAATCTCCAAACAAATCAGCAAAGTCTGATGGACTTTTCCGCAGAGTCTGGTCAGCAGGCAGTGTGTTGTCATTGTATGACGTCACGAACTTAAAGTCACTGGTTCTAGATCCTGTTGTCAGGTATGCGTCATAATTGTAACCGCTGCGTAAAGTTCCTGTGCCGTCAACATCTGCGTAATTAGGAGGGAGATAAGCACTGGGGATGGCCACTGCTCCATCAAACATCAGTCTGGGCTTTCTCCTGCGACAAAACCTCACACCCACGATGATGATGATGAAGGTGAGGAAGAAGGTGGACACACACACCAGAGAGATGATCAGATAAGAGGTCAGTTTGGAATTCTTCTCCTCATAAGAAATATCCTTCAGTTCTGGCACCTCAGCCAAGTTATCAGAGATGATGAAGGTCATGGAACAGGTGGCAGAGAGAGAGGGCTGTCCGTTATCTTTCACCGCCACAATAAGGTTCTGTTTCATGCTGTCAGATTCAGAAATGTCCTGCTGTGTCCTGATCTCTCCGGTGTGGAGACCAATAGTGAAAAGTCCCGGATCAGTGGATTTGACTAGATGATAGGACAGCCAGGCGTTCTGTCCGGAGTCCGCGTCCACCGCTATCACTTTGGACACCAGAGAACCTCCGTGTGCAGCTTTGGGGACCAGCTCGGTCATCAACGAGTTACCCTCCGGGGAGGGGTACAGGATCTGAGGAGAGTTATCATTCACATCCGATATGAAGACACTGACGGTCACGTTGCTGCTGAGCGGAGGAGAACCGTTGTCTCTGGCCATCACGTGGACTTTAAAACTCCTCAGCTGTTCATAATCGAACGATCTCAGAGCGTGGATTACCCCCGTGTCTCCGTTTACGGACAGATAGGAGGACACCGGGGCACCGTTCAACTCACCGGCTAACAGAGAATAAATGACTGTACCGTTTTGTCTCCAGTCGGGGTCTCGAGCAGTAACGGAACATAAAGTGGAGCCAGGTTTGTTATTTTCACTCACATATGCGCTGTAGGACTGTTCCTCAAACACAGGTGGGTTGTCGTTGATGTCTGCTACAGATAAGTGAACAGTTTTAGAGGAGGACAGAGGTGGAGAACCCTCGTCAGTGGCACTGATTGTAATGTTGTAATCAGACACTAGTTCACGGTCCAGTTGTCCTGTGGTCACCAGAGAATAATAGTTCTTAATAGAAGGAACCAACTTAAAAGGAACGTTTTGCTGAATAGAACAGCGGACCTGTCGGTTCTTCTCAGAGTCTCTGTCCTGCACGTTAATGATGCCCACTTCTGTTCCACGCGACACGATCTCAGGTATGGGGATAGTCAGTGATTTCAGGTGTATCACTGGTGCATTGTCGTTTATGTCAGTAATTTCGATTATTAACGTCGCATATGACGCCAATCCAAGACCATCTTTGGCGCTAATCTGTATTTCATATGTTGATTCTTTCTCATAGTCAATACTTCCAGCTACTCTAACTTCTCCTGATTCAGGATTGAGAGAGAACATTTGTTCTTCGTCTGAAGCATGGTTAAAATCATATGTTACGTCACCATTGACCCCCTCGTCTGCATCAGTGGCACTCACTGTGATCACCAATGTTTCCAGAGGAGAGTTTTCTGGCAGACTGGCTTTATAGACGGTCTGACTAAACACTGGTACGTTATCATTAGCATCCAGCACAGTGACGTGGATGACTACAGTACCTGATCTCTGAGGAGAGCCTCCATCAAAAGCTGTCAGCAATAACCCGATCTCCTTTTTATCCTCTCGGTCCAACTCTTTTTCCAAAACCAATTCGACATATTTCCTCCCACCTGTGTTTGTGTTGACGTTTAATTTAAAATGATCATTCTGTTGAAGTGAGTACCTCTGAACAGAATTCTCTCCGATGTCTCCGTCATGCGCCTCATCTAAAGGAAAACGAGCACCCTTATCAGCCGACTCGTGTATTTCAATTTTCAGTAAATCCTTTTTAAAATTAGGTGAATTATCGTTGATGTCTTGGACGCGGATGTTGATTCGGTGCAGTTCTAAAGGATTTTCCAGCACAAGTTCCTGTTTTAGAACACATGACGACTTTTTCGCACAAAGCCCTTCTCTGTCGATCCTCTCCTGAACGATCAAGTCTCCGGTGTTGAGATTCACTCCGCAGTACTTCACACAGTTATCCTCCGTGTCGATTCGAGCCTTACGAGCAGAAAACCTGGACAAATCAAGTCCGAGATCCTTAGCGATATTTCCAATGACAGATCCACGTTTCATCTCCTCCGGGATAGAGTAGCTCACGTCTCCACGAACAGGGTGGAGGACAATGAGAAGAAAAGCAAGGCCGCACAGCAGCGAGAATCTGATGTATCCCATCGTTACTGCCAGATAAAACATTTGCAGTTTAATGAAGTAGCTTATTCAGGTCAAAATATACAAAAGATGCATCTATGATCCCTTCCAATGAACAACAAATATCACAACGATCTCCTCAACGAAGAGGTTTTTGTCGGCAGCGGCCAACAGCAGCGTCAGGATATAAATTCGTTGAGACAGAAGGGTGGGAATCAACGTTTCCTCTGGTTTACTGGTAAATACTGACACCGTGAGTATTTGTTAAGGTATAACAACAAGGAGGTGTATTTTTTCCCACATTTAAAATAAGAACAAATACTTGGCTCAATAAAACACTGGGGAAACTCACCTGAATTCACAATAACTTCTTACTGTAGGTAAAATAAGAGAATTCTTTGATTTGTAAATTCATACTATGGGAACGTTGTTTTGTTTCCCCTCCATTCAATTCAAAATGTTGTATCTACTAGATATTTTAACTTTTTTAGGCTATAAACTTATGTTTTGTTTGTATTTTTCTTCTTTCATTTATTCAAAGACCACTGGGGAGAAAAATAACTATCTTCAAAAAAGCTTATACCACTTATCAAAAGCAAAAAACATGTTTAGAACGAATTTTATATACAATTATAATAAACAAAATACAATATACATCTCTTTTTATTAAAATAAAAATGACAAAAGGTCATAATTGTTCTGTAATTCATTATGTGTAGCTGAATTAAATCCATTTTTAATATCTATTCAAATATGTTTTAAAAATGTTCCTGCAAAGTTTAAATAATTAAGGTTGATCTTAATTTTAACACTTTTAACAACAATAACAAGAAAAGAAAGATTACACATGTGTGACAGAACTCACACCATGACACATTTTAGAATTTGGAGGAAATTTGGATGGAGAATCCTGATCTGTTATTTCATTGTTCCCTGAAAGTAGAAGTACAAAAATTAATTTTGAACAATTATATTTTTGGATTGGTGGAAATAAAGCAGCAAACCACTCTCCCATGTTTTTTCTTTTTTCTTTTGATATATCAAAAACTGCATTCACTTTAGGGAATATATGCATTTTAAATTTACAGTAATTCTTACATCTGAAATACACAATGAATGCAAAGTTATGTCCCTTGACACAGCGACTATTACGGTGATCAATATTTAACCTAGAGACCACCGGTCACCAGTAAGAAGGTCATTACCAGAAACAGGTATGGGAAAGAAAATATTAATACAGAACATCTGAGCATGAGAGAAAATATATTCATCAATAAATGGGGGTAAGCTGTAGTTTAGTAATGGACAACCATATTTGGTATCTACCAAATAGATTAATGCAAGAACAGAATGAAACTGAGGAAAGAATAGACATAATGCACTACTTAATTAAATGTATTCACTGCTAGCGAAGAGTGGATACCTTATCAAGTCATACAAAGCTGCTTCTCTTTAATCTGGAGGCAGAAAATAATGAAATTTACATTTACACCAAGAACTATGGACCACAGAACCTTCAGTGTGCTCAAAACTCTTGTTAAACAATCTCTTAGGAGTAAAAAAAAAAAGACAATGGGAATCGATCCAGACAATAAAACCATGTCGGAGCAACCAGTAATAAATCTTCATATGGCACATCAAAACCATGATGAAGATCATGAGCAAAGCTTGTATCATTATGTGGGGAACGTAACTCAGAAGAAAGAAAGACGACAGTATCTAAAACTTCATCAATATTACAGAGTTCAGTATCAAGAACAGAGCAAGGAGGAGCATGATGTATGTTCTTATCAGCACTACTGCGAGATGAGAAAGAGCAGGAGGTCCAGATGTAATCTAAATAGATTTAGAGAGTATATTGCATTTTAAAGTTTGGATTATAAGCATGGAAACCGTACGAAATGTCTGAAGAACTGGAGTGTGTGTGTGTGTGTATTCAGGAGAGCTGCACCGTGAGGGTCAAGTCCACATAAATGCTAAAATAATATTTAAATTAAAGGTAATAATACCAATGAGAACCATAAGAATTGCTGCATTAGTGTCATTTAGTGGGCGGAAAAGAGACTCTTGCATTGGAGCGCCTGGATAAAACATTTGCCCAAAAGATCTTTAAAATATTTATTGTTAGAAAAAAAAAATCCGTAAATTGATAGACGTGTTAAGATATAATATTACAAATATTAATTGGAAACTAGAGCGTCAGATGAAAAATGAAAAGCCCTTTCGTTGATTATAAAGAAATCAATGAAATGCTTGATATGCCCACTTGAGGAATGTAATCAAAATCAACAAACATTTTGTGAAGGTGTGAACACAGTGAAGGAGATCAGTGATTGTCGGATAAAGTAAATTAAGATATCAAGGATATTCTAGCAACATTACTGAAAATGAATCTGAACTGTTTGAATTGAGTGATAATATTGTTGCAAAATATGGGGTCTAATTGGAATAAACTTTGAGTAAATATTCAATTAAAAACTTATTAAAATAACTTTCAAGAGAATATATGGTAGTTCAAACCTATATCCGAATGAAACTCCATGAGTTAAAAAAAAAAACCTTGGAAGAAAAGAAAAAATTGAGATGAGTGAGAAAGAGGATGTTTCCTAACTTTAGAACAGGTTTCAGCACCACGGACAGAGACATAAAGTGCACTCGAGCAAGAGTATGACATAAAATCCATAACTGAAACTAAAACACACGTTAAATTAAGTTTGCCTTAAAAAAATACATGTGATGAATTAGATTTTACAAGTATGATGATTATTATTTCCCAAAAAAAATAGGATATGTGTTCCTACCTCGGGAGAACCATCACAATGTCCAAACACGTCAGCAAAGTCTGATGGACTTTTCCTCAGAGTCTGGTCAGCAGGCAGTGTGTTGTCATTGTATGACGTCACAAACTTAAAGTCACTGGTTCTAGATCCTGTTGTCAGGTATGCGTCATAATTGTAACCGCTGCGTAAAGTTCCTGTGCCGTCAACATCTGCGTAATTAGGAGGGAGATAAGCGCTGGGGATGGCCACTGCTCCATCAAACATCAGTCTGGGCTTTCTCCTGCGACAAAACCTCACACCCACGATGATGATAATGAAGGTGAGGAAGAAGGTGGACACACACACCAGAGCGATGATCAGATAAGAGGTCAGTTTGGAATTCTTCTCCTCGTAAGAAATATCCTTCAGTTCTGGCACCTCAGCCAAGTTATCAGAGATGATGAAGGACATGGAACAGGTGGCAGAGAGAGAGGGCTGTCCGTTATCTTTCACCGCCACAATAAGGTTCTGTTTCATGCTGTCAGATTCAGAAATGTCCCGCTGTGTCCTGATCTCTCCGCTGTGGAGACCAATAGTGAAAAGTCCCGGATCAGTGGATTTGAGTAGATGATAGGACAGCCAGGCGTTCTGTCCGGAGTCCGCGTCCACCGCTATCACTTTGGACACCAGAGAACCTCCGTGTGCAGCTTTGGGGACCAGCTCGGTCATCAACGAGTTACCCTCCGGGGAGGGGTACAGGATCTGAGGAGAGTTATCATTCACATCCGATATGAAGACACTGACGGTCACGTTGCTGCTGAGCGGAGGAGAACCGTTATCTCTGGCCATCACGAGGACTTTAAAACTCCTCAGCTGTTCATAATCAAACGACCTCACAGCGTGGATCACCCCCGTGTCTCCGTTAACGGACAGATAGGAGGACACCGGGGCACCGTTCACCTCACCGGCTAACAGAGAATAAATGACTGTACCGTTTTGTCTCCAGTCGGGGTCTCGAGCAGTGACGGAACATAAAGTGGAGCCAGGTTTGTTATTTTCACTCACATATGCGCTGTGGGACTGTTCCTCAAACACAGGTGGGTTGTCGTTGATGTCTGCTACAGATAAGTGAACAGTTTTAGAGGAGGACAGAGGTGGAGAACCCTCGTCAGTGGCATTGATTGTAATGTTGTAATCAGACACTAGTTCACGGTCCAGTTGTCCTGTGGTCACCAGAGAATAATAGTTCTTAATAGAAGGAACCAACTTAAAAGGAACGTTTTGCTGAATAGAACAACGGACCTGTCGGTTATTCTCAGAGTCTCTATCCTGCACGTTAATGATTCCCACTTGTGTACCACGTGACACGCTCTCAGGTATAGGGTTAGTCAGTGATTTCAGGTGTATCACTGGTGCGTTGTCATTTATGTCAGTAATGTCGATTATTAACGTTGCATATGACGCCAATCCAAGACCATCTTTTGCGCTAATCTGCATTTCATATGTTGATTCTTTCTCATAGTCAATACTTCCAGCAACTCTCACTTCTCCTGATTGAGGATTGAGAGAGAACATTTGTTCTTCGTCTGAAGCATGGTTAAAATCATAAGTTACGTCCCCATTGACCCCCTCGTCTGCATCAGTAGCACTCACTGTGATCACCAATGTATCCAGAGGAGAGTTTTCTGGCAGACTGGCTTTATAGACGGTCTGACTAAACACTGGTACGTTATCATTAGCATCCAGCACAGTGACGTGAATGACTACAGTACCTGATCTCTGAGGAGAGCCTCCATCAAAAGCAGTCAGCAATAACATGATCTCCCTTTTGTCCTCTCTGTCCAATTCTATTTCCAAAACTAATTCTACATATGTCCTCCCACCTGCGTTTCTGTTGACGTTTAATATAAAATGATCATTCTGTTGAAGTGAGTAGCCCTGAACAGCATTTTCTCCGATGTCTCCGTCATGCGCCTCATCCAAAGGAAAACGAGCACCCTTAACAGCCGACTCCCGTATTTCAATTTTCAGTAAATCCTTTTTAAAATTAGGTGAATTATCGTTGATGTCCTGGACGCGGATGTTGATTCGGTGCAGTTCTAAAGGATTTTCCAGCACAAGTTCCTGTTTTAGAACACATGACGCCTTTTTCGCACAAAGCCCTTCTCTGTCGATCCTCTCCTGAACGATCAGGTCTCCGGTGTTGAGGTTCACTCCGCAGTACTTCACACCGTTATCCTCCGTATCGATTCGAGCCTTACGATCAGACAGTCTGACCAAATCAAGTCCGAGATCCTTAGCGATATTTCCAATGACAGATCCACGTTTCATCTCCTCCGGGATAGAGTAGCTCACGTCTCCGCGAACAGGGTGGAGGACAATGAGAAGAAAAGCAAGGCCGCACAGCAGAGAGAATCTGATGTATCCCATTGTTACTGTCAGATCAACCACAATCAGATGAACTATATATAAATCAGGTTAAAACATGTAAACGATGCTTCGGTGTTTTGTTCCAAAAAACGAAAATGGTCACAACGATCTCCTCAACGAACAGATTTTCCCCTCAGAGGTTCAACAGCAGAGTCCGGATTTCAATTCGTTGAGTCAGAAGGGTGGGAATGAGCTTTTCCTCTGGTCTGCTGGTACACACTGACACCATGAGTATTTCTTAAGGTATAACAAGGAGTTGCATATCCATATACATATTTAAAAATAAAGATCGAAATTAATAAAACATTTAGGGGATTCCACCGATTTCACTTCTAAATTCGAATCAAATTAAACTGAGAACAAGTCTTTAATTTAATTTTGTATTTTGTTACATAAACGAATCATTTGGAATCCTACTCCTTATTTAAATAGTTTTGTTAATACCTACAATAAGTCGTCTGTGCTGGAAACTTATTTTATTTAAAATACCACAATTATCTTGATAGTTTGAACCTCCTGAGAAAAAACCTGAGTTATATTCTATTAACATCATCAGTGAACATTATGTCATGTAATTGCTTTCCCAGGTTTTACGATTCATTATTTATATTTGCATTTATATAATCTTCAATATTATTTAGAATCAAAGAGAATTCATTTCAAAGTTAAAGGAAATATATAATAAAATTGTATCAGAGAGAATGAATAGAACTGAAGTCTAAAATAAAACTATATTATTTATATTCTTGAAATGCCCTTTGACATATCTGTAATAAACTTTTATTAAATTTCTAGTAATCCCGATTTTCTCAATTGCCTTCTTTTAAAATAACCCAAAATTAACTGATGGACTCTCCTTTCAGTCCAAGAAATAAACGAATGAACGGAATAAAACTGAGGAAAGTAAAGGCCGAATGTGACATTTCATCAAAAGTATGCACTTTCTGCAAAAAGACTGGATGTCATGATATTTTATAAAATGAAGTGAGATGCATTCTTCCCCTTTTTTTTGGATTTAAAAATAGATAATTTCATATATACACAACAAACCTTGGTATCCAAATCCCACACTTTTAATCCACACATAGTTTTCTAAAACTGTTTCCAACTGTCCATTAAGAGTGACAGGATCATGTGAATCAATGCAGACAATGACACCATGTCCAGAACAACCAGGCGTAAATCCTCTTAAGACAAATCACACCATGAACGTCTTGATTATTTAAGTGAAGCTTGTAATATCATCAAACTTGCAGAAACAAAATTCAGCAAGAGGAAGATGAAAGGTGTCTCAAACCATTTCAAAAACTTCATCACTGTTAGAGAGTTCAGCGCCACAAACGGAGAAAGGAGGAACATGGTGTGGGATCGTACTCACATTGAGAGATGAGAGACAGAGAGAGGACCAGATAAAAACAACACATTTGGCATTATGAATATTGTATAAACATATCAGATATTTCATATGATTAAAGCTTATAAGTATTAAGAGAAAAAGTACTGGTGTGAGCATGTGTGTGTGTTGTGTATTAAGGAGAGCTATATGGTTAGAAAAAATGGTTATCAGTAACTTTAAAAGGTGTGTTTTAGTTTTTGATATTTTTAATAGTGAGGAAGGAACATTTTAAAACTATCATGAATTACCTACAAAATGTTATGCTGTGGTCCGCCAGCAGAAAATGGATCTCAATTTGCTGACAAATGACCGTGGGAATGATATTTTTTCTGGTCTACTGGACCGCACTGACAGCATGAGTAACAGCTTTGCTGACCCTTTTTCTCTTTGGAAAAACTAATAAATGAATGAAAACTTTTCAACTGTGTAATATTTGTGTTGATCCTCATTCATCCAGGTCACTGTTGTCGTTGAAAGTTGAATCTGAAGCAGTTAGAACTGGGGAAGCTTCTTGCATGAGAAGCGAGAAAAACATCCACAAGTCTAAACAGAAATCCAGTCGCATCAGATTAGACTTTGAAAGAAAACCTGCATCACCTCTGTGAATGAGAATCTAAAATCTATGAAAACATATTGCTTCGCACTTTACGATGAACACTCCTCGCTTGATGCAGCAGTGTGAGGCGATGTCAAGGAAACTAGCTGTCCACAAAAACCAAGTGCTGCAAAATAAATCGGCAAGATGAAGGCCTAATAGAGGAGATACATGAAAAAATCACTAAAACAGCATCTAAAAATCCACCAGAGATCAGCACCAGGGACAGAGACACCAGAGAATCATTACTTTGTTTTGTGACTGCAAGATAAAGAATAGCAGGCATGAAACCAGATAAAATCAAACGAATGTGTCACAAAAAAGGGAGAAACTTTCTCAAAACAGTTTCATCATTCATATAATCAACACTATACCTAAACGTGAAATTATGAGCGCATATTTAAAGTAATATCAGAACTGAAGAAGCCTCTTGGACGAGAGGTGAAACGTTTTGAAGATAATAATCCATTTGGATTCAACCCAAAATGGATTATGAGTGCATTTTGTAACCATGTGGGAGCATTTGGAGTGTGAACGTATATTAACTTGTTGAAGGTGAGCTTGGCGTTAAATCAATCAAAAGAAAATAAAAAAATAAAAAATTACTGTTAATACCAGTGACACTGGATATGCAGACCATAATGACTTATAACTGACGTAATAACTGAGTGTGGACTATAAGATTCAAGAGAAAACACCAAAGAATGATGTAGTTAAAATGAGAAAAGTGAAAAACACAGGTTGACTTTTACGAATATGATTATCAGTGATATTAAATGTGTTCCTACCTCAGGAGAACCCTCACAATGTCCAAACACATCAGCAAAGTCTGATGGACTTTTCCTCAGAGTCTGGTCAGCAGGCAGTGTGTTGTCATTGTATGACGTCACAAACTTAAAGTCACTGGTTCTAGATCCTGTTGTCAGGTATGCGTCATAATTGTAACCGCTGCGTAAAGTTCCTGTGCCGTCAACATCTGCGTAATTAGGAGGGAGATAAGCGCTGGGGATGGCCACTGCTCCATCAAACATCAGTCTGGGCTTTCTCCTGCGACAAAACCTCACACCCACGATGATGATAATGAAGGTGAGGAAGAAGGTGGACACACACACCAGAGCGATGATCAGATAAGAGGTCAGTTTGGAATTCTTCTCCTCATGAGAAATATCCTTCAGTTCTGGCACCTCAGCCAAGTTATCAGAGATGATGAAGGACATGGAACAGGTGGCAGAGAGAGAGGGCTGTCCGTTATCTTTCACCGCCACAATAAGGTTCTGTTTCATGCTGTCAGATTCAGAAATGTCCCGCTGGGTCCTGATCTCTCCGCTGTGGAGACCAATAGTGAAAAGTCCTGGATCAGTGGATTTGAGTAGATGATAGGACAGCCAGGCGTTCTGTCCGGAGTCCGCGTCCACCGCTATCACTTTGGACACCAGAGAACCTCCGTGTGCAGCTTTGGGGACCAGCTCGGTCATCAACGAGTTACCCTCCGGGGAGGGGTACAGGATCTGAGGAGAGTTATCATTCACATCCGATATGAAGACACTGACGGTCACGTTGCTGCTGAGAGGAGGAGAACCGTTATCTCTGGCCATCACGTGGACTTTAAAACTCCTCAGCTGTTCATAATCAAACGACCTCACAGCGTGGAACACCCCCGTGTCTCCGTTAACGGACAGATAGGAGGACACCAGGGCACCGTTCACCTCACCGGCTAACAGAGAATAAATGACTGTACCGTTCTGTCTCCAGTCGGGGTCTCGAGCAGTAACGGAACATAAAGTGGAGCCAGGTTTGTTATTTTCACTGACATATGCGCTGTAGAACTGTTCCTCAAACACAGGTGGGTTGTCGTTGATGTCTGCTACAGATAAGTGAACAGTTTTAGAGGAGGACAGAGGTGGAGAACCCTCGTCAGTGGCACTGATTGTAATGTTGTAATCAGACACTAGTTCACGGTCCAGTTGTCCTGTGGTCACCAGAGAATAATAATTCTTAATAGAAGGAACCAACTTAAAAGGAACGTTTTGCTGAATAGAACAGCGGACCTGTCGATTCTTCTCAGAGTCTCTGTCCTGCACGTTAATGATGCCCACCTCTGAACCACGTGACACGCTCTCAGGTATGGGGTTAGTCAGTGATTTCAGGTGTATCACTGGTGCGTTGTCATTTATGTCAGTAATTTCGATTATTAACGTTGCATATGACGCCAATCCAAGACCATCTTTGGCGCTAATCTGCATTTCATATGATGATTCTTTCTCATAATCAATACTTCCAGCAACTCTCACTTCTCCTGATTTGGAGTACAAGGAAAACAAGTTATTTTCTTCTGAAACATGGCTAAAACCATACGTGATTTCACCATTGACTCCCTCGTCTGCATCAGTAGCACTCACAGTGATCACCAATGTATCCAGAGGTGAATTTTCAGGCAGACTGGCTTTATAGACGGTCTGACTAAACACTGGTACGTTATCATTAGCATCCAGCACAGTGACGTGAATGACTACAGTACCTGATCTCTGAGGAGAGCCTCCATCAAAAGCAGTCAGCAATAACCTGATCTCCTTTTTATCCTCTCTGTCTAATTCTTTATCTAAAATTAATTCACCATATTTTCGTCCACCTGCGTTTGTTTTAACATCTAATTTGAAATTATCATTCTGCTGAAGTGAGTAGCTCTGAACAGTATTTTCTCCAATGTCTCCGTCATGCGCCTCATCCAATATAAGACGAGCACCTTTAATAGCCATTTCATTAATTTCAAATTTAAATGAATCATCTTTAAACTGCGGTGAATTATCGTTGATGTCCTGGACGCGGATGTTGATTCGGTGCAGTTCTAAAGGATTTTCCAGCACAAGTTCCTGTTTTAGAACACATGACGCCTTTTTCGCACAAAGCCCTTCTCTGTCGATCCTCTCCTGAACGATCAAGTCTCCGGTGTTGAGATTCACTCCGCAGTACGTCACACCATTATCCTCCGTGTCGATTCGAGCCTTACGAGCAGAAAATCTGGACAAATCAAGTCCGAGATCCTTAGCGATATTTCCAATGATAGATCCACGTTTCATCTCCTCCGGGATAGAGTAGCTCACGTCTCCACGAACAGGGTGGAGGACAATGAGAAGAAAAGCAAGGCCGCACAGCAGCGAGAATCTGATGTATCCCATCGTTACTGCCAGATAAAACATTTGCAGTTTAATGAAGTAGCTTATTCAGGTCAAAATATACAAACGATGCATCTATGATCCCTTCCAATGAACAACAAATAGCACAATGATCTCCTAAACGAAGAGGTTTTTGACCGCAGCCACCAACAGCAGCGTCAGGATATAAATTCGTTGAGACAGAAGGGTGGGAATCAACGTTTCCTCTGGTTTACTGGTAAATACTGACACCGTGAGTATTTGTTAAGGTATAACAACAAGGAGGTGTATTTTTTCCCACATTTAAAATAAGAACAAATACTTGGCTCAATAAAACACTGGGGAAACTCATCTGAATTCACAATAACTTCTTACTGTAGGTAAATAAGAGAATTCTTTGATTTGTAAATTCATACTATGGGAACGTTGTTTTGTTTCCCCTCCATTCAATTCAAAATGTTGTATCTACTAGATATTTTAACTTTTTTAGGCTACAAACTTATGTTTTGTTTGTATTTTTCTTCTTTCATTTATTCAAAGACCACTGGGGAGAAAAATAACTATCTTCAAAAAAGCTTATACCACTTATCAAAAGCAAAAAACATGTTTAGAACGAATTTTATATACAATTATAATAAACAAAATACAATATCCATCTCTTTTTATTAAAATAAAAATGACAAAAGGTCATAATTGTTCTGTAATTCATTATGTGTATCTGAATTAAATCCATTTTTAATATCTATTCAAATATGTTTTAAAAATGTTCCTGCAAAGTTTAAATAATTAAGGTTGATCTTAATTTTAACACTTTTAACAACAATAACGAGAGAAGAAAGATTACACATGTGTGACAGAACTCACACCATGACACATTCTAGAATTTGGAGGAAATTTGGATGGAGAATCCTGATCTGTTATTTCATTGTTCCCTGAAAGTAGAAGTACAAAAATTAATTTTGAACAATTATATTTTTGGATTGGTGGAAATAAAGCAGCAAACCACTCTCCCATGTTTTTTTCTTTTTTCTTTTGATATATCAAAAACTGCATTCACTTTAGGGAATATATGCATTTTAAATTTACAGTAATTCTTACATCTGAAATACACAATGAATGCAAAGTTATGTCCCTTGACACAGCGACTATTACGGTGATCAATATTTAACCTAGAGACCACCGGTCACCAGTAAGAAGGTCATTACCAGAAACAGGTATGGGAAAGAAAATATTAATACAGAACATCTGAGCATGAGAGAAAATATATTCATCAATAAATGGGGGTAAGCTGTAGTTTAGTAATGGACAACCATATTTGGTATCTACCAAATAGATTAATGCAAGAACAGAATGAAACTGAGGAAAGAATAGACATAATGAACTATTTAATTAAATGTATTCACTGCTAGCGAAGACTGGATGCCTTATCAAGTCATACAAAGCTGCTTCTCTTTAATCTGGAGGCAGAAAATAATGAAATTTAATTTTACACCAAGAACTATGGACCACAGAACCTTCAGTGTGCTCAAAACTATTTTTAAACAATCTCTTAGGAGTAAAAAAAAAAAGACAATGGGAATCCATCCAGACAATAAAACCATGTCGGACAACCAGTAATAATTCTTCATCTGGCACATCAAAACCATGATGAAGATCAGGAGCAAAGCTTGTATCATCATGTGGGGAACGTAACACAGAAGAAAGAAAGACGACAGTATCTAAAACTTCATCAATATTACAGAGTTCAGTATCAAGAACAGAGCAAGGAGGAGCATGATGTATGTTCTTATCAGCACTACTGCGAGATGAGAAAGAGCAGGAGGACCAGATGGAATCTAAATAGATGTAGAGAGTATTTTGCATTTATAAGTGTGGATTATCAGCATGGAAACCGTACGAAATGTCTGAAGAACTGGAGTGTGTGTGTGTGTGTATTCAGGAGAGCTGCACCGTGAGGGTCAAGTCCACATGAATGCTAAAACAATATTTAAATTAAAGGTAATAATACCAATAAGAGCCATAAGAATTGCTGCATTAGTGTCATTTAGTGAGCAGAAAAGAGACTCTTGTATTGGAGCGCCTGGATAAAACATTTGACCAAAAGATCTTTAAAATATTTATTGTTAGAAAAAAAAAAATCTGTAAATTGATAGACGTGTTAAGATATAATATTACAAATATTAATTGGAAACTACAGCCTCAGATGAAAAATGAAAAGCCCTTTCTTTGATTAAAAAGAAATCAATGAAATGCTTGATATGCCCACTTGAGGAATGTAATCAAAATCACCAAACATTTTGTGAAGGTGTGAACACAGTGAAGGAGATCAGCTATTGTCGGATAAAGTAAATTAAGATATCAAGGATATTCTAACAACATTACTGAAAATGAATCTGAAGTGTTTGAATCGAGTGATAATATTATTACATATTATGGGGTCTAATTGCAATAAACTTTTAGTAAATATTCAATTAAAAAACTTACTAAAATAACTTTCAAGATAATATATGGTAGTTCAAACCTATATCCGAATGAAACTCCATGAGTTAAATAAAAAAAAAAACTTGGAAGAAAAAGAAAAATTGAGATGAGTGAGAAAGAGGATGTTTTCCTAAATGTAGAACAGGTTTCAGCACCTCGGACAGAGACAGAAAGTGCACTGAGCAAGAGCATGACGTAAAATCCATAACTGAAACTAAAACACACATTAAATTAAGTTTGCCTTAAAAAAATACATGTCATGAATTATATTTTACAAGTATGATGATTATTATTTCCAGAAAAAATGTGTTCCTACCTCAGGAGAAACATCACAATCTCCAAACACATCCGCAAAGTCTGATGGACTTTTCCTCAGAGTCTGGTCAGCAGGCAGTGTGTTGTCATTGTATGACGTCACAAACTTAAAGTCACTGGTTCTAGATCCTGTTGTCAGGTATGCGTCATAATTGTAACCGCTGCGTAAAGTTCCTGTGCCGTCAACATCTGCGTAATTAGGAGGGAGATAAGCGCTGGGGATGGCCACTGCTCCATCAAACATCAGTCTGGGCTTTCTACTTCGACAAAACCTCACACCCACGATGATGATGATGAAGGTGAGGAAGAAGGTGGACACACACACCAGAGCGATGATCAGATAAGAGGTCAGTTTGGAATTCTTCTCCTCGTAAGAAATATCCTTCAGTTCTGGCACCTCAGCCAAGTTATCAGAGATGATGAAGGACATGGAACAGGTGGCAGAGAGAGAGGGCTGTCCGTTATCTTTCACCGCCACAATAAGGTTCTGTTTCATGCTGTCAGATTCAGAAATGTCCCGCTGGGTCCTGATCTCTCCGGTGTGGAGACCAATAGTGAAAAGTCCCGGATCAGTGGATTGGACTAGATAATAGGACAGCCAGGCGTTCTGTCCGGAGTCCGCGTCCACCGCTATCACTTTGGACACCAGAGAACCTCCGTGTGCAGCTTTGGGGACCAGCTCGGTCATCAACGAGTTACCTTCCGGGGAGGGGTACAGGATCTGAGGAGAGTTATCATTCACATCCGATATGAAGACGCTGACGGTCACGTTGCTGCTGAGCGGAGGAGAACCGTTGTCTCTGGCCATCACGTGGACTTTAAAACTCCTCAGCTGTTCATAATCAAACAACCTCACAGCGTGGATCACCCCCGTGTCTCCGTTAACGGACAGATAGGAGGACACCGGGGCACCGTTCACCTCACCGGCTAACAGAGAATAAATGACTGTTCCGTTTTGTCTCCAGTCGGGGTCTCGAGCAGTAACGGAACATAAAGTGGAGCCAGGTTTGTTATTTTCACTCACATATGCGCTGTAGGACTGTTCCTCAAACACAGGTGGGTTGTCGTTGATGTCTGCTACAGATAGGTGAACAGTTTTAGAGGAGGACAGAGGTGGAGAACCCTCGTCAGTGGCACTGATTGTAATGTTGTAATCAGACACTAGTTCACGGTCCAGTTGTCCTGTGGTCACCAGAGAATAATAGTTCTTAATAGAAGGAACCAACTTAAAAGGAACGTTTTGCTGAATAGAACAGCGGACCTGTCGGTTCTTCTCAGAGTCTCTGTCCTGTACGTTAATGATGCCCACTTCTGTACCACGTGACACACTCTCAGGTATGGGGTTAGTCAGTGATTCCATCTGAATAACTGGTGCGTTGTCATTTATGTCATTAATGTCGATTATTAACGTTGCATATGACGCCAATCCAAGACCATCTTTTGCGCTAATCTGTATTTCATATGACCATTCTGTCTCATAATCAATACTTCCAGCTACTCTCACTTCCCCTGATTGAGGATTGAGAGAGAAAATTTGGTCTTCATCTGAAACACGGTTAAAATCATATGTGATTTCACTATTAACTCCCTCGTCTGCATCAGTAGCACTCACTGTGATCACCAATGTATCCAGAGGAGAGTTTTCAGGCAGACTGGCTTTATAGACGGTCTGACTAAACACTGGTACGTTATCATTAGCATCCAGTACAGTGACGTGAATGACTACAGTACCTGATCTCTTAGGAGAGCCTCCATCAAAAGCTGTCATTAATAACCTGATCTCCTCTTTATCCTCTCTGTCCAATTCTTTTTCCAAAATTAATTCTACATATTTCCTCCCACCTGTGTTTATGTTGACGTTTAGTTTAAAATGATCATTCTGTTGAAGTGAGTACCTCTGAACACCATTTTCTCCGATGTCTCCGTCATGCGCCTCATCCAAAGGAAAACGAGCACCCTTATCAGCCGACTCCCGTATTTCAATTTTCAGTAAATCTTTTTTAAAATTAGGTGAATTGTCGTTGATATCCTGGACGCGGATGTTGATTCGGTGCAGTTCTAACGGAGTTCCAAGAACAAGTTCCTGTTTTAGAACACATGACGACTTTTTCGCACAAAGCCCTTCTCTGTCGATCCTCTCCTGAACGATCAGGTCTCCGGTGTTGAGATTCACTCCGCAGTACTTCCCCCCGTTATCCTCCGTGTCGATTCGAGCCTTACGAGCAGACAGTCTGGACAAATCAAGTCCAAGATCCTTAGCGATATTTCCAATGACAGATCCACGTTTCATCTCCTCCGGGATAGAGTAGCTCACGTCTCCACGAACAGGGTAGAGGACAATGAGAAGAAAAGCAAGGCCGCACAGCAGCGAGAATCTGATGTATCCCATCGTTACTGCCAGATAAACCACAATCAGATTAAAGATATACCTTAATCATCTCTAAATATGTCAACGATGCATCCGTGATCTCTTCCAAAGAACAAAATGAGTCGCAATGTTCTCCTCTACGAAGAGGTTTTTTTTGTCGCAGCGGTTCGACAGCAGGGTCAGGATTTCAATTTAATGAGTCTGACGGGTGGGAATGAATGTTTCCTATGATCCACTGGTGCACACTGACACCATGAGTATTTGTTAAGGTATGACAACGAGGTTCACTTTCATTCCTATTTGTAAAATGTGGGCAAATGGCTGTATTTTAATGAAGACAAAAATAGTTCAAAACTATGTCGCAAAGTTTCAATCAAGCCTGAAGGACCAAACGTTTGGAAACTGAGAGAGAAAACCAATAATGGCGGATATATATACTATAATTAAGAATGGAAATGTACTGATGTTTAATGACCTTGAAATAGAGAAATTGATTTGAAAACAAGTAGTTATTTTGATATCTACAGTCGAGGGATTATTTTTTCTCGAATGGGTTGATTGACTGAATGATAAAAACATAAAATATATCATAATTCAAAGCAATCATGGTAATATATTTTTAAAAAAGGCCGTTCTGCTAAGAGTGAGAAGAAATATTATGGTTAACAAGAGGAAGTAAATGTTGATCAATGCACCAGAATCATAAATGATTATAAGCAGGTTTGCCACCGAATGAACTATGATACTGATTAGAAACATAATAGACGATCAGATATTAACTCTAAGGTGACTTACATCCAAACGCAACTCAAAAAATAATTAAGTATAAAGGAGAATTAAAGTAACATTACTTTTAGAATCCTCTCTAGAAAAAAAAAAAAAGTTTTCAAAACTTTGACTGATTGTACCGTTATTAGTATTTGTTGTTTATTTAAAACTGTAACCTAAGTTTACTGGTGGGCAACAGATATTGGAATCTACGAAAGTAACTAATACATGGATATAATCAAACTGAAGGAAGAAAAGGCAAAATTCACTATTTGGTTAAATATTTGCACTTGATAGAAAAAGTTAGTATTTCATATAAATTCATGAAATATTGTATTTTGTTTCCTGGAGGCACAAATGAAGCGTTTTCAATTCACATTTACACTCACAACTATCGACCCACTTTGAATTTCTCAAATTGTGTCAGACTATCTCTTAATTGTGTAAAGTTAATGTTGATAAAAAAGATGCGATGACACCGTACCAGAACAAGCAGGGAATCATCAGAAGACTCATCAAACCATGACAACTCTGATTATTCAAGCAAAACCTGTATCATCGGCAAACCTGCAGAAGCAAAATTCAGCAAAGAGAGCGATGAAAGGGGTCATGATGATCTCTAAAACATTAGCACTATAACAGAGTTCAGCACCAAGGACAGAGAAAGAAGGAGCATTTCTGTGGCATGACGGAAACCTCAACTGAGAGATGAGAAAGAACAAGAGGACTAGGTCTCAACAACACACATTTAAAAGATTATCTTAAAAAAATAGTTGACATTTCAAAGGATTAAAATGATGTATACATAAAGGGAAAAAGCATGGACATTAATTACTGGTGTGAGCCTGTGATGAATGTTCTGATATGTCACAGCCAGAGAGGATCTGAGGAAGCGTAACATGTCTCACAAGTTCATGCGAGGATATATTTTTCATAGATACAAATCATGAATCCTTTCAGAATCCACAGATTGATCCATTTGTCCCTTCGTTGCCTCAATTGATGATGTGACGTCAGACAACAATTATTGTAACTACAGCTTCAAACACTATAAAAAAGAATTTTTTTGCCAATCGGAAAAAAATTTGAATCAAAATTCATCTGGGAAAACATTGAGTAGAAAATTAACCAGAGAAATAACAATCACTGAAGCAGCATCAATAATTTGACTAGGGATCAGCACACTGGCGAGAGAAAAGAGGTGATGACAAATATCTTATTTTTTCTCCATGTCAGATGAAGAAGAACAAATATCCAACCAGATAAAGACAAATATGAATATACAATGAAAAAGTAAATATATGATATAGAAAAAATGGATGTTTCAAATGATTGACACCGTAGAAGTAAGTATGACAGCATGTTCTTCCTATGTGAGATAATTTGGGTTGTGTGTGTTAGTCTGTGTGTGTTACAACTGAGCCGGGTATTACATCAATCGAAAATAAGAAGAGCAGCACCACAGTAACTGATCGCTTACGTCATGACTTCCATTAAAATAAAAAGGATCTAGTATAAACCACCAAAGTAAAATAAAGCAAAATAGAGAAAAGGGAAAATAGAGAAAATTACTGTTTGTTTACTACGATGATGATGATATCAGTGATATAAAAAGTGTTCCTACCTCAGGAGAACCATCACAGACTCCAAATACATCCGCAAAGTCTGATGGACTTTTCCTCAGAGTCTGGTCAGCAGGCAGTGTGTTGTCATTGTATGACGTCACAAACTTAAAGTCACTGGTTCTAGATCCTGTTGTCAGGTATGCGTCATAATTGTAAGCGCTGCGTAAAGTTCCTGTGCCGTCAACATCTGCGTAATTAGGAGGGAGATAAGCGCTGGGGATGGCCACTGCTCCATCAAACATCAGTCTGGGCTTTCTCCCGCGACAAAACCTCACACCCACGATGATGATGATGAAGGTGAGGAAGAACGTGGACACACACACCAGAGAGATGATCAGATAAGAGGTCAGTTTGGAATTCTTCTCCTCATAAGAAATATCCTTCAGTTCTGGCACCTCAGCCAAGTTATCAGAGATGATGAAGGACATGGAACAGGTGGCAGAGAGAGAGGGCTGTCCGTTATCTTTCACCGCCACAATAAGGTTCTGTTTCATGCTGTCAGATTCAGAAATGTCCCGCTGGGTCCTGATCTCTCCGGTGTGGAGACCAATAGTGAAAAGTCCCGGATCAGTGGATTTGACTAGATGATAGGACAGCCAGGCGTTCTGTCCAGAGTCCGCGTCCACCGCTATCACTTTGGACACCAGAGAACCTCCGTGTGCAGCTTTGGGGACCAGCTCGGTCATCAACGAGTTACCCTCCGGGGAGGGGTACAGGATCTGAGGAGAGTTATCATTCACATCCGATATGAAGACACTGACGGTCACGTTGCTGCTGAGCGGGGGAGAACCGTTGTCTCTGGCCATCACGAGGACTTTAAAACTCCTCAGCTGTTCATAATCAAACGACCTCACAGCGTGGATCACCCCCGTGTCTCCGTTAACGGACAGATAGGAGGACACCGGTGCACCGTTCACCTCACCGGCTAACAGAGAATAAATGACTGTTCCGTTTTGTCTCCAGTCGGGGTCTCGAGCAGTAACGGAACATAAAGTGGAGCCAGGTTTGTTGTTTTCACTCACATATGCGCTGTAGGACTGTTCCTCAAACACAGGTGGGTTGTCGTTGATGTCTGCTACAGATAAGTGAACAGTTTTAGAGGAGGACAGGGGTGGAGAACCCTCGTCAGTGGCACTGATTGTAATGTTGTAATCAGACACTAGTTCACGGTCCAGTTGTCCTGTGGTCACCAGAGAATAATAGTTCTTAATAGAAGGAACCAACTTAAAAGGAACGTTTTGCTGAATAGAACAGCGGACCTGTCGGTTCTTCTCAGAGTCTCTATCCTGCACGTTAATGATGCCCACCTCTGTACCACGTGACACGCTCTCAGGTATGGGGTTAGTCAGCGATTTTACGGATATAACAGGTGCGTTGTCATTCACATCAGTAATATCAATAATCAATTTTGTTTCCGAAGATAGACCATAACCATCTTTGGCCTCGACAAACACTTCATAATTCCTTCCTTCTTCATAATCTATGTCACCCCTGACACGGATTTCCCCTGTTTTCTCATCCAAAGAAAAATACTTAAACGATTTATCAGAAATTCGACTAAATTCATATGTAACCTCTCCATTCACACCTTCGTCTGCATCTGAGGCACTGAGCGTAATAACCGGAGTATTTATTGGGGAGTTTTCTGCTAAGCTGGCTTTATAAACGGCCTCACTGAACACTGGGGCGTTATCATTAGCATCAAGTACAATGACGTGTATGACTACAGTCCCGGATCTCTGAGGAGAACCACCATCCAGAGCTGTGAGGAGTAATCTCATCTCTTGAATCTCTTCCCGGTCTAATTCCTTGTCCAGAACCAACTCACCATATCTTGTGCCAGAACTTGTAGTTTGAGGATTGAACACAAAGTGAGGGTTTTGTTCCAGAATATAGCTTGTGACTGAATTCTTCCCGATATCAGCATCGTGAGCTGCATTAATGCGATACCGTGCTCCTTTGTCGGCCGACTCTGCAATATCCAGCTTAATGATATCCTTGGGGAAAATGGGTGCGTTGTCGTTTACATCTTGCACTTGAAGAGACATTCGATGTATCTCCAATGGATTCTCTAAGAGCAAATCGAATTTGAGAACACACGACGGTTTATCCCCACAATGCTCCTCCCTGTCTATTCTCTCCTCGACGACTAAATCACCGCTTCCAAGGTTGATCCCGCAGTATTGTCTGTCGTTTCCCTCTATGTCCAGACTCGCTTTGCGAAGGGACAGTGCTTCGACCTCCAGTCCAAGATCCTTGGCGATGTTTCCAATAACGGATCCGCGTTTGAGCTCCTCCTGTACGGAATAGCTCAGGTCCGCCTGTGCGTAATGCGCCACAACAAAGGAAAAAAAGACAAAGGCGCAGCCCTGACGAATTCCCGTTCTATACATTTCTCTGAATCATAAAGATGATTACAAAAACGTGAAAGGAGTGAGTTCCCACGCATTAAAATTCGTTGATCGATAGGATTTATGCCTTCCGAGCTTCTCTTCTCGGTTGAGAAGACTAAACAGAACACAAGACTGGTCGGTACAATGAATGGCGAATGACTTATGACCAAAAGCTGCATTGACTATTCACTACTCAGCTGGTCTCTAGTGACACCCTCAGTAAAAACCAACACAGTGCACATTTAGAGACGTGACGTAAATGAAGCGCTATCAGGAGATATTGTTCTCCTAATTACAAAACAAGGGATTTAATAGTGATGAGAAAACATGATCCAGATGTTGACCAACACTTATATTATCCTCATTATTGTTCATCATTAATACATCATGTTTGCCAACAAATCTCTCCGTCCTTTTCTTTTAAAATCAACAATCAATGTTTTGACGTGTCACCAAAGACAAAAAGAATTTGTGGTAAAACTCAGTAAAGGTGTATTTTTTTCCAAAAAAACACACAAATAGTACAAAGACAGCAAGGATTTGATGATGCCCTGTTTGAATACGTAGGGTTTGACTTTCACTTCATTGTGTATTATGTTGTAGAAGCTGGATGAGGATACTTCCTGGATCATTAAAACACCATCCAAACGTCAACAACAGGAAACTTATCTCTCTAACAGCAAAAATTATGTGATTCTTTTAATAGTAAAAAAAATAAAATATGAGAGTTAACAACATGAAATGTAAAACAGTTGTGTCAGGGAAACGATTCTATACATCCAACTGATATCCCAAATCCCTTACACAGAGGAAGTAGACAAATAACAGAACAGAACATAACAAGAACACCAGCGTAGATCAGAACCACCGACAAAGACGCAGTAACAACTTGTAATTATTTTCAAAAATAAACTCAGTAGGTTTGGACAGATAGGCGACTGTTAGGAGTCGAAAGACCAGGTGGTCTCAGAAGAGGACAGAATTGGGAAGGAGGAGTACAATGTCTCCCATGGCAACAAGGGAGGTGGTCAAACTGGGAAGGTGTCACAAATTGGACGAGTTCATTGGCCGAAATGTGGAAAATTTATTGAGCAAGATTGAGTTTCCTCATCACATCAACATATGACCCCCTCCCTAGTCCCAGAGTTGTAAACCTCGGGAATCTCTCAAGAAGTGAGCTGTCCTCTCTGTGATGGCCACAATGAATCTGTGCTCCCACCAAATATCTGCAGATCACGTTGATACGAGTCATGGATTTACAATAAAGGACTGAACTCTGTGATCAGTTTAATCAAATGCATTTACTCATTCCTAATAGAAATAACACATGTGTGTTAGCTTTTTGAACTTAGCTCACTTTCACTCGTGAAAACAATTCTATTTGTAAATCAGTGTAAATATGAGAGATCTTACAGATCGTCGCCGGTTTTCAAACATTCAAATATGTACATTAAGTTTGTCCTGGATTAGTTCATGTAGAACAGATCAAACACAGTAAATAAAGCAAAAATAAATACAATTTTCTTAAACTCAAAGCATACGCTCAAGAAATTTAAATCAGCAAATAAGCAACATTCCAGGGAGAACATGACATGAACAAAACAAATCACCAACCTGGAATAGACAACAAATAACAGACTGATTTCAATCAGCATTTCATCATCACCCTGTAGAATAACCAAAGTCTACCTGTAAAACACAAGACCTCTCTTTGGAATTCTCTGACCACACCTGGAACACCATCTCAGACAAAAAGCTCCAGCACCTTCACCAAACCAGAACAAAGCACTGAGGCTGTCCAAAGTTTCCCAGCATACATCACCAACCATTACATCCACACCAAAGGAGGTACCAAACCATTGAGGCTACGACATAAAATACAAACACAAAAAACACCTGAAAAAGCCATTTGATCATCCAGCCCGCAGAAAACAACTTAATAAGCAGAACAAAAAAACCCTGGCCATTGGCATTCGTCGTACAGTTGGTGAAAGTCAACCAGGTCTCAGAACTCCCACAATTAAAAAAACAAAATCAACATAAAATATTTCCCCATCAATTCTTCCTTGTGCCACCTACCTTGGGTGAATGAAACAAAATCAGCATGATATGAAATGTGTTCCTACCTCAGGAGAACCATCACAATCTCCAAACACATCAGCAAAGTCGGACTGGCTTTTCCTCAGAGTCTGGTCAGCAGGCAGTGTGTTGTCATTGTATGACATCACAAACTTAAAGTCACTGGTTCTAGATCCTGTTGTCAGGTATGCGTCATAATTGTAAGCGCTGCGTAAAGTTCCTGTGCCGTCAACATCTGCGTAATTAGGAGGGAGATAAGCGCTGGGGATGGCCACTGCTCCATCAAACATCAATCTGGGCTTTCTCCTGCGACAAAACCTTACACCCACGATGATGATGATGATGAAGGTGAGGAAGAAGGTGGACACACACACCAGAGCGATGATCAGATAAGAGGTCAGTTTGGAATTCTTCTCCTCATAAGAAATATCCTTCAGTTCTGGCACCTCAGCCAAGTTATCAGAGATGATGAAGGACATGGAACAGGTGGCAGAGAGAGAGGGCTGTCCGTTATCTTTCACCGCCACAATAAGGTTCTGTTTCATGCTGTCAGATTCAGAAATGTCCCGCTGGGTCCTGATCTCTCCGCTGTGGAGACCAATAGTGAAAAGTCCCGGATCGGTGGATTTTACTAGATGATAGGACAGCCAGGCATTCTGTCCGGTGTCCGCGTCCACCGCTATCACTTTGGACACCAGAGAACCTCCGTGTGCAGCTTTGGGGACCAGCTCGGTCATCAACGAGTTACCCTCCGGGGAGGGGTACAGGATCTGAGGAGAGTTATCATTCACATCCGATATGAAGACACTGACGGTCACGTTGCTGCTGAGCGGAGGAGAACCGTTGTCTCTGGCCATCACGTGGACTTTAAAACTCCTCAGCTGTTCATAATCAAACGATCTCACAGCGTGGATCACCCCCGTGTCTCCGTTAACGGACAAATAGGAGGACACCGGTGCACCGTTCACCTCACCGGCTAACAGAGAATAAATGACGGTACCGTTTTGTCTCCAGTCGGGGTCTCGAGCAGTAACGGAACATAAAGGGGAGCCAGGTTTGTTGTTTTCAGTCACATATGCGCCGTAGGACTGTTCCTCAAACACAGGTGGGTTGTCGTTGATGTCTGCTACAGATAAGTGAACAGTTTTAGAGGAGGACAGAGGTGGAGAACCCTCGTCAGTGGCACTGATTGTAATGTTGTAATCAGACACTAGTTCACGGTCCAGTTGTCCTGTGGTCACCAGAGAATAATAGTTCTTAATAGAAGGAACCAACTTAAAAGGACCGTTTTGCTGAATAGAACAGCGGACCTGTCGGTTCTTCTCAGAGTCTCTGTCCTGTACGTTAATGATGCCCACCTCTGTACCACGTGACACGCTCTCAGGTATAGGGTTAGTCAGTGATTTCAGGTGTATCACTGGTGCGTTGTCATTTATGTCAGTAATTTCGATTATTAACGTTGCATATGACGCCAATCCAAGACCATCTTTTGCACTAATCTGTATTTCATATGATGATTCTTTCTCATAATCAATACTTCCAGCTACTCTCACTTCTCCCCTCTGAGGGTTGAGAGAGAAAATTTGGTCTTCATCTGAAACACGGTTAAAATCATATGTGATTTCACTATTAACTCCCTCGTCTGCATCAGTAGCACTCACTGTTATCACCAATGTATCCAGAGGAGAGTTTTCAGGCAGACTGGCTTTATAGACCGTTTGACTAAACACTGGTACGTTATCATTAGCATCCAGCACAGTGACGTGAATGACTACAGTACCTGATCTCTGAGGAGAGCCTCCATCAAAAGCAGTCAGCAATAACCTGGTCTCCTCTTTGTCCTCTCTGTCCAACTCTTTTTCCAAAATTAATTCTACATATTTCCTCCCACCTGCGTTTGTGTTGACGTTTAGTTTAAAATGATCATTCTGTTGAAGTGAGTACCTCTGAACAGAATTCTCACCGATGTCTCCGTCATGCGCCTCATCCAAAGGAAAACGAGCACCCTTAACAGCCATTTCATTAATTTCAAATTTAAGTAACTCATTTTTAAATTGCGGTGAATTATCGTTGATGTCTTGGACGCGGATGTTGATTCGGTGCAGTTCTAACGGATTTTCCAGCACAAGTTCCTGTTTTAGAACACAGGACGCCTTTTTCGCACAAAGCCCTTCTCTGTCGATCCTCTCCTGAACGATCAAGTCTCCGGTGTTGAGGTTCACTCCGCAGTACTTCACACCGTTATCCTCCGTGTCGATTCGAGCCTTACGAGCAGACAGTCTGGACAAATCGAGTCCGAGATCCTTAGCAATATTTCCAATGACAGATCCACGTTTCATCTCCTCCGGGATAGAGTAGCTCACGTCTCCACGAACAGGGTGGAGGACAATGAGAAGAAAAGCAAGGCCGCACAGCAGCGAGAATCTGATATATCCCATCGTTACTGCCAGGTATACCACACGCAGATCAAATATAAACCTCAATCCGGTTGAAATAGATCAACAATGCATTCGTGATCTCTTCTAACGAACATAAATAGTCAAAATGATCTTCTCAACGAAGAGGTTTTTGTCCGCAGCGGTTCGACAGCAGCGTCCGGATTTCAATTCGTTGAGACAGAAGGGTGGGAAATAATGTTTCCTCTGGTTCACTGGTAAACACTGACACCGTGAGTATTTGTTCAAGCATAACAAGGACATTTTTCCCAATCAAAAATATCACAAATCTTAAACCTCCAGTCATACAACAACAAACCAAATAATTGGCTACATCTCTAAAAATGTAGGGTCGTATTTTGAGAAGAAATTTGATACCAAAAGCTGCACTAACAGAAGTTAACAGTAAACTGTGTTTAAGAAAGGGCGTGAATTTCAATTCAAGTCTCATAGAATACACGAAATTGTCATATTTGAGGAGAAAAGCGCTGTCCGTTGATTTAAATATCTCCTGTTTGTGTCTCAGCTTCTTTAAGAATTATATGTCCACTATAATGCTCAAATGCATAACTGTTTAACGGTGGACACATTTATTTTTCTTTACATTTTCTCAAAATTGAAGTTTGAATGAAAGTTCATGCGATCAAGGAAAAGCTTTGAAATGTTAATGTCCTCCATAAAACCCACCTTGTTTCCAGTCCGATAAAACTTTACTACAATTTGTCATTTATTTGCCTTGGAAATTAGAATTCCATTCGATTATTTTCATAAACTGTACAAACACTAATAAAAAGAGGGATTATAATGAAAATTAAAATCTGGCATTTGTAATGTTTAGCTTAACTCAAACAAAGGAGGACGAGTTTTGAAAAGTTAAGCCATGAATGGGTGTTATTATTATTTAAAAAAATATATCAAAAATGTCTTAAAGTAACTTTATACAGTAGGAAAAAGGGATTGACTTTGCTTTCACTCCTGTCACTCCGATCACCTGTGGTGGTGTTGTGGGAGAGTTTGTATGTCTGTGTAGATTCTCATTATTCCAGGTCATAGATAGAAAGTCCAAAAATGTCATATAAGGAAACATTTCTCATGGATATACAAATAAATTATATTATATACATAGAAAGGGATGATTGAGGAATAGGGACACTATGATTTCATATTTCATTGGCTGCTCTTAAAATGTTACAGTTGATTTTTTTATGTTGTAAAGCCAAAGCATATTGTTTCCTTTAGCAGAGGCACTCAATCAGTGATACCATCAAAATGATCAAACTTTGAATAAATATTATATCATATCATATTCCTTATCGACCTAATCTCGCTGAAGTAGAACTCAGAAATGTGATAACTGAAAACGAATTAAAAATAGATGGAAAACAAATGAAAATAGATGGAAAATAATCATTAAACTATGAAGAAAGTGAGCAGAGATCAGCACCAAGGACAGTGAAAAGAGGGAACCCGAGAGTAAACGTCCCAAAATCTGTTGAACGATCAAAGGATTTTCATCATATGAAGAAAAAAGTAGAGTCACATGTCTAAGCCTTGGTGTGTGCAAGGAAAATACACTTTCATAGTGAAAAGATGATGAGAATCGACACAGAAAATAACGCTAGATCAGAAAAAAAACAAAAAATAAAATCCTTAAGCATCATCGAACCCTGAAAAACACTTATTATTTAAGCAAAGCTTCTATCGTCAGTAAAATCGTGGAAACAAATTCAATAAAGACCAAGATTAAAAAGACAACAAAACAATTTTTAAACCTTCATCATCACTAATAGAGTTCAGCACTGAGGACAGCGAAAGGAAGGGTATCGTGCGTGATGCTACCCTCAGTGAGAAATGAGAAAGTGTAAAAGGATTAGATGAAAACAAAACACATTTAGAAGCAAAAAGAATATATTATGGTGTATACACTATTCTGTGTGTGCCCTACGATAAAGTTACAGTTAAACAGCAGCGGTGCAACGGCAGATTAAGGATCACAATTTACGCAGACTAAAAGGAGGGAATCAATAATTTCTTCTTTTTTTTCTGACGAAGTTTTCGTTTCCTCTAATTTGGGTTCTAAGGTGGGTGCATTTTTGATTGATAAGAAATAAATATCTCGGGGACACAGAGGTACTGCTTTGATACTACTTGTAGTAAAACCTAACATTAACTGACAGTGAAAATCTAAGAAAATTACAGCAGTAAGAAGAAGCTCACGCAGTGACGTCATATCAGGGTTAAAATTACTACAGCTTCAAATGACACCATAAAAAAAATATTTATGCACAATTTATATCAACAGCAAATTTGCTGTGAAAAAAAATCTGTAGGAGGAACACTTATTATAGAATGAACCACACAAATAAAATAACCATCAATAAAGCATGAAGAAATCGACCAGAGCTCAGCACCATGGACAGAGAAAAGAAAGTACGAATTTTGTTTTTTTCTGCCAGAAAAATAAAGGAGAGCAACCATACAACCAGAACGAATCAATAATGTGTATATATATATATATATATATATATATATATATATATATATATATATAAATACACAAAGAAAACTTAAAACCATCTCAAAGCACTGCTCATTATAATGATTGACACTATAACCGCAGGAAGCAAGAGAGCAAATTGTAACCATGTGAAAGCACTTGGGGTAAGTGTGTCCCTGCATGTTGCAACTGAGCTGGCTGATACATTTTTTTTTTTAAATATATGCTAGAAGAGGATTTAAGCGAAAAACTGAGAACAGTGATGCAGTAAAGGAAGACAAATGAAAAACATGTGTTGTCTTCTACAATCATTATGATATATGTGTTATGAAACCAGCTCCTACCTCAGGAGAACTGTCACAACCTCCAAAAACATCGGCAAAGTCGGATGGACTTTTCCTCAGAGTCTGGTCAGCAGGCAGTGTGTTGTCATTGTATGACGTCACAAACTTAAAGTCACTGGTTTTAGATCCTGTTGTCAGGTATGCGTCATAATTGTAACCGCTGCTTAAAGTTCCTGTGCCGTCAACATCTGCGTAATTAGGAGGGAGATAAGCGCTGGGGATGGCCACTGCTCCATCAAACATCAGTCTGGGCTTTCTACTGCGACAAAACCTCACACCCACGATGATGATGATGAAGGTGAGGAAGAAGGTGGACACACACACCAGAGCGATGATCAGATAAGAGGTCAGTTTGGAATTCTTCTCCTCATAAGAAATATCCTTCAGTTCTGGCACCTCAGCCAAGTTATCAGAGATGATGAAGGACATGGAACAGGTGGCAGAGAGAGAGGGCTGTCCGTTATCTTTCACCGCCACAATAAGGTTCTGTTTCATGCTGTCAGATTCAGAAATGTCCCGCTGGGTCCTGATCTCTCCGGTGTGGAGACCAATAGTGAAAAGTCCCGGATCAGTGGATTTGACTAGATGATAGGACAGCCAGGCGTGCTGTCCGGAGTCCGCGTCCACCGCTATCACTTTGGACACCAGAGAACCTCCATGTGCAGCTTTGGGGACCAGCTCGGTCATCAACGAGTTACCCTCCGGGGAGGGGTACAGGATCTGAGGAGAGTTATCATTCACATCCGATATGAAGACGCTGACGGTCACGTTGCTGCTGAGCGGAGGAGAACCGTTGTCTCTGGCCATCACGAGGACTTTAAAACTCCTCAGCTGTTCATAATCAAACGATCTCACAGCGTGGATCACCCCCGTGTCTCCGTTAACGGACAGATAGGAGGACACCGGTGCACCGTTCACCTCACCGGCTAACAGAGAATAAATGACTGTACCGTTTTGTCTCCAGTCGGGGTCTCGAGCAGTAACGGAACATAAAGTGGAGCCAGGTTTGTTGTTTTCACTCACATATGCGCCGTAGGACTGTTCCTCAAACACAGGTGGGTTGTCGTTGATGTCTGCTACAGATAAGTGAACAGTTTTAGAGGAGGACAGAGGTGGAGAACCCTCGTCAGTGGCACTGATTGTAATGTTGTAATCAGACACTAGTTCACGGTCCAGTTGTCCTGTGGTCACTAGAGAATAATAGTTCTTAATAGAAGGAACCAACTTAAAAGGAACGTTTTGCTGAATAGAACAGCGGACCTGTCGGTTCTTCTCAGAGTCTCCGTCCTGTACGTTAATGATGCCCACCTCGGTACCACGTGACACGCTCTCAGGTATTGACTTTGACAACGAATTAATATTTATTACTGGGGCATTGTCATTGACGTCATTTATATCTATAACCATCTTGGTTTCCGAGGAAAGTCCATAGCCATCTTTTGCCACAATAAGCATTTCGAATTTAGTTTCATCCTCATAATCAACATGTTGTGTTAAAATAATTTCTCCAGTATGCTCATTTAATGTAAATATTTCTCTTGCAGTATCACTTATCGCGCCGAACTCATATGTTATCCTGCCGTTTATACCTTCATCTGCATCTGTCGCACTGACTGTCACGACTGTAGTCTCTAGAGGAGAGTTTTCAGGAAGATTGGCCTCGTAAACGGTCTGGCTGAACACTGGGGCATTATCATTAGCATCTAAGACAATGACCTGTATGACTGCAGTACCGGATCGCTGAGGAGAGCCTCCGTCGACGGCCGTCAATAATAAACTCACCTCTTGTTGTTCCTCACGATCCAATTCTCTATCTAAAATAATTTCGCTGTATTTGGTCCCAACTGAATTAGTTAATACATTAATAGTAAAATGTTTGTTTTCATGTAAAATATAATTCTGCACTGCGTTTTGAGCCACGTCTGCATCTCGTGCTGCATTTATCCTATACCGAGAGCCTTTGGGAGCTGATTCCCTGATCTCCAGTTTAACCACATCCTTAACGAACATCGGTGGATTGTCATTGACATCTTGAATTTGCAAAGATATCCGGTGCGATTCGAGTGGATCCTCGAGAACTAATTCACATCTCAACACACATTTAATCTTCGCTCCACAAAGCTCCTCTCTGTCGATCCGTGCAGCAACGACCAGTTCACCGGTAGCAACGTTCACCTCACAATAACGCTTCCGATTTCCTTCCATGACAACCCGAGCGTTTCGTGGTCCAAGTCGGCTAACTTGAAGGCCGAGATCCATGCCTATATTTCCAATCACCGTTCCGGATTTCATCTCCTCCGGTAATGAATAGCTCACGTCCCCACAAGCCAGCTCTAAACCGAAAACCAACAAAAGCAGGCAGCGGAAAACGGTCAAATCCAATCTCTTTTCCATCGTTCTTCCGAATTTAGCTGAAATGATGTCGCTAAGGACACAGTTTATCGAAATAATTCGCCAGCGACTGAAGACAAATGCCATCCTGGCAAACAATGAGCACAAAAACTGTATAGGTGGAGACGCTGACGTTTCAAAATGCAACCCGGCTCTCCATTCTATTAGTAGACAGCGACACTTGGAGCAATTATGAATGATTACACAATATATTCATCCTTTGTGTTACAGAGATAGTTAAAAATTGTGAAATTAGTATCTTAATAAAAAAGCATTTTAGTTTGGAGACATCAAACAAACAGCAACAAACTGTTGTAATGAGTAAGTCTATCAAGTGGAAAACATAAAAACACAAACATCATCACATGTACCACAAAAATATTGAAAGTGGATATTGTGAACTGCTCCTTTCATATGGTTTTAATTATGAACCTATGGTAATGTTTTTTCAATATATCTGGTTTGATGTTAAAATTAAAATTAAATAAAGGATTTAAACGTTTGATATAAGCTTAAACGGCAAAATGTGTTATAATTATTGTTTCTATTTCACCTTAATACCTCAAACAATATTGATTACCAAAAACCTTGCAGTGTATCATGAATCAAATTTTGTTTTGACCCATATGCTCTATTTCTCTTATTGTTGTTTGAAATAGACGAAGGCACAGAACAGAGCACATCTGAAGTGAAAGTCTATAGTTGTAAGATTTTTTTATGCGAAGGAGACGCTGTGGAGGGAAAAAAAAAATCGACAGTATACACACCTCACAACCCCTAATCATTTTAGAAATGTTAGTGGTGTTTGGGTCATCTTGACCGGAGAAATGCAAAGAAAGTTCATGAGAAAATACACAGAACATGACTAATCATAAACTAAAAGAATACAAAAACAAATACATGTGCACATGCACAAACACAACCCTGAAAGCAAGTTTGTAACAATATTCGGCTGTGTCGCTAAGGGACACGGTCTAGACGGAGTTCCTGGACTTCTTTATCCTGCTTCCAGAGAACTTTATCTGTGAATCTGCACATTGTTGCTAAATATTCTAGATATTTTCTCACACACACTTTGCCTATCGCAGGTGAACACTGGTGAACATACAGTTGCCTGACAACAAGAAGCTTCAGCTTTCTAATCTACCTGAGAGACCTTCCTCCCTTTCTGAGTGAGATATCTCCTGGTATCCTGGCTTCCTCCCACAGTCTAAACAGCATGCAGAACAGGTGGATCGGTGATCCTGAAGTGTCCGTAGGAGTGAGTGGCTGTCTGGGTCTATGTGTTGGCGGTGTGATGAACTGGCAGCTTGTCTATGGTGTACCCTGCCTCTCGCCTGATATTAGCTGGGATAGGCTCCTGAACCCCCATTAGACTCTGAGCCGGATAATTGTGCAGAAAATAATTAAATGAATGAGTCTAATTTACCAGAAACACTAGCAAGAGCCCCCAAGTCAGCCAGCATGTAATTTATTTAATGTTCGGGACCATAGACAGCAGCAGACTATGAGCAGAGTTCTCATGAAGTGGAAATAATAGATATTGATTTGAAATTAAAAAAAAAGCTCCATCGGTGTATTATTTGTTTGAATTCATTTAAGAGAAGTCAATCTGAGAATTGCCCTGATTTATTGTTATTGAATATGAACAATTATTTACCTAATAAATAATACTATTGAGAATCGTAACTTAAATTTTTTCAAACTAATGGCAGCACGATAAGACTGCATTCAATTCATCTTGAGATTTATATCTAAAAAAACTAAAGCAAATGCTCCACATTCGGCATAATCTCCAAACACATGACCTTATCTCAAAATTTGGGTGACTGAAATGTTTGTTAGTTGAAAAAGTTGTGTTTATTAATCAAATAGTGTCAAAAAAATGTTAAACAATGCGATAAAGAATATATTTAGGCATTACTGTCAGGTGTATTTGCAGGCTCTCGTCTATAAAATAGATGAAATTCTTACCTGTGGAGAACAATCAAAATCATCAAGAGCTTGAAGAAAGTCGGATGGACTTTTCCTCAGAGTCTGGTCAGCAGGCAGTGTGTTGTCATTGTATGACGTCACGAACTTAAAGTCACTGGTTCTAGATCCTGTTGTCAGGTATGCGTCATAATTGTAACCGCTGCGTAAAGTTCCTGTGCCGTCAACATCTGCGTAATTAGGAGGGAGATAAGCGCTGGGGATGGCCACTGCTCCATCAAACATCAGTCTGGGCTTTCTCCCGCGACAAAACCTCACACCCACGATGATGATGATGAAGGTGAGGAAGAAGGTGGACACACACACTAGAGCGATGATCAGATAAGAGGTCAGTTTGGAATTCTTCTCCTCATAAGAAATATCCTTCAGTTCTGGCACCTCAGCCAAGTTATCAGAGATGATGAAGGACATGGAACAGGTGGCAGAGAGAGAGGGCTGTCCGTTATCTTTCACCGCCACAATAAGGTTCTGTTTCATGCGGTCAGATTCAGAAATGTCCCGCTGGGTCCTGATCTCTCCGCTGTGGAGACCAATAGTGAAAAGTCCCGGATCAGTGGATTTGACGAGATGATAGGACAACCAGGCGTTCTGTCCGGAGTCCGCGTCCACCGCTATCACTTTGGACACCAGAGAACCTCCGTGTGCAGCTTTGGGGACCAGCTCGGTCATCAACGAGTTACCCTCCGGGGAGGGGTACAGGATCTGAGGAGAGTTATCATTCACATCCGATATGAAGACACTGACGGTCACGTTGCTGCTGAGCGGAGGAGAACCGTTGTCTCTGGCCATCACGTGGACTTTAAAACTCCTCAGCTGTTCATAATCAAACGACCTCACAGCGTGGATCACCCCCGTGTCTCCGTTAACGGACAGATAGGAGGACAACGGGGCACCGTTCACCTCACCGGCTAACAGAGAATAAATGACGGTACCGTTCTGTCTCCAGTCGGGGTCTCGAGCAGTAACGGAACATAAAGTGGAGCCAGGTTTGTTATTTTCACTCACATATGCGCTGTAGGACTGTTCCTCAAACACAGGTGGGTTGTCGTTGATGTCTGCTACAGATAAGTGAACAGTTTTAGAGGAAGACAGAGGTGGAGAACCCTCGTCAGTGGCACTGATTGTAATGTTGTAATCAGACACTAGTTCACGGTCCAGTTGTCCTGTGGTCACCAGAGAATAATAGTTCTTAATAGAAGGAACCAACTTAAAAGGAACGTTTTGCTGAATAGAACAGCGGACCTGTCGGTTCTTCTCAGAGTCTCTGTCCTGCACGTTAATGATGCCCACCTCGGTACCACGTGACACGCTCTCGGGTATGGGGTTAGTCAGTGATTTCAGGTGTATCACTGGTGCGTTATCGTTCATGTCAGAAATATCTATTACAACTTTGGCGTAAGACGTTAACCCCAAACCATCTTTGGCTTGGACTCTGATTTCGAAAGAACTACTTTCCTCAAAATCAATTTCACCTGTTACTACGATTACTCCCGTTTTTGGATCAATAGTAAAAACATTAACATCTTCGTCGGATGTGTGGCCAAACTCAAAAGTTACGTCACCATTGACCGCCTCGTCTGCATCAGTAGCACTCACTGCTAGTACCACGGTATCTATAGGAGAGTTTTCAGACAGACTGGTTTTATAAACGGCCCGGCTGAACACTGGGGCGTTATCATTAGCATCCAGCACAGTGACGTGAATGATGACAGTACCTGATCTCTGAGGAGAACCTCCATCTAGAGCGGTGAGGAGCAGATTGAGCTCCTTTTGTTTCTCTCGATCGAGTTTATTTTCCAGCACGAGCTCAACAGTGTTGCTTTCAACAGCAAGAATAAAGTTGTCATTTTTTTGAAGACTGTACCTTTGAACAGCATTTTGTCCTATATCTGCGTCATGAGCCTCCTCGATGGAGAAGCGGTTACCCTTTTCTGCCGACTCACTTATTTCTATTTCAATCAAATTCTTTTTGAATTTTGGCAAGTTATCATTTATGTCTTGAACATGAAGACTGACTCGATGAAGCTCTAACGGATTCTCTAAAACCAGATCAACCTTCACTACACACGATGGTTTCTTGCCACAAAGGCTTTCTCTGTCCATTCTCTCCGACGTGATCAAATCTCCAGTACTCAGATTAATGTCGCAGTAACGTTTCCGAGTTCCCTCAGAATCGATTCGGGCGTTTCTTGAAGATAGTGTCCTCAGATCGACACCGAGATCTTTGGCTACATTTCCAATAACAGATTCCCGTTTCATCTCCTCTCGAATAGAATAACTCAGGTCTCCATCAACGCTGTGCAGTGAGACAAGAAAGGAAACGACGCAGAAGATGAGACGAAGCCATGGAAATCCTTTGTCTCCCATCATTCTTCAAAGGACGTCCCCAGACCAAAAATTGGAAATCTTTAAGGACGAGAGAGTAGTCCGCTTCAAAATCGTTATAATCCAACACTCCTCAATTCGGTACACAATCAAATGTGGTCGGAAATGTCGCCGTTTGTCAGAAAAATCCGGAGCTGATATTTATGCAGCAGCAGTGGGTGGAGTGGCGAGAACCGGTTTTGTGTAGGCCAACAGTGACCTCATGTGTCATGATAATTCATCTGCGTGGTAGTCATCGATGAAATATGTTTCATAATTTCTAAAAACACATCCTGATAAACAATTAGTGAAAACGACACACGTAACTGGATCCCCTTTGAGATGTAGCTGGTCTTCACCCCTTGAAGCGAACAGGTAAATGTATAATATTCAAAATATATTTCTAACAGTTACTTTTTTCAGCTGGTAAAAAGGAAGTTTATATTGGATTAAAAAAATATATTTACGTGAAAATGAATTCTTAAAAGTGGGTTAAGCATGAAAAACAACGACACGCAAACAACATATAACAAGACACATTCATTCGGGCATCTGAGGAGATTAAATTGGATATACTTTGAATAATCTTAATATAATTCCGACAAAATGGTGATGAAAAGAACCTCTAAATTTCTAGTTGTCACAAATGACGCCCTTTGGAAGGAGATGATAGATGGGGTGAGAAGGGAGTGAAATAAACAATCTATGTTAACGTGGGGTGGACCTATTTAATCAGGGTTGGGGTCTCCCCAGCACCTTTCACTTAAATCGTGCAGTCTTAACATCTCTCTCCTTACAGTTTTACTAACATTTTGACTTGGAATCCCATTAAGTCAAAGACTCACATGATGATTCAGCTGGTAAAAAAGACTGTTGTGGCCCAAACAACTCAATCCAACCGCATTAGTGGCGCCGCAAACAGTAACTGTATCATACACACAGTGTGACCCCCCCCCCCCCCCCCCCACCCCCACTAGAAAAGCAGTATTGAGGAAGCCTCTTTGATGAGATGTCAAACGTCTTCAAGTCAAAACACACTTGGTTCGGATTAAAATTCAAGGATTACCATGACTTGGATGAATGAGAATCTACACAGACACTCAAAGCTGTTTTCAGCACCTTGGACAGCTCCAAATGAAACGGGGCTGATAGTTCAGTTATTGTGTTTGTTACTTAGTCAGTTTTCCTTTCTTATGAACTTCTGAATTACAAACGTTTAACAACACATAATGATGATCAATTCGTAAATCTAAATCTTTTATTGATGTCAAAGAATTCAACATATATTGACATTTTAAAAATAACAGATGGATGAAACCAACATGAATTATTTCATTAAGACTCATTCCGTAACATCTAAATATGAACAAAATATCTCCAAACACATGGGTTTTAAATTTTATACAATTAATGATTGAGATTCTTTATTTGTGAGTGAATGTTAAAGACAATCCATGAATAGTAGCAACATAAAAATGAAGTGAAATAATTTTAATAATATTCAACGACAGAAGTATTACTCCATTTATTACATCTATAATTTCAAGAAGGCTATTTAAATAATGTAAAGACATTGCCAGAATGTCTCATTCTATTTATCATTCCAATATTGTTTATAATTATTTAATGCCATTGTTGGTAGCCTTTAAATGATGTAAAACACTTTATAACTTGTTTTTAGAAGTGCTATACAAACAAGGTTTATAGCAATAATAATTAAATAATGATTATGTCAATTATTATTATAATTATTATGGTTATTCAACCAGCTCATTTATGTTCAGTTAAATGACTTCAGAGTCTAATAACAGAAAACAACTGCTGGAGACTGAAAACATTGAAATTATCCAACAAACAAACCAACATTAAACTCTGTGACCAGAGAAATATTTTGAATAGTCCTTACCTCTACAGATGTTTCAAGATCATCGAATGGATCAGCAAAGTCGGACGGACTTTTCCTCAGAGTCTGGTCAGCAGGCAGTGTGCTGTCATTGCATGACGTCACGAACTTAAAGTCACTGGTTCTAGATCCTGTTGTCAGGTATTCGTCATAATTGTAACCGCTGCGTAAAGTTCCTGTGCCGTCAACATCTGCGTAATTAGGAGGGAGATAAGCGCTGGGGATGGCCACTGCTCCATCAAACATCAGTCTGGGCTTTCTCCTGCGACAAAACCTCACACCCACGATGATGATGAAGGTGAGGAAGAACGTGGACACACACACCAGAGCGATGATCAGATATGAGGTCAGTTTGGAATTCTTCTCCTCATAAGAAATATCCTTCAGTTCTGGCACCTCAGCCAAGTTATCAGAGATGATGAAGGACATGGAACAGGTGGCAGAGAGAGAGGGCTGTCCGTTATCTTTCACCGCAACAATAAGGTTCTGTTTCATGCTGTCAGATTCAGAAATGTCCCGCTGGGTCCTGATCTCTCCGCTGTGGAGACCAATAGTGAAAAGTCCCGGATCAGTGGATTTGACTAGATGATAGGACAGCCAGGCGTTCTGTCCAGAGTCCGCGTCCACCGCTATCACTTTGGACACCAGAGAACCTCCGTGTGCAGCTTTGGGGACCAGCTCGGTCATCAACGAGTTACCCTCCGGGGAGGGGTACAGGATCTGAGGAGGGTTATCATTCACATCCGATATGAAGATGCTGACGGTCACGTTGCTGCTGAGCGGAGGAGAACCGTTGTCTCTGGCCATCAGGTGGACTTTAAAACTCCTCAGCTGTTCATAATCAAACAACCTCACAGCGTGGATCACCCCCGTGTCTCCGTTAACGGACAGATAGGAGGACACCGGGGCACCGTTCACCTCACCGGCTAACAGAGAATAAATGACTGTACCGTTTTGTCTCCAGTCGGGGTCTCGAGCAGTGACGGAACATAAAGTGGAGCCAGGTTTGTTATTTTCACTCACATATGCGCTGTAGGACTGTTCCTCAAACACAGGTGGGTTGTCGTTGACGTCTGCTACAGATAAGTGAACAGTTTTAGAGGAGGACAGAGGTGGAGAACCCTCGTCAGTGGCACTGATTGTAATGTTGTAATCAGACACTAGTTCACGGTCCAGTTGTCCTGTGGTCACCAGAGAATAATAGTTCTTAATAGAAGGAACCAACTTAAAAGGAACGTTTTCCTGAATAGAACAGCGGACCTGTCGGTTCTTCTCAGAGTCTCTGTCC
Organism: Lophius americanus; assembly: GCA_037951165.1. Classification (NCBI taxonomy): domain Eukaryota; kingdom Metazoa; phylum Chordata; class Actinopteri; order Lophiiformes; family Lophiidae; genus Lophius; species Lophius americanus. The sequence continues at coordinate 585,046 of JBBDHG010000303.1, forward strand.
TGTACGTTAATGATGCCCACCTCTGTACCACGTGACACGTCTTCATGTATTGGGTTAGACATAGAATCCAAGAATATTAGAGGAACGTTGTCATTCTTATCTGTAACATCAATTATAATTTTGGCGTAAGACGTCAACCCCAAACCATCTTTAGCTTGGATTCTCATATCAAAAGAACTGATTTCTTCAAAGTCAATCTCACCAGTTACTCGAATTACTCCCGTTTTTGGATCAATAGATAAAACATTGACATCTTCGTCGGATATGTGTGTCCAAACTCATAAGTTACGTCACCATTGACTCCCTCATCTGCATCAGTAGCACTCACTGCTAGTACCACAGTACCTATAGGAGAGTTTTCAGGCAGACTGGATTTATAAACGGCCTGGCTGAACACTGGGGCGTTATCATTAGCATCCAGCACAGTGACGTGAATGACGACAGTACCTGATCTCTGAGGAGAACCTCCATCTAGAGTGGTGAGGAGCAGATTGAGCTCCTTTTGTTTCTCTCGATCGAGTTTATTTTCCAGCACGAGTTCAACCTTGTTGCTTCCAACAGCGAGAATAAAGATGTCATTTTTCTGAAGACTGTACCTTTGAACAGCATTTTGTCCTATATCCGCGTCATGAGCCTCCTCGATAGAGAAGCGGTTACCCTTGTCTGCCAACTCACTTATTTCCATTTCGATCAAATTCTTTTTGAATTTAGGCGAGTTATCATTTATGTCTTGAACATGAAGACTGATTCGATGAAGCTCTAACGGATTCTCTAACACCAGATCCACCTTCACTACACACGATGGTTTCTTGCCACAAAGGCTTTCTCTGTCCATTCTCTCCGACGTGATCAGATCTCCAGTACTCAGATTAATGTCGCAGTAACGCCTCAGAGATCCTTCAAATTTCACACGGGCTTTTCGTGAAGATAATGTGGTCAGATCGACACCGAGATCTTTGGCTATATTCCCAATAACGGAGTCGCGTTTCATCTCCTCAGGAAAAGAATAACTCAGGTCTCCATTAACGCGGCGCAGCGAGACAAGAAAGGAAACGACGCAGAAGATCATACTAAGCCTTGAAAATCCTTTGTCTCCCATCCTGATTCAAAAATATGCAGTCCCAAATATGAAAAAAAATAATAAAGGAAAACCAAACAACATCCGAATTCAAAGCCCGAACCAATAATCCAACGTGTTACAACGGGAACAAAGAGGAAAATCGTCGTGGAATCAAGATGTTCTTCTGAGGATTTACGCACCCAGCATCAGAGGGTGGAGACGGTTCTGTTGTCCTGGCCTACAGCGGCACCATGAGTCCCGTTTTAATCTTCACATCTACGTGCATTAAAGTGACCCAATAAACCCACCGGATCCCTGTCAATTCTCAGTTTAGGTCACGTGTAAACCGCTTGCGCAACAACTCAATATGGAATTAATGAATGAGAGAATAAACCTAAATATTACAAAATAGAAAACACAAACAAGTCTAATTTCATCAATCTATTTATAAACAATTATTTATACACAAACAAATATAATCAACATTACTGACATCGCAAACTCAATTTACAGACGACTAACACACAATATTGAAAGATATGGAGGGGTTCCTGCTGGAAAAAAATAAATAATAATAATACATTTTCTATTGTCATGGATGAATTCTATACTGAAGATATGTCCCTGTTAGTATGCAGTAAAATACTGCCAGCATGATGTTTTACAGTTATTGTACAGTTTACCTTCTGTAAACTAAGAAACAGTACATTATAATAATACATTTAATTATAATATATATATATACATACATACATACATACATACATACATACATACATACATACATACATACATACATACATACATACATACATACATACATACATACATACATACATACATACATACATACATACATACATACATACATACATACATACATACATATATATATATATATATATATATATATAACTCTGCTGTATATAATATTAATTTCACAGTACTGTCCAAAAGATCCCACTTAAATTAAAGCTGAGCATGAAACTGTTATTTTAGTGTCCCCACTAAAATCCCGAAACAGTTATTTAAAATCTTAATGAAGCAGGCCTACTGTTAATATGTAATGAGTTTATAATTTGACATTTCAATGAAAATAAAAACTCCAAAGAGACACTCAACCAGTGACACATGTAAAGGAATTTATTTTTATTTTATTGTAAAATCCATTCCAATGTAAAATCCACCATTGCTTATAAGTTTTCAAATTTCAAGTAATAAAACAACATTTTTTTGTTATGAAATAATCAACAAATCTTAGCCAGTATTTATATCTCTAGACGATAAAATAATAATATTATTTCGGCTGTTTCTTCCATAGATTCAACAGTGGCTTTATCACACAAATATTAAATCACACTCAATGAGGTGAGATGCATTTTCCCAGAATTAAACTCTTCATTCATCAACAGTCCTTCGTCAGATAGACACTGAAGCTCAGCTGTTTGTCAAAAGAGCCGTTTCAAAAGTAAATATATCTACATTCATCAATCCATTGTCCACTGTCAGGGTGTTAATAAAGGTTAGTATATATGAAGTTTTCCCAAACGACGTCACACACAGACACACAATAACAGTCGGCAAGGTGGTGCCCTATAAATATGTTTGAGCTACGCCTCTTGTGTTTGAACGTATCAGCACGAGTGCATTTATTGACATTCCACTCAAATTTTTGTCTTGCTTTTTAAGTCTGTTCAGAACTTTGATGAACTGTGGTTAAAGTAAATATGCATTAGGTTTAAAATTGTTGCACGCAGTTTAAACTGTAAACGGCAAAGTGGGCTGTTAAAGATAAAACACCATAAATTAAGTAAGAAATGAATCAAAGTTCTTGGAAAATATCACGTTGTTAAATATTGTAAGTCGTTTTCCTCTTATTTTAAATTGCTTTTTTTTTATTTATGAAAAAAAGAGCAGCTATAGAACAGGAACACATTTGACTCGAATATGATATATTCTGTCCTGCAGGCCAGCAAAACAACAAAGCAGCTTGTTTTTGTTATTTGTTTGTTTGTATAAAACAATAGGAAACTGCAAACAGGACCATTATTACAATTGATGCACAACCTGACACCGTTTAACACAATATTCAAGCAATGAAATGGGAAATAACAAAGAAAAAAGATCAGAGTGAAGAGAGAGAAACGCAGAAATGCAACAAATATGCTGCAGGTTGTTTTTTTTGGACTGTGGGAGGAAGCCGGACTGTCCACGCAAACAAACAAACGCCTCACAGAAATGTCTCAAGATCAGAGATAGATTTGAACCCGGAAGCATCTTGCTGAGTGAAAACTGAGCTGCCAGCGGCACCACCATGATGTCCACGGTGGAAAAATCCACCAAGAGGCACAAAAACAGGAGAATAAGGGGTCAGGTGATCAACCCTGAAAAAATAAAAAATCTAATATTAGGAGAATAAAGGTGTAATTTTAAGACTGGAAAGAGGCAATTTTTAGAATGAGGCTTTTGTCATCTGTCTTAGGTGTTGTGCCTGCCACTCATGCACACACACACACAAACAAGCGCTCAAACACATACCACTCCAGACACCCAAACACACACACGCACAAACCCGCGCTGAAAACACACACCGCTCCAGACACCTAAACACACACACACACGCGCATGAACTCGGCCCCCGTTCCTTGTCACTGTGTGACTGAAGTAGTCCGATTACTTTAGACACACTGTTTAAAATACAAGCCTCCATTTACGTCACGTGACGACTAAATCAATCATTGCAGCTCCTCCTGCTCCACAACTGAGAGGATTTAATCCCAAGTCGCTCCGGTTCTTTTTTCACAACAAACCCAGTTCTTTACACAACGTTTTCAAATGTCTTCATATTTATAATCATGCTGCGTTTGTCTACCAAACGATTAAATGTTTATTGATTCGTAAAACTTATATTGTTATTGAAATATAGCCTGACAAGATCCTCACGTTCCTTTCAATCAGTAGCCTTAAATTACTTTTTTGTCTTTTCTCATTAAATTTCGAAATGAATCTCGTAAATTCAACTTTTTATTAGTTTCGGCAATTTGGCACTAATACTCCGCTCCACAAACTTGGGTCACCAAGCAGCAAAAAAAACCCGGATCGTTACCGGGCAGCCACCCACTGCTAATTGCACCGTGAAATAAACCCACGATGCTCTCTTTGTGCTCTGAACAACAAATGAACACCCTTTAATCCCAGACACTCACCGGACTGTTGGAAACCCTCCTCAGATTTCTGTCGGGAACATCCTAGCTACTGCGACTCTGCAGCCCAGAGAAACATCATGGATCACCTGACCTCGAGTGAAAGGTCATCACGTGACATAAAAACAGGTTGAAACCCACGCAAACCAGTGGAGAACATGCAACGTCCACGCAGAGGGTCTACAAACGTTTTGAAATGATCTCGGTAGTTGATATTATTTTGATTTTTTTCTTCTTAATTAATTTTATTAGAATGCTGCCGTCTTTGAAACGAAGATACGTCATCTACTACTCAAGATTAAAACTACAGCTGAAGTTTGATGATCTGCTTACCATAAACAACCGGCACGTGCTGTACTGTGGGCTATTTTAAAATTTTAGAACAGCCTATTTAATCCAAGTGACGAGTCTAACATGCTCCCAAACTCTGGCCACATTAAAAAAAAATCGCCTACGATTGAGGAAAAAGCTTCAAATAGATGAATGGAAGCTTGTGTTTTCATTAAAACACACACAACCTTTATATGTGCTTTGAGATGTAGACCAGAAGATGGCGCCTTTGGCTCAGCACCCCTACACATGGACATGGGGTACCTGCAGCAAAAAATAATGTGCATTTATGTGGCTTTATTGAAACCCACGTAGATGAATATGAACATGTTTAGAGCTGCATTTATTATTTATGGATTTGTTGACATACTTATCCTTGCTTTTGCAAAGATAGTGTTGCCTTCTTTATAAACCATGGGATGCATGTGTGCATACTGGAACCCATTTCATGTGTGGGCTTTTCCCTTGCAAATTAAAAACACCTGCATCTCTGTTCGACTGTTACTATGGTCTCAGGTAGTTTTAAACTTTGGTTGCTTCCAAGTCTCTGAGTTTGCTTCCTCAGGAGGATGAGGGTTTGCTGAGTCACTGGACAAGGCAACACAACCACCCAACACACCCACAAAACTACACATTTCAGTTCCGGAGATTTTTCTATCTGGTCTAAACTCTGCAATATTGGGCGTATTTGCAAAAGTAGAAAATGTTATTTTTGAAAGCAACATTTTGCTGCATTTACCTCCAAATGTTGTATCTTAATGTTGATTCTAAATCTTAATCTAAATCTAACATCTAAATTTTAAAACTAAATCTAAATGTTGGAATCTAAATGTTTTGAGAATATGCAAATTTACAATGACAACACAGGAAATACCAAAATAAAAGCATAATGAAGAAAAACACGCCTACAAGTGGTGAACACGCCCCCTTTGGGTGGTTTTAAAAATATAACTTTATCGTACAACTCAACAAGAAACCAAATATGGTGAATATGACTCGGTTAAGTCAAATACTTTTAGGTTCTTCAGGTAGACGACATTCTTGCTCACTAAAGCTTCTCAAACATGATGAACATTTACATGTTTTGAAACATTAAGATGCAACATTTACATTTAGATTCGACATTTAGATGAAACATTTACATTTAGATTTAACATTCGGAGCTAATTGTGGTAAAATGTTGCTGTTAAAATGAGCACAGGTTACTTTTGGAAAACGGCGGCTCTTACGGCTCAATACAGTTGTTGTTTATGTTGCGTTTTAAGTGGTTGGCATGTGGACTAGGCTGCTTGTTGTGTTCACATGGCGAAGATTCCAGCCCAAACACTGCGGGCTGCTCCTCTCTGCACCGAGCCAATTTGCTTGTTTGTTCATTTTTGTTTGCATAACTCAAGAGAGTCATACTTCAGAAGGACCAGAGCACATTTAATACATCCTCATGGGAACTGTGAGCATTATGTGTGGGTGTTTTTGTTTTTCTGCTGTTTTAACACTAAGATATTAGTTTGAATTCAGACACTTATTCGTATTTCTGCTGCGTTAAATCATGCAGCCTCGGTCTTTTGTGATGACTGTGGCATATTGAAGGACACAAACTCCCATCACACACATAAACACCCGTTTCTGCCCTTTTTTTTTACCTGGCTCTGGCTCCGAACTAGTCCTGGAACCGGCTCTGTGGAAAAGGGGTATATGTGGCTGCGGTCTTGAGCTGTCATGTGTCTCATTTCTTTGTTTAGCACCTCCAGCAGATGCTTAATTGGATTGAGATCTGGAGAATCTGGAGGCCAGGCCATCACCTGGAGCTTGTTGTGGTGTTTCTCAAACCGTCTCTGCAGCGTGTCAGAGAACATGAACCTGTTTGTAGTTCAGACAAAGAAAACAACTAATGACTCTGGGAACTATCGAGCTGCTGGAAGAGTGGCTGACTGGATAAAAGCATTGCTTATCAATGCAAAAATCTGATCCAGGCCGGCATGAGGAATGTCTCTCTATTGTGATCCATTATCTGCAAATTCGTCTATGGGATATAATAAATCTGCTTAGCCACTTTATTTGATTACGTTGCTTCTGGAGGCTTCCTTCCACAAGGGGCTCTTTGGACCATCTGTGACCAAAGCTGTTAACAAGGACAAACAGGATGTTGGGGCTGAGTCTCATATTACAAGTGCTGTCAAATAATAATTTAGCTTTTCATGACAAATTGCTGCTTAAATAATATTTAGAAATTAATTACACATTATTTCATATTCTCTCATGTCTCAATAAAACTTATTATCTATATTATTACCATGTGCTGTTTTAGCTCTGTTACTGTGTGGTTTTATTATCAGATGCAATTTATTCTACAGCCCTGGTATTCATTCATTTCTTCTACACCATATTTTTAGATTTCCTCTTATGTTCAGTACTCAATAATCTTCATTCTTCTGTGTTATAGTTCTATTACTGTAATTGTGGGGTAATTTCTGTAAGAACAGTCTCCCTCTGGATCAATTGAGTTTATCTTATATCTCAATGACGTGACAAAATAACACTTGTAGTGAAAGACCAACAAAGCTATTATCTAAACTAAATTTGGTCATATTTTGTCTAGCTAACCGTTTAAAGTGATTCATTTGTGAACAAACGATGAATTGCATTTCCTCCAAATGAAAGGGAAGGTTCATTCCACATGCAAACACTCAGGAGACAATAACTTCATATTTCCTTTTTTTTTATGAAAGAAAACTTTATTAGTGATTTATAAAGAAAACACATTACCACTCTATCCATTTAGGTAAAATAAAAACAAAATAAAAGAGTCAGAAAAGAAATGAAAGTCACTACTTCACTGTCACAGTTGATGAGTGGGTGTACCAAAAAAAAAAAAAAATAAGGTTTTACAACAGATCTAGGCTGGTCCGTTCAGGACAGCACGTTTTCCACCATATTTCACCACCAAACATTTGGGAAAGAAAGACATTATGAATACTCACTAAACACAAGCATACACTACATATAGTTGGGGGTTTTTTTTACACTGGAATTTTTTTTCAGTCATTTTGCTTTTTTTTAAACGAGTGAAAGGAAGTGATAACTCACCATAGGATCATACATATTTCAGTTACAATATTACAGTGTTAGTTAGATCGTCATGTCAAAACAGAACAAAGAGTGTCATTTTTTTTTTCGTTTTCTTTTGTTTGTTTTTTTTCCTTGCTTTGCTTGTTTCTCAATGCAAAAAAAAAAATCAGAGCTGGTAAAAATAAAAAATAAGAAAACTTGCGTCGGAAAGGTATCACACTATAGCATTTACAGATATCTTAACGGGTTGAGTGGATGCCTTCATACAACATCTGTGGAGTTTGGTGAAGATTGTAGTACATAGATGTTTGGCAGACAATATCTCCTGTGTGAGTAATGAAGAAGAAACGATAATACAAAAGAATAAAATCATAGCCATCTATCTATTGATTTATATATATATATATATTTCTCTATATAGTATGTGTTTCCTTAGAGCAGTACATGCAGCAGCCGCTTACTGGACTGACATCATACTGAGCTGCAAACCTTTAGGGAACGTGGTGACGAGTAACAAGCAGGGGGGAGGGGGAAACAACAAAAGCGGGTCTCGGCCACGTTTAAAGGAACCTCCTGAGAGAGGAATTGGTGGGATGTTGCTGCAGGATGGGAATCTCAAGATGCCTTAATTTTCTTTTTGCCATTTTTTTTTAGAAAAATCAAGCCTACGCTGCATTTACAGTAAAAGCTATATATGTGTCAAGAAACAATTTGGTGCTCTTCTTTAGCACAGATGGGGAGGGCCAGCCCATGGCACCTCCCTCGTCACATTATTCTCCAGTTCTGCAATATTCCTCATCCCACCTGGTCCCCTCTCATCAGTGGCTACAAACAGAAAAAATTAGCAATGTATACTTTAAAAAGCACATAGAGAATATTTTGACAAAAGTTCAGGGCATAGACCTCAGACTGAGCTCCCCCTGGCCTCATCCACATTACTCCATGCTGTTCCCAGCACACCACAATGTTCAGACTGGGCCACTCTCAGGGTGGTTCCTGAGCTGGGGGTCAGAGCAGCGGTCGGGAGCGGTGTCTGAGGGTAAATAAGGGTGGGACATACACAAAAAGAAGTTAAAGCTATGGAAGAAGGAATGACTTTAGAGAATAAATGAAAATAATCACATGAAGATGCAGTCAGTGGGATGGATGACCATGAGGAAAAGGCAGTTGTTGGGGAGAGGGGGGGAGGAGAGGTCGGCTCGTCGCAGCTTAGGGGCGAGTACAAGCAGGTGAGCGGTTGTAAACTCAAAGTATCAGGTAAGGACTGGTTAGTACCAAACATTCAAAGCAGAAAGGCTTTTTTCTGCAGCAGGGAGGGGAGAGAAGAAGTGATGGTGTTATCAAAATCTCAGAGTCCACTGACAGAAAGCGGGGTCTCCTCTCTCTCTCTCTCTCTCTCTTTGATCCTCAGGAGGATGTCAGCTATCATCCCATCTCTTCAACTTTCCGGCGCTCCCTGTATTCCTCAGTTGGGGTTCTGGTTGGAGATGAAGCCTCTGTGTCCTCCAAATGCCGTGAGAAAATACAGAGTGATTGCAAAGGATGCTGCTTCCATCCCGAGATAGGTGATGTGCACACGTGCACCGCAAAAAGGCTTCTGAGCATCTTGAGTGCATTTTCCTCGGTAACTGTCGATTTCTCCATTTTGTTTTTTCTTCCCCTCTCTGGGGTCTGAAGTGCTTTCCGTGTTCACTTTGTATTGGTAATCTTATGCATGTGTTTGAAACGTGTGAGCATGCGTGTGTGTCTTTAATGCAGTTTCGTTGAAATCTCGGGTAACACTGCAGGTAATTACCAGAGGAATCGGAAGCAGTGTCATGTTAGCCGTAGTATCAGTGACCCTCCGGCGCTATTTACATAGTATAGTGTGTCCAGCTCCAGATGACGCGCATCTGTCTCCATCTTTCTTGACTTTCTTCTTTCCCTAAGCTGGCACTGACTCTTTTTTTTCTGGTTCTTTTACAAAGCATTTGTTTTCTCTCATGAGAAAGGTTTACACATCAAACTTTGGGAAGGAGTAAGACAGAGGTGCCAACAAGCCCAGTGGGATAAAAGTGAAAAATTCAAGACAAGGACAACAAGTAGTCCCTCATTTTTTAAAATTTTTTTTTTGGGAGAGATGACTGACGCAAGGGTGACTAAGGGTGTTATAGGCACATAAGGGATGTGGAGCAAAAATCAATCGTTTTACTGTTTGTAAAGGCAAGATCCGTAATTTACCTCAGTGGGGGACTGGAGGTAAAATAAACCTTGGTAAGGCCAAGTTCAGAACAGAAAGAGCTTCGGCGAAAAACGGATGATGAATGAAATTGTTAAATCTATCACAATTATCGCATTTTCTTTTTTGCCCAGTGGACTTTGGTTGGTACCTCTGTTTTAACAACGCCCTTTTTCTGCTTTGCAACTTTCTCTCTACTCCTCTACTCATCATCATCCTTGCCCTTATCCTTCTTGTCTTTCTTCTCCTTCTTCTTCTTCTTCTTCTTCTTGGCCTCCTCTTTCTTGCCAAAGGTGATGAAATCGCTCTTGTCATCCTCTCCTCCCTGGTTTTGTCTGATGGATATTATGGCGGGGGAGCCGGGGATGATGAAGGCTTCTGGGGGAACCTCACCAGGTTTCAGGTGTTGTGGGGGTCCACCGGGACCGCCGGGTCCGTAGCGAAAGTGCCAGCTGTTGCTGTCCATGCCGGCACCCATTGGAGGGGACACCTCTCCCCCTTCAGCATCTGAAAGACAAAGAGATGGACGATGTATTAAAATTTGATCTATTTTTTGTAAACTAATGTAGTTATTGGAATTCTGTTCACTCCAATCTGGATGGATGGAATAGAGGAAAAAAAATCCTAATCCTTGTGATTCATCTTCATACCGGAGTTCTTCGTGTAATTTATGCATATAAATGTTGTAAAAGGGAGCAGGTGTATAAATATGGTTATTTATTCAAGGGGGTGTGAAAATAAATGTTTAAAGGGTGACAGACTGGAGTCAGCTAGATTTGTCTTTGTAGTTTTATGGTCCAACACCTTTTTATAATATTATATTTAGTTTAGTTAGATATATGAAAATGTAATGATAAAGAGTGATAACTATCAGTATTATTGAAAATATCATAACAACTTGGAGTGGCTGTAAATACAGGGCACATATTACATAAATTAGTTCTACTGTATCCAAACAGATAAGCATGAAATGTGTTAAAGTATAAGAAAAAAGAAAAAAAGCCTTCCCATGGAAGTGAGTTCTGAGGAATGATTTAAAAGAGGGAGCTGACGGAGGAGCGCAGGCGGTGGCTAAAGTCCCAATAAATCTATCATACAGTCAGGGCCAAGGCCATGCAAGGCTTTAAAAGTAATCCGTAAAAGTCTGAAATCAAATGTGTACAAAACACTTTAAGGCTAGGGGAGGTAATGAAGTTAATCTGTTGAATTTTAGTGTGACGGCTTTAGAGGAAAATATTTTTGTTTCCTTTACTATTACAAAAAAAGAAAAAAGTAGTTTTTTGTTTTCATATGGACAATTTTGCTGTCAAAAGTGGAAACTTTCAGCATAGATGACTGGAACTATAGTGGAGCTATCCGTCACTTAACAAACAGATGGGTGAGTAAACACACTACTTATCTTTAAGCTTGTGCTAAAGGACATTTTATGCCCTCAAAACAACTAAAATAAGATAAGATAAGCCTTTATTAGTCCCACAATGGGGAAATTGAAGCGTAACAGCAGCATATGCACTGGGGAGTCCGCGTTGGAAAGACAGGAAAAGTGGGCACAGGGCAAGCATGTTATTTTACCATAACTGACTAACTGTATTATGGAGAACATTAACAACCAATTAATGTTTCATTATTGCATTATGTGTGTGATAACTTTAATACCAATGTTCTCCATCTAACAGGACTCTCTCTTACAGTCCAGCAGCTAACGACTGCATCAATCTGGCTCTTTCATCACTGCTCTGACCTATTTGCCACACTAACCTCACATATTCCTTTTTATTCCTCTGACTCCACTTCTATATTCTTTCTAAATGGGGAAGATAAAAGTGACTACAGCTCCAACCAACCAGAAGGAACAGTGTCTGGAAGAACAAGCCTGACCTCGCGCACACCCAGGGCATAGAATACCCGCTTCTAATCTAATTTTACCCAGCCATGTCTCTAAACGTAGACGAGTGGTGGCTTTCAAATGAAGACCAAAATGGGTTTTACATTCATTAACAGAACATTTTTGCTGCAGTCTGCCAAGAAGAAATTGATGTCTGCACCCCATTATATGTTATATAGACACTGCTCAACAGGTTAGTTCAATACACTTCAAAATAAAAGCATCTCCTTATAACATTAAAAATACTGAATTAGTACTACATGGGGAAAAAAAACTATATTTTTTTCTAACATTTTTGTTGTAAATGTTGAAAATAGACTACTTTTTAACCCAAACATTGATTGTTTGAATAGCGTGTTCAACCTCTGTTAGGTTTACAATTTGCTTTATGAGTTGACCGAAACACAAAATATACTATTATCCTGAGTAGAGTCAGACATCGCGAATGAAACTCTGGCGAAACCATGAATGTATTGTTTGGTTTCATGAAATAATGATTACCTCCATGACACTTGAGTTTTTCAATGTCTGTGTTGTAAGATGTTGAATGATTTAAACTAATTAATTCATGAATCCTAGCAACAATACGGTTTCAGTTGTAAAGTGGATTTAAATAACAATTTAGTCTTTTTACAAGTATATTGCACAACTGTGATCCATTTCCAAACCTTTCCATTACTGTTTTTATTATTATTATTATTATTATTATTTTAAATTTGTTTGTTTGGTTAATCTTCTTAGTTTTTCTCCCTCCAATATTCCACCATTTTTAATTAAAAACTCCAATTATATTTCACCTCTCACAGTGAAAGATATGGAGTAAATCCACTGAAATTAGGATGTGTCCTACATGGCATTCCGTCCTTATTTGTCACAGAGGCATGCATTGCTCTCCTTCCGCAAGGAATATGAGGGAACGCCACGGAAAAAGTCTGTAATCACATTTACTATGTCTTATTGAACAATCTGTAAATGTCTTTGCCAATGCTTTGTTTCCCCCTAATGCTTAATATTGTTTTTGTTCTTTTTTATTGTGTGTGTGTCTGTTTGTGTGTGTGAGAGGGTGTGTGCCTGTGCACTTAATTGTTTTCTAAACCTCATAAAAAGAAGTAGCCAATAGCATTTAATCTATTTTTTTAATATGTCTTGATTCATACACTTGAAATATTATTTTAATTAGAGCTTAGATGATACATTGATTCTGTTACACATACATTCTAAATCAAATCACTTTCAGTTTTGAACAGCCTAGTACACAAAATAAGCAGTTTAACCCTTTAATGTTCTGCTCAACTGTTTGGTGGAGCAGAACTTGAGTCACTATTTCTTATGAAAAATGTGACTTGAACTGTTTATAATATGACACAGCGGCAACATGTATATGCTAAAGCATACGGGACCAAGGATAGCGCCCTGGGGGACACCCATAAGGAGGCATTATTAAATACCACCAAATATATACAATATGCAAAGAAATAACTGTACATAGGTTTTTTTTCTCTGTGAGTACATTAAAGGGTTAGAAATGAATTCATTTCAGATTCAGGAAATTGTAATAAATATATATATTTCTTTAGAAATTACATAATTACAAATTACACCGATTGGTCTGAATGTTGATTCTATTAAATCTGAATGCATACATTTTCAAAATATGATTATTAAAATGATATCAAACAGTTGCAAGTACTTAAACTTGAAATATGCAATGATTCATTTTTTTTTTTGAGTGTGGATCTGACATTTGAAATTTATATTCCGACTCCCCCCGTCACAAAAAGTTTTGTATTTTCACCGTCTTTGACAGCCGAGCTGCAATAGCCACCGAGGGAAGACAGAATATGACAAAAAGAAAGAGAAGATAAAGGCAGGAGAAATTCAATCCAGACACCACCCCCTCCAGATTTAGACACAGAGGACGCTACAGTCACATTGATTTACAGGGCGAGAGTCTTTCCTCGGCTGACTCCTCTAGAGGAAACATGAGCCTGATTCTATATGATCTTAAAAGGACGACTAGAAACTAGAAACAGTAGCACAAAGCATTTCAGAAAAAAATTATAATAAAATGCAGACTATTCTCCAAATGTTCCTGTCTCTGACCACGTAACTCAGTGTGGGAAATTCATGAGTCACCAGAGTCCACCACTTACATCCACAAACAAATCAGCACCATGGAGAGTGACTGTCATGCTGCGAGGAGACAGATGGAATCGGGTGGTGTAGAGTTTATAGTGGATTAAAACTAAATATTAAGAATCGTGGCAGATGGAGCCAGTCGGTCTTAAAACAAAGATGAAAAGACGATATCCTACTATTTATTATTATAATTGGGTTGTCAGAATAACACATTTTTAATAAGTTATAGAAACAAATGACACAAATAGATTTTTCAGGTTAAATTCCTCTTTACTCAAAATAATAGCTTATTAAAATAGAGTGTATGTTCTTGCAAATAATAATTTCCTCTGCACCGACTGTGCTCGGACTGAAACATAAAATAATGTCATTATTAGATCTTGTTTTTCTTTATATGACCTTTTTTGGGTTGATAATGTCTATACATATTCATTGACCTACTAACATAAAATTAAAAGAATGCACTTTCAAATTCAAACAAGTTAAAATGCTTTAATTACTTACCAACCATGACATTATCACCTGTTAACCCTACTAAATATGTCAGTTTTATGCAACAGGAAACTCCAGAATCAGCTTTTACATCTTTTACATGTGATGTCTTCATACAATACAAACTTCAAAATTCATCTTCCATGACTATGGTAACATAATCGCCTCATCAACAAAAAGCCTTTCTTGAAGATTACAATCTTGTCTGATAGTGGAGTGAAACGACCTTGGTTCTCTCTTCTCCGTCCCTCCACTCCAACCCCGCCCCACTCTAATTCTATTACTGATTCCCCCTGACCTTTCAGCTAATCTTGCATGAAAGGTCAGCCAGCGAGCTGGTCTTAATCACACCCATCAGTGTTTATGGTAACATTAATGTGATTGGGTATTAAACCGTTTGTCCATCTATGATCACCGCCAGGCATGTTAGATATGAAGATGGATCATTTGTTTCATATTGATGTGTGATGAACTCTATGAATCTGTAACTAGCATAATTAAAAGCCTTCCGTATTTGGACTGAGTGATACAATCCAGTGTAAGTAATCATTTTGAATGAAGGCTGTGCTTTTCTCCATGCACCCCCTTTGAGTTTGATCTCTGGAGTCTCAAGTAGACAGAATTTCTGCATGTGAATATCTCTTCACTCTTCATCCCATGTGCCGCCCACGGTTTTCAGAGCCGCTTAAATCACCCCAGTCCCATTTTGCCATGTCTCCTTTATTCATCCCGCTGTCCCTTGGTCTCAACCTAACATTGGCAAATTGGGCAGAAACGCAGTGGAGCATAATGCAGTGTTACATAAACGAGCTGAGGAGGAGGGGGAGGAAGGTGCGGCGTCCAGATCTGAAACACGATGCTCGATCTGACAAATGATGATCAGCACCAAAAATGCAGCGTGTTAGGGTGAGATAAAATGAAGGGAGGATCGTGAGGGTGTGATTCTGTTTTTGCAGCCACACAGAAATCTCAGTCAGCTGAGACCACACTCTTCCTCACGATAGCACCTCAGTCTGTGACTGTTCTGTGCACTGTGTGCCCGTTTTTTTTTAAAAAGAAAAAGAAAAAAAGTGATGCTACTGTCTCATTTTTATTCGTGTGTCTGTGCTCTCAGTGACTTGCCTTGATGTTGATGGAATAAAAGAGTTTTGAACATCTGTACATATTTTATTATATTATATAACATATTCTACATCCTTCAATCGTTTCCCAACAAACGGAAGAATAAAACTATTACTGTTGATACAAAAATGAGGTTTGCTTTTAAAGGTACAGCCAGTTCATTTTAGTGGCATCTAACCGCCTTCAGTAAACCTGTCGAGTAACGAGGTTCTTTTAGATAAATATATTTAGAAATATTAAACTATAGGTCAAAGTTTACAACTGAGGAATCAAATATTATTATTTGTTCAGTGTATTCAAGCCAGACGAATGCTATTGTGCCCTCCTGTTGAGTGGTCTCCCCCCTCCCCTCTCTTTCATTCTCTCTAGTCTTTGTGCCTCTGGCTGTGGCTGCACCTGGTGATGTGGGCGGGTCTTCACCACACCTGTCTTCAATCCACCATCAAACCCTTCGGTATTGAACCTTGGTTACTTTACATTCACTAGTTAGCAGATCGTCCATCGACCTCCACGGTATCTCTCCAGCCAGATTCTTACTTCCTATCCTTGCCTCTTTCCCTCCCCTCTCTTGTCAGTGTGTGTGTGTGTGTGTGTGTATGCCAGGGCGTGGCTCCACCCACCTGATTCCTAGTGTGTTTCCCTACTGTTTGATGTTGTCACCTGTGCCTGGTCCTCCCCTGTTCCCCATTGTCTAATGAATATGTGTATTAAGTCGTATGCGCTCCCATGTCCTCATGTTGTTGATGATGATGATGACGTTTGATATCACACGTGTCATAGTAATCAAGACAGCCCTTTTACTTTCATACATTAACTACATTTCACTGATTATACTTACATTTGTAAACGTAAGTATTGTCCCAGTGAGGTATTAGTATTTATATTCCAGTAAAGCATCAGAATATTTCATCTATCCCTGAGAGCTGCTAAAGCATCATCATACCCGTCACCTCGCACCTCCATCTCTGACATTCTAAAAATTCTTCTCTTTCCCCAAACTCCAGCACTTTTTTTCGGCTCCTATCTGGAATCCAGTCAACGCCTCGTTTTGTGTTGCCCTTCACCTCCTGATGACACCCCCCAGCACGCGCCATATGTTTGCACTCCTCTCTATAGCACAGCCCATACATCTCCCCCCTACCATTATTAAGGGGCCATGAATGGTTGCCATGGAAACTGCATCCTCCAGTGAGGCAGCAGGACATTAGTAGAGTCATGGTGACAGTGCTTGTGCTGATAGAGAACAATGCTGCAAGCTCTCTCTTTCCCTCTCTCTCTTTTTGTCTAGTCCAACCATTCTGCCCTAGCAACAGCAGCCTCATGCAGCTTCCTGTTTCCTTTCTTACAGTCGATCACTTTGATTAACTCATTGCCTATTCATCCCAGTTAACACCTAATGCCTCTCAACCTTCCCTTCCAAATGAAACCCCTTCATTTTCAACCTGTGTGCTTCTGTCCATCTCTTCAGGAGACATTTGGAATTCTCTCTTCCTACATGCCAATTAGTTTAGCAACACAAGATGTGAAATAGAGGAAGAGACCGACGAGATAAACATAGAACGAAGTCGGAAAGCGTTGGACAGCAAGCAGGATCCTGATTCCATTAATGTGGGTCTGTTAATCTGGGCGTGGGCTGCTCTCCATCTGTCACAGCAGGAGCAGAACACAAAGCCGGCAGCCAAAATACATTTGAAACACAACTAAACACCCACGGGTCACAGATATACACGTCAACAGCGATACACAAATTCACATGCTCTAAAGCAGAGAGGAAGAAATTTGGGCGTTGGCTGAGGCTCCATGTCTCACATCGAAGCAGTAAATAGACGGAGGGAAGGCAGAACCCAGACTCCAGAACCAGAGTCTCATTTTCTTCACTTGTCCACCTACGGACTACAGACTGACTAACAAACAAGACTATCTTATATTTAGCGCAGAATATGATTTATCCTGATCTTACACCAATGGACTGGTATCTCATTTTCTCACATTTCTGGGACTTTAAAGTTAGAAAAAAAACCTGGATTGATCTTGTCTTTTATCTCTTATGGATCTTGTCCCTAACGGGGCACTTATTGTAAAGCAGCACATGCAGAAATTTGCATCATTTAGCTCCAATAAAAATGTTTTACTTTTCTATTTAATCTAAATGTAAATATTAAATGTAAATGTTAAAATAGTTGTTAAAAGCTGTCTTTGGCAAACCAACCACTTTGACATCATATTCCTGGATTTGTTTAACAGAATCTTAAAGTAAGGTAAACTTAGAGCATTAAAAAATAAATTGTATTGAAGTGCCGTTAGAAACGGAGTGAAGTGTCGAGAAAGTCAAAAATCCGTTATAAACAAATAAATCCGATTTGCTCTTACTGTGAACTGTCTAATTTTCTAATCTTTTTTCTTTTCTTTTTTTTGTGTTGTGAAAAAAAAAAAGGTCATCGTTGTCAGATCACGATGAATCATGGTCTCACATTAAAGAATACAAAAAGGGAAAAGTCACAATTCCCGAGTTCCTTTCACTCCAACTTCAGTGAAAAAAGAGAGCCGGAAATAAAAAAAGAAACAAGCTTTCAGTCCAAACTTTTTCTGATATATTGGAAAGCCTATTAGCAGATGCTGTTGCCATCGGCAACAGAAGAAGAAGAACGGAAGAAGGAAAATTCTGCTAATAGGTTTTCCAATATCTCTAGCTAGTCTAATCAATGGACATGTTGATGTTCACTGGAGCCAGAGCTAAGTCATAGCAGGGACCCATTGGAGGAGGGGCCAATGTGGAGTCAATTTGCATATTAGCTTGTTTCGTTTTGTGAAAAACATTAAAGTTTAACATTCATATATAACATATACACTTATATATCAACCAACATCCTTAAATGGAACCTGAATTATGACCTTAAGCTACCATTTCCACTGTTAAAATTATTAAAATATGAAATGGAGAAGACCCAGCTTGAGCTCTTAAGCACAAAAAGATTAGCAGTGTGTCGTTCTTGAACCGCCTCCGCTTAATGAGACCAACTTCAATCCTGACCAGCTGATCTTGGCAGCATTGACCCACCCTGAGGACGTGACTATCCTGCCTGTTCTCTTCTCCCCACCTTCCCGTCCATCTCCATCTCACTTTCTCTCGTGTTCTGAGGAGCCTGCAGGCAACAAATCCTCTAGCCACAGCAAGAAATCGATGGTGGAGAGGAGGCGTGAGTGTATGAAGGCACACAGGGAGGTTAGTGTGGGTAGATTGTCTACTTCTTCAACCCATTCCCTCTTCTCTATACAAGCCGCCCGGTCATTTCTAATGTATAACTAAATCACCACTTTATAAAAAAGATGTGTTTCAGTTATATGGGGGTTCCAACTATGGGAAGGACTTAATAAAAGAGATGGAAATGTGTAGCTCTCTCTCGAGTTTAAGCTTTAAAATGCAAAATAATGAAGGATTATAAAGGAGATTGCTTACAAATGTTAAATAATTGAGGACTATGTGACCTGATTAAGAGATTCTGTCTCATTCTTTGAACGGTACAGGACAGACATAAATAAAAATATAAAAAAGACTGGGCTTCAGTCTTTTCCTTCGTTGTTTATTTACAGGGATAAAAAAGAAAACAGTGTAAAATTGTTTTTCTCAAAATTTATGTAACCGAAATAAGAATCCTACATTAATTCATACCTCAACTCAAATCAACAACATATATATATACATTTTATTTGTTTTGAGAAATCCGTTGATTTTCTGATAGATGATGAATCCAACACTTGATTTTTTTTTATATTAATCTAAAAATTAATTATTTATTTTTGATAAATTGTTTGTTGAACATAATACTTATAAATAAGATATTACTTTAGTAATCCCAATGGGAAAATATAGTGTTACAGCAAAAGGTAAGAACACAAAATAGTCTAAATATATACGAGACAAAATTGAAACTACTAAATACCAAAAGCATAATAAAGTAAAATAGTATGCAAATGTCCATATATTGTATATGTAATATTATTATTTTTTTAATTTGTTTGTTAGATTTCCTTTTCATGTCTTGTATCGAAGTTGTGAAATCAAGAAATAAATACTAAACTAAATCTAAACCAGTGTTCTGGAAGGATGTGATTGGTTAAGGTGACAGTCACATAACAGAATCTTACCAGCGGCGCTGGAAGCAGTGGGCCAGTTCTGGACCAGGACCCCTTGGGCTCCCTGCATCACTGACGACTCTTGCATGTGCACCGAGCTGAAGCGTAATAAAGAAAACATGCGGTTATTACAAACAGGGGATGTTAAAGTGCACAACAGAAAACATCCGTAAAAATAAATATAACACAAACTCAAAAACGCTGAGAGTTCATTTAAGTCCCAAAGTGTTAAAATCAACACAATGTCTGACTTTATATAGTTCTCAACAACTCTAAGTTAAAATCTCATTTCAGGTACTTCTAATATTGTAACTATCTAATGGTATTTATTTATAACATTCAGTGTCATTTTATTTGATTGAATTTAAATATATCTTCATAATAAGGTTCATGTAAAGTGACAGGATGCTATTGTTTATATAACTCTTCACAAGGGAAGTGTTTAGGAAGGACGCTTAAAAGTGATGCATCCCCGGACGCACTTTTTTATTGTTTCATTTAGTGAAAAAAACAATATAATACACAAACATGTCATGTCATTCTGATTAGCCGCGGTAGCATTTCTTAACTTTACTTTAGCTTTACTTTAAACATCATTAACTTATGATACGTTCCACAATTCTAACCTCCCTGTATGGTCAGAACAGGAACTCAGCCTCCCAAAGAACATTTTCAGGAAGAAATGCTGTGCGCTATGACATTAAATATTAAACGACGTCAAAGCGGTCAGAGTATTACACGGTGTTTGAGTGCGGCACCCAAAATCTCTCGCAGAAGCTCTGATTACAGAAGAACCTTCATCGAGGCACGGTAATGGAACCCGGGGGGGAGGGGTTAGTCAGCTTAAAGCACTTCAGTTGTTTTGAGTCACATTTAACTTGTTGGTTCACTTTAACTCTCATTAATCCCTGCTGTAATCATGCAGATATGTGTGTTGCATTAATGTTGTCATGACGGTGCAGAGTTATTGATCCGACACGGACATCAAAGTGTGTCCATGATCTAGAGTCTACGGATGGTATGGAATGCGAGCTGCATGAAACTTGCGGACTAAAGATAAAATATAGATTGAATCACAGTAAATGAATGATTTCATAATATGACAAAAGAATCCTTTATTATTAGTCACATAGTCATACAGTACAACATAGTGAAATTACTTCTCTGCATTTGACCCATCCCTGAGGGAGCAGTGGGCAGCCCCTCGTGGAGCGCCCGGGGAGCTAAGGATTCAGGGTCTTGCTCAAGGACCCTACGACAAGTAGACCCTGGTGGGATTCGAACCGGCTACCTTCCGATCTTCTGATTGGGAGACGGGAGCTCTACCCACTGAGCCACAGCCGCCCCAAGCACAATCTTCAGGAGAAACACGCCACTGTGCAGATAACTGCTTTGGGGCGGCTGTAGCTCAGTAGGTAGGGCGACCATCTCCCAATCAGAAGATCGGAAGGTAGCCGGTTCATGTCCCTCCAGGGTGTACTTGTTTGTGGGGTCCTTGAGCAAGGCCACGAAACCCTAGCTCCCTGAGCTTCTCAAAGGGGCAACCCACTCCTTCCTCAGGGAGGGGTGAAATGCAGAGAAATAGTTTTACTGTGTATGACTGTATGTGATCGATAAAGGATTTCTTCTTCTAAAGACCCTTTTTTTTTGTCCAGAAAACACGGATATTCAACAATGTACAAATGAAATAATAATTCATTCCTGCGCTGTATTCAGAAGCTGTTTGATATCAGACAAAGCCAGTGGAAACTCAGGGGAGTTGATTTGTTTAAAAAATTAATATAAGAACAAATATTTTTTTAAATTACAAATAAATAATTAAAAGTTAATTAAAAATTAATAACAAGATGGTTAAAAAAATATATAGAACTGAAATATAATATTGTCTATGATAATAAAAAGTCATTCAGAACTTCTGAGTGTATCTTATCTACATATATGAACATTAGTAATAATGTTTATGGTGAAAGGCAAATGCCTAAGAGAGTAATTATAACCTAAGTTTTCGAACGACTGGTGGTAATTCTCTCTTTTACATTCATCGATTATCAGAACTGAGAAAAAGCATGCAAAGATGACCTAAGACGTCTTTACTGGAATAAGCCCAGCAATTAGATTCATGATGATGCATTTAGGTAAATCTTTTAAAATGAATATCGTGACTTCCTAAGTCTCTTTTTCTCTCTGTATAGAAGTGTGGACCTCAGAACTGATACATTTGTCTTGGTTTGCATGAAGCATAAATCCAATAAAAATTTCCATCCTCAGTCTACAAGCAGGCAAAAGAAGAAGGAACTTCATTTTTGTTCTAATTTTGAGTTCATGGTAATTTTTTTGTGTAGCTCCATTTGTAAGTGATGGCCCTGTGTTACAATTTTCTTTCTTTTATTTAGTTCGACAGTGTTCTTGCGACAGTGTTTTTATGCCGGTTTATTATAGGTTCATTCTCTCTTTCGACATCAATGATACAGGAACTGAAGCCCGTGGTGACCGAGGGTGGGGGTCATAAAATTGACTGGTGAGGTATGGTTTGTCACCTGCCAGGAAATAAAAGAAACGCTTACCTCTGCATTACTCCTCCTGCTCTCAGGGAGGCTGAATATCTCCAGTCGGCACCCGGCACTTTGGGCTGCAAGAGAGAGTGAGAGACATTTAGTCTTTAGCGGGTGGGGGAGGGGTTGCGAAAACCAACACCATCACATTAATAAGTCAGGGCAAGAGTGTGTGGGTGGCACGTTCACAGAAACTCAGTCACACAAAAAATTAGCAGATACAGCTTGGATCTCCAAAAGCAGCAACTCCGGTTAACCGAAGCTCCTCCTCTTCCCTCCTTATTTGACTTTAAGAGATTTTCGTGCAGCCGACTGACCCTGGTGCTATGATTCATCATTTCATCAACATCCATCAACATCGTAAGGCCCGCATGTCCAGAAGTTAGTCCAATCAGACTAGGCTGTTCTTGGTACATATAAGGCAGCACAGACGCCTGTGTTACTGTATGGGGTAAAGCCTGAGATGTCTGCCTTAATGCCGTCCATTTCCATTTCCTCTACTCTCAATGAAAATGTTTCAGAATGTGACAGGCTGTCATCACAAAATTACCAAAGTAACAATCAGTACATGAGATATGGTAGATATGTAAGATCTGCTCCTCCAAATACATTCTGCTATAGTTCTCTTCTGCCTATAGGGTCCTACCTTCTACAAAAAAATAAAGTCAAATATTATTAGATTATAATTAAATTGTCATGAAATGAGCAGAGAAAAATAAAAAATCGGCCAATTGGGTAGGTCAATGATGCTTGGGGAGATTTCTTAAAACAAACTATAAAACTATACTAAAATGTTCATATTTAATAATAGTAATATATACATGCCCAGTAGGGTATCTTATAGGGTTCAGGGTCTTGCTCAAGGACCCACCAACATGGACCCTGCTGGACTCGAACGACACTGCTGGACCATAGCTCCTCCCACTGAGCTACAGCCGCCCACCCAAGTTTTACTACTTACAATCAAAAGTAATTTATTTAGTACTGATCGACTTCAATTTAGTATTTTAATCTTTTTAATGAGCTTATAAAATATATATACTGTATCTCTATCTGAGAATGATAATAATTCGTAGAAAAATGCTGACAAAGTAAAATGTATTTAAATAGAATCTTTTATTCTTAAATTAAGAAAGAAAAATTGTGTTTTTCTGTTGTAATATTATGCAAGCCGTTGTTTTACCTTGTTAATGATATAAAAAAAACAGCTCAAAAATAGCTGGAATATCTGAAATAGAAAAACCCCAATTATTTATCTTATGTGAAACAATCTTGGCTTTGAGACCAAAAAAATAAGATACATTTCCTGGTAAAAAAAAAGGCTATTTTAACTGTCTGGTATTCCATGGTTTTTTTTTGTAGTGCTTATCGGGTTTCCCTGTTACAAAGTCCGCCTGAGTCATTCTGACACATCCAGCAGCCGTGTTAACTGTGCAGAGCCTGGGCTACATTTTACGCCGCAGCCAGTACCGCTGTAATTTCAACAACCGTGAAGGTCACAGGTGGACGAGTGACGGGGGAGGCGAGCTGTCAGACTAACCCCCTCGGCAATGCATCTAAAATCAGACACATCAGAATAGAGGGACAAAAAAAGGGACACCATGTCACTGGAAGCGACATCCTAATGCGAGACCTTCCAGTGAACTCTGTTATCAGGGACATACAACGATACACAACTTCTTAAAATCCTGACCAAAATGTGCAAAGCATACAAAATGAATTAGTTGTTGACATTCAGGAGAAAACGGTCAGTTGACCTGAATACAAAACTGATATGAGACTGCATTTTCTCCGCTCCCAACCTTAAGCCCCAACAGAATCGATCAGACTGAGATTATTCATTTTCCCATGCAATTAATGAGACTCTTCAGATGTAATAGATGTTCGCTGGCTGCTCCAGCTGCATTGACCTCTGCGAGTCTGCAGTGAACATTCATCAACCCTTGAAATCCAATATTTGGTTTTAATGAGAGGAGCCTGGAATTCCACCTGGAGTTGTTCATACAGACCCGGATGCGTGCAGGAACATAAAAACGCTGCAGCCTCAGAGGGACATCCAGAGTTGAAAAATGAAGGTGGACTTCATTATTCGGAGATCGAAAACGGTCACTAACTGGATTTACAGTTCAGATTCTGATTAAGTTCAGATTTCATGTGTTTTAAACTCTAGAATCCCAAGATTTTCGAATTTGATTGTCTTGTTTCTTCACCTCAGTGTGAATCTCCTGTCTGCGCAACAATTTTACCTTTTAGGTACTAATAATAAAGACACCTTGAAGATATATAAATATAATCAAGAGGAAGATGTTAGCTTGGAACTTAAAAGTTCAGTTAAACCAGAGCTTTTTGTCTAAATTTACCTTCCACACAAAGGCATAAACAAAACATAACTAACAAAAGTTGTGTACCCATGGTAGACTGTGATTGTGATCAGAATCAATTGCTGTGTCTAAAAGGATATGCCAGAACCTAGCTACCTAACCTATAATTTCTTGCAAATCCTTCGATTATCTTTTTTTTTTCCTATAGTCTTTCTAACAAACAGACCAATAAAGGTAAAAAACCAAAACATTCAAAATGAGACCAGATCGTCCACAAATGAAACCCCAGCTTTTCCTAAGTTGATCCTGTTTATGCCAAAGAGAAAGGTCTTCCTGGAGTTATGGTATTTGTGAGAACACACACATGTGTACAAACGTGACACACAGGCATCTGGAACGGAAAAATGTCTGCAGCCTGATTTATTCCCAAGAGAAGACGTTCCTATCCCAAACCAGATAGTTGCACAGTCACCACAGAATAAGTGTAGACAAACAGAAAAGAAAAGGACTCGAGCTTGAAGGACACTATATGTTTCATCATCTGAAAAACATAAAACCATATTAAGAGCAAATATATATTTCATCAGGTTCCTCGCCTGGTTGAACACTGAGAATCGACTAATCACAGCAATAATTTCACCATTCAACTCCTTCATCAACCCCCCCTCCCTCGGACTAAAAAACTCCAGGCATGGATACAGACCTCATTCCTCCGCCATCGACAAATTGTCCAATCACCTTTCACCCACCGCCTCATCTTACCAGAGCGAGCCAATCCATGCACGATGATAAGGAACACATTGTTCCGGTTGTTTACGCAACAGGAATAAACATAAACATCCTCTTTTTATCAATGACTTCCTCAAATCTATGTTTTTTTCCTTTCTACTGCAGACACACCCAGAGAAGCTCTGATGCGAAAACCTTCACATGATGTTCGATTTGTCCCAACACTGCTGTTTTTTAAATTGCGACTATATATTTTACAAAGTGAACATATATATCATCATCATCAGCCGGTCATATGTGTCTGTCGTATGTCTGATAACTGCCTCATTTACCTAAACCCTGACTTAGTGGCTCAGAACCGAAGACGTATACGTGACCAGAAGTGGAAGAGGATAATTTGGTGCAGTGGGACGGGTGGCCCTTATAGCCGGAAAAGAAAAAGGCAGAACTATTTCCCAAGACGTCCACCGAATGCCCTCTGGACCCATATCGACTTGAA
This sequence comes from Lophius americanus, assembly GCA_037951165.1. Classification (NCBI taxonomy): domain Eukaryota; kingdom Metazoa; phylum Chordata; class Actinopteri; order Lophiiformes; family Lophiidae; genus Lophius; species Lophius americanus. The sequence goes on from JBBDHG010000303.1 coordinate 610,796, forward strand.
TATTGCAACCCACTGTAGATTAATGAAAAAGCCTTTGTGGGGTTTCTATAGTGGAGCATACTGAAATCTGCTGTTTGAATCAGAAAATTAAGTTTACTTATATTTAATAGTAGAATACACTTATTACTACTTGGGTTATTTGAAACTTGATTTATAATAGTGCCTCACTTTAGAGTCAACACTTCCCCCATATTATTGCATGTTTTAAGACTGTTTGAAGAAACTGGAGAACCAAAACAAACTCTATATAGAAAGGCCTCAGGTTGGGATTTGAACCCACAACCATTTTTTTTCTCTGTGAGGTGACAGTGTTAACCACCACTCCATCATGCCGCCAAGCATGAGTCTAACCAGAACAAAGTTGGATCATGTTGGCACATGCATAGGCAGTGCTTAGGAGAAAATAAACTGGACCTTTTCTTTAATCTGTTTTCTTTCTTCTTTGTTTCTTTTTTCAAATAATAAAATAATATATATTATCACTCCCAAGAACGGACTGAATCCTTAAAAAGATCCAGTGAAACATCAGCCACAACCAAATAGCAGCAAAACCACCTTAAAGCAAAACCTGGACCAGGAGCACTGAACAAATTATTAGTGTAGGAAAAGAGTTCAAAGAAAATGAATTAAATGAAGAAGTAATAAACTAATTTATTTCATTTTCTTTGTTATTAGTTGTTTTCTTATACTGAAGACTCAATAATTTTGCGCTATAGATTTTTGTTCTGTTTTTGTTTGTACTGTAAATTTTCTCTTTTATGTGATATTTTATTTGTCTATTTAATGAAGAAGGTCGGCCATCGTTTGGTTCTTTCACCTACTGATGGCGGCCTGTGGAGCTGCAACTCTGAGGTTTCTTTAGTGCCTCTTTAGATATGTTAGCTTCAACACTTTTTACTTTTCAAAGTGCTTTGGATTTTCTTTCATGGAGACTAACTTTAAATATATTCTTTACTTTTCCTTTCATGTTTTAGGTATGTTTGATGTGTCTTGTAAGGAACCTGTACTGCAGCGATTGCCTAGATGACAGCAGACACACACCTGAATGGCGGTTGCATCTGGCATGCTGAGACGCCGCACAAACATCTGGCTCTGCCCGCTGTGACTGGTGACGTAGCCTGAGCCCCAGGTGCTACTGAGCGGCCGTCCCGTGTTGTAGAACATGAAGGTGTCACTTCCTGACGTGGCAGTCAGGCACGTCTTGTAACAGTAAGTTTTTGTCATAGACCCGTTTCCCCTCACTTCAATATAATGTGGTTCCACCTTGAGGTCACGTCGCATGACCACGTTACTGTTTGGTTGGGCTCCACCACCTCCACTTGCCCCTCTCGCTCCACCACCGCCACCACCTGCCGAAGTCCCCCCCTCAGGAACACTCTTCTTGGAAACGCAACAGGGGCAGCAGGAGCCGGGTCCGGTGCAGTAGGTATGGCAACGCACGATAGCCAGCACAGAGACAGTGACCAGGAAAACGAAGGTCGTGGCACAGAGGGCGATGATGAGGTAGATGGTGACATTGGAGAACATCAGGGGGCTGTTTGGTCTTATGATTCGCTTGGGGTCAGGGGTCACCTTTGGAAGCAGTTCCATCACATGCACAAAGATGGTGGCCGTGGAGGAGAGAGGCGGTAAACCATTATCACACACCACCACTGTCAAAATGAAAGAGGTGGAGTTATCCTCAGTCACCTTCCTCGTGGTGCGGATCTCACCTGTGTACTCATGCACCTTAAACAGGTCGAGGTCTGTGTTGGTTTGCTCAAGGACATAGAGCAGCCACGCATTTGGCCCTGCATCAGCATCCCACGCCACCACCTTGCTGACTAAAGCGCCTGCTTCAGCGTTTTTCATCAGTGTCTCCGCCTTGCGGCTCCCGTTGGCGGGCGGGTAGACTATCCTGGGTAAGTGGTCGTTCTGATCCACGACGTAAACATAGACTGTGGCCACTCGGCTGAAAGGGGGCACGCCATTGTCCTGAGCTTTAACCTGGAAGTGAAACTCTCTCAGCTTCTCAAAGTCAAAAGCTCGCAGGGCATAGGCCTCGCCTGTTTTAGGTCTGATGCCCACGTAGCTGGCCACCGGGATCCCGTGGTTGTGGTCGTTCAGGACGGTGTAGGTGATGCGAGCATTTTCTGCAGCATCAGCATCTGTGGCTTTAATGACACAGAGAGATGCACCGGGAGAGTTGTTCTCTGTGATGTAAACAGTATATGACGTCTGCTCAAATCGGGGCGGGTTGTCATTCACATCTGCAACATCCACCTTAAAGGTTATTTGGGATGAAAGGGGTGGGCTGCCTCCATCCACAGCGATGACCGTCACATTGTAGGATGAGACGGTTTCCCGGTCCAGGAAAGCAGATGTGACCACGGTGTAGTGGTTCCGGATGGATTTGATCTTAAAAGGTAAATGGGGCATAATCTCCAGGGCGACTTGTTTGTTCGCTCCAGAGTCACGGTCATTCACGCCGATCAGCGCTACGACCGTGTCCGCCCGTGCATCCTCACGCACGGGGCTGGAAAGTGAAGACAGAACAATCTCAGGAATGTTGTCATTGAGATCCAAAACGTCTACGACGACTTTACACTGAACGGGCACAGCAGCAGGTCCCTTGTCCATGGCCTGAATGTAAATCTCATGTGACTTTGTTTCCTCATAGTCTATATTGTTCTTCACACGGATCTCCCCGCTATCTCTGTCCATGGAGAACATCTGTCTGACCCTATCTGGAGTGTAGCTGCTGAAGGAGTAAAAAACTTCTCCGTTGGAGCCATCATCCACATCTGTTGCATTTAACTTGATGACAAGTGTGCCCTTTGGAGAGTTTTCAGGCAGCTTTACTTTAAACACGGAGCTGCCAAATTTTGGCACGTTGTCATTGGCATCAAGGATCCGTACATTGATTTGGGCTGTGCCAGTTCTCTGAGGGGTTCCTCCATCCATAGCTGTCAGGATTAGCTGATGGGAAGACATCTGCTCCCGGTCAAAGGGCTTTTTGAGAATCAGCTCGATCTGATTATTATTGGCGAAAGGCTTAATAGACTCCAGGCTGAGGTGTTCGTTTGGGCTGAGGCGGTACTGCTTCATTGAGTTGGAGCCATCATCTGCATCCTGCGCGCCCTCAACTTGAAACCGAGACCCGGGGAGGGCGGACTCCGACACCTCAAGCTGATATTCATCTCGAGGGAACTGCGGGGCGTTATCGTTTACGTCCAAAATCTCCACCTCCACGTTGTGAACCTCCAGTGGATTCTCTAACACCACCTCCACGTTGCGTGAACAGGTGCCGCTGAATGCGCAAACCGCCTCTCTGTCAATGCGCCCATTCACCACCAGTTTACCGGTTTTAGGGTTTACGGTGAAAAACCTGTGCCATGTGTCCGATGTGATTCTGATGCGTCGGTTGGAAAGTTGTTTCAAGTCCAGACCCAAATCTCGAAAAATGTCACCGACTATTGCCCCGTTGTCCAGTTCCTCTGGGATGGAGTATTGGATCTGGGCATTCGTGAGTCCACTGAGTGCAAAAATAACCAAATACAAGTAAAAAGGCAATCTTCCCTTTAGGCTGTAACAACATCGCGCAGTCAGAGCCATCGCATGTGCATGTGCAAACGGTTCCTCCGTTTGCTGTGTTTCCCCACCCGCTTCATTAAATATAACCAGGGAGTCCGTGCAAAACTTCCGACTACGTCCAGGACGACCACCGCAGCCCCTCAGGTGCCTCCTTAGAGGGAATTTTCTCTTTTGCATCCATGTTTGCCATCGTCTGTTCGCGTGCCGTTTTCAAATTTATCTCTCCTCTAAGCAACACTGACTTTCACCGATGCTGCTGATTGGTCTCCCTCTCTCTCTTTCTCTCTCCCCTCCTGTGATGGTGGAGGAGGGGGAGGAGGAAGGGGGGGGGTAGAACTCGCTCAAACGATGCTGGCTGCATCTCAGCACCCACGATGAAACGTTCGAGCACAGTATAATAAAAATCCAAAGCCTTAAGACGAAATAATTCGTTGTTTTTCTTATTATTTATCCGTACATCGTTCTAAACGTCGTTCGCCGAGCGCCCGGTATCATCTGCAGAGTCGGTTTCGCTTTCGACAAAATCTTTTCCCTCTCTCTCTTTTCTTTTTGAGTGCCACCGCCCTTTTCACTGTGCGCTGGAAGCTGATTTATGAAGCTGCCTAGCGACCAGGCGTCCTCACTGGTGAAAACACAATTACCAAAACAGCTCTCTGCTGCAAACTAGGTCTCTCAAAGCTGAATATTTATTGAAAAAAAATAAATATACTGAAGTAACGGTGAGCCAGTGATGTGGAAAATGAGTTCAAAGTGAATGGAGTGGTGCATTAGATGGGGTCTGTTTTCACTCTCTCTCACACACACACACACACACACACATCCATCAGACCAACAATGTTGTTCATTTGGCTCGTATAGATTTTTTTCATGCCACCGTTCCTCAACCACACAGCTCGTGACCACAGACAAGATGCTCTAATGTAGACTTTCCTGTCAGGCAGTAATGGTTATGCACACAAGCTGCTATCTAAGACATACAAGTAAGCACTTACAAACAGTCTGGCTGAAGGATTCAGGAATATTGCTTGAGTAAAAGTACTAATACTACACCGTAAGAATACTCCACTAAACGTTAAAACCCTCCATTTGATACCTTGCTTAAGTAAAGGTATCAAAAGTAAGGTATTATCAGCTAAATGTACTAAACGTATCAGAGTAAAAGTAGTCCCACTCATTTTTGCTTCAGAATGGTCCAGCTCAGTCTTTCACTATTACATGTTTTCTTTTATTAATGTGTAGACCTATGTGACCACTGTAACCAACCAAGTAATCAAACTACTTCATCTAGTATTAGCACTTTGAGATTTGATCCAAATGTAAAGTGCATTATAAATTAAATGTATTATTATTATTATTATTATTAAGTAGTTGAATCTACCAATATTATCACATCCATTTTAGAGAATAACATACACAAAAGTAAATTTTTCATGCAATCCGCCTGTTTTTTTCCAGATCATAAAAGGCAGTTGTTTTTTAAAAAATAATTCTATTATCTTGAGAAATCAGATATTTCCCACAAACCATAAAGAAACATGCAAACTGTTAGTTTTCACCAAAATTCAAAATCAACAGTTGTAGAAATTAGATTTTCCCTGAAATGGGAAATTGTACCGTGAAAAGAAACCCGCTCTAGTGACGTCGGCTGTCAGAAAAATGCAGTGGAGTAAAAGCATAAAGAAGCATCAAATGGAAATAATCAAGAACTTCTAATTGATACCTAAGTCTGGATAGTTGAGTAAATGTACTTAGCTTCCTACCATTGCTGACAAAGAATGACTCCTTATAATGACATTTATTGGCCAAAAACATTTTCAGTCCAATTTCATGTGTCAAATTTCACATTATGAGGTCCTTCTTTTCTTTTCTTTTTTCAAACCAAATGTTTTTGTGACTGCCTAACGGGGTGAATATTTCATGTGCGGTGCAGCATCGGTTGCTATTAAAACCCACATCAGCCTCCTCTAATTGTTCTGTGAGAATTATGGTATTAAAACCGATGAAGATTTTACATTCTCACGCAAAGACGCCAATGGATCAAATGTCGCCATGTATTTAAACAAGCAGACAGACTTTCCCTCGTTGATTAAAAAGCTTGAAAACATTAGGGGTGAGGTTAAAGACATCTAAGATTGTTCAACCCTGTTCAAGTCCAAACTTTAAACACGAATGCTCAAATTAATTGATTCAAATGAGAAGTGAAAAGTTGAAATGAGTTTAAAATGTTATTATAACTTGAAAGATGTTGGGTACCAGCAACTTTTTGCTCACCTTTATGTTTAACAATCTTATATTGTTTTAAGAATATTTAAGACAATGATTGTAAATGACATAACTGGTAGTCAAAGCTCTACAGTTTTGATAAGTTGATATAACATTCTGAAATTATTTCAAAATAGAATAAGCACCAATTTAAAAAAAGGCTCAGAAATTCTTCGAATTTAACAGTTCATAAGATTAAAAGAGTAATAATAAAGAGTTTCATTATTTTCCAAATTATATACCACTGCTTAAAATGATTAATTATTCAATTCAGAAGCGAATTTAACTCTTTATTTGCAAAAATCTCCAATTTGGAAAAGATAACGGATCATTTCATCAATTTCAGAATTTGCGTACAAGAGCAAAAATATAATTAAGTCAAAGATAAGCCTAAGAAAATTAAAATATGTAGATGAATATCAATCCTGTATTGCCATTTTTCTTTCTTCAGCCGGACTAGAGGTCAATATCATCCTACGCCCAGAAAATCATTATTTTCCTTTTCCTTTCTTCTGATCTGCCAGTCTCACCCACGCCCAGTCTGCCCACGGCAATGACAACGCTTGGCATTCTGGGAAACGGGGAGAAAACAGTGACTCATTCGGATGCTGCTAGAGGATGGCGGATAACTAGCGACTCTTCACACTCTGAGGTGACGAGGAGGAGGTGGCAAAAGAGAACTGGAGAAGCAACTGTCCGTTGAAAGAGGAAAAATCATCTCTCAGCTACATAAAAATACCCAGACCTAGAGAATGTTTATAAAAGACTCACATTACAGTTTGGGCCTTACAAGGTGTGCCCTTTGTATTCATAAGGTATGACTTCAAATGAGTCCTAAAACATATATCACAGGAGGTTGGTCCGTAGAGGCAGAGGAGGATGGTCACCATCTGTTATTGAGAGGCAAGATGGAGATCAACATATACAAAGTAATTAGTTAAAGTAAAAAATGTCCAAATCTCAGCATCATTTATAAAAGGAAAAAAAAAAGTTCTATATGTTCCCTGGATAAAAAAATCTATCATCAAAATTGTCCTGTAGGTGTCAACAGTGACAAAGGTGAAAGGTGGTCTGTGTGAAGTGGAGAGCAGCGGAGGGCAGACTACACCTTCCTCTTCTTGGGAGAAGGATCTACTAGACCATTTTAATGGATTTCAATCTGCTTTTTTATTTTCATGGCTATATGCTATTGGCCAAAACACAGGAAGTGAAGCTTCAAGGGAGGACTTCCTCCCAAACCAATCAACAACCAGAATACATGATTGACATGGTGTTGGTCCTATGAAAATCTTATGATTTCCTCTTGCGTTATCTACGACTGTGAAGCGCTAGAGTGTGGCGTACTGGTGGTAAAAGAACGATTGATTCATTGAAAACTACTTTCAAAAACAACTAAAGAATATACATTTTACTTTGGCCTTTTCGACATGAATTCAATTTGTTCTGTTTTAGCAGTTGGCTTGTTAGCTTAGCAGTTAGCTAGAAGTGCTGAAAAGTTTATGGGATGGGTCTGGAACAGTTGATTTGTTTATTTATTTATTTATTTGGGTGGTACCGAGGGTTTATTACACCCGCTTATACTTTGACACTACAAACAATGACTAAAAAAACCTTGGTGATGTGGTGTAACTCCAGTAGAACTGCTCATACTTTTATCTTCTCATCAAAGCTGAACATTCACAACACACTGGCCAACACAACTTTCACTCAACTCCTCTAAAATAAGAACTTTAACTTGTATCACACAACTGCTTGATAACTGGAAACACAAACAACAACAAAAAATCACTTGGTGCATTTGCTGTAGCCAAAACCATAAAAAAGGATCCCTTGTGTTTGACAGGTTACAGGTAAGAGGGATTTTTAACAGTAGTTGTAAAAACATGTATTCAATCATATTTATCCGGAATAAATCCTTGATGCAGTTAAAGAAACGTTTAATTTCTGAATCTCTCCATCCTCCCCAGATTTTAAACTCAAACAGCCAACACTGAATCCCATATTAGCACAGGCCTATTTGCATCTTTCTCCCACTGAGGAGTGGCGATAACAGCGTCTTTCAGCTCAAACGTCTGCATACGCAGTGACATTCAGCCAATTGTCCCGACGGGATGTTGACCTCCGCATTTGCCAAACCAAAAAACAGAAATCCGGAGATGTTTCTCATGTCAATGATAAACACAAAGCTGGTTTTACACGTGAACTTTTCACTGGTCTCTCTCTCTTTCATCCCAAAACCTCCAATGTGAATATAGTACATCTCTGGAGAAGCGGTTTGAAAGGCATCCATCTGTTTCAGTGTTAATTACAAGCCGCTGATGTGTATATTATTCTTTATTTTCACTCAAGGGTACTGCTAATGAAAGCATCAAAATGATCCCGTTTTTATCCTGACAGGGGTGATTTTTCCCTAATTCTTTTTATGGTTTTTTTCCCGTATTCTGTTTTGAAAAAAACAAACAAAAACAAGACATCACCACGATGACTTAATTTTCTCGCTTAGAGACTTATTGTCTTTCTCAAAGCCATTCTGATCCATTTCACTTCCCCCAGTGACTCTCCCCTCTACGAAGTCTCCCTGTTGATATGGACAAAATAATAACAATGGTCCTTTCATTATGCCAACTGGTTGCACAATATTATTTTTTAATCTAAATCCATATATCGATTCATTTATTTTTAACCTGAGATTACCGATATTTTAAAATTGAATGTGCTTATTAGTTTACGGTCATTTTAGATTACATTGTAAACATAAGGGGCTATACATTTTAATATTGTAAGCATCAGATGGACTAAAGAAAATAGTTACATACTGTGAAACACAAAGAAGATCAATTGTTGATTGAATTGAATTAATAGAAAAGGATGTCCCCTGGTGATAAAATTAAATTGAATATGTTCAGGATACAATTTAGATAAATCATTTTTATATATATTTTTTTACAGTGTAGATTTTCCTCCATTTGGAGTCACCAATTCACCTGTAGTGCATGCTTTTCAGATACTTCCGCTCCTTGATTGAGAGAGTTTGCTTTGATCAGGGGCTATACATTGTAATATTAATAAAAAAATAAAATAAAATAAACATATATATATATATATATATATATATATATATGTATTTTTAATTAATATTAAAATGTAGATGGATAGATAGATAGATAGATAGATAGATAGATAGATAGATAGATAGATAGATAGATAGATAGATAGATAGATAGATAGATAGATAGATAGATAGATAGATAGATAGATAGATAGATAGATAGATAGATAGATAGATAGATAGATAGATAGATAGATAGATAGATAGATAGATAGATAGATAGATAGATAGATAGATAGATAGATAGATAGATAGATAGATAGATAGATGCTTCAGGAAGGTTTTCTTCAGGTCATTACCCACTCCCCCACTCCCAACTATTGTGCCAGAGACTCTGTATTATAACAATCTCTTCGCTGGACTCAACCACATTAAAAGTGTAAGTGGCCCATCTGAAAGTCATCCATTACTTCCCTCGAGACTCGGCTATCTGGACTCCCTCTCTTATTTGAATGAGTCAGACGAGAGCAGAGATCCACAGAGGAACAGGTCACAGCAGGGCTTTCATGAAGCAGGACTCCTTCAGTCAACACATACAAGCAAAAAGCAGTCATGTGAACATAAACATTTGTGCCTTTGGGCATGTATGGACGCACACACTCACGCTAGCAATGTAAGACACTGCTATCAAAGTACAAATGCTATCCGAGGACAAAATCTGTTTTTTTTCCCCCAATGAATGTCAGAAATTGTTTGTTTTTGTTTCCGCTCCTTTCTAAATGACAGGGAACGGCCATCGGACGAACAAATGCACTGACTGCAGGGGATGGGAGCACGCAGGTTTTAAAGGTTGTACTGAGCTCACCTACCAGTTCACTTAAAAGTCATATTACGTCAAACCTCCTAAAAAAGGGAAAAGAATCACATGGGTGAAGTTATTTCTTCACCTGATGCATCTAAGTCTTTACTTTGGTTGGCATTACATACCCAGTAAGAGGGAAGGAAAGTAGAGAGGATAGAAAAGGATAGAATAGTTAGGATAGTTAGGATAAATAGATGAATGCCGTATTAGTAAATATTAACCCAAAAACAGGCTATAATAGTAAAACACTGAGCGAGACCATTCTATCTCACGTTGATTATTTGTACTTAGATGGTTTAGGTAAATTTTGTTGATAATATTTTCATACTTTTAGTAAGTACGGTTCTGAATTTATGGCTTTTAGTTGTAGTGGAGTATTTTTACAGTGTTGCATTAGAGCTTTCACTCAATCAATGAATTTAATTAATTCATCCACCAGTGACAAGAGGGAATAGAGGTGGAGCAGACAGAGAAATTGGTCCCTCTGTTGGATTCAGTTGGTAATACAAGGGTTGGACACGTGATGATCACCCCACCCTTCATCCACAGAGGCTTTCTCATTAAGTCCCAGCACTGAGACATAATCCTGTGAGTGTGTGAGTGTGTTTCAGAGAGAGAGTGAGGAAGAGGATGCATAAATCAGAGTGCAGTGGAAGGCATTTTCTTTCTTATTGCCAACACAGTGACTATGGCGGACAGATATTCAACAAAGCATCCTCCAAAGGTGAACCTAGAATCTAGCTTGTAATCGATAAGGGGTCAAATATGTGTATTAATGATGTTGTTAAAAATATCGCTGATAAACAGAAATAGTCAGATCCAAACCAGATATCACTTGAAATGAGTTTTCTACACTGTAAAAATTGAACACGGAAATTATGGTATAAAAGTGTCAAATGGCAACAGTACAAAGACTAAAGATGATGCTGCTCAGCAAGCAAGTTTATAAGACTACGTAAAAGAAATGTTTTCCATCGCAGTTTCCCTACGCCTAAAAACAAAACTTTCCAATATTTTAATCTCCGAAACAAAAAGTTCCCAATCCTTTTACTCAGGTGGACACTGTAAGCGGTTAGATGAAAAATTCTCTCTGCTGTGTTTGTTTGTTTTCTGATCCCCTGTGTCCCTCGCTTTCAAAAAATGAAAGGTCATGAGAGAACTTAAAGCAGCAGAAATCTCTCCCTCTGGGACGCTGCAAGGGTTGGACAAATTCTCGCTTGTCCTGGTTCAGCCCGTGAATAAATCAAACGGATTCTTGTTGTGCTACTGAACAATGCTATCAGGGAAATGCAGCCAGGCTTTGGATACGTCCCTCTTAGGATGTTCTGGCTTTCCATCCTCTCTGCATGGGGAAGGATGTGTCCCGTGGTTCGGAGCATGACAAAGCTAATATAATGATTGCAACAATACGAGGATGTGAGGGAGCACAGATGGAGGACATTTGGATGAAGTCGGGGTAGAAGGCGATGTGATAAGTTCCTCCTTTTTGTCTGTGACCAATGGTAAGCCTCCGATGATCCAACTCAGCTGCAGGACATGTTTTTAATGTGTGTTTTTTTTTGTCAATCTCATCCTCAGAAGCTGCTGTTTTCTTTCTATCTCCCGCTCAAGGGTGGAGTCCGAGCTGACTCCCTCTAAAACCCTCTCCCGTACTGAAATAGCTCACAAATCTTTCTGTCACATGCTCAGTGCCATTGCCTTCTTCTGACTTAGCATTTCAACAGCAATACTACATGTCTTTGTCTCCTCTGCCTCTAATTGTGACCTTCCTCCTTTTTTCTTTGCAACACATGCTGCTGGGGTGGACGTCGGGGTGGGTGTGGGGGTGGGTGTATACTGGCAGCTCCCTAGAAACAGAATAGTCCATCATTTCATTATGGCTCAGAGCAGTCTCCATGGTAACCAAAGATAGCAGCAGCCCCGACCTCACTCACACAAAGGACACACCCTTGTGAAGGAGGAAACAGGAAGTTCTAGAGAGAGCATGCATGATGATCAAATACATTCTTTTTGATTCTTAATTATTTACCACTCAGCTGATCTTGTGTACCTTTAAGTAAATCTGTGGTCATCATAATCCAGCAAAATGACTTCTTAATGCAAATTGCCTGTTACAGTATGTATGGGCTGTGAACCACTCCTCAATCCGGCTGCAGGAGGCTCCTATCAATAATTTAATTTTGCTGCCCTGGGGAAACACAGTGGGAAACGTTTTAATGGGATCTACAGTCTAAACGCCAATAAATATTATTATTATTGTTATTATGAGAACAAACGCCCACACATTCGTGGCAAACACATATGATGTCCTAATGGTTGCCTTTCAACTCTGTAGTGCTGTCGGACCCCGCCCATCCTGCAGAACGGAGCCGACAGGAGCTGGCACTTCGATCGGTACTGAAAGTCCCCACTGCTGCAGCAAGTAGCGGAAAAATACCTGCCCCTCCCCCCACTCGCCTCTCACATCCACAGAGAACCGCAGCATACAGAATCATTCTGAGCCACGTTCAAGTAGAAGCTGCTCCGGGCACATTGTTTCATGATGCAGAGCTCGTGCGTGCTGCACAGACTGCACCGGAGGTAGATGGAGGCTACTGATGGCGCGTGCAACGTGCTACCATCTTTAAATCACAAGCTGACCCACTTAAGGGCTTCACATAGCTCAGCCCTTTCCACATTGCCTGCAATATGGAGAGAGAGAGAGAGAGTGCCGAATAAAGCTCTGGGTCGACCGCCTTCACACTGAACCAATCAAACCAATGCAGTTATGACAGATCTGGCCATGTTAGCTTGTGCTGTACCACTCCCTGAAAATGAGGTCACTCAGTCTAAATCACCATACATTCACAATAACACAACGCACAGCGTGTTTTCCGCGTAATGTGAGAACATTCCACTCATTGGGAACAGAAATCAACACCATTAGCAATGCTAGAACGAGTGCAAATACCCAAACCTAGATTAAACCAGAGATATTAAACCAAAGCAGAATACACCAGGAGGTCTAGATGTCCCATTTGGCATCACATTTGCACACATTAGGAGCATTAATGAAAATATATGAGATCGTGTTTGCAGCGCTCCAACACATGTCTGCAGAGATGAGCTTTAATTCCCTGTTAGTTCTCTCAGCTGCTCCCCTTCTCTTCTCAGGAGAGCTGCTGCTGGAGTAGAGGGGGAGGGGAAAGAGGTCTGGCAGCACGGTGTTGGAGGTGGAATAAAGAAAGGAAGAAGCACGAATTGAGATATATAATGTAGGATACGCATCGTCATACTGTATAGTAATAAGAAAATTGGAAACAGTACAAATGTGATCAGGGAAGAGGAAAGAAAACCTATGGATTTGCTCTAAATGTGTAAAAAAATATATATGTGCAATGAAACAAATAACACATAAATGCCTGTGATGAGGGCTTTTAGGGAGAAAATAAAAAAAGACATAACTTTTTTTTATTTTTCCCGAGGCTCGGTGCTAGTTTATTTCCAAGGTTATCAAAATGTGAAGTGATCCTAACAGTCGAATTATCAAGAAAAAGAAAGCACATCGTGTTGAAAATATAAACTTGATGACGGATGCATTAAGAAGCAAAAATCACCTGAATAAAGAATTCTGCCTGGTTTAGACGAAAGATGGAAATTAATTAAAGGGTCTTTTGGAAAATGACAGGAAGGATAATGTCTGGCATCTAAAGCGGAGCAATGAATAACGCAATGTCGAAAAAAAAGTAGCCTGGGCATCAACCATGTATTGTCAATGTATTTTATATAATGGCAGAGGGAATTCAATGGACTGCAACTTCAGAAAACATGTCATTTACGCAGCACATTAGTGCCAGAAAACACCAGATAAAAGCTCCCTGTATGATACTAATGCTGAGCAGAGCATGTCTTTGACACACCTATTGTTGTTACACCTTTACCATTCATTGTTTTAAAATAATACAAATAAAATAAATGGGTCCCATTCAGCTGCTGCCGTTTCAGGATTATTGTGCTGTGAATGCTGGTAAGACATCTTAACAGGGATGTCAGAACAGAACCAAAACATGTTATTGGTTATACTTCTGTTTTCCGTAACAATCCATCGTTCAATTTTCTTAAACTGATTATTATTTCCATTGTAACAAAGACACTGGAGCCTCGAATGATTTTAGCCAAATCAGAAAACAACAAGCATTCCTTTGTAAGCTTTAGAACTGAATACATATCAGTTATATCGTTATAATGTTGTTATTACTACTCTTATATCATTAAAATGATGTTATTACTATTATTACTATTCTATTTGGTCTTGTTTTAGTGGTTGTTTGTCTTTATGAGTTGTTCCTTTTTTTTCTTTGTGAAACACTTTGTAAAGTTATTTCTGGGGAAAAGTGCTACATTACATTAATGTGTTATTACTATATTTCCTCTCTAAAGTTGTATTTCTAATGGGTGTTGTGTCATTTTTAGGTCTACGTCATAGATTGCACCTCCTGCCATAGTGTTTAATGGATGTCATTAAACACTGTCTGGACAAAGGGGCTTGAGGCCCTGTGATTTCAGTACCATGGATAGCGCTAAAAGCAGTCAAGAAAAAGGAGGCGAGTGTACAAAAGCACTTTTGTCACAGTTTGAAGAAACTACTAGCCTGATTTCGATACTGGAAAGGAAGGTTTACAAAAGTTTCAACAATAGTCTGCAAAACTTGTTGCAGAGGAGTACATCTCACCTTTTCTTTACTTGGTAAAGTCTGAGTTCTGGTAAAAGTCTCTCCTTCGTTGATGCTGATGAGTTCAGCATCTACAGGCGGAAACGGTGAGGGGAAAACCACTACGTCACTCTTCAGCGTGTCTGAACTGAAACACACGTCATACTGCTGAGTAGATTTGGAGTAAGACCAGCTCCCGTCAGGGTGGGTGGTGATCATGGGGGGGTACCTGCTGAAACTGCCGTCTGTCCTGCGGCATTTGACAGCAATTAAGGTGATGAGGCTCAGGAGGAAGATGGCCGACACCGACACAATGCCGATCAGCAGATACAAGTTTAAAACAGAGAAACTTCCCTCCTCTGTGGTCACGTGTCTGGACTGAGTCTGGATGTCAGCTGTGCCTTCAACCACCACCACATCAATAGACACAGTAGCTGACAGGGAGGGTTCTCCATTATCAGAGACCAACACCACCAACGGGTGAGTTTTCACGTCACTGTCACTCATTCTCCTCTTAGTCCTGATCTCCCCGGTGCTGGTTCCGATCCGGAAAAGGTTTTTTCCTTTAGGCTCAGACAGGTGAAAAGAAAGCAGCGCATTGTATCCAGAGTCTGCGTCTACAGCCCTGATCTTTGCCACAAAGTGTCCCGCTTCAGCAGAATAGGAGATGCTCTCACTGTTAACGGAGCCGTGCTCAGAATAAGGCGCCAGAATTGTTGGATTATTGTCATTTTCATCCAGGATAAAAACGTTCACGGTCACGTTGCTGCTGAGGGGAGGAATACCAGAGTCTGTGGCCTGAACTTTAAACTGGAACGTTTTTAACTCCTCGTAGTTAAAAGACTGCAGACTGACTATATTACCCGTCTCTGAGTTGATGTTCAAAACAGAATCAATTGCGTTGTTTTTATGATTATTATTAATTACTGAAAATGTTATTTGAGCATTTTCGTCCATATCTGGATCATCTGCAGTCAGAGTATGAACAACATCACCGACTGGTCCGTTCTCTTTGACGAAAATGTTTATGATAGACTCATTAAAGCGAGGCGCGTTATCATTGACATCAGAAACGTGCACCGTGATGACGCTGGTACCGGACAGGGGCGGGAACCCTTCGTCCGTCGCTGCTATTTTTACATTATATTGAGTAGCTCGTTCTCTGTCTAAAGGTCCATCTACGACCAAGGAGTAATGATTCTTATACATATTCTTAATCTTAAACGGGACTGCATCAACTATTCTCACATGAGCATTGCCATTTTTATCTGCGTCTCTGTCTCTCACCGTCAGGAGTCCAACCACCGTGTCTGTCGGTGCGTCTTCCCTCACCACGTCCACTAAAGATGTTATTAATATTTCTGGTGGATTATCATTGATATCTGTGATTTGAACGAGCACCTTACAATGAGAGGCTCTTGAATGTGGTCCTTTGTCTCGTGCCTGTACCCGTATTTCAACTGCATTGCTATTTTCGTGATCTAATTGACCGTTTACCGTAATTTCTCCTGTTGTGGGATTTATAACGAATTTATCTACGGCGTCATCATTATCTTGGTTGATAAAAGAATAAAATATTTCCCCATTTAGACCATCGTCTAAATCCCGAGCATGCACAGATATTACGGTTGCACCATGAGGCGTATTCTCCGGCACCGTGGATTTATACAGCGGTTTGTCGAAAACTGGAACATTATCATTTACATCTTCAACGTTAACGGTGATGGATAATGTCCCAGATTTAGGAGGTTTCCCTCCATCAATTGCAGTCAGCGTCAGTCTGATTACAGGCTGTTTCTCCCGATCTAAGCTTTTATGCAGCACCATTTCAACGGACATAGTCGGCTCTCCGCCGTTCTGAACGTCCAACGTGAAATGATCATTTTGGCTAATTTTATAGCTCTTAACGGAATTACTACTGACATCTGCGTCAAATGCATTCGGTAGTGCAAACCTTTCACCAGGAAAAGCTGATTCGGAGACATTCAAAACAATCCCAGGTATCCGAAAAGAGGGTGCGTTGTCGTTTATATCCAGAATGTTAACCTGGAATCGGTAGAGATTCAGCGGAGACTTCACGATGGCTTCCACCTCCAGAGCACACTTCACTTTCCGGGGACAGATTTCCTCTCGGTCTATCCTGTCTTTCACTAATAGCATTCCATTTTTACGGTTGACTTCTAAATACTTCGTATTAGGTCCCGAAATATGTAAACCACGACTTTCCAAATCTTGCACATCTAGAAGGAGATCCTTCGCCAAATTGCCAACGGTGGCACCGGGGCTCGATTCCTCGGTGACAGAATACACAATCTGTGCCGCTCCGTTTCTCCATATGAGAGCAAGATGGACCAAAAAATAAATCAAATGCAAGAAAATATTTCTTTGAGGCATTCTGTAGAAGCTTCTTCACAAGTTAATTGGAAATAAAATCATCAGCCAAACGGCAACATTATTCCGTAGCGGTACATCCAGACCGGAGAGCCTCAAAACGTTAACGATTGTCTGCACTGCTTTGCTACGAACAAAGAATTACAAAGCACTCTGGGAGGAGCATTACAGTGAATAAAACACTCCATGAACTGCTAGCGACATCTGGTGGTTATGATGACGTCAGACGTAATCAAACAAATAATAATGTTGAGTTCATATAGCGTTATATGTTATACTGACGTCAACCAACTGAATTTAAGATTCTTATTCGATTTCCCATGAACCTAGAACCGACATTTTGTCATCATTTAAAGGGGGTAAGAAAAAGGCTATTTATCAGGAGGATGAAAAGTCCTAAAAGGTTTGAGAGGAAATTATTGAAATTAAGTTATTCTACACCAAGCAAATAATCGCTACGTCACTCAGTGACGTATGTTTCAGCCTGTCTGAGCTGAAACATACGTCATTTATGCCTTGCTCTGTGGGGAAGTGCGTGGTATAATGAACCCACTAGCCTGAACCAGCGGGCCTCTGTGATTTCAGTACCATGGATAGCGCTTAAGCAGTCGAAGAAGCAAAGAAAAAGAGGTTAAAACAGACTCCGTACATAATTCATCAAAGCTACAAGCCGAATTGTGATAGTGCAAAGGAAGGTGTACACATGTGTCGAAACTAATAGTCTGCAAACTCGTTGCAGATCATCTCACCTTTTCTTTACTTGGTAAAGTCTGAGTTCTGTTAAAAGTCTCTCCTTCGTTGATGCTGATGAGTTCAGCATCTACAGGCGGAAACGGTGAGGGGAAAACCACTACGTCACTCTTCAGCGTGTCTGAGCTGAAACACACGTCATACTGCTGAGTAGATTTGGAGTAAGACCAGCTCCCGTCAGGGTGGGTGGTGATCATGGGGGGGTACCTGCTGAAAGTGCCGTCTATCCGGTGGCATTTGACAGCTATTAAAGTGATGAGGCTCAGGAGGAAGATGACCGACACCGACACAATGCCGATCAGCAGATACAGGTTTAAAACAGAGAAACTTCCCTCCTCTGTGGTCACGTGTCTGGACTGAGTCTGGATGTCAGCTGTACCTTCAACCACCACCACATCAATAGACACAGTAGCTGACAGGGAGGGTTCTCCATTATCAGACACCAACACCACCAACGGGTGAGTTTTCACGTCACTGTCACTCATTCTCCTCTTAGTCCTGATCTCCCCGGTGCTGGTTCCGATCCGGAACAGGTTGTTCCCTTTGGGTTCAGACAGCTGATAAGAGAGCAGCGCATTGTATCCAGAGTCTGCGTCTACAGCCCTGATCTTTGCCACAAAGTGTCCCGCTTCAGCAGAATAGGAGATGCTCTCACTGTTAACGGAGCCGTGCTCAGAATAAGGCGCCAGAATTGTTGGATTATTGTCATTTTCATCCAGGATAAAAACGTTCACGGTCACGTTGCTGCTGAGGGGAGGAACACCAGAGTCTGTGGCCTGAACTTTAAACTGGAACGTTTTTAACTCCTCGTAGTTAAAATACTGCAGGCTGACTATATCTCCCGTCTCTGAGTTGATGTTTAATAAAGGTGTTATTATAGTACTTTTTGCTTTGCCCTTTAATGTGTATGTAACTTTGGCATTTTCTTCTACATCAGGATCAACAGCTGTTATAGTAAAGATAGTCCCTCCCACTGCACTATTTTCTTTAACATATACATTAATGACAGGCTCTGAGAAGAGAGGTGGGTTATCGTTAACATCAGAAATATGAACATGAATCACTCTGGTACTAGAGAGAGGGGGGGTTCCTCCATCTGTGGCTGTGATGGTCACATTAAATTTAGAAACCCTCTCTCTATCAAGGGGCCCATCAACCGTTAGTGAGTAATAATTTTTGTAGTTAAGCTTGAGTTGAAAAGGAATCGAACCGAGAATTCTAGCATTAGTTTGACCATTATTGCCCCCATCTTTATCTGTCACAGTAACCAATGCGACCACCGTCCCAATCTCAGCATCCTCTTTCACTGGACTCATCAGAGAGGTAATAGTGATCTCAGGTGTATTATCATTGACATCAGTGACTTCGACTAAGACTTTACCGTGCACACTTCTAGAGGGCACACCTTTATCTTGCGCCTGTATGCGGATGTCATAAGCTGTGTTCTCCTCATAGTCTACCTTTCCTATTACAGATATCTCCCCTGTGTCTGGGTTGATGCTGAACACGTTCTCAGGATTGAAATTTCCTCTTTGAATAAATGAATATAGAATTTCACTGTTTACTCCTTCGTCTAAATCTTTGGCGCTTACAGTCAGAATGGGGGTTTGAAATGGAGTGTTTTCGATGACTTTGACCTTATAGAGGGACTGACTAAAGACTGGAGCATTATCGTTTGTATCCATTACATATACCACTATGTTTAGCGTCCCTGACCGGGGAGGCTTTCCTCCATCCAAAGCAGTTAAGGTAAGATGAATAACAGACTTTTTCTCTCTGTCTAAAGATTTCTGGAGCACTAATTCAGCAGACTCACTGTGTTGTACGTCCAACGAGAAATACTCATTCGGACTGAGCTTGTAGCTTTTCACCGAGTTGCTGCCCGTGTCTGCGTCATTTGCCATTGGGAGTAGGTATTTCTCCCCCATCGAAGAAGATTCAGAAATATTGAAAATCTTCTCATTTTCATGAAAAGACGGCACGTTATCGTTTATATCATTAATCTGTATCTCTATGCGGTGCAGCTGCATCGGGTGGCTCAGAATGGCTTCAATATCCACGGAACATTTCCCTGAATGTGGACACAGCTGCTCACGATCAATCCTATCACAGACAAGCAGAGCAGCAGTTTTTGAGTCCAGGTCGAAATATTTCTTAGAATTCCCGGGTACAACTCGGAGGTCCCGTTTTTGCAGCTCGTGAACGTTAATTTGTAAATCCTTCGCGAGATTTCCCACAATCGTTCCTTTGTCAACCTCCTCAGACACGGAGAACGAGAGCTGAGCTGTAGACCCATCAGCCAAAAACAAAAGCAAAGCTATTATTTTAATCCAAACCGAAAATCGTTTTCCTCCACGTCCCATTGCTGCCAAAGACTGGAATAAACGATCATTTCTAGACATGTCCCCTCTTTGGTTGAAAAACAGACGGAGCTCTCACTGTCTGCATTCTGCGATTTCTGACAAAGCGCTGGTCGTGATACGCACGGAGAGGAGGAGTTGGGAGGTTAAAAAAAAAAAAAAAAAAAAAAAAAAAAAAAAAAACGAGCCACAGGAATAGTCCGGTCTCCAGCGACACCAGCTGTTAATTTGGTGCTAGTAATGTTGTAAATGTTTATATACTTCTGTAGCAGGTCAATGCCAGTGAAGATGTATCCAAACCATATAAAACACCACTTCTGGCGCACAAATAAAAGGTTTAGAAGTTACCTGTTAGCAGACGAAAATGAAAATAATAATACTGACGAAGTCATATTTCGTTAACCACAAAGGCGCAATAGAACAGGATTGCACTTGGTGAGCATAAACCACCACCAAACCTGTGCCCAAAGTAAACATTATTGTGATTGGACTCAATCAGATTGCTTTATTTAGGAACGTTTCAAGCAGATCCGTTCATTAATCTATGAGCCAATGCTAGACTCTATCGACCAAAAACTCCAACAAAGTGACTCAGTTTCTCTCAAAGCCATCTCCCGCATCGGGACCATCCACTTTTTATTTTATTTTATGGAGAAAAACGAAGATATAGTATTACCAGCTGCCAATGTTTTGTATATATGTAAAGAGGATACTCGGATCAAGTTATAACACTATGTCTCCGGTTTACATTAGCCCATCGGCTAACAAACAGTCAAACTCAACAGAAAAGAGGGTAAAACATAACCTCCTTGATGGAGGTAATAAAACTAAACAAGAAAAGCCTTGTAGGCCATTAATATGCAACACTAAACAAACGGTGAGGCAGTCTCTCTCTGGGCAAACGCTATTTAGATTTTAGCACCATGGACAGCGTCCTCACTATTTTAAGAAGAAACGAAATGACTTCTTTACTCACAATAGTTCTAAAAATGAAATAAAAAGAATAAAACGACGATGTATGAAGAAAGAATACCGAGTGTAATAATTTTGGTCAATATGCTTTTTCAGCACCATGGAAAGCAACTTTTAACCCCCACTCGAGAAAATGTTCACTATTTGCCAATATTATTCCACAAAGTTACGGTTTGCATATTTTGGAATCGTTTTACCTGATTACGTTATGATTTCTGAAAGGCATCTACGTGAAAAACACAAGTATACAAGGAGAGACAGCATGTTAACTTACGAAATACTTAAGCTCTCAATAGAAAATTTGAAATGGAGCAAATTGCTCAAAATAACTCACCTTTTCTTTGTTTGGTAAAGTCTGAGTTCTGTTAAAAGTCTCTCCATCGTTGATGCTGATGAGTTCAGCATCTACAGGCGGAAACTGAGCGGGGAAAACCACTACGTCACTCTTCAGCGTGTCTGAGCTGAAACACACGTCATACTGCTGAGTAGATTTGGAGTAAGACCAGCTCCCGTCAGGGTGGGTGGTGATCATGGGGGGGTACCTGCTGAAAGTACTGTCTGTCCTGTGGCATTTGACAGCTATTAAAGTGATGAGGCTCAGGAGGAAGACGACCGACACCGACACAATGCCGATCAGCAGATACAGGTTTAAAACGGAGAAACTTCCCTCTTCTGTGGTCACGTGTCTGGACTGAGTCTGGATGTCAACTGTGCTTTCAACAACCACCACATCAATAGACACAGTAGCTGACAGGGAGGGTTCTCCATTATCAGATACCAACACCATCAAGGGGTGAGTTTTCACGTCACTGTCACTCATTCTCCTCTTAGTCCTGATCTCCCCGGTACTGGTTCCGATCCGGAACAAATTTTTTCCTTTGGGTTCCGACAGGTGGTAAGAAAGCAACGCATTGTATCCAGAGTCTGCGTCTACAGCCCTGATCTTTGCCACAAAGTGTCCCGCTTCAGCGGAATAGGAGATGCTCTCACTGTTAACGGAGCCGTGCTCAGAATAAGGCGCCAGAATTGTTGGATTATTGTCATTTTCATCCAGGATAAAAACGTTCACGGTCACGTTGCTGCTGAGGGGAGGAACACCAGAGTCTGTGGCCTGAACTTTAAACTGGAACGTTTTTAACTCCTCGTAGTTAAAAGACTGCAGACTGACTATATTACCAGTCTCTGAGTTGATGTTTAAAACAGAAGTTATGGGACTGTTTTTAGAGTCACCCTCTAACGAGTATGCCACTCTAGCGTTTTCATTTACATCAGGATCGTCAGCAGTTATCGTATAAATTCGATCTCCAACAGGACTGTTCTCTTTTACATAGATATTAATCACAGGTTCGAGAAAACTCGGCGCATTATCGTTTACATCAGAAACCTGAACGGTAATAACGTCGGTACTGGAGAGAGGTGGGTCCCCTTCATCAGAAGCCATAATGGTGACATTGTAAAACGAGAATCGTTCTCTGTCAAGAGGTCCGTCTAAAACTAAAGAGTAATAGTTTTTATAATTTGACTTTAGCTTAAAAGGTGCTGAGCCTTTAACTTCACAACGAGTCTGACCATTTTTACCTCCGTCTCTATCAGTCACGGTCACTAACGCCACCACGCTTCCTACGGCAGAATCTTCCTTAATGGGGTTCGTGAGTGACGTCACCACTATTTCTGGGACATTGTCGTTCACATCAACCACTTCCACCAGTAGCTTTACGTTTGCACTACGAGGCAACGCGCCTTGATCCGTAGCTTTAACGTGAATTTCATACACCGACTGAGATTCGTGATCCAAATCATGCTTAACGGTGACCTCCCCACTTTCTCTATTAATTAAAAACACATCACCAGGATTGAAATTCCCACGCCTGACAAAAGAATACGTCACTCTCCCGTTGTCTCCATCATCTAAATCGGTGGCGCTCAGTTGAGTCACCACCGATCCCGTGTGCGAGTTTTCATTCACCCGTGCCTTGTAAAGTGTTCTGCTAAATAACGGCGTGTTATCGTTCGCATCCAAAACATTAACGTTAATGAGCAAGCTCCCGGTTTTGGACGGCTTTCCTCCATCTACAGCAGTGAGCGTTAGTTTAACAACTGCTTGTTTTTCACGATCCAGAGCCTTTAGCAGCACCAATTCTGCGTATACACTGTGTTCTCCGCTGTTCTGCACGTCCAGTGAGAAATATTCATTAGGACTCAGTTTGTAAGTCCTCACTGAATTGATTCCCGTGTCCGCATCGATGGCCAGAGGAAGTAAGAAGTGTTCGCCCCTGGGTGACAGCTCTGATATGTTCAGTGGATATGAATTCTCCACGAAAGTAGGTGCATTGTCATTTAAATCAACAATGACCACTTCGATGCGGTGGAGGACCATCGGATCACTCAGGATGGCTTCTAAATTTAAGGTGCATTTATTTACGGTGTTTGGACAAAGCTCCTCGCGGTCTAGTCGCTCATTTACATAAAGATCACCGGTTACAGAGTTCGCCTCGAAATATTTCTTACTGTAGCCAGACACGATGTTTAAATTCCTTGTTTGCAGGTCCCGAACGTTCAAATTTAAAGTCTTTGCCAGATTCCCCACCACGGTCCCTTTGTCCACCTCCTCGGAAATTGAAAATGAAATTTGAGCAGCAGTCCAGTCAGACAAAAACAGGATGAAGAGCCAACAGAAAATCCAGTTATTATTCCTTCTAAAGCCCATCGCTGCTCACAAAGATACACACAAAAAAATCCAACTACGTTCGTCCTTAAACCGCCACTCGATCCAGTCCTCTCCGTTCCATCGCCATTTTTGCTCTCCTGACAAAGCCCTCAGTCTGCTGACGCCTCTCATGAGAAGGAGGAGACTCAAAAACACCGAGCTCGCAAAATCACGTGGTCCTCAGCGACCTCAAGCGGTGCAACTCGTATATGAAAGCAAAACATCATAATATTTCTACATTTTACATTCCTGTTGTCTCTAGAGTCAAAACAAGTCCCGCCAATATACATAACAGCTGGGGGAAAAACAAACACTGCAGGGTGCTTCATTTTAGGTTTTAGGGGCTTCAGGAAGGCGCGTCTTATCTGATCCTGGGGACAAGCACAGTGGTATACAGAATTTCCAGATAACAAGCGGGTTGAGAAGTTGAAGAATACAACACCCACTCTTCTACCAAATGGTTATTTTAAGTTCGGTCTTTGCCTGAATTACATACCCAACATAAGATTAAATAGCTCAACAAATATCAGCTGTACAACTTTCCATTATGCTGGTCCCTATGGACAGGAAATACATAAAATAAATTTTATTTGTCAGTGTTAGTAACAAGCTACCTGTTACTGTGTGTGAACAATCTGTAATTCCACACAGTTTTAGTGGTTGGATAGCCAATGGATGCAAAATCGATCAGAAATGACTCCAGGGAGAGATATTGGTGGAAAAATTACTCCTACTTCCACTGTACAGATATACTAGATATGTTTTATTTTCTTGTTTTTGTGCTTAAGTTGTGTATACTTTCATATTCCCATACTCGTACTCATACAAACTAAGATGAATAGCACTGTTGACTTCCACTCAAGCAGTTTATTTTTGTATTTTTTCTTTTTGTTACTGCTGCTGAAACTAATTTTTCATACAGATTAATAAATTATCTCCTATTATCTATAATTTTTTAAAATTATAGATAATAGGTAGACAACCTTTCATTGAACCTGGAATAATAGCACGACAAATATTCTTATCATGACACTTGAGGGGAACTACAGACACATATTACCTTTGGCTGTTATAAACTGAGGTATTCATTAAAATCTATTATTGTCCATAGTTAAAAAAAACAACAAAATAATCTAGGTTGAAGCCCATTTATGGAGCTGTTGAGAAGAAGCTTTTAACCAGTGTTTGCTTCAAAAATGTGTTCAAGACATTTTCTTTACTAAGAAATAGATAATATTTTTCAATTGTCAACAACACTGTTCCGTCTCCAAATTGTTCATTATGTTCCAAATGGATTAAAATCCATCAATACCACGATAAGGTAAGAGGATCCATGAAGAAATGAAGCCAAGCTTGCTCATATTGGCCACCACGTTTTTTCAGCACCATGGACAGCGACACACAAACGCTCCTCCATGAAACCTCGACTATTTGCATAATTGCCACCACAACGTAATGCAGATGTATTCTAATTGTTTTTTTGATGACTGCATCTTGTTTGTAAGGTATCTAAATAGAAAACAAAAGTAGATAAGGAGGGCCAGCATGGAACTCTACGATAGAATTAAGAACTCATAACGCAAAAGCTTTCAGTATGCGTTGTGAAATGGAATTAAAAACTGCAACCAACTCACCTTGTCTTTACTCGGTAAAGTCTGAGTTCTGTTAAAAGTCTCTCCTTCGTTGATGCTGATGAGTTCAGCATCTACAGGCGGAAACGGTGAGGGGAAAACCACTACGTCACTCTTCAGCGTGTCTGAGCTGAAACACACGTCATACTGCTGAGTAGATTTGGAGTAAGACCAGCTCCCGTCAGGGTGGGTGGTGATCATGGGGGGGTACCTGCTGAAACTGCCGTCTGTCCTGCGGCATTTGACAGCAATTAAGGTGATGAGGCTCAGGAGGAAGATGGCCGACACCGACACAATGCCGATCAGCAGATACAAGTTTAAAACAGAGAAACTTCCCTCCTCTGTGGTCACGTGTCTGGACTGAGTCTGGATGTCAGCTGTGCCTTCAACCACCACCACATCAATAGACACAGTTGCTGACAGGGAGGGTTCTCCATTATCAGAGACCAACACCACCAACGGGTGAGTTTTCACGTCACTGTCACTCATTCTCCTCTTAGTCCTGATCTCCCCGGTGCTGGTTCCGATCCGGAAAAGGTTTTTTCCTTTAGGCTCAGACAGGTGGTAAGAAAGCAGCGCATTGTATCCAGAGTCTGCGTCTACAGCCCTGATCTTTGCCACAAAGTGTCCCGCTTCAGCAGAATAGGAGATGCTCTCACTGTTAACGGAGCCGTGCTCAGAATAAGGCGCCAGAATTGTTGGATTATTGTCATTTTCATCCAGGATAAAAACGTTCACGGTCACGTTGCTGCTGAGGGGAGGAACACCAGAGTCTGTGGCCTTAACTTTAAACTGGAACGTTTTCAACTCCTCGAAGTTAAAAGACTGCAGGCTGACTATATCTCCAGTCTCTGAGTTGATGTTTACCATTGATGAAACCAGAATATATTTTGGAAAACCATCCAACAATTTATACGTTACTTTGGCATTACTCTCTGAATCTGAATCAAACGCGTTTATTGTGTGAATAACGGATCCTACTGGGCTGTTTTCCTTCACATAAACCTTTATCACAGAATCCATAAATCTAGGTGCATTATCATTGACATCAGACACGTGGACAGTGATGATCTTGATACTGGACAGAGGTGGACTACCATCATCTGTGGCTGAAATGGTGACATGATACATAGAAGTGTTCTCTCTATCCAGTGGTCCATCTACTACTAATGAATAGTCGTTTTTGTAGTTGGACTTCAGCTTAAATGGAACAGAACCAACAACCTTACAGTTGGTCACACCATTGTTTCCTCCATCCTCATCACTCACTGTAACCAAAGCAACCACTGTCCCCAATTCAGCATCCTCTCTTACTGGGTTAAGCAGTGACGTCACATCTACTTCTGGTGAATTGTCATTCACATCTATTATCTCTATCAGCAGTTTAACATGGGCACTGCGAGGATAAAAACCTTGATCCATTGCCTGAACTCTGACTTCATAAGCAGGCGTCTCCTCATAATCTAATTTAGCCTTCACGGTGATTTCTCCAGTTTCTGCATTTAAATCAAACATATTTGATGGATCAATAGTTCCTCGTTTGATAAAGGAATATAAAATCTTACTGTTCATGCCCTCATCGGAATCTGTTGCATTTAACGTCACAACGACTAATCCTGGAGTTGCATTTTCGTTGACACGCATCTTATAAAGAGATTTACTAAATGTTGGCGTATTATCATTGACATCTAATACATTGATATTTAACTGTAGTGTTCCTGACTTAGGAGGTTTACCTCCATCAACGGCCGTGAGGAGGAGTTTAATCACCGGCTGTCTCTCTCGATCTAAAGCTTTCTTCAGCACTAACTCCGCCGACACACCGTGTTCTCCACCACTCTGGACATCGAGAGAGAAATACTCATTTTGACTAAGCTTGTAGGTTTTCACTGAGTTGCTGCCAATGTCCGCATCTTCTGCTAGTGGGAGAAGATAACGTTCTCCCTGTGACAATGATTCCGTAATATTTAAGACATGCGATTTTTCAGTGAAAATTGGTGAATTATCATTTATATCTAAAACATTAACTTCAATCCGTTGTGCAGTAATTGGATTATTTAAAAGAATTTGTGATTTCAATGAGCATTTTACCGTATTTGGACACAACTCTTCTCTGTCTATTATTTCATTAACGAATAAGTCCCCGGTTCGCAAATTCACGTCCAAATATTTCTTCCTGTAACTCGAGACAATGCGTAGATCCCTGG
Source organism: Lophius americanus (assembly GCA_037951165.1). Lineage (NCBI taxonomy): Eukaryota > Metazoa > Chordata > Actinopteri > Lophiiformes > Lophiidae > Lophius > Lophius americanus. The sequence continues at coordinate 638,250 of JBBDHG010000303.1, forward strand.
TTTCCACATCTTGAAGATTAAGATTCAAATCCTTTGCGATATTTCCCACCACGGTGCCTTTGTTCACCTCCTCAGATATGGAGTAAGAGATCTGAGAGGCACAGTGGTCAAAGAGACAAAGCAGCGCAAGAATATGGATCCAGACGTTCCCCTGTCGTCTTCGCTCATACATCCTCGGTGCAGTACAAGAGAAGAACCGAATCAAACATTAATCCCGTGTTTAGATGATTCACAGAAAATCAGATCGCCCGTTAAAACCACAGCCTCTCTCATCAGAATATCGCTAAGAGTGACTGGAGACAATAAAGGTCGGTGACGAATTATTCTCTCCCTCAAACGAAGGAGTGGTTTTCAGAAACGTTCCGATCTATGGTCTCCATTGACATCTAGTGGTGTATTATGGGAAAGTACAAATGTACTTGGCTTCATGTCCAGTATACAGCAGTTTAATACAAATTAATTTAATCGCGTCAAAATAATGTATATCCATATATGATCACCGGCGTAAACATTCTGAGAAGAGACTATCCAATGATGATGACATGTCCAGAAAAATGGATAAACAAAAGCAGAACGTTCAGTGTTAAAATGCAGACAGTCAATGTAAAAGAAAAAAGAACTAACGGAACGCTGGAATCTGCTTTCATAACACTCCAAAGAAAAAGAGCAGAACGGCACTGAAGCCCAAACGTAACTTCACCACAATGAGAAGCCTTGTTTCAACATTAATAATGACAGTCTTTGCCCAATCCTTTACCAATAGGGAAATGGTATACATCTCAGATCATAAAGCCCCAATAGCGTTTCAGGACCATGGACAGCGCTGTTAACTCTAAGTCAGTATAGTTGGTTAATTGTCTATAGATGAGCTTTTAAAATTGATTTTCTCTGTTGTCTATTCCCTTACATTAAGGCAAAAACGAATACAACAGAGAAATATTTATGAGACACATAGGGAAAACATGTTGTTTGTCTTGCTCAACTGCAAGAGTTTTATCTGTACGGTGATGGAAAGAAAACGTATCTCCATAAAATGAAAAACTTTCATTTTGTGGCAAAAAAATTACATGAACTGTTCAATAATTAATACCAAATAGAATATGAGTGTTTCAGTCATGTATTTACAATATCGTTGATTTTTGATTTAGGCAGTTACTGAATAGTACAGCCTACCTTATCTTTGTTGGGTAAAGTCTGAGTTCTGTTAAAAGTCTCTCCCTCGTTGATGCTGATGAGTTCAGCATCTACAGGCGGAAACGGAGCGGGGAAAACCACTACGTCACTCTTCAGCGTGTCTGAGCTGAAACACACGTCATACTGCTGAGTAGATTTGGAGTAAGACCAGCTCCCGTCAGGGTGGGTTGTGATCATTGGGGCGCCGTACCTCCTGAAACTGCCGTCTGTCCGGTGGCATTTGATAGCTATTAAAGTGATGAGGCTCAGGAGGAAGATGACAGAAACCGACACAATGCCGATCAGCAGATACAGGTTCAAAACAGAGAAGCTCTCTTCCTCTGTGGTCACGTGTCTGTACTGAGTCTGGATGTCAGCTGTGCCTTCAACCACCACCACATCAATAGACACAGTAGCTGACAGGGAGGGTTCTCCATTATCAGAGACCAACACCACCAAAGGGTGAGTTTTCACGTCACTGTCACTCATTCTCCTCTTAGTCCGGATCTCCCCGGTACTTGTTCCGATTCGGAACAGGTTTTTCCCTTTAGGCTCAGACAGGTGAAAAGAAAGCAGCGCATTGTATCCAGAGTCTGCGTCTACAGCCCTAATCTTTGCCACAAAGTGTCCCGCTTCAGCAGAATAGGAGATGCTCTCACTGTTAACGGAGCCGTGCTCAGAATAAGGCGCCAGAATTGTTGGATTATTGTCATTTTCATCCAGGATAAAAACGTTCACGGTCACGTTGCTGCTGAGGGGAGGAACGCCAGAGTCTGTGGCCTGAACTTTAAACTGGAACGTTTTTAACTCCTCGTAGTTAAACGACTGCAGGCTGACTATATCTCCTGTCTCTGAATTAATATTTAGGAGAGTTGAAACAGGAAGTCCTCTCGGATAATTTTCCATTAACGAATAGGCCATTTTTGAATTTTCATTTGCATCTGCGTCCTCTGCAGTCGTCTTTGCGATTATATCTCCTACTTTACTATTCTCTCTTACATAAATATTCATAATGGCCTCGGGGAAATTGGGTGGGTTGTCATTAACATCAGACACCTGCACCGTGATTACAGCAGTGCTAGAAAGAGGCGGATTACCTTCATCGGTAGCAATTACGGTTACATTATATTGTGATACCGTCTCCCTGTCGATGAGGCCGTCAACTAACAACGAGTAATAATTTTTGTAGTTGGATTTTAGGGTGAACGGGAGTGAATCTCTGATTCTACAAGTGACGAGGCCATTTTGCCCTCCGTCTTTATCGGTCACTGTCACTAATGCTACCACTGTTCCAATTTCAGCACTTTCTTTCACTGGACTCATCAGTGACGTCACGGAAATCTCCGGTACATTGTCGTTGACATCGACAACTTCTACCAGCACTTTAGAATAACCGCTGCGAGGAGAGGAGCCTCTATCTGTTGCTTGTACTCTTAGTTCATATGCATTGCTTTCCTCGTAATCCAAATTAGCCGTAACAATAATTTCCCCGGTATCTGGTGCAATAAAGAATTTATCAGCAGAATTCACATTTCCTCTCTTCATCAGAGAATATCGAATTTCTGAATTTGATCCTTCGTCTAAATCTGTTGCATTCATTCGTAATATCGTTGTCCTTAAGGGTACATTTTCTCTGACTCTAACCTTATACAGCGACTTGCTGAAGGAAGGAGTGTTATCATTAACATCGATCACATTCACCAGAATCTGCATAGTTCCAGATCTCGCAGGTTTTCCTCCATCTACAGCCGTTAAGGTTAGTTTAATAACAGGCTGCTTCTCTCGATCTAGAGCTCTCTGCAGCACTAATTCCGCTGATATACTCTCTTCTCCGCTGCTGACGTCTATGGAGAAATGCTCGTTTAGACTAAGCTTGTAGCTTCTCACTGAATTACTGCCGGAGTCTTCATCCTGAGCCACTGGGAGCGGGTACCTCTCCCCCGATGAAGACGACTCGGATATATTGAACACATGGGTTTGCTCAAGGAATGACGGGGCATTATCATTTATGTCAAGAATGGTTACCTCAATCCGATAAATACTCATAGGATGGTTTAAAATTCCCTCCATGTTTATGGAGCACTTGTGTAAACTCGGACAAAGCTCTTCGCTGTCTATCCTCTCGTTCACAAGCAACACTCCTGTTCTTAAATTGGCCTCGAAATATTTCTTACTGTATCCTGATACTAGACGAAATCCCCTTTCCTCCAGTTGATGTGGGGGAATATGTAAATTCTTAGCGAGATTCCCCACCACGGTGCCTTTGTCCACCTCCTCAGAAATGGAGTAGGAAATCTGTGCAGCAGACCAGTTGGATAAACAAAGAAGAATGGCGCATAGAATCCATGCAGCCTCCATGTACCAGTGAAGACTCATCCTTTTGTCCGAGCAAAAACACGCCATTTATCCACAAAAAGGGAGAATAGTCCTAAAACGGCCACGCTCTCTTCATCTGAGGACAGTATTTCCGTTCACTGAAGATTACTAACCCACTCCCTACGAAACGTTCTGCCTTATTCCACCCACCGCGAAGGAGGAGTTTTACGTCATTAATAAAGGCCATCATGAACGCACGGTCTCCAGCGACATCTTGCGTTCATCTCACACTGGCTCATTTACCAAAATAACGTCACCTGCTAAAGCTTTTTATTAAAAATTACTCTAAAAGTGTGTGATTGTTAATCACGGAACAGCCAACAAGTAAAGTGAATAGATGGAAAATACAAATAGAGATAGAAAATATATGAAGGTTACCACTATAAAAATAGGGAATTTAAAGTGTATTAATTTAATAATGTAATTAACACATTTGGCTGTATTTGGCCTTTTCTCTGTTGATATAAATTCACCAAAAATATAACAAAATTAAGAAACAACAACGCTAAAAAATTTATTGATTAAACCAGAAAATTTTAGCTCAAAACCCTCAATTTCGTTACTCTTTTTAAAAATCTTTTTTGTTGTAATGTCACCATCGAACTTATATTTAATAAACATATTCCCGAATTCCCCCAAACATATTTGTAACCGTTAACAATTGACTGCGTGTATAAAGAGTTCAACATGACGTCAAACATATGCTGAAGAATAAAGGAACAGCATATCAGCACCACGGAGAGCGCCTGTCTCATAAGAATACTGTGAAAGATCAAGTCTGTCCGATTTTTCTAAGTTTCTCTTGATGCAATAGTAACTTATACTAATATCTAGATACATTTGATTGTGTTGGCGACATGTGTTGCAATTTCTTGTTTTTTTATTTTATATAAAACATATACCAAGGGATCTTGCAATATACGTTGTATAATTTGCATAGTCAGTTGTAACAAAATGAAGTGTGCGTTGATGAAAAGTTTCCGTTCTTACCTTTTCTTTACTTGGTAAAGTCTGAGTTCTGTTAAAAGTCTCTCCTTCGTTGATACTGATGAGTTCAGCATCTACAGGCGGAAACTGACCAGGGAAAACCACTACGTCACTCTTCAGCGTGTCTGAGCTGAAACACACGTCATACTGCTGAGTAGATTTGGAGTAAGACCAGCTCCCGTCAGGGTTGGTGGTGATCATGGGGGGGTACCTGCTGAAACTGCTGTCTGTCCGTTGGCATTTGACAGCTATTAAAGTGATGAGGCTCAGGAGGAAGATGACAGAAACCGACACAATGCCGATCAGCAGATACAGGTTCAAAACAGAGAAGCTCTCTTCCTCTGTGGTCACGTGTCTGGACTGAGTCTGGATGTCAGCTGTGCCTTCAACCACCACCACATCAATAGACACAGTAGCTGACAGGGAGGGTTCTCCATTATCAGAGACCAACACCACCAAAGGGTGAGTTTTCACGTCACTGTCACTCATTCTCCTCTTAGTCCGGATCTCCCCGGTACTTGTTCCGATTCGGAACAGGTTTTTCCCTTTAGGCTCAGACAGGTGAAAAGAAAGCAGCGCATTGTATCCAGAGTCTGCGTCTACAGCCCTAATCTTTGCCACAAAGTGTCCCGCTTCAGCAGAATAGGAGATGCTCTCACTGTTAACGGAGCCGTGCTCAGAATAAGGCGCCAGAATTGTTGGATTATTGTCATTTTCATCCAGGATAAAAACGTTCACGGTCACGTTGCTGCTGAGGGGAGGAACACCAGAGTCTGTGGCCTGAACTTTAAACTGGAACGTTTTTAACTCCTCGTAGTTAAACGACTGCAGGCTGATTATATCTCCAGTCTCTGAGTTGATGTTTACCAGGGAAGCAATATGTAGGCTCTTAGGTGAATTGTACATTAAACGATATGTCGCCCTGGCGTTTTTGTTTAAATCTGAGTCTAATGTAGTCAGTGTGTGAATTATAGTTTCAACTGGACTATTCTCTTTTAAATAAACATTAATAGGTGATTGCAGGAATCGTGGAGGATTGTCGTTGACATCAGAGATTTGAACACTGAAGAGGCTGATGCTCGACAGAGACGGGTTTCCTTCATCTGTTGCCATAACTGTGACGTTATACCGGGAAACACTCTCTCTGTCCAGATGCCCGTCAACCAACAAAGAATAGTAATTCTTGTAGTTGGATTTCAATTTAAATGGCAGGGAACCCATGATTTTACAGCTTGTAAGACCGTTTTTACCCCCGTCTATATCGGTGATCGTCACCATAGCCACAGCTGTTCCTATCTCAGCGTCCTCTTTCACCGGACTCATCAGTGATGATACCAAAATTTCAGGAGCATTATCATTCATATCAATAACTTCCACTAATACCTTGCTGTAAGCATATCGAGGAGGGTGGCCTTTGTCTCGAACTTGAACGCGCAGCTCGTATGCTTGATTTTCCTCGTAATCAATATTGTCTTTTACCGTAATTTCTCCCGTATTTTCATTCAAGGTAAATTTATCTCTAGGATTTAAACGTCCTCCTTCTGCAAAGGAGTATACAAGCTGCGCATTTACATCATCATCTAAATCCGTGGCTGTCAATTTTAATAAAGCGGTGCCAATATTTGCATTTTCAACTATTTGGACCTTGTAAAGAGATTTACTGAATAAAGGTGAATTATCATTTGCATCCAGAACGTTAATTGTTATCAGTAAAGTGCCTGATTTGGGAGGTTTTCCTCCGTCTATTGCTGTCAAAGTGAGTTCAATAACAGCATGTTTCTCTCTATCTAATGTTTTCTGCAGCACCAGCTCAGCAGATACGCTCTGGTCATCGGTGTTCTGTATATTCAAAGAGAAATGATCATTCGGGTTTAATTTGTAAGTCTTTACTGAATTGGAGCCTACATCTACGTCATGAGCCATCGGTAGTGGATGTCTGTCACCAACATATGATAATTCAGACATATCTATGTTCGTTATTTCTTCCTGAAAAGACGGAGCGTTATCATTCACGTCAGTAATCACAATTTCAATTCGATGGAGGCTGCGTGGGTTACTCACTATCACCTCTATGTTTAACGAGCACTTTACCGTCTGAACACAAAGCTCCTCCCGGTCTATCTTCTCGTTAACGAAAAGCACTCCAGAATCTTGATTTATGTCAAAATACTGCTTCTTATGCGAAGAAGTGATCCGGAGACCCGCATGAAGCAGCTGCTGAACACCGAGATTTAAATCCTTTGCGAGATTTCCTACTGCGGTCCCTTTGTCCACTTCCTCTGGAACGGAATACGAGATCTGGGCAACGGAGCATCCGCACAGACAAAGCAGAGTGAAAAACAGCACCACGGAATTATCCCATCGTTCACGCGCTGCCATCGCTGTCGATGCAAAAACAACAAGTCTTTATTCCTGCCTCTTTGTATGTGCCCGAAAAATGGTCGACTTTATAAATCCTTCGTCGCTTAGGTTCTTCTCCTGTCCAAGCTTCGTTTGGTTACTTGCTACTTTGACAAAGCTCTGCACAATGACGTGTCTTTTTGTCATGAGTGAAGGAGGAGTTCGTGAATGTAATACACGCAGGGATTGCATGGTCTCTAGTGACATCTAGTGGCGATTGTATAACCTCTTCTCCTAAAATCAGAGATTGATATTTATTTATATTAAGATTAAACACTATCGATGAGGAAATAAATGCTGGAGAAAGAGCTGCAATCAACGAGTTGTTGCTGCTATGCTTATAATTAGAGTTCACGATATTCTTTTTTTATGATATTGCTGAACATCGTTGATGTGAAGAGCAGGTCAGAAGGAGTCTGCTTCACTCAGATCTTATAAATACAGAATGAGATCCAACGGTGAGGGTTTTCTCATCTTTGCTGTAGATTTAACTTCATTCTACCAGCAACAGATAAAAACTGAAGTTGTAAATCAAAACACACAACAATTCTCCCCATTTAATTTAACAGTGGGGACCAATAAAGCCAGAAGAGTCCCTTTATCTGGTTACTACTGACAGGCACAAAGGTTGAACAGGAAACTACATGAAGGAACACGATAAAAAGACAAATTTGTTATTTTTCCAGTATTCTCTAAAAAAAAGTAGCGTTCCCAGTAATTCATTAAAGCTATGATAGATACGTGTTCTTTCTACCCTCCTATACAGCTTGGCATATTTTTTTTGTTCATTTTCTCAGGCTGGAGCTGATTTACGAGTTGGATTAACTTCATTGAGATAAACTCTGATAATTAACTACAACACTCGTTGACTCGGAAGGGAGTGAAAATTACCTTTGAGATGTGAAAACTCAGATATTGAGCTTGGAAGAGATAAGATCAAGTGGAACATATACACTTTAGAAAGAAAAGAAAAATCAGATCATGGTTTTGGTTAGTCATGTATTAAAATATTGAACATGATATCCATTATGTAGCCATGCCTTATACTTGCAAAAGCTAGTGTAAATTAATTTTAAAAAATCCCGTTATGAGAGTCTAACTGTCCTCATAGCTAAAATCAGAAAGAAAATAATGGTATGTTTTTTAAATAGTATGGCCAGAAGGAATAACCTGATCTGCTATGACCACTCCAACCAACATCACAATAATAGAACTAGGGACAGCACCAGCAGCTGAAGTCAAATGTGGAGATTTTCAGTACCACGGACAGCGACTCAACAGTGATTCAGTTTCAAGAATCAATCAAGAATCAAGAATCCTGCATGAAATACTCACAAAAAACACTATAAACAGGTTTAAAATGAGTTATTTAGGTATTAAATTATTCTAAGAAAATAATATTGTTATTTTACACTAAATTATCAGTATTCCAGCACACAGCAAAACACCATCACAACAGAGTTGTGCGACAGAGACATTCTGAAGTAATGTCCACCACCACCAACGTCACCCTTTAAAATTTTCAAATCATCTGGAATTGTTGGACAAGTTGCAGCAGAACATAAATGATTGCAGATCTAAGTAATACCAACACTAGGATGGGAAGCATGGCAATGTTTTTTCCTAACATGTTTGGTTCTGAGTGTATATCGAATAACATTTTGTTCACTGAACACCAAATGGAATGACTGCTTCATATTGGTATGATTAGTCAGTGCTTACCTTTTCTTTACTTGGTAAAGTCTGAGTTCTGGTAAAAGTCTCTCCTTCGTTGATACTGATGAGTTCAGCATCTACAGGCGGAAACTGACCAGGGAAAACCACTACGTCACTCTTCAGCGTGTCTGAGCTGAAACACACGTCATACTGCTGAGTAGATTTGGAGTAAGACCAGCTCCCGTCGGGGTGGGTGGTGATCATGGGGGGGTACCTGCTGAAACTGCCATCTGTCCTGTGGCATTTGACAGCTATTAAAGTGATGAGGCTGAGGAGGAAGATGACCGACACCGACACAATGCCGATCAGCAGATACAGGTTTAAAACGGAGAAACTCTCTTCCTCTGTGGTCACGTGTCTGGACTGAGTCTGGATGTCAGCTGTGCCTTCAACCACCACCACATCAATAGAAACAGTAGCTGACAGGGAGGGTTCTCCGTTATCAGACACCACCACCACCAACGGGTGAGTTTTCACGTCACTGTCACTCATTCTCCTCTTAGTCCTGATCTCCCCGGTGCTGGTTCCGATCCGGAAAAGGTTGGTCCCTTTGGACTCAGACAGGTGGTAAGAAAGCAACGCATTGTATCCAGAGTCTGCGTCTACAGCCCTGATCTTTGCCACAAAGTGTCCCGCTTCAGCAGAATAGGAGATGCTCTCACTGTTAACGGAGCCGTGCTCAGAATAAGGCGCCAGAATTGTTGGATTATTGTCATTTTCATCCAGGATAAAAACGTTCACGGTCACGTTGCTGCTGAGGGGAGGAACACCAGAGTCTGTGGCCTGAACTTTAAACTGGAACGTTTTTAACTCCTCGTAGTTAAACGACTGCAGGCTGACTATATCTCCTGTCTCTGAGTTGATGTTTACCATTGTAGATAATTTATTATCTCGGACTAATGAATAGCTTACCTGACCATTTTCACTTGTGTCAGCATCCGTGGCTGAAATTGCTTTCAGTACCGTCCCAGGTGGAATGTTTTCTCTCACATACACATTCATCACGGTCTCTGAAAACCGAGGTTTGTTGTCATTTACGTCAGAAACCACAATAATAACCACACTGGTGTTTAAGAGAGGGGGGTCTCCTTCATCTGTGGCTCTGATAGTGATATTATAGTAAGAAATAAATTCCCTGTCTAAAGCTCCACCAATCACCAAAGAATAGTAATTTTTATAATTTGGTTCTAATTTAAACGGAACTGAATTCATTATTTCACATTTGACTTCCCCGTTTTTGCCCCCATCTCTGTCAAAAACTGAAACAAGCGCAATGGCAGTACCGATTTCTGCATCCTCCTTTACGGTGCTGAGCAGTGACGTCACTGTGATGTCAGGAGCATTGTCATTCAGATCCACCACCTCCACTAGGACTTTACACTGAGCTGTTAATGGAGGCTGGCCTTTGTCCGCAGCCTGTACGCGAATTTCAAAAGCAGGATCTGTTTCAAAGTCAATTGTTCCTTTAACTGTAATAATTCCCGTTTTTGAATCGATTTCAAAAACGTCCAAAACACGATCCTGATCTTTTGAATTCAGAAAATACACGATGTCTTTGTTTGTCCCCTCATCAGCGTCAGTGGCAGTAACGGTGATGACGCTACTGCCAGGTTCTACATTTTCTGTTATTCGTGTTTTATACAATGTTTTTGCAAATTTTGGGATATTATCGTTGATATCCAGCACATTTATAATAATTGCTGAGGTGCCTGATTTGGGAGGTGTTCCTCCATCTACAGCAGTCATCGTGAGTTTAATTACCGGTTGTTTCTCTCTGTCTAATGGTTTCTGGAGAACTAATTCCGCTGACACACTCCCTCCTTTGTGCACCACTAACGAAAAATAATCTGTAGGATTCAGCTTGTAAGTGTTAATACTGTTTTTCCCTACATCAACATCGTGAGCTGACAACACCGGGAATGCAGCTCCCGGTAAAATGTTCTCCGCAATGTCGATAGTTTGTGATTTTGCACTAAAAGAGGGAGCATTATCATTTACATCAATGATATTAACTTCAACACGGTACAGTTTCAGAGGATTGTTGATCACAGCCTCTACATCTATTTTGCATTTCACAGCCGTCCCGCAGAGCTCCTCTCTGTCTATTTTCTCCTTAACGTAGAGAAATCCTGACATCAAATTCACATCGAAATACTTCCTCTTAGATCCAGTAACAATCTGAAACATGCGCGATTCCAATTCCTGCACGTTAAGATTTAAATCCTTGGCGAGATTTCCAACAAGAGTCCCGAGGTTTACCTCCTCTGAGACGGAATAGGACAGCTGCCCGTTAACCGCTCCCCAGTTCTGCTCCAACACAACAAAAAAGAGATAAATCCCAAAGCAGGTATTTCTTCCCGGTCGATTCATAATTCCATACAACAAGAACAAAGCATAAATTCTTATTCCTGAGTTCCTTTTCTTATTTAGAGGATTAATAAACCAAATTGCATGGTGTTGTGAGATTTAAAGCCATTCTGCTTCGCCTTTCGCTGCAATCTAACAAAGCACTGACGAAATGATGATCCTGTTAAAATGGGAGGGGTTTTCTGCGTATCAACGTATGAAAACGCCTCCTGGCGGTCTCACGGTCTATAGTGTCATCTCTTGGCCGCATGCTATAACTGCAACACTTTGAAATAGAAGCAATTAAATTAAAAAAAAATCCTTGAAAAACAATAGGATTTATAATCAAGGCTGTCAATTATCAACGGGGAAAGTGGTGTCTCCTTAGCTGACATTGAAATAAAAAAAGTAATTCATTAAATAATCAATTCATTAAAGGAAATTGTAATTAAATCCCTAGAGAGTTGGATCAACCTCTAACAAGATCATTTCTGACAACGAACCCCAATGTTGAACACCATTTGACTCAAAAAGTGTTAAAATGACGCCTTTGGGATTGAAAATCAAGTCTGAAATGTTCAACACTGTAAAATGTAACAATCTTTGATTAAAATAGAAAGATAATATTCGTAATCAACGTTCAAGGATACATTCGAAGAAAAAAATTAATAATCTAAGTTGTCGTTACTTCTGCATTAAAAGGTTTCGCAGGAAATCCACACCACGTAGGTATGTATTTAAATTACTAAAAGTAGTGAAAATGAAAACAAAAACAAAAAAAGGAGGAGACCATTGATTGCCGTGACATATTTTAGAGTTAAATACAATAAGCAAATAATGCTCTGTTAAAAAAAAAACGGTTTAGAATGCCATATGCTAAGTATACTTCAAAGTAGTTCAGAATTTCAGGACCAAGGACAGCGTCTCACATGCGGTCACTGTACTGTATGGGGTGGCTTTGGACTATTGAGCGCTAAACAAGGTACTCTGTAATGTCAATGAAAGCATAATAACTTACGTTTGTTCTTAAATCCCAACAACTGTACAGACATGGTTAACACACGCTCAATCACCCGAGTTCTAGAAAACATAAAAACTCCATCAAAGTATTTGCAATCAACTTTTGTCAAAAAAATGTTTGACGTAAAGTCTGACATACCACAAATGTCAGCCTCTTAAATTCTCAAAAATTGTAGAAATGTTACAGAAAATGGGATTATATGATAATGGAATAACAAAGGTTTTAATTGACCAAGGGCCAACACATTGATGGGAGGCATGGGAAATATGTATCTTAACATATTCAGGATTAGGGAAGGCTTACCTTATCTTTGTTGGGTAAAGTCTGAGTTCTGTTAAAAGTATCTCCTTCGTTGATGCTGATGAGTTCAGCATCTACAGGCGGAAACGGTGAGGGGAAAACCACTACGTCACTCTTCAGTGTGTCTGAGCTGAAACACACGTCATACTGCTGAGTAGATTTGGAGTAAGACCAGCTCCCGTCAGGGTGGGTGGTGATCATGGGGGGGTACCTGCTGAAACTGCCGTCTGTCCTGTGGCATTTGACAGCTATTAAAGTGATGAGGCTCAGGAGGAAGATGACCGACACCGACACAATGCCGATCAGCAGATACAGGTTTAAAACGGAGAAACTTCCCTCCTCTGTGGTCACGTGTCTGGACTGAGTCTGGATGTCAGCTGTGCCTTCAACCACCACCACATCAATAGACACAGTAGCTGACAGGGAGGGTTCTCCGTTATCAGACACCAACACCACCAACGGGTGAGTTTTGACGTCACTGTCACTCATTCTCCTCTTAGTCCTGATCTCCCCGGTGCTGGTTCCGATCCGGAATAGGTTTTTCCCTTTTGGCTCAGACAGGTGGTAAGAAAGCAGCGCATTGTATCCAGAGTCTGCGTCTACAGCCCTGATCTTTGCCACAAAGTGTCCCGCTTCAGCAGAATAGGAGATGCTCTCACTGTTAACGGAGCCGTGCTCAGAATAAGGCGCCAGAATTGTTGGATTATTGTCATTTTCATCCAGGATAAAAACGTTCGCGGTCACGTTGCTGCTGAGGGGAGGAACACCAGAGTCTGTGGCCTGAACTTTAAACTGGAACGTTTTTAACTCCTCGTAGTTAAAAGACTGCAGGCTGACTATATCTCCAGTCTCTGAGTTGATGTTTACCATTGTAGATAACGGTAACGAGTTTGCGTTACTTTGTAAAAATGAGTAGCTCACCTGACTGTTCAGGTCCACGTCAGCGTCTGTTGCATTTACAGTTTTAATAGTCGCTCCTACTGGACTGTTTTCATTCACGTAAATATTAATCAGGGACTCTGGGAATAAAGGTGCGTTATCGTTCACGTCAGACACGTGCACGTGAATGACGCTCTTGCTCGATAGTGGCGGACTGCCTTCATCAGTAGCAGTGATGCTGATGTTGTACTGAGATTCACTCTCTCTGTCAAGAGGACCATCAACCACCAATGAATAGTAGTTCTTATAGTTTGACTCTAATTTAAAAGGAGCATCGTTGGATATTTTACAGTTCACCATGCCATTTTTACCTCCGTCTTTGTCAAACACTGAAACAAGAGCAATGGCGGTACCAACAGAAGCATCCTCTTTTACAGCGTTCAACAGTGACGTCACTGTGATTTCTGGGACATTATCATTAACGTCTACAACTTCTATCAATAATTTAGCATGTGACGTCATCGGAGAAGATGCCCCATCACTGGCTTGTACCCGAATCTCAAAAGCATTATTTTCCTCAAAATCAATATGTTCCTTAGTTAACACAGTCCCTGTTCTTTCATCTATAGTGAACAGATCAGTTTGTTTCCCTCGGCTCAATTTACTAAATGAATAAAACACTTCTCCATTTTGTCCTGAGTCCAAATCAGTAGCATTTATTGTTATTATTGATGTTCCTATCTTGACGTTCTCATAGACACTGGCTTTATAAAGATTTTGACTGAATACAGGAGGATTGTCGTTATTGTCCAACACATTTACTAATATGGTCATACTGCCTGATTTAGCTGGTGTTCCTCCATCAATCGCAGTTAATATTAGTCTAATCTCAGCCTGTTTTTCTCGGTCTAGAGCTTTTTGAAGCTGTAATTCTACAATAACACTTTCTGCTTTATGTGAAGACAAAGAAAAATGTTCATTCGGGCTGAGCTTGTACGTATTTAGAGTGTTTCTACCGACGTCTGCGTCATCAGCGGGTTGCAATGGAAATTTTGCTCCTGCTGCTGTATTTTCAACTATGTCAATTACCTGTGAAGTTGTGAGAAATGACGGGGAATTGTCGTTCACGTCTAAGATTATAAACTCAATCCGGTACAGTTTTAATGGATAATTAATTACGGCTTCTATACTGAGTGAACATTTGATCTCGGCGCCGCAGAGCTCCTCCCGATCTATTCTCTCATTCACGTACAAGGCACCAGTCTGCAGGTTTACCTCCAAATATTTCCTCTTTGCTCCAGAAACGATCTGAAACATGCGGGATTCCAAATCCTGGACATTTATGTTCAGATCTTTAGCGATATTTCCGACAACAGTCCCCAGATTGACTTCCTCTGAGACGGAGTAAGAGAGCTGCCCAGATACTGCATCCCGGTAACAATCCATCACCAACAAGAGAAATATCCACACGGAGCTGCTTCTTCCCGCTAAACGCATTATTCCACACATCAAAAATAAGTCTTCTGGCAAATATGGGAAATCCGTTACAAAAACCCTCAATCATTGACCAATATATATATTTTCTAAACAAATATTTCGGTATTTTCTGGTAAGGATAAACCAGCCGTCCTCCGTCGAACGACTTTTCTTTGTAACAAAGACATTATCATCCCTGGAACTGGGAGGAGCACCAATCCACAAATTATAACGAAAAAATGTGACGGTCTAAAACGTCCCCTAGTGGACATACACTATTCCTGCAAGTTGCTTCAAAGATAATTCTACTGCAAAGAAAAAAAATAAAATCTTTTCTCATAAAACTTAAAGAATTTGATGAAGCAGGTGTAACAACGAACCACGAGTTGTGTAATTTAGCTGGATGTTTTTAGGAAACCAGTTTCCTGTCAATATTTTGAGGATAGCTTATGAAAAATTTAAATAAAAAGGAAACCTTTGTTAAAATGCCATGTAATCCGTATCTACATCCAGCAATACGACATGGTTCAATTCGTGACTTCATTAAAATGATACACCTGTAATGAGCTACTGATTCAAACATGCTGTTTTTTTCTTTTCAATCATTTAAGCCTCTTGGTTCGTGTCGCCTGAGAACCAGAATCATCTGAATCTGGGAGGAGCCTCGGGCTCCTACAGAAATTTTTCGTGTCACTTTCAACAGCAACGATCGTGATAATATCTCATCGTTGATCGCTGAGACACATCTGATAATAAAGGAAATACGCATTAAATGTATTTAAAAAGGCATGTAAGTAAAAGGGTTGATGTTGTCTCAATTCATCACCATAAAAAAACAAGAGATAAGCTTTTTAAAGCAATTATTATCTTACCTTTTCTTTACTTGGTAAGGTCTGAGTTCTGTTAAAAGTCTCTCCTTCGTTGATACTGATGAGTTCAGCATCTACAGGCGGAAACGGTGAGGGGAAAACCACTACGTCACTCTTCAGCGTGTCTGAGCTGAAACACACGTCATACTGCTGAGTAGATTTGGAGTAAGACCAGCTCCCGTCAGGGTGGGTGGTGATCATGGGGGGGTACCTGCTGAAACTGCCGTCTGTCCTGTGGCATTTGACAGCTATTAAAGTGATGAGGCTCAGGAGGAAGATGACCGACACCGACACAATGCCGATGAGCAGATACAGGTTTAAAACAGAGAAACTTCCCTCTTCTGTGGTCACGTGTCTGGACTGAGTCTGGATGTCAGCTGTGCCTTCAACCACCACCACATCAATAGACACAGTAGCTGACAGGGAGGGTTCTCCATTATCAGACACCAACACCACCAACGGGTGAGTTTTCACGTCACTGTCACTCATTCTCCTCTTAGTCCTGATCTCCCCGGTGCTGGTTCCGATCCGGAACAGGTTTTTCCCTTTTGGCTCAGACAGGTGAAAAGAGAGCAACGCATTGTATCCAGAGTCTGCGTCTACAGCCCTGATCTTTGCCACAAAGTGTCCCGCTTCAGCAGAATAGGAGATGCTCTCACTGTTAACGGAGCCGTGCTCAGAATAAGGCGCCAGAATTGTTGGATTATTGTCATTTTCATCCAGGATAAAAACGTTCACGGTCACGTTGCTGCTGAGGGGAGGAACACCAGAGTCGGTGGCCTGAACTTTAAACTGGAACGTTTTTAACTCCTCGTAGTTAAAAGACTGCAGGCTGACTATATCTCCAGTCTCTGAGTTGATGTTTACCATTGTAGATAACGGTAACGAGTTTGCGTTACTTTGTAAAAATGAGTAGCTCACCTGACTGTTCAGGTCCACGTCAGCGTCTGTTGCAGTTACAGTTTTAATAGTCGCTCCTACTGGACTGTTTTCATTCACGTAAACATTAATCAGGGACTCTGGGAATAAAGGTGCGTTGTCATTCACGTCAGACACGTGCACGTGAATGACGCTCGTGCTCGATAGTGGCGGACTGCCTTCATCAGTAGCAGTGATGCTGATGTTGTACTGAGATGCACCCTCTCTGTCAAGCGCACCATCAACCACCAACGAATAATAGTTCTTATAGTTTGACTCTAATTTAAAAGGAACATCGTTGGATATTTTACAGTTCACCATGCCATTTTTACCTCCGTCTTTGTCAAACACTGAAACAAGAGCAATGGCGGTACCAACAGAAGCATCCTCTTTTACAGCGTTCAACAGTGACGTCACTGAGATTTCAGGAACGTTATCATTGACGTCTATGACTTCGATCAATAATTTTGCATGTGAGATGAAAGGAGGGGAACCGCCATCTCCGGCTTGCACCCGAATCTCAAAAGCATTATTTTCTTCGAAATCAATATTCTTCTTATTTGTTATAGTTCCTGTTTTTTTATCGACTGCAAACACACCAGTTTGTTTCCCTAGGCTCACTTTACTGAAAGAATAAAACACGTGTCCATTTTGTCCTGAGTCCAAATCAGTAGCATTTAACTTAAATATTGATGTTCCTACCTTGACGTTTTCATACACACTGGCTTTGTAAAGTGATTGGCTGAATACCGGAGTATTATCATTAATGTCTAACACATTTACTATTATCGTCATGCTGCCTGATTTAGCAGGTGTTCCTCCATCAATGGCAGTTAATATTAAGTTGACCGCAGACTGTTTTTCTCTATCCAGAACTTTCTGAAGCTTTAATTCGACAATAAGACCCTCTCCTTTGTGTGAAGCGACAATGAAAAAATCATTTTGGTTCAGCTTGTAGGTATTTACAGCATTTTTACCGACGTCTGCGTCATCAGCGAGATGCAAGGGGAATTTTGCACCTACTGCAGTGTTCTCAATAATGTCGATTTCTTGTGTCATGCTGGGAAACGAAGGAGAATTATCATTTACATCTAAGATTATGATCTCTATCCGGTACAGTTTTAATGGATTATTAATTACTGCTTCTATACTGAGTGAACATTTGATCTCGGCGCCGCAGAGCTCCTCCCGATCTATTCTCTCATTCACGTACAAGACTCCAGTCTTCATGTTTAACTCCAAATATTTCCTCTTCGCTCCAGAAACGATCTGAAACATGCGGGATTCCAAATCCTGGACATGGATGTTCAGATCTTTAGCGACATTTCCTACAACGGTCCCAAGATTGACTTCCTCTGACACGGAGTAAGAGAGCTGCCCAGATACTGCATCCCAGTAACAATCCAGAACCAAAAGGAAAAATATCCACATAGAGCTCCCTCTCCGCCGAAAATGCATTATTCCACACAACGAGAAAGGGCACGGTGACAAAATCCGTTAAAGAATATAACAAAATTCTTAAAATTAAGCTCAGATTTAGCTATTTCATATAGTTAGAACGTGATACGAAGATGGCCGAACCTCCACTCTCTTTCACCCGACACGTCTCTTTGTTTCAATCGCTGGATGAATAATCTCGGTTTGGGTTTGGGAGGAGCCTCGAACAAACAGAGACAATGATGAAATGCTATGGTCTCCAATGTCCTCGTGTGGAGAACCAGTAGAACTACATTCACCATCAAGAAAATGCTGAACCATATTGGCGAATGCCTTCTGATCGTCAATGAACATTTATTTTATAGAGAAAAAAAGATTGCACCTGCCACAGAAACGAACATGCAATAATGATTATAGCTTTGATAAATAAATGAATACCAAAAACAATCTTTTAAAAAATAATCATAATCAAAGACAGACCCATTTGTAGATACAGCAGGCGGTCTGCATCTACCAACTATGTCAAATAATAAGAGTCAGAATATACATGACTGGAAAGATACTTGTTTAAAAAATTGCAAGCTGCTATAAAGTGTGATTTGATCTATTAAATAATGCATTTCCCTCTGTATTTCTTCGTTAAAACACAACAGCCAGAAACGGGCGATCAGCACCATGGATAGCTACCAACACTTCAAACAATGGTATCAATACTCAGTTTTCAAATGTTAATTGTTGTATGATAACTTTGATTATTTCCTTACCTTTTCTTTACTTGGTAAAGTCTGAATTCTGTTAAAAGTCTCTCCTTCGTTGATGCTGATGAGTTCAGCATCTACAGGCGGAAACGGTGAAGGGAAAACCACTACGTCACTCTTCAGCGTGTCTGAGCTGAAACACACGTCATACTGCTGAGTAGATTTGGAGTAAGACCAGCTCCCGTCAGGGTGGGTGGTGATCATGGGGGGGTACCTGCTGAAACTGCCGTCGGTCCTGTGGCATTTGACAGCTATTAAAGTGATGAGGCTCAGGAGGAAGATGACCGACACCGACACAATGCCGATCAGCAGATACAGGTTTAAAACGGAGAAACTTCCCTCCTCTGTGGTCACGTGGTTGGACTGAGTCTGGATGTCAGCTGTACCTTCAACCACTACAACATCAATAGACACAGTAGCTGACAGAGAGGGTTCTCCGTTATCAGACACCAACGCCACCAACGGGTGAGTTTTCACGTCACTGTCACTCATTCTCCTCTTAGTCCTGATCTCCCCGGTGCTGGTTCCGATCCGGAAAAGGTTGGTCCCTTTGGGCTCAGACAGGTGGTAAGAAAGCAACGCATTGTATCCAGAGTCTGCGTCTACAGCCCTGATCTTTGCCACAAAGTGTCCCGCTTCAGCAGAATAGGAGATGCTCTCACTGTTAACGGAGTCGTGCTCAGAATAAGGCGCCAGAATTGTTGGATTATTGTCATTTTCATCCAGGATAAAAACGTTCACGGTCACGTTGCTGCTGAGGGGAGGAACACCAGAGTCGGTGGCCTGAACTTTAAACTGGAACGTTTTTAACTCCTCGTAGTTAAAAGACTGCAGACTGACTATATCTCCCGTCTCTGAGTTGATGTTTACCATCGTAGATAACGGTAACGAGTTTAAGTTACTTTGTAAAAATGAGTAGCTCACCTGACTGTTCAGGTCCACGTCAGCGTCTGTTGCAGTTACAGTTTTAATAGTTGCTCCTACTGGACTGTTTTCATTCACGTAAATATTAATTAGGGACTCTGGGAATAAAGGTGCGTTGTCATTCACGTCAGACACGTGCACGTGAATGACGCTCGTGCTCGATAGTGGCGGGCTGCCTTCATCAGTAGCAGTGATGCTGATGTTGTACTGAGAAGCACTCTCTCTGTCAAGATGACCATCAACCACCAACGAATAATAGTTCTTGTAGTTTGACTCTAATTTAAAAGGAGCATCGTTGGATATTTTACAGTTCACCATGCCATTTTTACCTCCGTCTTTGTCAAACACTGAAACAAGAGCAATGGCGGTACCAACAGAAGCATCCTCTTTTACAGTGTTTAGAAGTGATGTCACTGATATTTCAGGAACATTATCATTAACGTCTATGACTTCAATCAATAACTTGGCGTGTGACGTCATCGGAGAGGAAGCTCCATCAATGGCTTGTATCCGAATCTCAAAAGCATTATTTTCCTCAAAATCAATAATCTTTTTGTTTGTTACGGTCCCTGTTTTTTCATCGATAGCAAACAAATCCGTTTGTTTTCCCCTACCCACCTCACTAAATGAATAAAACACTCTTCCATTTTGCCCTGCATCTAAATCAGTAGCATTTAACCTTATTATTGTTGTCCCAATCTTCATATTCTCGTAGACACTGGCTTTGAAAAGTGAATGACTGAAGACTGGAGGATTATCATTGGCGTCCAACACATTTACTAATATCGTCATACTGCCTGATTTAGCAGGAGTTCCTCCATCAATGGAAGTTAATATAAGCCTAATCTCAGACTGTTTTTCTCTGTCCAATTCTTTATGAAGCTGTAATTCGACAGTAACTTTTTCTCCTATCTGTGAGGCTAGAACAAAATGGTCATTCTGACTAAGCATGTAGGAATTCACAGCATTCTTGCCGACGTCTGCGTCATCAGCGAGATGCAAGGGGTATTTTGCACCTACCGCAGTGTTTTCTGTAATGTTAAGAACCTGTGATGAGCTGGGAAACGACGGAGAATTATCATTTTTATCTACGATTATAATGTCTATCCGGTACAGTTTTAATGGATTATTAATTACTGCTTCTATACTGAGTGAACATTTGATCTCGGCACCGCAGAGCTCCTCCCGATCTATTCTCTCATTCACGTACAAGACTCCAGTCTTCATGTTTACCTCCAAATATTTCTTCTTTGCTCCAGAAACGATCTGAAACATTCGGGATTCCAAATCCTGGACATTTATGTTCAGATCTTTGGCGATATTTCCGACAACAATCCCCAGATTGACTTCCTCTGAGACGGAGTAAGAGAGCTGCCCAGACACCGCATCCCGGTAACAATCCAGAACCAACAAGAGAAATATCCACACAGAGCTCCTTCCTCTTGCAAAATGCATTATTCCATACATCGAATGGAGTGTTATGGTAAAAATGCGCAATCCGTTACAATAACCACGAGATCTTCACCAAGAAAATTGAAATTCCAAGGAAATTTCGCTATTTCGCTCTTTTCAGCCCAGAGTAAAGCACCCGTCCATTGTCGAGCGACTCCTCTTTGAAACAAAGCCCGTTTCATCCGCTGAATCTAGGAGGAGCACCAGACAGATATTAGCTACGTAACAATGTGATGGTCTACACCGTCCCTTAGTGGACACTTCCAAGAACTGCAATAAACATCAACCCCCTACACTTATTCAACTGACCCTATCATTATTCCCTTCTTCATTTCAGAATCAAGGAAATATACCTTAAGTGTATGTCCAACAGTGTCCCAAGTTGGATTTTCTTGCTGATATGTGCTGCTCTTGAGCTCCTCTTTCATAAAAAATATGTGTTTCATGGAAGTTATGTCACGAGATGATTAAAGGAACAATAATGCTGGAGACAAATTACGATCTACTTATTTAGAACATTTTCAAGGCTGGCTAATACAATTTTATCAGTTGTGTTCACTTCACAACGTTGGTAATGGCGACAATTTAATATTGTAAGTCATTTCAACTCAAATTTCGGTGTTAAGAGGTTTAAGGTAGAAATACAACTTGTATTAAATTAATAAAAATGATTTCCTCAGATCTTATTCTGATTATAAACCTTATAATAAAGGTGACATAATATAATGCACTGCTTGCTAGTCCAATTTGTCAATCTTACCATCCCCAAAAATGTTTGATAAGAGGAAAACATGAAAAAATCAGACCACTAGAAATAAAAATCAAAGAAATTGAAATGCAGATATTTTTTTGCTGTTATTCACATAGATTTGAAAAGCATTGTGCAAATTGATTTTGTTTTTTTTTATTTAATATGATTCCAATAGATGATGAGGTAACTGAAAACATTGATGTAAACTGTTGCATTAGTTTTGTTTTTTGGGCTTAAATATAGGTGTTTAGAGTTTGTGTTTTCAGTTGTTTATGCATAAACTACAACGTTCTATAAATATACTAAAAAAACACACCCAGCATCATTAATCATTAATTTTTTAGAACAGACGTGATGGAAAATAGTAAAAGGTCTTTTTTTTCTTCTGCGAAAATAACAATTGGTCTTTTGTTGCGCTTGACATTGTTCAGAGTTCAGGGATCAAGCCAACACAATCTGACGTTCAGCACCATGGACAGCGATATCTACAGTGTAAGGGTCTGCTATGCAACAAAATATTCCTATGTGTAAAATAATTACCAATAATATTTCTATTGAAAACTTCTATTCCCCTATGACCCATTTGAAAAGTATGAACTCTCATCTCTAGGTCCATCTTTAAATTAAATTAATTAAGAACTCCATTCATGTCAACCAGAAATATTTATACATGATACCAACATTTCCTGTTCAGGCTTTGACAGTTAAAATATGATGGACAAGAGAAGTTTTAAGTATATACTTTAGAGATTGATTAAACATTTAACAACATCCAAACAAAATGTTGATCAACATTGCAAATGCTGCATTATGTGGTCAATAATCTAATCTTGTGGACGTTGTTTTGTTGGCCAAAAACTGCTCAGGTTTTTTGCAAAAAGACAAATTCAGGACCCAACTCCAACCAAACCTGGTCTTTTAAAATACCAACAAGGCTGTCAAGGGTGAAAGAATAATTAGAATATCAAGAAACTGAATTTTGAAGTAAATTATAAATCTGAAACTGAGATGTTCTACACTTGACGCAAATATTATTTCTACTTTAATTGCGAGTTTAATTTTGACTCAACAGTCAGCATTAATGTAATTAAAACATAAACATTAAACTGAGGTAGGATTCTTCAGTTTAGCACCATGAAAACAATGATATTATAAATATGAAATGCAATTATGCTCTTACCTTTTCTTTACTCGGTAAAGTCTGAGTTCTGTTAAAAGTCTCTCCTTCGTTGATACTGATGAGTTCAGCATCTACAGGCGGAAACGGTGAGGGGAAAACCACTACGTCACTCTTCAGAGTGTCTGAGCTGAAACACACGTCATACTGCTGAGTAGATTTGGAGTAAGACCAGCTCCCGTCAGGGTGGGTGGTGATCATGGGGGGGTACCTGCTGAAACTGCCGTCGGTCCTGTGGCATTTGACAGCTATTAAAGTGATGAGGCTCAGGAGGAAGATGACCGACACCGACACAATGCCGATCAGCAGATACAGGTTCAAAACAGAGAAACTTCCCTCTTCTGTGGTCACGTGTCTGTGCTGAGTCTTCATGTCAGCTGTGCCTTCAACCACCACCACATCAATAGACACAGTAGCTGACAGGGAGGGTTCTCCGTTATCAGACACCAACACCACCAATGGGTGAGTTTTGACGTCACTGTCACTCATTCTCCTCTTAGTCCTGATCTCCCCGGTGCTGGTTCCGATCCGGAACATGTTATTTCCTTTGGGCTCAGACAGGTGGTAAGAAAGCAGCGCATTGTATCCAGAGTCTGCGTCTACAGCCCTGATCTTTGCCACAAAGTGTCCCGCTTCAGCAGAATAGGAGATGCTCTCACTGTTAACGGAGCCGTGCTCAGAATAAGGCGCCAGAATTGTTGGATTATTGTCATTTTCATCCAGGATAAAAACGTTCACGGTCACGTTGCTGCTGAGGGGAGGAACACCAGAGTCTGTGGCCTGAACTTTAAACTGGAACGTTTTTAACTCCTCGTAGTTAAAAGACTGCAGGCTGACCATATCTCCAGTCTCTGAGTTGATGTTTACCATCGTAGATAACGGTAACGAGTTTAAGTTACTTTGTAAAAATGAGTAGCTCACCTGACTGTTCAGTTCCACGTCAGCGTCTGTTGCAGTTACAGTTTTAATAGTTGCTCCTACTGGACTGTTTTCATTCACGTAAACATTAATCAGGGACTCTGGGAATAAAGGTGCGTTGTCATTCACGTCAGACACGTGCACGTGAATGACGCTCGTGCTCGATAGTGGCGGGCTGCCTTCATCAGTAGCAGTGATGCTGATGTTGTACTGAGAAGCGCTCTCTCTGTCAAGATGACCATCAACCACCAACGAATAATAGTTCTTATAGTTTGACTCTAATTTAAAAGGAGCATCGTTGGATATTTTACAGTTCACCATGCCATTTTTACCTCCGTCTTTATCAAACACTGAAACAAGAGCAATGGCGGTACCAACAGACGCATCCTCTTTTACAATGTTTAGCAGTGACGTCACTGTGATTTCAGGAACATTATCGTTAACGTCTATGACTTCAATCAATAATTTGGCGTGTGATGTCATCGGAGAGGAAGCTCCATCAGTTGCTTCTATCCGAACATCAAAAGCATTATTCTCTTCAAAATCAATATTCTTCTTATTTGTTATAGTCCCTGATTTTTTATCGATAGCAAACACATCGGTGTCTTTTACATCATCTATTTTACTAAACGAGAACGATATTTGTCCATTTGCATCTGAGTCCAAATCAGTCGCATTTAGTGTTATTATTGATGTTCCTATCTTAGCGTTTTCATACACTCTGGCTTTATACAGATTTTGACCGAAAATAGGAGGATTGTCGTTAATATCTAATATATTTACTTGTATCGTCATACTGCCTGATTTAGCAGGAGTTCCTCCATCAACGGCAGTTAATATCAGAGGAATCTGAGACTGCTTTTCTCTGTCTAGAGCTTTCTGAAGCTGCAATTCGACAATAACCCTCTCTCCTTTGTGTGAAACCAAAGAGAAATGTTCATTTAGGCCAAGCTTATAGTTTTTTACGGCATTCTTACCGACATCTTCATCACGGGCTCGTTGCAAGGGAAATGTTGCACCTACTGCTGCATTTTCATTTATGTTGATTTCCTGTGACGTGCTGAGAAATGAAGGAGAATTATCATTCACATCTAAGATTATAATCTCTATCCGGTACAGTTTTAATGGATTATTAATTACTGCTTCTATACTGAGTGAACATTTGATCTCGGCGCCGCAGAGCTCCTCCCGATCTATTATCTCATTCACGTACAAGACACCAGTCTTCAGGTTTACCTCCAAGTATTTCCTCTTTGCTCCAGAAACGATCTGAAACATGCGGGATTCCAAATCCTTGACATTTATGTTCAGATCTTTAGCTACATTTCCGACTACAGTCCCCAGATTGACTTCCTCTGAGACGGAGTAAGAGAGCTGCCCAGATACTGCATCCCGGTAACAATCCAGCACCAACAAGAGAAATATCCACACGGAGCTGCTTCTCCCCGCTAAACGCATTATTCCACACAACGAGAAAAGTCACGAAAAATCTATTAATTTCGCAAATTAAACATAGATTCATCCAATCTATATATTTACACTGCGATACGAAGATGGCCGAACCTCCACTCTCTTTCACCCAACACGTCTCTTTGTTTCAATCCTGGAAGAATAATCTTCGTTTGGATTTGGGAGGAGTCTCGAACAAACACAGACTATGATAAAATGCTATGGTCTCCAATGTCCTCGTGTGGAGAATCATTAGAACTACATTCACCATCAACAAAATGCTCGAGCCTAATGGCGAGAGACTTCCATTTATAATGAACATTGGCTTTATCTTAAAAAAAACAAAAACATAAAAAGATAAAAAATACAACAAAAACAGAATGAATTAATAAATTACTTAACCAAATTAAAAAAATACTAGTAGAAAGAATTAAAATTAATAAAACCCTATATTCAGTGCCACTTTGTAAATATATAAGGCAATCTCTATTGATCAATTATTTTTTCAAAGGTGATCATTCGGAAAACAGATGAATGGGATATCATATGTTTAAAATAATGGATTTTGTAATAAAGGGTGATTATTTCTAAGTATTAATGTATTTCACAATAAGAAGCCAGCAAAGGTCGATCAGCACCATGGATAGCTACAAAAAAAATTGAATCAATGCTCCGTTTCCAAATGTTAATTGTTGTATGATAACTTTGATTGTTTCCTTACCTTATCTTTGTTGGGTAAAGTCTGAGTTCTGTTAAAAGTCTCTCCTTCGTTGATACTGATGAGTTCAGCATCTACAGGCGGAAACGGTGAGGGGAAAACCACTACGTCACTCTTCAGCGTGTCTGAGCTGAAACACACGTCATACTGCTGAGTAGATTTGGAGTAAGACCAGCTCCCGTCAGGGTGGGTGGTGATCATGGGGGGGTACCTGCTGAAACTGCCGTCGGTCCTGTGGCATTTGACAGCTATTAAAGTGATGAGGCTCAGGAGGAAGATGACCGACACCGACACAATGCCGATCAGCAGATACAGGTTCATAACAGAGAAACTTCCCTCCTCTGTGGTCACATGGCTGGACTGAGTCTTCATGTCAGCTGTGCCTTCAACTACAACCACATCAATAGACACAGTAGCTGACAGGGAGGGTTCTCCGTTATCAGACACCAACACCACCAACGGGTGAGTTTTGACGTCACTGTCACTCATTCTCCTCTTAGTCCGGATCTCCCCGGTACTGGTTCCGATCCGGAACATGTTATTTCCTTTGGGCTCAGACAGGTGGTAAGAAAGCAACGCATTGTATCCAGAGTCTGCGTCTACAGCCCTGATCTTTGCCACAAAGTGTCCCGCTTCAGCAGAATAGGAGATGCTCTCACTGTTAACGGAGTCGTGCTCAGAATAAGGCGCCAGAATTGTTGGATTATTGTCATTTTCATCCAGGATAAAAACGTTCACGGTCACGTTGCTGCTGAGGGGAGGAACACCAGAGTCTGTGGCCTGAACTTTAAACTGGAACGTTTTTAACTCCTCGTAGTTAAAAGACTGCAGGCTGACTATATCTCCAGTCTCTGAGTTGATGTTTACCATCGTAGATAACGGTAACGAGTTTAAGTTACTTTGTAAAAATGAGTAGCTCACCTGACTGTTCAGGTCCACGTCAGCGTCTGTTGCAGTTACAGTTTTAATAGTCGCTCCTACTGGACTGTTTTCATTCACGTAAACATTAATCAGGGACTCTGGGAATAAAGGTGCGTTGTCATTCACGTCAGACACGTGCACGTGAATGACGCTCGTGCTCGATAGTGGCGGGCTGCCTTCATCAGTAGCAGTTATGCTGATGTTGTACTGAGATGCACTCTCTCTGTCAAGAGGACCATCAACCACCAACGAATAATAGTTCTTATAGTTTGACTCTAATTTAAAAGGAACATCGTTGGATATTTTACAGTTCACCATGCCATTTTTACCTCCGTCTTTATCAAACACTGAAACAAGAGCAATGGCGGTACCAACAGACGCATCCTCTTTTACAGCGTTTAGCAGTGACGTCACTGAGATTCCAGGGATATTATCATTAACGTCTAAAACTTCGATTAATAATTTTGCATGTGACGTGAGAGGAGAGGAAGCTCCATCACTGACTTGTACCCGAATCTCAAAAGCGTTATTCTCTTCAAAATCAATAATCTTCATATTTGTTATAGTCCCTGTTTTTTCATCTATAGTGAACACTTCACTTTGTTTACCTCGGCTCAATGAATAAAACACTTGTCCATTTTTACCTGCGTCCAAATCAGTTGCGTTTAACTTTATAATTGGTGTTCCAATCTTAACGTTCTCATAGACACTGGCTTTATACAGATTCTGACTGAATACAGGAGTATTATCATTAATATCTAATACATTTACCATTATCATCATACTGCCTGATTTAGCTGGTGTTCCTCCATCAATGGCAGTTACAATAAGTCGGATCTCGGACTGCTTTTCTCTGTCGAGAGCTTTCTGAAGCTGCAATTCAACAACAACACTTTCTCTTTTGTGTGATGCCAGGGAGAAATATTCATTTTGACTTAGTCTATAAGAATTTACAGCATTTTTACCGACGTCTGCATCATCAGCCGGATGCAATGGGAATTTTGCTCCAACTGCGGTGATCTCACTAATGTCGATTTCCTGTGATATGCTGAGAAACGACGGAGAATTATCATTCACATCTAAGATTATGATCTCTATCCGGTACAGTTTTAATGGATTATTAATTACTGCTTCTATACTGAATGAACATTTGATCTCTGCGCCGCAGAGCTCCTCCCGATCTATTCTCTCATTCACGTACAAGACTCCAGTCTTCATGTTTACCTCCAAATATTTCCTCCTCACCCCAGAAACGATCTGAAACATGCGGGATTCCAAATCCTGGACATTTATGTTCAGATCTTTAGCAACATATCCGACAACGGTCCCAAGATTGACTTCCTCTGAGACGGAGTAAGAGAGCTGCCCAGATACTGCATCCCGGTAACAATCCAGCACCAACAAGAGAAATATCCACACGGAGCTGCTTCTCCCCGGTAAACGCATTATTCCAAAAATCAAGAAAAGGCAGAGTGAACGTATCCGTTAAGAATGTAACTAAATTCGTGAATTAAACACATATTTAGCCATTCTATATATTTACACTGCAGTACGAAGATGGCTGAACCGCCACTCTCTTTCACCTGACACGTTTCTTTGTTTCAATCGCAGGAAGAATAATCTTCGTTTGGATTTGGGAGGAGCCTCGAACAAACACAGACTATGATAAAATGCTATGGTCTCCAATGTCCTCATGTGGAGAATCGGTAAAACTACATTCACCATCAACATAATGCTCGAGCCTAATGGCGAGAGACTTCCATTCGTCATTGACCATTTATTTTTATCGATACCACTCACATAAAGCACAAGAGTAAACAAGCAATAATAATAATGATAATAATAATAACAAAATATAAATAATAAAATAATAATAATATTTATACATAAAATAATTCTAGCAAAATAATTCAAATGAAAGAAAGACTATAAGAGTCACTTTTTAGATGTATAAGATGATATGTATTGATACATTATTATTTTCAATCATACGAATAAGAATATATTTGATTGGGAGTGACATTCTTTAATAGATCTTATATCTTATCTTATCTTATATTATAATGACTTGTTACTATTTTTTATAAAATAATGTATCAGCTGGGATCGGTGCCAACCCCAGGCACCCTGAAAATGATAATTGCTAATTCATAATGAATGAACTCATGTATTTATCCTTTAAAATACAACAAACAGCCAGAAACACACCTTCAGGACCATGGATAGCTACAATCTCCTCAGCAACTCAGTTTTCAACGTTTTTTGTGTGAAAACGGGATCATTCCTTACCTTTTCTTTACTCGGTAAAGTCTGAGTTCTGTTAAAAGTCTCTCCTTCGTTGATACTGATGAGTTCAGCATCTACAGGCGGAAACTGACCAGGGAAAACCACTACGTCACTCTTCAGCGTGTCTGAGCTGAAACACACGTCATACTGCTGAGTAGATTTGGAGTAAGACCAGCTCCCGTCAGGGTGGGTGGTGATCATGGGGGGGTACCTGCTGAAACTACCGTCTGTCCGGTGGCATTTGACAGCTATTAAGGTGATGAGGCTCAGGAGGAAGATGACCGACACCGACACAATGCCGATCAGCAGATACAGGTTTAAAACAGAGAAATTTCCCTCCTCTGTGGTCACGTGGCTGGACTGAGTCTGGATGTCAGCTGTGCCTTCAACCACCACCACATCAATAGACACAGTAGCTGACAGAGAAGGTGCTCCATTATCAGACACCAACACCACCAATGGGTGAGTTTTCAGGTCACTGTCACTCATTCTCCTCTTAGTCCTGATCTCCCCGGTGCTGGTTCCGATCCGGAACATGTTATTTCCTTTGGGCTCAGACAGGTGGTAAGAAAGCAGCGCATTGTATCCAGAGTCTGCGTCTACAGCCCTGACTTTTGCCACAAAGTGTCCCGCTTCAGCAGAATAGGAGATGCTCTCACTGTTAACGGAGCCGTGCTCAGAATAAGGCGCCAGAATTGTTGGATTATTGTCATTTTCATCCAGGATAAAAACGTTCACGGTCACGTTGCTGCTGAGGGGAGGAACACCAGAGTCTGTGGCCTGAACTTTAAACTGGAACGTTTTTAACTCCTCGTAGTTAAACGACTGCAAGCTGATTATATCTCCAGTCTCTGAGTTGATGTTTACCATTGTAGATAACGGTAACGAGTTTAAGTTACTTTGTAAAAATGAGTAGCTCACCTGACTGTTCAGGTCCAAGTCAGCGTCTGTTGCAGTTACAGTTTTAATAGTCGCTCCAACTGGACTGTTTTCATTTAGGTGAACATTTATCAGTGAATCTGGGAATAAAGGTGCGTTATCATTCACGTCAGATACCTGAATAGAAAGTACGCTGGTGCTGGAGAGTGACGTCGCTCCTTCATCAGAAGCCACTATGGTGACGTTATATGCAGAAACGCCCTCTCTGTCTAGAGGCCCTTCAACTAATAAAGAATAATAGTTTTTGTAGTTCTTTTCGAGCTTGAAAGGAAGCTCATTTTTAATTTGAACATTCACGTCACCGTTCTTCCCGCCATCTTTGTCATGGACGGACACCAGAGCAACTACGGTGCCGACACTCGTGTCTTCCTTCACAGTGGTGTGCAGTGACGTCGTAGTGATCTCAGGAGCATTATCATTCATGTCGCCTACCTCTACCAGCACTTTACAATGAGCAGACATGGGAGGATGCCCTTTATCACTGGCCTCTACACGGATTTCAAAATTCTTTCTTTCTTCAAAATCCACATTTCCTTTTAGTTTAATGACACCGGTTTTACTTTCAATTTCAAAGATATCAAGCACGTGATCTTGATCTTTGCTTCTCAATGAATACAATATGTCACCGTTCAGATCTTCATCTGCATCTGTAGCATTCACGGCGATTACTGTCGTTCCTAGTGGCGTATTTTCAAGGATCTTTGTTTTATATAAGGCTTCACTGAATATCGGAATATTATCATTAATGTCTAAAACATTCACAATGATCTGCGAGCTGCCTGATTTAGGAGGAGTCCCTCCATCTACAGCAGTCAGTGTCATGGTGATCACAGACTGTTTCTCCCGGTCTAAAGCTTTCTGCAACACCAGCTCTGCAGACACGCCGTCGCTGCCTGATTTGTGCACAGCCAAAGAGAAATGCTCGTTCTGGCTTAATTTATACGTAGTGACTCCATTCCGCCCCGCGTCTGCATCGCTTGCTTCAGATAATGTGAATTTTACTCCTGGTAAGGTGCTTTCAGCGATATACAAATTTTGCAGTTTGGTAGAAAAATTCGGGGCATTGTCGTTCACGTCTGTTATTTCTACATCTATACGATAAAGCTTTAAAGGGTTATTTATGACGGCTTCTACACTCACTGAGCATTTTGGTTCCTCCGCGCAGAGCTCCTCTCTGTCTATCCTCTCAATGACGTACAGCATACCGGTCTTCAAATTTACATCGAAGAATTTCCTCTTTGTCCCGGTTACAATTTGAAACATACGGATTTCCAAGTCCTGTGTCTTCAGGTTTAAGTCTTTAGCGATATTTCCAACTGGAGTCCCCTCGTTTACCTCTTCTGGGATGGAAAATGAGAGCTGCCCTGATGCTGTGTCCCAGTAACAGCCAAGCAAAAAAAGACCATAATATAAACCAAAGTAGCTCCACATAGAAAAAGACATGTTTCCGACCTATATGGTTTCCAATGGATCCTTTTTTCTTTTTTTTTTTAAATACGATTGAAGAGATGAGATATGAATGTGATTGAAGAATGCTGCTTTCTCTATATCGTCCTGCCTTTATAACAAAGACTGAGGAAATGTCCCAGAAGCAGGAGGGGCCAAGTTATATCAAGAGGCGCAGCGCTGGCTCTGATGGATCAACAGCGACACCTTGTGACGAAATAAGTGGCATGAAAACAGTTTTGAATATATAACCGGCCAAATATGGAACCATTACACTAAACAATAAATATAAATAATGATATGCCCCCATAGACAGTCTTAAACTGTTCAGTAAACAGTTTAACCCTGGTTATTTTCATTTCCATGGTGCTGAAATGAAATAGCTGGTTATTTCATTTCAGCACCAAGGACAGCGCAGCAGAGCAGCCCTCCTTCCACTTTTCACCTCTCACACTTGTTTCCCATGGATTAAATGAAGGCACTCTTTTTTTTGTGTGTGTGTGATTTTGTTAAAAAGTTAGTTTAAATGATTTGTTGACATTGTAATTTCTTCAGAGCCAGAAATCCTTTCATGCAGGTACTTATTCGGTACATTTTTTTGTTTTGTTTCGTTCTGACTCTCCCTTTGTATAATTTGTTTTGCACTATTTTTAAACCACCACATAATATATATAATATATATGTAAAACAATAATTTATGATTACCCATAAGCCATAACAATACAACCACTGACCAGGCTAAGTCAGAATTAAAATGATTTACACATTATAATAGCACATTTTTTATCACATAGTCATACACAGTTGCAGTACAACATATTGAAATTATATTTTTATAGAACTGAAATTTCTGATGAGTGTTTCAAAAGGGGAGTTTAAAAATTCCCTTTGATCCTCTTGTCTTGCTGTGCAGCTTCATATTTTGTCTGACAAACAATCCTTCGATCCTAGTCTCTGAAGGGTGTAGATAGCTGGACCTAGGCAAAATATTCTGACACTGTGTGATTCTAAATCTGAGCAGCTGTATCTAAATGGAAACATTTTGGTACGGGACTTGTGTGTGAGCGTAAAGAGATCTTCTCTGTCATAACAGAAGGATCAGATGATGAGTGTTTTTTTTTTATCAGCATTCCCGTCTGTCGTAGTTAGCTCTTACCAAAATGGTCTCAGGAACAACAATTACCGACAGGGTCGTGGACACCCATGGCTCATTGACGAATGTGGGGAGCAAAGGTTTCAATCACTCCCTTCTCCTTTATTTTTCCTGTTTCCCTGATGGCTATAAAAAACGTTGAATGAATGCTGTTGTTCTCCTGAACATACCCACACAGAGAAGAGGCATCTGTGATTTGATTTTATTGTTACCACAGACAAAGTAGTCATGAGTTTATCAACGTTCCCTTCATTTGTAATCCCAGGATTAAGCCCTAGGATTCCGAAAAACTCCTGTCCTATTTCCATTCTGTGGAAAACATGATTTAATTTGAAAATATTAAAAATCATCCCCTACTCTCTCTCTCTCTCTCTCACACACACACACGCACACACACACACACGCACACACACACACACACACACACACACACACACACGCGCGCACACACACACACACACACACACACACACACACACACACACACACACACACAAAACCAGAGTTGGATGTAAAATCCGGAATGCAATAATAATAATAGCTCACAAAGGATGAACTGTATCTAATTTCCTAATGAAAGAAAGAAAGAGAAGGGCATCACCATCTCTGTATACACACACAGACACATATATAATCACACTCATACACGTACACACTCATACACACACGCTTACTCACACGTTCACCGCCTGGCCCATCAGACCCAGACAGCCCTTGATGAAATTCAGTGATTCATAGTTTATTTGTAGGTCTTGGTCGCTACTCCAATAATAATAATAATAATAATGACCTCACAGGACTTCTCTCCGGATTACCGTTGTCATCAGATCAACGTGACAAACATGGAGCACTGATGCTACCGTTTACTCAGCACTGCAGAGAGAATTTATCTTTTCAAATGCAGAAATCGTACCTGGGACTCGCTTTGTGGACCGACCTTGTTCTTCAACTGGTAACACACCCTTCAAATAAACAATAAAGAAAATCCTAACAGCATCTAAATTTACAATCCACAAAGTTCCTACAGCATTATCCACAAACACTGAATACAACCAGAGTCTAACTGCAGCTCTGAATGTTTCCTAGAGATATAAAATATGCCAATCAAACTTCATCTCTATGAAGACCAGGTATATTTTGGAATCATCTGAAGAGGGGTCCATTAAACCAAAAGAACCTAGACCCATGTCTTTCTTAAAGTAAAATAAGAGTAGAATAGAACATCTTTATTGTTGTTATACTGTGAGTTCACGAGAATTAAAAGCAGTTTCCCTTTAGTTGCAAGACATCATAAATCCAGCGTTCATACTGCGACATACATACCGTGCAAGAAAAAGATTTGTTCTAAATATAGT
The DNA here is from genome assembly GCA_037951165.1 of Lophius americanus. NCBI lineage: Eukaryota > Metazoa > Chordata > Actinopteri > Lophiiformes > Lophiidae > Lophius > Lophius americanus. The sequence continues at coordinate 672,395 of JBBDHG010000303.1, forward strand.
ATTGCGCAATATTATGCAAGAAAAGTAATATTTCATTCTTGAAAAGAAATATACATTTTATTGATTTTGATACCATCTTATTTATATCATGTCCATATTTTTTTTATAAATTTCAAAATAACAAAAAAAAGAAAAATATATGTATAATATATATATATATATATATATATATACATATTTTTCCTTTTGATATATATATATATATATATATATATATATATATATATTATTTTCCATATACTAAATGGTAAGTGTATATTATTTTATTTTATTTTATTGTAATTAACTTGACGCTATCAAGCAGTGACTCACTTTCAATGTTTTAGTCATAAGACCCTTATGATTAAATTCTCATTTCCTGAGGATATGATAATTAATATGATTCCCTGCATAATTAATAGTGGATAAATCATGGTTAGGAAAATACACAGAATTTGCCCGCTGATGTGAGCGGAGGCTATGCTGTAGCCTCTGTTCAAGGTTTAGCTATAAATCATGCAATATATATAGTTCAAGGAGAAACAGTGGAGCAGTGGGACAGAGGGAGCAGGGTGTGGTAGATGAGGGGAGGGGAGGAACATTGGATGAAGCAGCTGTCTTACATGAATATCCAATGAATTATTAGAACTGGATACCAAAGCCTAAATTCATCAAATCAGCGTTTAAATACATCATTTTATGATAGCCTTCATGGAAAATGTTTCATTTATTTTTTTTATGAAGGTGAGTACTGTTCATCAGTGTGTCGGTGGGTGGGGGAAGGGTGCTATCTTCATGTGTTCCAAGGCGAGTGTGTACCCCCTCCTCCTTTTTCTCCCTCCCTCTGCACAGCTCTTGTTTCCATAGCAATGCCCTCTGAAACACACAGACTTACACATTTTATCTCCTCTAGTTCAGTTTAATATACTACTCTCATCTGGAGAAATGATCAAATCACATTATTGTGAGTTTTCACACAAACTGACCAAAGGGAATTCAAAACACACTCATGATATGCACAAAGCACAGACCGGTCCTCAATCACGCTTCTCATGCATCGGTAATGTTGCACTGCAGCAGCAGCATGTTCAATATGACGGATACACCTCATTTCCTTCCACCCCCCACTGCCTCACAGAGAGCCTGACCTTTGCAATCAGCCATGGCCAGCCCACCACATCCTCTCTGGGCCAGGACTCTGGGGACCACCCACCCTCACCTCTGCAGCCTGTCAATTGCATGCTGCTATATATGACGAGATGCTGATGTCATCAGGCTGTTTCTATGGGGATAAGAAAGAGGGAAACCCTGTTTTTTTCCTTCAAAACAAACCTGGTACCTAGCTTGTATTACAATATGATGTAACTTGTTCCAATCTATTTATTTTTGGATTTTCTTTGTGTCCTAAAATGCTGATTCCAATTCACCTACATAATTTCAATGATGATTGTTAACAGCTGTGATTAGTGAACACTCGATTCTAGAAACAAAGGGTGTGAGACCACGCCCATCCGCAGTAGTCACCGACTACTTGGATTATCTGACGTAGGAGTGTGGAAAGGAAAGGAAAGGAAAGGAAAGGAAAGGAAAGGAAAGGAAAGGAAAGGAAAGGAAAGGAAAGGAAAGGAAAGCAAAGGAAAGGAAATTTGATGAAATTAAATGAAAGAAAAGAAAAGAAAGCAAAAAAGTAAAGAAAGGTAAGAAAAGAAAGGAAGAGATGAGAAAAGAAAAAAACTTTATTGAACCGGAAGAATAAATTAAGATTACTTCAAAGTTGATGTTTAAAAAAAAAAAATTCAATAAAAGAAAAGAAAATCAATATATATATTAAAAGGTAAACCCAAATGATCAAATTAATTATTTAATTCTATTCGTAAAAACTGAAAATTTGTACAGAATTTCTTTTAATTTGAAAATGTTGGATGAGAGTAACGTTTTTTCATTTTCTTTGTGTTAATTAAACTCATAATTACATAGTAATTTAGACTTTTTGGCAAATTCTATGAGTTTTGCTTAAGTTTTAAGTTCAAAGCTATAATAATAATAATTAAACATTATTATTATAAACAATCGCACGCTCAACTTAATAATTTGTGAAAACATCTAAATTGTTTAGAATTGCATCTTATTAAAAACGGTTGTGTTCCACAAGCATCTACTTTTTTATGTGAATAATTTAATCATTAAGAACTTCTTGCAAAAAAAATTCCCAAATTGAAATGTTGTTAAGAGAAGTTTAATTGTATTAAAAAGGAATTTTTAATACAATAACGGAGTGTAGTCAAGTTTTGGACATTTAATTCTGATTCCCAGACAGACACACATTTGAATGCAATGCTAAGCTAATGTTCACGTTTTGCACACATAGAGAGAAGGAATGATAATATGATGATTTAAACTAACTACCACTTAATGACTTATTTCCAAATCTTCATTCCTCTCCTCTGGTGTATTTGAGTGAAAGTGGGTCAGGGGCGGGACCAGAGGAACACGAGCTAGAAGAAGATGAAAACCAGGACAAGTGGATATGGAGCATTCCCAAACACATGCATGCTCCCGCCTCAGAGATAAAACTACAAACATGTTAAAGCAGCGCTCACTCGTTTGGAAAGAGATGGCACACTGCCCAAAACTGTCATAATTAGTTACTCTACTGTAAAAAAAAAAAAAAATAACAGGAGGAACAGCAGGCTGTTGTTTCCAAGCTGTCATTCTGTCAGGAAATCATTTGATATAATTTATCATTTCAATCATTATATACAGTATAGTCGCTCTACATGAATGTGTAATACTGTGTTTGTTTCCTTACAAACTTCCGGACATGTTCGTGATTAATTGTATATTGCTATAATATATTTCCATTCACTTTGATGTCCATGAATCAATAACGGTAATAATAAACTTTATTTTGTATGTAGCTCTTTTCAAATAAGGTAACAAAACTGTTTTACAGAAAAATAAATGAATAGATAAATACATACAATGACGGAGAGCAATAAATTAGTATGTGAATGTGAAGATTAGGGGAATATAAAAATGCAAAAAAAATAAACATAAAATAACATAATTATTATTTTTAAATAGATCAATATAAAATAAATAGGGATCGATAAATATGGTTAAGAAGGGATCAAATTCAAACTAAAACCCCAGTAGAAATTTATTATTATGATTATATGTTTTGTTTTGTTTTTGATTTGTGTCAAGGACACTCTCTTAAAGAAATCCAAGATATCCTCATGCCATTGAAGGTAACTTATTTTAGCCATAACAGGAATTTGACAAGGGTGTGGTCCTGCCAGAACGGTGAAAATACAGTTAAGAGCCCTAATAATCTCACATCGTGTATGATGTTAAACGCCGGGATGAATGATCAGACTTTGAGTGATATGTGTGAGTGCGTGTGTGTGTGTGTGTGTGTGTGTGTGTGTAAGAGAGGTGTGACAGTGAGAGATCAATGGTGAGAAACAGACAAAGGTAAAGTCTGTGCATGAGTTTTAGTCAGTCATAGCTCAGTGAGGGAGTCAGTCTTATTCCATTAAAGAAAATATTTAATGGGAGCATTTATGCTGCAAACCTTGATTACAGAGTTATATTCATGCTTTGGTTTGCAGGACGGGCCCAATTATTACTACTGTCAACACAAACAGCAGCAGACACAGAAAAGCTCTGGTAACAGAAAAGGTATAGCAGGAGAATCTGATTGGTTGGCCAGCACCAATACGACTGTAATGGACACTATGATTGGCTCAACATTGCGCCTGGAGACAAAGGCAGGGCTCCTTGGTACTGTGCTGTCACAGGGAACACCCATATTTTACTCAATGTCTCCCCTCTTGTATCCATGGTGATGCAGATACAGCTATAAATGCCCCTCCCTGCCAGCACCACCCTCCTTTGAACCCCCTCCTTTAGCCGCACAGATGGCATACATCAAGGACAGGACATTTTTCTGTTCTTCATCACAACCATATAAACTCAAACACGTTTGAGGGCCGCATTCCGCTAGTATGTATTTAATTCTTCACATAATCCACCCATTTTTATACCAGGCTTTAATATTTTAGAATACCCATAAACTCTCTGTACACTCCCTGTCTCCCTTTTAGAAACAGAAAAAAAAATCAGCGGGATTATGAATAAATCAAGCTTTGTAGTCAGACATGCCCAACCCAGATTTTTTAAACAGTTCAGTGGAAAAGGGGGGCATGGACTCTTGTTTGGCTTCAGTCGGACTGTAAAATGGGACAGGACGTATTACCCGTGGATCAATACGGACACAGAAATCCAATAGAAATACCATTCGATGCACTACCAAATGCAGATAGTGGCATCCTGTTAAATAATTGAATGTATTGACACAGAGACAGACATACTGTGTGGCAGGACAGAAATAGGCAGTTCCACATGTTAGCCACAAGAGGGCGTCTTTCCAGTCTCCACTTTGTCTTTTACAGCAGTGGCCCAATGCACACACACACACACACACACCCACAGATATATTAAATGCTGTAAGGTGCAGTAGTTGATGAAGTATTCACTTCTTTTAATTAAGTAAAAAAACTAATACAACACACTTAAAGTATTCTTTCACTACAAGTATCAGAAGCTTGTACTCAGGTACAGTACTTGAGTAAATGTTCTGTCCATCACTGATAAGGTATTATATTCGATTAACACTCTTGTCTGTTCTAGTTTCTTTTATTATTTTTTTTATCAGTATACAGACAAACTTGCGGCTCCGGTGTCAGCCGCAGGTTCCGTCTGCTGGAGGAAATTAAAAAGTCAAACTCTCCCAGATGCGGGAGATTTTTCTTTGTCAAACAATACCCACACACTGACGCATTTCAAACCAACGAGGGAAAGATGGACAGATTATTCCAACGGCTAAGAATCCTTTACGGAGCAGGTTATAATTTAAAATGACGCAGTTTTAATCAAAATATCTGTAAACCATCCGTGTCACAGTAGCGTTGTGTAATGGGCTATTTTAGGTTTATTATCAGTCATGCTGTGCTGCATGGAAGGAGGTGCAATGCAGAGACGCGGGCCTGCTGCTCTAGGGTCGTGGCCCATTTCTTTAAATAACCCAAAAGGTCTGAATAATAGAGGAGATTGTTGGTCTGCAGAGAATCCGATGTTTTTGTGAGGTTGCTTCGCCCTCCATGGAAAACCAAGACATCTATTTATAAAATGAAGACTCAGCCACCAATCACTTAAGGTGGCTGCTTCGGCTGCCGCTCTGAGAATGATCCACCATCTTCCTCTCTCATCAGCATCAAACCTTAAACAGCTACAGGAGCATCAGCCCAGCAGACGGCAGAAGACTTTCATGATGGGGTGGAGATGGTTGCAGCCTGTTAGCTGGATGTAGAGTTTCAGAGTCTCCAATTTATTAGGTACCTAATTGAAATATATGTGTTAAAGCCCTGCAGTAAATTCTGTTTCATGATGTTTTCTTTTTCAGAAAAGTTATGCTTCATTTTAATCCTCCTTAATGTTTTGGACAACTTTTGTGTCGATTTGACCCCATGGCATTGATGATCCCAAAACACTCACACACACGCACACACACACGCACGCACGCACACACGCACACACGCACACACGCACACACGCACACACGCACACACACACACACACACACACACACACACACACACACACACACACACACACACACACACACACACACACACACACACACACACACACACACACACACACTATTTTAAATTGAAACTCTTTTTTATAATACCAAGACCATTATCTTACAATGTACAACTTATTTTTAATAATAGTAATAAAAAAAGTGTTTAAATTCAGTCAATATATTTCCTGTATCGACAACAAAGGTTTACTGGGATCTTAGTATAATACCATAATATTCAGAAAACACTTCCAAGGATAAATTGCTTGTGAATTCCTTCAAACTTTATTTTCTAAACCATCGTAAAACCCAACCTTTTTTTTGTATCTCTTTGTAATTTATTTTTCAAAATAAGTAAATATTGAAAATTACATTGATTGTTTGTATGTCTGTTTGTTTGTCTGTTTGTTTGTCTGTTTGTTTGTCTGTTTGTTTGTCTGTTTGTTTGTCTGTTTGTTTGTCTGTTTGTTTGTCTGTTTGTTTGTCTGTTTGTTTGTCTGTTTGTTTGTCTGTTTGTTTGTCTGTTTGTTTGTTTGTATGTGCTATTTAAGAGGCTACAATTTGACTTCCTATCAGAATAAATTTTCCAACAGTAGCCTACTATTCTGTAGATTCCATTTAGTAGTTGGAGTACACTTCAGAAAGTCCAAATTAACGCCTATAATCCCACTGCTACTCCAGAGATAACAGCACATGTGGAGGAATCAGGGTCAATAATCATAATTGACAACATTAACACAGAGGTCGGAGCCAAAGCACAACAACGAAAATAGAAACTCACAGTTAAACAAATGCATAAATGCGACCTGGGCATTATGCTGGAATTTGAAATGTCAGTGTCATCCTGGCTTACCGTCTGCGCTGCTGCCCTTTCAAAGCCTCTCTCCGTGGCATCGTCAAGATTATTGCACCTAATCGCATTAGCGGAGCAACATAGTGGAATTATCACTCTACATACTTTACTGGAGGCCTTAATCCAGGACGGCTGGGAATATGGACAGCAGTGGGAGAATGGGAAGAAGACTCTGACAGGAATTTCTCTTTTAAAGCACCTGATGGATGAACAATCGGGTTTTGTTGTTGAATTAGGATGAATTCTTTTCCCAGACAGACAACAGAACAAGATCTAGTAGGCTATAATGATTTCACAGAGGTATTATTTAGCTCATGTTTCATTTATATCACTCAGGTATTTCCTATTTTACGGTTCAGTGTTTCATCCATGACGAAAACCACTGATACAGTTTAGTCCTTCTGTTTTCAGTTTTCAGGACGGAGCGAAGTGAGTTAGGATCAAGACGGCCGTCAGGGAGTAAACAAGGGCTTAGGGAACAATTAAACTCCAGTCTTATCACAAGGACGTCATTCGCAGTCGTAAAGTCTGTAAACAAGGAGACCTGCTGCGAACAATCGATTATGGATGGATGTGTTTCAAAGATTTACAGTTTTCAGCCACAACATTAGAACCGGTAACTGGTTCTAATGTTGTGGTTGGTCCGTGTAAGTCATATGTCTCTAAACTATGTTGAAGCTTCTTTTTTCTTTTCTTTTTAAACGAACATAAATTAAACTTCCAAACACATTTGCACTCTTCTTTTTTTCTACGGATGCAGCAACATTATTTTTTAACCTGTATGAAAAAGAAAAAATGAAATCTCTTGCTCAGCCCTCAGATAAAGACACAAAATGAAACCACATCATGAACCCCCTGGGAGAAATCCTCCAGCGTCCAGCAGAGCTTGGTTTTTTTTAATGAGACATGATGAGATTAAGTCTGTCAATTAAGAGCTGGTTACAGAACATCATATGGAACGAGCTGATCCAATTCAACGACAGCTTTGGATCACGGAGCAAATCAACGATGGTTCCATGGATCACCGCAGCCTCTAGAACCTAAACACAATCATCCCCACCTCACAGAAGTCCTCTCTTTCACCATATTCAATAAAAACGAATGTCATAATTAACAAATGTGGTATAAGGACATGTCGTCTTTACTGAAGAGGAAGTACAAAAAGTATATCTTTGTTTAATGTGACTCTCTTTCAAGTATTTAATTTTTTTTTTTTAATATTAAAAGTTCAGGCTGTCAAAAAGGGCTTTTAGTTTCAAGGACATTTCATTTCATCCATTTTTAATCTTTGCAAAAAGAAACACAAGGAATGCTGGGACTGTGGGTTAAAGCCAGATCACACATTATGGACAGGTGTGCGATTTCTAATAGTTGTGGAAAATAACTGAAATAACAAAAAAGCCAAAAAAAACAATAAGTCGTTACAATTAAAAACAATATTTTAAAAAAAGAAGATAAATCAATAGTTATTCTATAAAACCAAGTTATAATAATAATAATAATAATAATAATAATAATAATAATAATAATAATACAAGAAAAATAGATAAATAAATACATAAAAATGACAATAATAATACTAGTTGCTAACAAACTATGATAAAGCAAAATATGGACATGACAGAGGACAAGAAAACAAAAAATATAACTAGTAATACAAGTAAGTATATTCTATGATAAATTATCCCTTACAAAAAAGTTTGGTGGAGTGTCACCGTCCTATGGTAGTGATCAAGATGAGAGGAAGAGGAAATCTTATGAGGAAGGAACTCATAGGTCCAGAAAGTGCAGCAACACCAGAGAACAGAGCGTTTGCATATTGGAATAAAGACTGAAGGGCAAAGTTATGAATTTCAACTGCAAGTAAGAACCAGAAGAAAGGAGAAGGAAGACATTTAAGAACAATAAAAAAAAGAATAAGACAGGGAGTAGCCTTCTTAAGGTGTCTGCCATTTTCTACCAGCTTGCAGTTGCACATAGAGACAGGAGGTGGCATCAGTCAGAGGAAATCAGCAGGAGGAGGAGGAGGAGGTGGTGGATGATGAAAATCAGCAAGAAATACTCTTTCTTTGTCAGGATGATAATGATGGGCTGTAAGGACAGAAGAATATTTACTAAAGAACCAAACCTGCAATGGAGGAGAAACTGGTGAGGGGTGGCAATGAGAGGGAAAAGATGTGAGACTGCGGGAAAGTGAAGTAGAGATGAAGAGAACAAAGGCGGGGGTTGAGTGAGAGAGAAGCAGTCCATGGGAGAAGAGAGTGAGATATGAGTCAGACTTAAAGCATTTACACTCATCCTCCACACCCATGTCGCCTTTTGGGTGTTTTTTTTCATCCGCTTGATACATGAGATAAGATGGCGGGAAACATGGAGGTGCAGCAGCACTCCAAAGAGAGAGAGAGAGAGAGACAGAGAGACAGAGAGACAGAGAGAGAGAGAGTTGCTGCAGGGTATGATCACCAAATCTACCATTAAAGAGCTACTCTCTGAATGCTGATATTCCTGGTGTATTATTTTTGACAGATGGCTCATCTAAAAAATAAACACAACGGCTCGACTTCACAGAATGAAAAGCTGCATGTGGGATGAGATGAGATGAGATGAGATGAGATGAGTCACCCAGCTATAATGTGGGATTGGATCTGGTCGGGTCAGAAGATGTCCAGAACAATTCAGGGATTCACGCTCGCAGACCAAAACAAGCCAAAAACATAGTGAAGGCATAAATTAGAAGAATAAAACTGAGTGGAAATTCCACGATTTTTTGCTAATCATCTATATGACTATATCGATACACTGTAAAAATAGTGGATCCAGCACTAGTCTCTTGGGTCATGGACCACCTAACCTTTAGACCACAGTTCCTGTCCCCATTTCTTCTCACCTTATTCACGTCAGACTTCCCATACAACTCTGACAGCTAACATCCATCTCCAGCTCAACATCTCGGAGACTAAAGAGGTGGTTGTGGACTTTAGGAGGAGGAGGCCCAGTCCAGTTCCAGTCAAAACCCAAGGTACAGAGGTGGAGTTTAACGTAAAATACAGGTACCTTGGAGTACAGAAATGAAATCAACAAACTGATTCGGAAGACGAGCTCCATCACTGGATCCATACTGGACCCGATACAGCAGGTAGCTGAGGTGAGGAAGCTCAGAAAACTGGACCCAACAATGAGCAAGCAATTTATGCCCTGGAGGAGCGGGACCAGATATATAGATCTATAACATATCTCTATCTATCTATCTATCTATCTATCTATCTATCTCAAACACAATAATTGTGGTTGGACATGTTTTGACCTGCGATGAGTTCAAACTTTGCACAAAGAACCGGAGTACGGAATATTTCTGCTGGGATTTGTATCAACTACACCCTCTGGAGATCCATCTCCTTCGTTCTCCTTCCTTTGTAATCAGGACATCGTGGACTAACTAACAGAGAAGTTATTATTTTTGGACCTCACTGATACAGAACAGACTTTGATGGATGACAGTTGGATGCTAAACCATCAGCCGCTGTTCTGAAAGTTGGTTGGTTCTGTATTTTTATTTCTTAATTCATTGATTTTTCTGATTGTTGCAGCAGTGATTTTGATGGAAGCATGTTCTTGTTTTTTATTTTGCTGCTCCACAGGAGCTCTAGTTCAGTTAAATGTCCCGTGTTTAATAAAGATTATTAAACAGTGTTTCTTTGTCTTTTTTTCAAAAGGTCTTTCCATTTAGTTCTTACAACTCAAAAAAATGTTCATACACATGAAATATACATTATCTCTTTAGTTTTAATTAATGCTTAGTTTCTAGAATAGCAAAGTTGCCTTGAAGTTTTCAAGTTGCCTTGAAGTTTTCATGTTCTTTTTTTTCCAGTTTGCATTCCATGTCCACACAGGCAACTTTTAAATAAGTAAGTATTGCTAAAATCCAGATCAAGTACTTACACAACATGTTTAGTGTGGGGGTCATTTGCAGGTCTGATAGCCACATGGGGAGGAAGGGAACACTGCAACTCCAGAGCCTGGATCCCTCTAACAGCCAACATCTGATCCCATCATGTGTGGCCAGCGCATTAATCAGACAAGTCTAAATGTGACCGTATACCACAGCTACCCCGCGGCGAGCGGGTCAGCGATACCGCTGTAAGACGGCAATCCTCTTAAAAAGGCTGCAACCAAAATCTAAGATTTCCCTCGGCCGCTCATAAATTACGGATAACAACACCGTCTCATCACAGGAAATATAATAAATACCAGAAAACCAGGATGACTTCAGAGGAGATATTCAACAAACTATGCATTAACTTATTATTCTCTCGACGGCTGTCTGTACTGCATGACCCCTAAGTCAGTTCGGTCCTGCAGGCATTTCCGTGAAGACTTAAGCACAGCAGCAGATGTTGTGGCTTCATGAGATCATGAGATCTGCCAAACAGTCCAGACCTACATCTGTTCTCATCTCTGTTGATTCCAACAACAGAACCAAAAAGAAGAAGAAAAACAAGCATCAGACAGACAGATTCAGAGGCGGCCCGTCACGATGCTTAACAGCGTTAGTGGATTCACTTTAGACAGATTGATGATTTATTATGTAGTTTTCTGATTAGCTCTTTTAAGATGAGGTTAAGATAGAACTTGAGCATGATGCAGCACCCTGAGGTGACTTCAGATTATCCAGCATGGATCTAAAATGACACAAGGACATCTCTGTGCACAAGTGCTCTCCATTATTTGCTGGTTCTGATAGAACTGGACCAGTGCTAATGTTCTCGAAGGAACGCTCGGCGCCTTTATTCAGCTGCAGTGATTCTGAAACAGGAGTAGTAGAATCTGACCCACAGAACTCACCCGCACAGCCATGAGTCAATGGACTGACACATAATGAAAGTGAGGGCTTATATAAGCGGGGGTGGAGAGGAGAAAGGGTCAAAGCCACTCACACAACACAAGGCTTAAAAAAGGAAGTGAGAGAGTGAGCGCGAGAGCGATATCAAAATAGCTTTACAATTTTCTGTTTGCGGTTCTACGAAGAAAACCAGATCAGACTTTTGCCAATAGGTGAAAGAAAAAGTATTCTTAGACAATTTGACACTTTTTACATCATGAGGGATTTGAACAGTCGCTGTCCTGCTTATAAAGGGAGTGACGCAGATTTGAACATATGACCAAACTGATCCTTCCAAACGCCATCTTTTTGACCTTCTTTACACTTTTCTATAGTAAAACCACATACTGAACCACACTCTTAAGGATTAACATTGACTAACAGACAATTAATTCAAGCATTCCCTTCTCTGTGAAATTATAGAAAGTCCAACATTTTCTAGTCTCTCTTTATTTCCTTCATTTTCCCAAAATCTGCAGAGTTTGCGACTTTCGACTCCCAACTTTCCCAACCAGGCAATGGTGATTTGTTCAGGTGTGCTTGACCCAGTTTGACTGACATCACAGACGCAGCCCAATGATGACAGTCTACCTGCTTTCTGCCCAGCCACAGGATAAAATCCAGATTTTACTAAACCTGTCCCTCCTGCAGCAGTGCTGATTTATGAAATCTAGAGCTAATCCAAATGCAGGATGTTTTCTCAATATAAAGGACCTTGGGACAAAGACACCTGGTCACCCTACTCTGAACAAGTCTGGAATGTTCTGGGAAAAATAATAAGAGTGAAAACAGTTCATCCAGGTTGTCGTGGCCCCCAGTTTTGAAAACTGACCTGTGTTTCTCTCCGTGTTTTCGTGGCTTTCCTCCGGAGGCTCCAGCTTCCCCCCACAGTCTTCCCCCCACAGGCCAAAAACACACAGGAAAGGTAAAATGGTGTCTCTACATTTCTGTAAGTGTGAATGTGAGCATGAAAAGTTTTTTGTCTCTATGTTTTGTCCCTCATAAACTTCTGACTTGTCAAGGGTGTAACCTGCCCCCTGTTCCAGTGTAGTCGTTGATAGTAACTAAGTATCATTACTGAATACATTTCAGGAGAGAAAAAAACAACTTTACTTTTTCCATGACATTTATCTGACAGCGGTAGTTTCTTTCCAGGTTCACACATCTCCAAATGTGCTGATGTTGAATGATTTCTTTATGGTTTGAGAACATTTTCCTTCCTATTATTATACATATGCTGTTTAAAAACCAGGAAAGTGTCACAAAGCTGAAAATAGGCTGACATTGCGAGAAACCTGGTTTTCAGCAATCTAAATAAGTAATGCAGATCCTCCAGACGTAACTGCCCTTTAGAATCTATTAATAGTAGGTTTAACTCATGTAAAGGATGTGAATACTCGGTCCAGTGTCAGCTGAAGTCCATTCTACATTGGAGAATTTCACGTTTTTTTCAAAATCTTCATCGCCATTCTATACTTGCAGTATAAACGGGGCATATCCTCTATATTCCTGTGTTTAACATTAACATCCTCCTGATTCACCAACACCGAATCATTCGCAGAGACAACAAGCTGATGCAGACACTCATCAGCACATCAACCGGACCCCGGTCACAATTCCAGCGTACAGTTATGGCACGACAGAATCCCAGGCAGCAGGCCTTTTATCACCTACTGACAAACAAGATAGACAATAACCACAGTCAATGAACCCCTCCTCTTCCTCTCTTCTCTGAGCCACAACAGCCTAATTAGATAAAAATAACTCTGGAGTCAATCTTCCCAGTTACTGATGATCAGATCAATACTCAGTGATGCAGAAAACATACACTCTGATACAACCCAGTATGGTTCTGGCTGTCGAAAATGTTAAAAGACAATGGAAAACATTTAAGACTTAATTGTCAAATTTTTAATTTCTATGCTAAAACACCTAACTTAGCTCTTTTTACGTGTTCTGCAGGAAAAAGGACCGGCTAAGAAACAATATCATGGTTCTTTCGCAAACCAGTATGATCAGGAGCAGGCCTCCAAGTGTCAGCTGTCTTCTTAAGTAGACTGCTGACATGTTACTGATGAGCATGCATGGCGCATTACCTGCAAACGCAATTCAGCTTTTTTGACGTTTTAGATTGTCCAATGGGCTGATTAGCCTGTTTGTTTTTCTTCGTTTGATTTTTCCTGATTTGAAACTGCAGCACTTATACGAAACATAACAAGGAGGACCAAAGTAAATATAATTACTGACCCCTTGGAACAAGCGAAAAAGAGAGGAGAGAATGATTTAAGGATGTAACGCACATAGGGAGAGAAAGAGAGAGAGAGGGGAAAGAGAGAGAGACAGAGAATATCAATAGCATGTTAGCATGTTTATCAAAATCAGACTCTTTTTTTTCTTATGATTATTTATTTAGTTATTTTTGTCAAACGAGGGTCGTATCTCATAGTGCAAACTCGGAAAAACTTTTTCTCTAAACAAAACATATCTAGTGTGCATAGATAAAGAGATCAGAGATACATAAATAAACAATCAAATACGGGTTATGAGTACGAGTGGTTCCTGTTGGCTTCAAGCAGGGTATATATATATATTTCAGAGGGGAAAAAAAGGACTTCCTATTTCTCCTCGGTTTTCAGTCAATGCAGGATATCAACATTTTGGACATTGTGAATCTTTGACGGATGTGTTCTTCTTGTAGTTTCTATCTCTATGTGTGTCACTGTCGCCACTGAGAGAACAGGTTGTCCTCTGTTTTCTTCTTCTCTGGCTTGTCCCTCTCTCCTCCCAGCCCCACTCCCACCCACCCCCCGCCTGATTCTTCTGTGAATGTGCCTTTCAATAAAGTGGATTAGCCCTTTGAAAATATGTGAGTCTCTGAGCACAGGCTTGCGTGTGTACAGCGTGAACATTAAGATGGTGTAGCTGTTTTTACCCTCCTGTGTCTGTAAATTTGATTACCATCACTGCTGCTACTGCTGCTGACCTCATTGCGAGTGGCACCATCCTCCAGCAGAAGCCGGAGACATAAGAGAGAATATGCCCCACTGACACATTACAGCACACAGAGGCTGCAGCATCTACGGCCATGACCCTACAGGCCCGAAGCCAAGCAGCGCAGAGCTAAACAACATGTGTCACAGCGAGAAAGACTACGGAATAAAAGGCAGGAAATGATAGCGAGGTGGAAAAAAAATGGTGGTATAGGAGAAAGGAACCGGAAGAGGGAGACTTGTAAGTGGGGAAAAGGAGGCCAAGAGTGAAGTGGGGGAGGGAACAGAGCGTACTCGCACGTCGGGAGGAAAAGTGAGGAGACCGAGAGAAGCTGCCAAAAATAAATAAACATGAAACAAAACAGAGCAGAGGCAGACCTCAGCAAGATTGGAATATTATAGACTGAGGTTCCAGGGTTTCTGCAGCGTCCGACAAGTTAAATTTAAGGCACATTAAGACCTTTTTTTTTTTAAAGCTGTTAGTAATTAGAAATTGAATTTAAGATCATATCAGTAAAATAAACAAAGGCATTTAAATGAGCATGGCTGAAATCACATTAAATCAACATAAATATATATATTTAAGACCTGATACAAAATACTGCCAGATATTCAAAGGATGATACATACGATCTTTGGGAAGAATTAAAGAAAAATGGGTATCATGGTAAACAGGTATTGAGATCTGGGTCACCGTTTCATGAAAGATGAATGTATGAATATAAGTCTTAATAAAAGGTACAGACAGTTCAAACACATACATGCATCATCGCAGTATGATGGTGTGACTGTAAATATACAGGATTTACCTCTTTTAGTGTTGAAATGAACTTTTTGAAGCCCATTTAATGTAGATGCTGCAGAGTGTCAGATCCTACTTTTGCCATGTTCTGTGTGAACAGGAGGAAGATCCAGAGGATGTGTGGTTAACCATCAGCACAGAGTTAAGTTCATGCCTATTAGCCACAGGGGTATCACTGTGGAGGGGGAAATGTTTTGGACTTTTAAGTGTAGAGACTAAGTCCTAAACTCGCTTAATCTGCTCCTATTTTTTCTATCTGACATTTTATGAGAAAAGTAAATTTTTTTATTTAAACTTCCTGAATGGAACAGAAATGAAAAAAGCACTGGTTTTAGAAATGTACTCTTAATAAAAACATTAAAAAAAAAGTTTAATGTACTTTCCTCCAGGCTGTTCTTGAGAAGTCCTCATGTCTTAATACAATAATATTAATTTAAGGCATGGAAAACGTTGTTTTCAGCATCGATTACTGCCATTACTGCCACAGGCTCCCAGGAATGGTGGTTGTTCCGGGTTGTTGCCGCAGGAATGGTTGTTGCCGCATCTACTGCCGAGGCCCTGTCGGATACCACCTTCTACTGCTATCAATAATAATCTTATATCCAAAATTTAATACCACTACTAGTATTTTGTATGTATATTGTAGTACTACTAGTGCTGTATGTACTTTAGTACCCTCATCATTACTAGAACTGTAAACAATGTGTTTATTTTTGTTGATCTGCTTTGTACACGCAACATCTGTTGCACATCTGTCCGTCCTGGAAGAGACATCCCTCCTCTGTTTCTCTTCCTGACGTTTCTTCCCTTTTTTCCCCTGTTAAAAATATTTTGTGGGGGGTTATTCCTGGCTTGGAACGAGGGTCTAAGGACAGAGAATGTTTCATCACATACAGATTGTAAAGCACATGGAGGAAATTTCTGATTTGTGATTTTGGGGATGTCCAAATGAAATGGACTTGACTTGACATTTATCAAGCACTCGGTAACTCTGTGTTTCTGTAAGAATGAAGACTAGCAGCCCCGTGAAAAACCTGTCAAGCTGATAAAAATAGCAACACCTGCAAATACAGTCCTGCTATCTGAGCTATATGTCTCCTTTTTTTGTCTGACATCTATCTTGTCCTCTTGTCCTCCAGCGTTATGACACCGCATGCAGTTTGAAGAGGAGGAGGCTCTCGTCCAGCAGCAACACACACACACACACACAGACGCACAAAACAAGGGCTGCTGCTTTATGATGGCTTACAGAGTCGACACTTGGCATGCAAACACGATTGCACTGATCTGCTGAGCAAGCCAAGCAGACGAAGCCGCTGGAGCAAACAGCCACACCCCCGTCAGAGGCAGCAGACAGAGTGGAATCATGTCCTCATAGAGACTCACTGTACAAAGTCCAACTTATACAACAATGTTTCAAACATATGTTGAGGTCCCACCTCCATCTTTCCTTACCCTAAAAGAGATTTTTTTTTTCAGAAAGGACATAAAAACGAAAGTTTAGGCCCCAGTTTTTACAACAATTTAAAGCAAATTTTAAGTTGTCTGTCCTAAATTACAATCACCACGAACAATAGATCTTTTGGTTGTTGTTGTTGTTGTTGTTTGCTGTTTTATGATGAAAGGTGTTACAAAATAAATTACTTACTACAACTAGATTCTCTTCCATAGCATTTTTATTTGGTAGCTTAAAAGATGCTAAATGTGACTAGCTACCTGTAATATAATGTAATATAACGTAATATGATGTAATGTAATGTAATATGATATAATATAATGTCATACTTGTAATGTCAAGACTCATAAATTCATTTTATTTTATTTTATTTTTTAACACTTAATGCCGATATTTGTTTTAAATGACACAAAGTATTAATTAAAAACAATTTTAAATGAACACAACTCACCCCAAACATGGTTTACAGCCTACATAATTTCTTTACATCATTTATACTGTATTACAATGTTGTATCTTGCAACCATGTCTTTATTTTAATGGTGGAAAATAGATTCCACCTGAGTCAGATTTCAGAGTGTTTGCAGTTCCTCCACTCCTCCTCTCTCCTCAAAAATGTATAAAAATGTGAATGTCACACGAGCAGAGTGGTGTACAGCTCACTATCGGACGGCACTTTCCCATAAACACTCGGGGAAACAGGAGACAGTCAGTGCCATCCAATAACACAACCCTGCAGTTTTTTGTGGTTTAATGTACTGCACTCATTTCTCATCACATCAATAAATCTTCCCTGGGCATATGCTGTCCAGGCACAGCTTAGCACTGCTGCTGCTGCACTGGATGATGCCTGGCTCACGAGCATGCAGACATGAAATATGCATGCACATATACACACAGAGAGGAGAGGGGAAGCCACTGCTCTCTGCTAGAGCACAGGATAAAACAGGAGAGAGGAGATGCGGAGAAAAGGGTCTTCAGCCTCTCCCTCTTGATGCCCACTTTCTGCCTTACTGCAAAGCTCAGCTGATCTTTTCTCTTCCTTCACCACCCTTGTTCCCGGCTTTCTTGCATATTCTGCTCAGTAGGTCAACACAAGCCCACCAGCTTTTTCGACAAAGCCACGTTCAATGACATTCCAAGATGTGCGTTTTTTCCCTGAGAGTCATTTTCTAGATATGAAATCTGATGTTGACCCAGTTATTGGAGAGGAAAGATTATCTCCATGCTATAAAATATCTAATTAGAAGCTCAGCTATTATTGCCTTGACTATAGATTTTATATCTGCACCATCTGCTGCCTGCTGTATTTTCCAACATAATCCATGCCTTTCTACCTAAGTAAACCCATTTCCATTAAATATTGTGATTTGCCTCTATAGATGAACCATACAAAGCAGCTTCCCCTCCCCCCCTTCCTCGTTGCCTCTCTCTCCCTCCCTCCTTCATCCTCTTCCGCTGCTGTTGCTAAGACCACTAGTCTGTGAACAAACCAGTAGATTCAGGGAGGTGGATCTCCTCGTGTGTTGCCCGGGCAACCCAGAGAATCAGCCCAGAAGCCGAACATGCAGATCTCCACACATGTGATAAAATATGACCTATTTTTTTTTTTAGACCAGCCAGAAGGAAACTGCATCGGAAACGGTTTCATATTAATCACTTAGATAATTTTTTTTTAAAGCCAAAAGCACAAAAAATGAAGTAAAAAAAATTAAAGCATTAAAATAATATACTGCAGGCTGCTTCGCAACCCTGCAATCAATGAAGGTCTGATGAAGCCGAGTGGCACAGCTCCACCTGATTGGCTGCATAGTGAGTCACCGCACACCACATGCAGCCTTCCTCTCTTCCTCTCTGTTGTGACTGCAGCCATTCATGGCCGACTGAATCACCTAAGCTACCACAGCTAGCTCAGACGTCAGCTGCTCTCTCTTTACACACTACCAGTGATGGGTTGTAATTAAGTACATTTACACAAGCCCTGTACTGGAGTACACATTTGAAGTACTTGTACCATGCTTCAGTATTTGTATACTTCTACTCTACTACATTTCAGAAGAAAATATTGCCCTAGACACTTTAAGCGTCTCCAAATAGTAGATGGTTTGTGGTCAACTAAGCTTTTTCCTTATGGGCTTAGGAACAAGATAGCAGAACCATTTCAAAAACTATCTCGGACTCCCTGGAAAAGGCTTTAAGTGTGACGACAGACTGATCCTCTCACACGGCAGTGATGCTCTAAACAGGTAATGAGGATACTATAAATCATAAAGACCTTAAATGACCTCATTCTGTAGCATCTAGAGCGGTAATAGAGACCCTAAGATTAATACTGCAGTAATATTAATCTGAATATACAAGTAATTAGTAAATATTAATAAGTTTACTAGCTACATATCTTTGGTACACAATGGGTACCTTTATTTTCATAGTTTAAGTACATGTTGCTGATAATAAATGTGTACTTTTCCTCGAGTAAATTATGAAGGCATGGGTTTTAGTTCTAGTGGAGCTTGTTTCACTGTAGTACTTCTACTCACGTAAATGAACTGAATATGTCATCCACTAGTGCGGTTACCGTTTCCTTATTTGAAATAATTTTATTTTAATTTTTAATCTTAATAATAATTTAAAAAAAAATTAAATGCCCTTTAACGTCGCGGCTCACAGTCAAACGCATGAAGCCTTTAAATAGACGCAGTTTAAATTATTGATATTTAAAGTCACTCAGTGACGCTGCGTACAAGGCTTTGAGTGGTCTGGAAGAAAAATGTGATGAAATGTTATAAAGGCATTTATTTTCTCCTGGAAATGATTCATCTTCTTCTAGAAAGCAAATGTGTCTTCATCATCACCTAGAAAGGTAGCTGTTGCTATTATTTTCTTGTCTTGAGAGCTAATTTGCTAATTAACAATGTATCCAAAGGCTTCAGAACACAACAATGAAAAATGTCAGCACCATGGACAGTGAACGGCAACAGCTCAACTGAGACACTCAAATATTTAAGAGAAAAACAAAGTCATGGAAAGCCCCTATCCAAAAATGGTCCAAGTCAAAGTGCAAAATGTGAAAATGCAACGTTAGAAAATGTTCTAACATCTCAATCTCTCACTCAGTCACTCATCCTCGATTTATGAATTACTTATATTCCATCATCTAGAGGAGAGGGATGCTTCCATCACAAAGTTCTTCTACATGTCACGTATCACAAGCATTCATACCAAAACTGCTGCGAATGAAGAGATCGCTCTTACCTCTCCAGATCCTCGTCTCCTGTCAGGGAGCACTAGTGTATTGGCATGGCTGCCAGGGACGATAGTTGATCCAATACTCATTCTGGGTCCAACTAACATGTAGCGTTTGTCTCCAGATCTGTACTGGATGCTGTGACACAGTGTCCCGTCATAATTAGTCTCTGCTAGATATTTAGAAGTATACTCTGTGGATTTGGAACACTGCATCGCAATCAGAACGATGATGCTGATGAGAAAAAGGACTGAAACTGAGCCCAGAGTTATCATCAGGTAAAAAGTCACATTTGTCTCCTCCCCATCCTTTGCAGAACTTTGAACATCAGAAGCAGCAAAAGCCTCTTTGGGCTCCACAACTTTGACAACCACAGTAGCTGTTGCTGAGAGGGAAACGTTCCCATTGTCTTTCACCAGTATGACCAGTTTATGCTCAGCCTCGTCTGTCTCTGTGAATGAGCGAAGGGTTCTGATCTGTCCTGTATAGCGGTCCAAACCAAAGAGACTGTGGTCAGTCACCTCCTGCAGTGAGAACAGTAACCAGCCGTTATATCCTATATCAGCGTCATAGGCTCTGACTTTAGTCACCAAGTGTCCTGCGTTCACATTACGGGGAATCTCCTCCACACCTTCAGCAGAACCATTAGAACTGACCGGATACAGGATGACTGGGGCGTTGTCGTTCTGATCAAGAATGAACACCTTCACTGTGACGTTGCTGCTCAGTGACGGAGTTCCAGAATCTGAGGCAACAACATCGAACTGGAACTTTTTCATAGTTTCAAAGTCAAAACTTTTCAGCACCAAAATGTTTCCATTCTCAGAGTTGATGTTCAAGAATGATGTCATTTTTTTGTCCTCGTCACCATTACGCGGGGTGCTGTATGATATGAGAGCATTATCACCCTCATCAGAATCACGAGCGCTCACCGAAAATAAAGAGGCTCCTGCAGCATTGTTCTCAGTCACATAAAAGGAATAGAGACTTGTCTGAAACTCGGGACTGTTATCATTCACGTCTGATACAGTCACACTTATTGTCCTCTGAGATGATAACGAGTGCTCACCTGCGTCTTTAGCAGTTATTGTTAGATCATACTGTGACTGTTTCTCTCTGTCCAGCAGTGATTTAGTGACGATAGAATACATATTATCTTGTAAAGAAGGTGTCAACATAAAAGGAACATCTTCGCTAATGTAACAGATTACCTTCCCATTTACACCTGAATCCTTATCATTCACACTTATCAACGCCACTGTTGTTCCAGGTTTGGAGTCTTCAGGAATGGCCTTTGAAAATGACGTCACCTCAATCTCAGGAGCGTTATCATTCAGGTCCACTATAGTTATTATTACACTTTTTTCTGTTGCTAGTGGGACTGGTCCTTTATCAGAAGCCTTTATGTCGATTTCATATCTGTCTTTTGCTTCAAAATCTATTAATCCTTTAATAATTATCTCACCAGTATTAGCGTCAACTTCAAAAAGTTTGCGCAATTTGTTATTGACGTTATTTCCAAATGAATAAACCACCTCTCCGTTTGAGCCGTCATCTAAATCCGTCGCATTTACCTGCATGATAGTCGTGCCAATGGGTGAGTTTTCCTTAAGCACAGCTGCATATGAGTCTTTGGCAAAAATTGGCATATTGTCATTTACATCCAGAACATTAATAATAATTGCCATGGTTCCTGATTTAGCAGGTTTTCCTCCATCAACAGCGGTCAGCAGCAACCTGTGACTCCTCGCAGCTTCCTTATCCAGCGGTTTATGCAGATACAAAACGGGGATCTTCCCATCTTCTCCTCTATCTTTAACCTCAAGGCGAAAATGATCATTTTGACTGAGTTTATACTGCTGAACAGAATACATATCGCTGTCGGGATCGCGGGCGCCTTGCAGTTGAAAGCGCGCACCGGGTAACGCAGATTCTGAGATCTCCAACGTCGTCCGGTTCTCTGGGAATGCAGGACGGTGATCGTTCACATCCAAAACCTCAATGGCAATATAATGCACCTCCAGCGGGTTCTCCAGCACAGTCTTTAAGTTGATAACGCAGGTGCTGGTTCGATCGCAAACCTCCTCCCGGTCTATTTTTCGGTTCACGTGTAAGATGCCGTTATTGTTTAGTTGAAACAGGGGTTCCGTCGATCCCGAGACGATTCGAAATCCTCTCGCCTTTAAAGAGCTCACATCCAGTCCCAGATCTTTAGCGACATTCCCAGCAACAGCACCCACCGCGAGCTCTTCAGGTAGGGAGTATCGCAGCTGAGCCGAAGCAAAATTCAACCAAAGATTCAATGAAACAATGACAAAGACCAGGCGCTCCAGCCGCGCCGTGCGTCCCAGCCATGCCATATTGAATAATAATAAAAAAGGCAAATATCGATTTAAAATGTGAACCTACACATTAATCCACATTCAAGAAAAAACAATAAAATTACAAATCCCGATACTGGAGAGATGTGTATTGGCGATGATGGTGACGGAGTCAAAAATGTGAAGGCATCGCCCGTAAGCACGAGACGAACCCTGAAAACGCAGCGAACTCCTGACGCAGAGGATGAGGAGCTACGGTCCTTCATTCTCACGAGCAGTGACACCATGCGAACCGAATTTATAACGCAGACTGACTCTCAATGACAAAACCTTATGTTTAAAACGACTTCCTCAGTGGATGTACACCACAATTCCTTGATAACCAAGTAAGCATAAAACAGAGAGATGAATGTTCAAAAGTAGCAAAAAAGGTTATAAAGTAATCTTATAATCCAAATAGTCAAAATAACTGATTAAAATGAGAAAGGGAATTTAAAATGTGTTTATAATTTAGACTAATTTTGAATGTTCTGAATGCTGGTAACCTTCTGCTTCCGTCAAACTATTAATTTTATCTGCTAATATAAACTTGTAGTGAAATAATGGAACCGCAACTAAAAAAGAGAAATTCAAAGAGAATTAAAATTATATACCTTTAAGGAGTTGAAAACACTCGAATTGATTAATTACAATGAATTGCAAAAAAAAAAAAATCTTGGAATTTATTCAAATTAATATTTTAATAATATAAATAATATATATTAGTAATAAATATAGTATATTATTCAAATAATAATAGAAGAGTTAGGTGAGTATATTTTTTAATTTAAAGATTATTTTAAAATGTATTGCAGGTCCATAAACGATCTAAGTAAATCGGTTACAACATACATTTAGACTATTCTCAACTTATTAAGTTTTACAGTGTAGCTGGGCAATTTACCATAAATGGAAGTGGGAAAAAAAAACATTAGTAATTAATAATAATGATACTAAAAATAAGAAAAATAAAAATTGTATTATTCTTATGATGACAAGAATAATAACATAATGATATTCTTATTATTATAATAACAATAATAATTCATATTATATTGTTATTATTATATCACATTAATGATATGATTATTATTACTGTAATTATAATAATAATCATTACTCACTATAACTGTTATTGTTATTATTATTATTATTGTAATAACAATAATAATTAATAGTATATTGTTATTATTATTATTTAATAATAATAATGTAATTATTATTACTGTAGTTATAATAATAATAATCATTACTCACTATAACTGTTATTGTTATTATTATTATTGTAATAACAATCATAATGAATAGTATATTGTTATTATTATTATTTAATAATAATAATAATGTAGTTATTATTACTGTAGTTATAATAATAATAATCATCATTACTCTTACTTTTACTGTTATTATTATTGAAGTATAAATCAGTGTATCTAAATCCTTTGTAGACTCCGGTCATTTGGAACCACTAGAGATATAATACTTCTGTTTTTATATTAATGATTCAGTGTGTAATTACGGCAATACGATGGTTCAGCAACCCGTCTGTTCAACTAAAAATCTAAATACATCATCAAATCAAGATTTGCTGAACGATTATAGACCAACCTGTAGCACAATCCTCTCAAGCAACTCCCAATAATAGTTCAGACACCGCATCTCTTCTGATTCATTGCTTGTTTTGAACAGAACTTCGGTCCTCCTCACAGAGAGCTAGAGTCACACAACAGGCTAAAGAAATCCTTCACACATCATTTTTATCCTGCTGCTAAACCAGAATCAGTGCTCTGATGTCTGAGATCTGAGTCTAAATGTCTTTTTGTTCAAGATTGTCTGATCGTATGTTTAGTTTGTATAGTTTAGATTGCAGGTAAATATCCCGAACTGAACTGTGTAAGAATGCAAAATGAATTTCATTGTGACTGACAAATAAGTTGTATCATATTGTATAAGTGATGCATTTTTGACACTATGCAAACTTTTCTTTAATGAATCATAGTCCGTTATATCACTGATATTTTTTTTCAAAATGTAAACAAGTAATAAATGGATGGGAAAGCATATTAAATCTGTAGCAGTAACTTCTACTGCGTTTACAGAATCATTAAAGAGGCATGTTTTATGATTTCAATTGAAGATTACAAAACAAATCAGAAAAGTATCCTGGCCAGAAAAGCTTGTATCGATACCATGGAAACACATGCTGCACATTCATAGATGCTTAAGTGAAGTGATTAATGAATGAACAAGTGAATCACAAAGCCTGTGGTAGGAAGCTATTTCAGAAAATAATCTCACCTCTCCAGATCCTCGTCTCCTGTCAGGGAGCACTAGTGTATTTGCATGGCTGCCGGGGACGATAGTAGATCCAATACTCATTCTGGGTCCAACTAACATGTAGCGTTTGTCTCCAGATCTGTACTGGATGCTGTGACACAGTGTCCCGTCATAATTAGTCTCTGCTAGATATTTAGAAGTATAGTCTGTGGATTTGGAACACTGCATCGCAATCAGAACGATGATGCTGATGAGAAAAAGGACTGAAACTGAGCCCAGAGTTATCATCAGGTAAAAAGTCACATTTGTCTCCTCCCCATCCTTTGCAGAACTTTGAACATCAGAAGCGGCAAAAGCCTCTTTGGGCTCCACAACTTTGACAACCACAGTAGCTGTTGCTGAGAGGGAAACGTTCCCATTGTCTTTCACCAGTATGACCAGTTTGTGCTCAGCCTCGTCTGTCTCTGTGAACGAGCGAAGGGTTCTGATCTGTCCTGTGTAGCGGTCCAAAGCAAAGAGACTGTGGTCAATCACCTCCTGCAGTGAGAACAGTAACCAGCCGTTATAACCTATATCAGCGTCATAGGCTCTGACTTTAGTCACCAAGTGTCCTGCGTTCACATTACGGGGAATCTCCTCCACACCTTCAGCAGAACCGTTAGAACTGACTGAATACAGGATGACTGGAGCGTTGTCGTTCTGATCCAGAATGAACACCTTCACTGTGACGTTGCTTGTCAGTGACGGAGTTCCAGAATCTGAGGCAACAACATGGAACTGGAACGTTTTCACAGTTTCAAAGTCAAAACTTTTCAGCGTCAGAATTTCTCCATTTTCAGTGTTTATGTTGAGAAATGAGGACAGTTGGTTTTCCTGGCTTCCATCTCTGAGGATATGATATGAAATCAGAGCATTGTCGTTCTCGTCACGATCAGAAGCTCTGACAGAAAACACAGAGGCTCCTGGATCGTTCCCCTCAGTGACGTAGAAAGTATAAGGACTCTCTGAAAACTCTGGACTGTTATCATTCACATCTGAAACCACAACTCTGATTGTCTTTTCAGATGATAATGGTGGTTGACCAGCATCTTTAGCACGGATTGTTAAATCATACTGTGACTGTTTCTCTCTGTCCAGAGGGGATTTGGTGACTAATGAAAACATTTTATCCTTTAAAGTTGGTGATAATATAAAGGGAACATCCTCACCTATAGAGCAAATAACTTGTCCATTAAGACCAGAGTCCAAGTCTTTGACACTGATGAGGGCAACTGTAGTTCCTGGTCTGGAATCTTCAGGGATGGAGTTTGAGAATGAGGTGACCTCGATCTCTGGAGCATTATCATTTACGTCAACTATCTTGATTGTAACACTTTTCTCTGATGTCAGAGGAATAGAACCTTTATCGGATGCTTCAATTTCAATTTCATATTTCTCCCCCTCCTCATAATCTATTAAACCTTTAACAATTATTTCACCATTTAATGGATTTATATTAAATAATTTTAATATATTTGGATCCATACTAGTGCTAAAAGAATAAATAACCTCTCCATTGGAACCTTCATCTAAATCAGTTGCATTCAATTGTACGACTGTTGTCCCTCCCGGAGCATTTTCGTTTAACCTCACAGAATAAATGTCTTTAGTGAACACTGGAGCATTATCATTAACGTCCAAAACATTTATTAGGATATTAATTTCACCAGATTTCGGAGGTTTACCTCCATCCAGAGCGGTCAGAACTAAGGAGTGGCTCCCTGCTGCTTCTCTATCAAAAGATTTTTTCACAACCA
This sequence comes from Lophius americanus, assembly GCA_037951165.1. Lineage (NCBI taxonomy): Eukaryota > Metazoa > Chordata > Actinopteri > Lophiiformes > Lophiidae > Lophius > Lophius americanus. Next base: position 698,684 of record JBBDHG010000303.1, read on the forward strand.
ATATTGGTAATTTACCCTGGCTTGCTTTATCTTTAACTTCCAATCGCAAATGATCATTCTGGCTCAGTTTATATTGCTGAACAGAGAATTGACCACTGTCTGGATCACGTGATGCTTTCAGCTGAAAACGTGCTCCGGGCAATACGGATTCATAAATATCTAACCTTTTCCCTTCCTCTGAGAAACTGGGAGGATTATCATTTATATCCATCACTTCTACTTCTACGTAGTGTACCTCCAATGGATTTTCCAGCACCGTTTTCAGGTTTATCAAACACGTAATGCTCTGCGCGCAAACCTCTTCTCTGTCGATCGTTCGGCTCACATACAGGATGCCGTCGTTTTCATTTACGTGGAAAAGAGGATTTTCTGTACCAGCAACAATCCGATACTTTCTCTCCTTTAGTGTGTTTTTATCAAATCCCAAATCTTTAGCGATATTTCCAACCACAGTCCCTTCCCGGACCTCCTCAGATATTGAATATCTGATTTGCGCCGAAGCAGCGCTCCACAGAAGCACAGCAGTAAAACAGCCGAGCAGAGAACCTCGCGATCTCCGTCTCACGTCTCCTCTTTGTCTCATGGTTGAACCCGATATCATCAGTAATCCTTCACAAAAACAAAAACTGCGTTATAATTCCATATTCCCACCCTCCGAGCGGGGAAACGTTCATCTCCTTCTTTCAACGACAGATATGAGAAAAGTGTCTCCAGAATCAGCAGCGAGCTCACAAAGGACTGCGTTCACATCGAACTGAGACCCTACAAAGAGGTGGAACCAACATGGTCGGAAGACAAGAACACTCTGATTTTATTTCATTACAGTGACATCATGCGTCCCAAATTCTATCTGCAAACTTCCGCAGCACGGATAACCTCAGCTGAAGAGTTTAGTTTGTGTTGTTAATTTATATTTCTGCAAAGCAAAACAGCACTGGTGAATTAAAATAGCTCTTTTGTACTTCAGATTATTGGGGAAAAAAAGGTCCCATCCCGGACCTCCTGGGATACTGGGAAATGAGGACTAACATTCTCAGTACCATGGACAGCGAACACCTGTATCTTAATTTCTATTTTGCCCCATCTTTAAGTAAAAGTTATTATAATTTTTCAAGTCAAGTGGTGGTTAAATAAACACATGTGGACGTTGTAAAGGTATGCTTATCGAATCATTGGGCACTCTGTTGGTTGAGGAAAGATCCTTTCTGTCCCATTATGCCCAAGGAAATGTAGAGCAGCAGCACATCAATAATACAAACATCTAAAATGTGATGAACTTTTTATAATGAGAAGTTTCTTTAAAATTGTACAAAAAAGAAACATGAGTATGATGCATCAATAGTTTGCAGTAAGTAGCATCTGATCCAATCAAACATGTAGTTATGGCAAAAAGTAATACAGTTACGAAATAGGATCAAAGAAAACATTGAGAGTGGCAAGAATTATATGACAGCACACAAAAGGTTCGCCTGCACAACATTACCCAAAGCATCCAACAAACCTCACTAGCCAGACATGCACGTGTCGTGAATAATGGTGCCATGTATTCCCATGTTAACAAAGCAATGCGCTCAGCTGTCCACACAATATAAAGACAACTGGGATTCTTCAGATTATGAGGCCACTATAGCAGGTGAGTTCAACATACTCTGACCACGCTGTGGCCTTCCAGCCCAGTTATGCAGTCAGATGCAACGTCATGCTTGTTCTGATTCATGAGAATCTTTGTGGACTTCTTTTAGTAATTTGAGATACAGGAGCTCCTCTTTAGAATTAAAAAAACATAGGCTTTTATTTGTTGTCCATGCGCATCAATGAGCCTGAGCTGTCCATTATTGATTTGGCAGTTCACAAGTAGTCCACCTTTATGGACGCTTTGGTTGGAACTACCCAGTGCAGACGTAGAACAACCAACAAGACCCAGAGTTTTCGAAATGCTCTGACACAGCTGTGAAGCCATCACAATTTTGCTCTGGTCAAATTTATTCAGACCCTTAATCCTTTTTCCCAACTACAAAAAGCTACTTCAAGGACAACATGTTCACTTGAAGATGAATATTTACCTGCCACTGCAAAGTGCCATGTTAACAAAATGGTAGATGTTATTCATTTCTAAAGCAAGTGGTTAGTTTGTTATGGTTTGTGAACATAAGGTACCAAGTAAAAATAAAAAGTGACAAAGGAGGATCCTTGCAAGCCTGAGAGTGCATTAAAAAAAAGATCATGATTGTTGGTTGTGGATGTTTTATTAAATATATCCTTACCTCTCCAGATCCTCGTCTCCTGTCAGGGAGCACTAGTGTATTGGCATGGCTGCCAGGGACGATAGTAGATCCAATACTCATTCTGGGTCCAACTAACATGTAGCGTTTGTCTCCAGATCTGTACTGGATGCTGTGACACAGTGTCCCTTCATAATTAGTCTCTGCTAGATATTTAGAAGTATAGTCTGTGGATTTGGAACACTGCATCGCAATCAGAACGATGATGCTGATGAGAAAAAGGACTGAAACTGAGCTCAGAGTTATCATCAGGTAAAAAGTCACATTTGTCTCCTCCCCATCCTTTGAAGAACTTTGAACATCAGAAGCAGCAAAAGCCTCTTTGGGCTCCACAACTTTGACAACCACAGTAGCTGTTGCTGAGAGGGAAACGTTCCCATTGTCTTTCACCAGTATGACCAGTTTATGCTCAGCCTCGTCTGTCTCTGTGAACGAGCGAAGGGTTCTGATCTGTCCTGTGTAGCGGTCCAAAGCAAAGAGACTGTGGTCAGTCACCTCCTGCAGTGAGAACAGTAACCAGCCGTTATATCCTATATCAGCGTCATAGGCTCTGACTTTAGTCACCAAGTGTCCTGCGTTCACATTGCGGGGAATCTCCTCCACACCTTCAGCAGAACCGTTAGAACTGACTGGATACAGGATGACTGGAGCGTTGTCGTTCTGATCCAGAATGAACACCTTCAATGTGACGTTGCTGCTCAGTGATGGAGTTCCAGAATCCGAGGCAACAACTTGGAACTGGAACGTTTTCACAGTTTCAAAGTCAAAAGCTTTCAGCGCCAGAATTTTTCCATTTTCAGTGTTTATGTTGAGAAATGAGGACAGTTTGTTTTCCTGGCTTCCATCTCTGAGGATATGATATGAAATCAGAGCATTGTCGTTCTCGTCACGATCAGAAGCTCTGACAGAAAACACAGAGGCTCCTGGATCGTTCCCCTCAGTGACATAGAAAGTATAAGGACTCTCTGAAAACTCTGGACTGTTATCATTCACATCTGAAACCACAACTCTGATTGTCTTTTCAGATGATAATGGTGGTTGACCAGCATCTTTAGCATGGATTGTTAGATCATACTGTGACTGTTTCTCTCTGTTCAGAGGGGATTTGGTGACTAAAGAAAACATTTTATCCTTTAAAGATGGTGATAACATAAAAGGAACATCCTCACCAATAGAGCAAATAACTTTTCCATTGAGACCAGAGTCCAAGTCTTTGATACTGATGAGGGCAACTGTAGTTCCTGGTCTGGAATCTTCAGGGATGGAGTTTGAGAATGAAGTGACCTCAATCTCAGGAGCATTATCATTCACATCAATTATTTTTATGACCACACTTTTCTCTGTTGTCAGCGGAGCCAGACCTTTATCCGATGCTTGAATTTCAATTTCATATTTTTCTTCTTCCTCATAATCTATTAAACCTTTAACAGTTATATCACCTGTTGATGGTTTGATATCAAACAGTGTTAATAATCTAAGACTCACACTGTTGCTGAAAGAATAAACTACGTCCCCGTTAGGACCATCATCTGAATCACTGGCATTCACTTGTATGACTTTTGTCCCTACTGGAGCATTCTCCTTTAGCATCACAGAATAAACGTCTTTAGAGAAAACTGGTGCGTTATCATTTACATCTAACACATTTATTAAAATATTAATTTCACCAGATTTGGGAGGTTTACCTCCATCCAGAGCTGTTAACACTAACGAGTGGCTTCCTGCTGATTCTCTATCCAAAGATTTCTGCACAATTAATATTGGGAATTTACCATCTTTTCCCTTATCTTTAACTTCCAAACGAAAGTAGTCATTTGAGCTGAGTTTATACTGCAGAACAGAGAATTGACCACCGTCTGGATCTTGTGCAGGTTGTAGCGGAATACGGACTCCGGGTAACGCAGACTCTGAGATTTCCAGTATTTTCTCTTCCTCTTGGAAGGTGGGATAATGGTCATTTACATCCAGTAGTTCCACTTCAACATAATGCACCTCCAGTGGATTTTCCAGCACCGTTTTCAGTTGTATCAAACAGACGCTGGTTCGTTCACACACCTCTTCTCTGTCGATCTTTCGGCTCACATACAGGATGCCGTCATTCTGATCGACGTGGAAACGAGGCTCTGCTCCGCTAGAAACAATCCGATACTTCCGATTTCTCAAGGTGCTCTTATCTAATCCCAAATCCGTTGCTAAATTTCCGACCGCAGTTCCTTCCTTGACCTCCTCGGAGACGGAGTACCTTAAGTCGGCCGTGGCCACGCTCCACAAAAGCGCAGCAGCGACAACGCAGCCGAGCCACCGTCTCCTCGCCCGTCTCACCGCGCAGCCCCTTTGTTCCATCACTCAAAGCAAAACAATAATGATTCCTCACGAGTTGATAATCAAGCTCCAATAAAATGAATCCAAAACATCCAGGTATGTCAATTATCACTTCGTTTAAAAAAAATGCCGGTGAAACTGCTGTGGCATTTTATGATTCATGCAGCGCCCAGCCACCGAACGATTCTGCGAGAACCGGTCCGCGAGGAGCTGAAGAGGTGGAACCGGGAGTCCGGAAATGCTGATATTTATCAAACGCACTGACACCATGCGAGCTCACTTCTCATTACAAGGAAATGGAGATCTAGGGAGCTTTTTTTACATTAGATAAATAAAATGTTTGGCCTCACTGAGGGTTTGATGTGATGGAAAATCAGGTGAGGAGATTCACTATCCGGTTGTTTGAACAAAGAAGCTTCTACATTTAAATTATAGTTAAAAGATAGTCAGATTATTTTTTTCTTAAATACAATAGTATTCTCTTGACAGAATGATTCCCATTCATCTCTGCGTGTGACCCATACAGCTACCAAACTGCTGAAAAGCAGATATTGATGACATGCCAGTAAATCTCATTAAAAAGTAATAATTAGTGAAACCGATATTGATTTCTTACTTTATATACAATAGGGTCTGTAGTATAGTGTGGGTTTGCCATTTTTCTAGGGTAAGGGAAAGAAAGCAAATAACTGAATGTGAAATAAGCATTTTCTAACATATTTAGGCTTTTTGCCCTTTCGTTTCTTACTGTTGTCCTTGCAGTGACACCCAAACTTTAACCTTTTGCTAAAAAACAACAACTTTTGTGACCATTTTCAAATGGAGAAAAAAATCACATGAATTCTGATGTAAATTCTTAGACCAACATTATATCAGCAGGGGTCAGAAAATACCGAATATACCAGAACATATGAAAACTGCACGAAACAGATGGAAAAATAATGATATCGGAGTTTTTTTTAGTGTTGTTTTACCCTTTCAAGAAATAAATAAACTCTCACGGACATACTGAAAAGATAATCTCATTTCAGCCAAACTTTTTTATTTTCTTTCACAGAAGAAGGTTGAAAGGAGTTACCACTAAATGTGGATTATTTCCATGAATTGATTTCATTCTACATAAAAAAAAAATTATTTTAGAAGGAATAACAATGTTGCAAAACGAGGTACTGACACCTTTTTCACACTGTAACCACAGGCTTCAGAATACGACAATGAAACACTTCAGCACCACGGACAGTGAATGGTAACAGCTCAACTCAGACACACAAATCTTTACGAGAAAAACAATCAAAAAATTCAAAGTGCAAATTGTGAAATTGTAACTTTGCTCTAATGCCTCAATCTCTTACTCGCTCATTCTTGATTTATGAATTACTTATTTTCCATCATCTAGAGGAGAGGGATGCTTCCATCACAATGTTCTTCAACAAGTCACCAATAAAAAGCAGTCATACCAAAACTGCCTGGGAATGAAGATATCGCTCTTACCTCATCAGACGTATGTCTCCTGTCAGGGAGGACTAGTGTATTGGCATGGCTGCCAGGGACGATAGTAGATCCAATACTCATTCTGGGTCCAACTAACATGTAGCGTTTGTCTCCAGATCTGTACTGGATGCTGTGACACAGTGTCCCGTCATAATTAGTCTCTGCTAGATATTTAGAAGTATAGTCTGTGGATTTGGAACACTGCATCGCAATCAGAACGATGATGCTGATGAGAAAAAGGACTGAAACTGAGCTCAGAGTTATCATCAGGTAAAAAGTCACATGTGTCTCCTCCCCATCCTTTGCAGAACTTTTGACATCAGAAGCAGCAAAAGCCTCTTTGGGCTCCACAACTTTGACAACCACAGTAGCTGTTGCTGAGAGGGAAACGTTCCCATTGTCTTTCACCAGTATGACCAGTTTGTGCGCAGCCTCGTCTGTCTCTGTGAACGAGCGAAGGGTTCTGATCTGTCCTGTATAACGGTCCAAAGCAAAGAGACTGTGGTCAGTCACCTCCTGCAGTGAGAACAGTAACCAGCCGTTATATCCTATATCAGCGTCATAGGCTCTGACTTTAGTCACCAAGTGTCCAGCGTTCACATTACGGGGAATCTCCTCCACACCTTCAGCAGAACCGTTAGACCTGACCGGATACAGGATGACTGGAGCGTTGTCGTTCTGATCCAGAATGAACACCTTCACTGTGACGTTGCTGCTCAGTGACGGAGTTCCAGAATCTGAGGCAACAACTTGGAACTGGAACGTTTTCAGAGTCTCAAAGTCAAAACTTTTCAGCGCCAGAATTTCTCCATTTTCAGTGTTTATGTTGAGAAATGAGGACAGTTTGTTTTCCTGGCTTCCATCTCTGAGGATATGATATGAAATCAGAGCATTGTCGTTCTCATCTCGATCAGAAGCTCTGACAGAAAACACAGAGGCTCCTGGGTCATTCCCCTCAGTGACGTAGAAAGTATAAGGACTCTCTGAAAACTCTGGACTGTTATCATTCACATCTGAAACCACAACTCTGATTGTCTTTTCAGATGATAATGGTGGTTGACCAGCATCTTTAGCATGGATTGTTAGATCATACTGTGACTGTTTCTCTCTGTCCAGAGGGGATTTGGTGACTAAAGAAAACATTTTGTCCTTTAAAGATGGTGATAACATAAAAGGAACATTCTCAACAATGGAGCAAATAACTTTTCCATTGAGACTAGAGTCCAAGTCTTTGATACTGATGAGGGCAACTGTAGTTCCTGGTCTGGAATCTTCGGTGATGGCGTTGGAAAATGAGGTAACGTCAATCTCAGGAGCATTATCATTCATGTCAACTATCTTAATATTGATACTTTTCTCTGTTGTGAGAGGAATAAAGCCTTTATCTGAGGCTTCAATTTCAATTTCATATTTGTCTTTATTCTCATAATCTATTGACCCTTTCACAATTATTTCACCCGTTAATGAATTGATTTCAAATACATTTAATAGTTCTGTATTTATATTTTTGCTAAATGAAAAAATTACTTCTCCATTCGGACCTTCGTCTAAATCAGTTGCATTCACTTGTATGACTGCTGTCCCTAATGGAGCATTTTCGTTTAGCATCGCAGAATAAACATCTTTAGTGAATACAGGTGAATTGTCATTAAAATCCAAAACATTTACAACAATATTTATATTACCAGATTTCGGAGGTTTACCTCCATCCAGAGCGGTTAGCACTAAGGAGATGCTTTCTGCAGCCTCTCTATCTAAAGATTTCTGCACGATTAATATCGGTATTTTACCATCATCTCCTTTATCCTTAACTTCCAAACGGAAAAAATCATTTTGGCTCAGTTTATATTGCTGAACAGATAATTTGCCACTGTCTGCATCACGTGCTGCTTTCAGTTGAAATCGTGCTCCGGGCAGCACAGATTCATAAATGCCCAACCTTATCTCTTTCCCTGGGAATGTGGGAGAATGATCGTTTATGTCAAGTACTTGTACTTCCAAGTAGTGTACCTCTAGTGGATTTTCCAGCACCGTTTTCAGGTTTATCAAACACGTACTGCTCTGCGCGCACACCTCTTCTCTGTCGATCGTTCGGCTCACATATAGGATACCGTCATTCTGATCGACGTGGAAAAGAGGATCGTCGGTTCCAGAAACAATCCGATACTTTCTATCCTTCAGCGTGTTTTTATCGAATCCAAGATCTTTTGCGAAATTTCCAACTACAGTTCCTTCCTGAACCTCCTCGGAGATTGAATATCTGATTTGCGCCGACGCAGCGTTCCAGAGAAAGACAGCAGTAAAACACCCGAGCAAAGACCCACGCGCCCTCCGTCTCACGTCTCCTCTTTGTCTCATGGTTGGACCCGAAATCATCAGTAATCCGTCACAAAAACCAGAACTGCGTTATAGTTCCACAATCAAACCGTCCGCATGAGAAAACATTAATCCTCCACTTCCAACGACAGACATGAGAAAAATGTCTCCAGATGAAGCCGCGAGCTCACAAAGGACTGCGATAACAACCGACTGAGATTCTACGAAGAGGTGGAACCAACAATCTCTGACGACAAGAACACGCTGATATACAACATTACAGTGACACCATGCGAGCTAAATTCTATCTGCAAAACATCAACAGCATGGGATTTTGGAGTCGATTTTTAAGACTATGTATTTAAATGATACATATCCATCAGCACACAGCAACTGAATGAAAGGTAATAACCCTATTGAAAAATATTTGAACCTGTATCTTTTTTTGCCGATAGAGGGGACTTATGTTTCCATAAGAGCATTAACTGCACACGAGGTAAAACATACAAATAAAACACGTTAATTTTTTTCATGAGCATTGGCTGCGATATGAGCACAAACATTCTCAGCACCATGGACAGCGATCGTCACTACTTTCACTCCTCTCCAAAAACTTACTCCATTTTATGTTATTTAGTATATAATTAATAATTGGCACTGGCCTGTTTTGGTAAATTATGTCAAACATAATCATTATTTTTCGATTGTCTATGCCTTGTAGTGGTTTAGTAAATACATGTTCGCTAAACATATGTATCTCAAGTCAGACCATTCTCCTTTGGTTAACGAAAGATCCACCTCATCTCATTAAACCCATAGAAATGTATCAGCATATCACTAATGCACTAATTAGAGAACTATAAGAAAAGGAAGTAGCTGGGAAATATTCCACAAGAAAAAAGAAACATATGTTTCAGTATTTCTTGCTGTTTATTTCTTATCCAAGTGAACATGTACCTAAAGAAAATTAGTTAATATATAGGTTCTTAGGTAAGGAGGTAAACTAAAAAGTTGCCATCAGATTTAATAGTTATCTCAAGGTTTTCCTACAGAGCACAGTTGAAATCATCAGACTGTCTCCTCTTACGATGCTCTCTTACCAGAATGCATCAGGTTGCCATCTCGGCCACTGGTAAGTCATACACATTCACCCTGCCATCCAAACGATGGAAAAGAACATATGATTCAATCAGACTAGACCATCTCATTCCATTGCTCTTCGGTCCCGTTCTGATACTATGCTGTCTATTGTAGGTGCTTTCAGCAGCGGACAGGGGTGAGCACGATGAGTACGACCAGTGGCTTCAGAGCCTCATATGCTGCGATCTGGGATGTCATTAGGTGTTCTGTGACCTTTATATCAGAGCCAGCAAAAACGTTTTTCAGCAGTTTGTGCTAGAACAGAACTTCAGTGAGAGAGGGCGTTCTTCCCAGACACATGAATGAGCTCTAGCAGTTCACCAGGTGTCTTTTCCTACATCACTTCTGTAGATATACTACAGATATACTTAACTATAGACGGGAAACAACCAACAGAATCGGCAGTTTAGTAGTTTCCTTACACTTTCCCATTGTTCCAACCTTCAACACAAAAATATTGGAGACAGAAACCTTCACATTCTACCCAGTAAATCCCATCCACTGGTATATGGTACCGATAGGGACCACTGTAATAAGAAAATTACAGATCACAGGAAGGTACCACGATAAACTTGAGGTTGGCATATAGATCCAATACTATGTGTTTCAAAACACATCAAGGATTCTATAAAGCATTGGTTAGTAGTTCAATACTTTGAGTTCATGTTTTAACATGAAATTATTTTGTTACGTGAGGAAGACGAGATATAACATGTTAGGGAACACTTAATACAAGCGTTTCTAAAAATTCAAACAAGGCTGGAAAGTTACTGTGAAATGAAAGAGATTAGCTTAATATCGTGACAATAGAAGTTTCTCCAGAACATGATTGTAGGTTATGAATGCTTGATTAAATATAGCCTTACCTCTCCAGATCCTCGTCTCCTATCAGGGAGCACTAGTGTATTAGCATGGCTGCCAGGGACGATAGTAGATCCAATACTCATTCTGGGTCCAACTAACATGTAGCTTTTGTCTCCAGATCTGTACTGGATGCTGTGACACAGTGTCCCGTCATAATTAGTCTCTGCTAGATATTTAGAAGTATAGTCTGTGGATTTGGAACACTGCATCGCAATCAGAACGATGATGCTGATGAGAAAAAGGACTGAAACTGAGCCCAGAGTTATCATCAGGTAAAAAGTCACATTTGTCTCCTCCCCGTCCTTTGAAGAACTTTGAACATCAGAAGCAGCAAAAGCCTCTTTGGGCTCCACAACTTTGACAACCACAGTAGCTGTTGCTGAGAGGGAAACGTTCCCATTGTCTTTCACCAGTATGACCAGTTTATGCTCAGCCTCGTCCCTCTCTGTGAACGAGCGAAGGGTTCTGATCTGTCCTGTGTAGCGGTCCAAAGCAAAGAGACTGTGGTCAGTCACCTCCTGCAGTGAGAACAGTAACCAGCCGTTATATCCTATATCAGCGTCATAGGCTCTGACTTTAGTCACCAAGTGTCCTGCGTTCACATTGCGGGGAATCTCCTCCACACCTTCAGCAGAACCGTTTGAGCTGACCGGATACAGGATGACTGGAGCGTTGTCGTTCTGATCCAGAATGAACACCTTCACTGTGACGTTGCTGCTCAGTGACGGAGTTCCAGAATCTCTGGCAACAACTTGGAACTGGAACGTTTTCACAGTTTCAAAGTCAAAAGCTTTCAGCGCCAGAATTTCTCCATTTTCAGTGTTTATGTTGAGAAATGAGGACAGTTTGTTTTCCTGGCTTCCATCTCTGAGGATATGATATGAAATCAGAGCATTGTCGTTCTCGTCACGATCAGAAGCTCTAACAGAAAACACAGAGGCTCCTGGATCGTTCCCCTCAGTGACATAGAAAGTATAAGGACTCTCTGAAAACTCTGGACTGTTATCATTCACATCTGAAACCACAACTCTGATTGTCTTTTCAGATAATAATGGTGGTTGACCAGCATCTTTTACACGGATTGTTAAATCATACTGTGACTGTTTCTCTCTGTCCAGAGGGGATTTGGTGACTAATGAAAACATTTTATCCTTTAAAGATGGTGATAACATAAAAGGAACATCCTCACCTATAGAGCAAATAACTTGTCCATTAAGACCAGAGTCCAAGTCTTTGACACTGATGAGGGCAACTGTAGTTCCTGGTCTAGAATCTTCAGGGATGGAGTTTGAGAATGAGGTGACCTCAATCTCTGGAGCATTATCATTTACGTCAACTATCTTTATCGTAACACTTTTCTCTGTTGTCAGAGGAACAGAACCTTTATCAGATGCTTCTATTTCAAGTTCATACTTATCCTTCACCTCATAATCTATTAACCCTTTCACAATTATCTCACCTTTTATAGGGTTGATATCAAATAAATTTAATATATTTGGATTCATGCTGTTGCTAAATGAGTAAATTAAGTCTCCATTTAGACCATCATCCGAATCACTGGCATTCACTTGGATGACAGTTGTCCCGACTGGAGCATTCTCACTTAACATCACAGAATAAACATCTTTAGAGAAAACAGGTGCGTTATCATTCACATCTAAAACGTTTATTTCAATATTCATCTCTCCAGATTTCGGAGGTTTACCTCCATCCAGAGCAGTCAGAACTAAAAAGTGGCTTCCTGCAGCTTCTCTATCTAAAGATTTTTGAACAACCAATATTGGAATTTTTCCATCACTTCCTTTATCTTTAACTTCCAAACGGAAATGATCATTTTGGCTGAGTTTATATTGCTGAACGGAGAAATGACTACTATCTGGATCACGTGACGCCTTCAGCTGAAATCGTGCTCCGGGCAAGACAGACTCAGAAATATCTAATCTCTTATCTTTCTCCGGAAAACTGGGATAATGGTCATTTATATCCATCACTTCCACTTCTACGTAGTGTACCTCCAGTGGATTTTCCAGCACCGTTTTCAGGTTTATCACACACGTACTGCTCTGGGCGCACACCTCTTCTCTGTCGATCTTTCGGCTCACGTACAGGATGCCGTCATTCTGATCGACGTGGAAACGAGGCTCTTCTCCGCTAGAAACAATCCGATACTTCCGACCTTTCAACGTGTTCTTATCCAATCCCAAATCCTTTACTATATTCCCGACCACAGTTCCTGCATTGACTTCTTCTGAGATGGAATATCTTAATTCGGCCGAAGCCACGCTCCACAAAAGCGCAGCAGCAACAACACAGCCGAGCCACCGTCTCCTCGCCCGTCTCACCGCGCAGCCCCTTTGTTCCATCACTCAAAGATAAACTGGGATGATTCCTCACGGGATTATAATCCTTCTCCAATAAAATGAAAAGAGCCCGTCCAGGTATGAATAAAATCTCTACCAGTGAAAAGAATATCAAGAAAAGAGCTCTGGCATTTTGATAACTGCAGCGACAAACCACCAAACGATTCTGCGACTACCAGACTGAGATGAGCTGAAGAGGTGGAACCAGAAGGCAGAAAATCCGGATATTTTGGAAACACACTGACACCCTGTGATCCCTTTGCTCATTACAAGGAAAAGAAAGCCTATGGAGCAACATTACATTAGATTTAAAGGGAGGTATGTTTATTTCCTTTGGACATATAGAAAGTTTGAGCTGATGGTTAATCACATGAGGTGATTTGCATTCAAGCTAATGGAAGAATCAAGCAGCTTCATTTAAAATAGATTTTAAAAGTTACACAACTCTTATGTTTTCGTCAATATGATGCTTTCTGCCATGAGTGACGTTTCACCTTCATCTTTGTATGTGAACCAATCAACAAATGTGCCAATGAGATAATATTTAGATATGCACCTTCTTTTCTCGACATTAATAATGGTGATGCCGGTATTGATTTCTTGAACAGTTTGCGGTGGGGTGTTCGGTGTTTTGATGGTCAGTCATCTTTCTTTAGGCTAAGGAGAAAAATGCAGAAACCGGATTTGATTGAAAGATTTTCTAGTATACTGTAGGTAATAATTTTGCAGTTACTACTGCCGGAACCCTTCCATATTTTAACTTTGTCCACCAAAAATGATTAAATATTGATGTTAGCATTCTTAAAAGGATAAAAATCCTCATTCATCCAGGTCATAGTAATCCATGTGGGTTTTGCAGTTCGAACTGTTACGCAAAAGTAAGAACTGATTCACATAAGAAATGTAATCTGAAATGGATAATGTGAGAACAGTCTTATTTCCCTTTATAAAAAAGAGGATGAGTTCAGTTTTCCATTAAATTTTGGTTGTTCCATAACTAAATTTAATTCAAAAGAAGCAAAAATATAAATGATGAGAAAAAACTAAGTGGTGTGCCACTGTTTACACTGTATTTAAAGTTATCAGGACACAACAGTGAAACACTTCAGCACCATGGACAGCGAGTAACAACAGCCACACCACAACTCAGCTAGAAGTACCTTAAGAGGAAGCAAAGGCCTCAAAAGCTCCAATCACTATATAGGCCTAGTCAAAATGGAAAACATGAAATACAAGACAGTTCCAAGTCAAGGACTGCTACGTACTACCACTCCAGCTACAAACATTTGAAGAGAAAGCTCACACCCTACATCAATTGTTCCAAATATAAACCTCTGGAAGGCATTACACATAAATGAAAAAACAACCCACCAGACTCCAGAACAGTTTCTCATAATGGCTTTTCAAAATCGAAAGAAAATCAAATAATAATGGTTAAACATGCAATATTGTCATGAATAAGCAATTTCTCGACTCCTCCACATTAATTTGAAGGATCATTAAGAGTAATGTTGGGGAATTCTTATTTTTCTGTGTGTCGGCAAGTGATGTTTCAATGTGAAATGATACTAGTGTTTTATTTTATGGCCTGATAGGAGATGTCCTCTAAATTATTTCGTATTGAATATGCAATGACGGAAAAGATGGATTAAATTATTTACTGTTTCAGAATAATAATAATAATATTCATAGAAATATTAAATAAAAGTTAAGTCACCCATATCCAGAAACTATGACAGATTATGATGTCAAACAAACACTAAACAATCAGTATATGTAGTGGAAGACTGATTAAACAATTGAAAAGGAATATATGGCAATGCAAAAGGAAAGAAAATACAGAGTTTTAACAAAAAAGTCCCTTACCTCATCAGATCCTTGTCTCCTGTCAGGGAGCACTAGTGTATTAGCATGGCTGCCAGGGACGATAGTAGATCCAATACTCATTCTGGGTCCAACTAACATGTAGCGTTTGTCTCCAGATCTGTACTGGATGCTGTGACACAGTGTCCCGTCATAATTAGTCTCTGCTAGATATTTAGAAGTATAGTCTGTGGATTTGGAACACTGCATCGCAATCAGAACGATGATGCTGATGAGAAAAAGGACTGAAACTGAGCCCAGAGTTATCATCAGGTAAAAAGTCACATTTGTCTCCTCCCCATCCTTTGCAGAACTTTGAACATCAGAAGCGGCAAAAGCCTCTTTGGGCTCCACAACTTTGACAACCACAGTAGCTGTTGCTGAGAGGGAAACGTTCCCATTGTCTTTCACCAGTATGACCAGTTTATGCTCAGCCTCGTCTGTCTCTGTGAACGAGCGAAGGGTTCTGATCTGTCCTGTGTAGCGGTCCAAAGCAAAGAGACTGTGGTCAGTCACCTCCTGCAGTGAGAACAGTAACCAGCCGTTATATCCTATATCAGCGTCATAGGCTCTGACTTTAGTCACCAAGTGTCCTGCGTTCACATTGTGGGGAATCTCCTCCACACCTTCAGCAGAACCGTTAGAACTGACTGGATACAGGATGACTGGAGCGTTGTCGTTCTGATCCAGAATGAACACCTTCACTGTGACGTTGCTGCTCAGTGATGGAGTTCCAGAATCCGAGGCAACAACTTGGAACTGGAACGTTTTCACAGTTTCAAAGTCAAAAGCTGTCAGCGCCAGAATTTCTCCATTTTCTGTGTTTATGTTGAGAAATGAGGACAGTTTGTTTTCCTGGCTTCCATCTCTGAGGATATGATATGAAATCAGAGCATTGTCGTTCTCGTCACGATCAGAAGCTCTAACAGAAAACACAGAGGCTCCTGGATCGTTCCCCTCAGTGACATAGAAAGTATAAGGACTCTCTGAAAACTCTGGACTGTTATCATTCACATCTGAAACCACAACTCTGATTGTCTTTTCAGATAATAATGGTGGTTGACCAGCATCTCTAGCATGGATTGTTAGATCATACTGTGACTGTTTCTCTCTGTCCAGAGGGGATTTGGTGACTAATGAAAACATTTTATCCTTTAAAGATGGTGATAACATAAAAGGAACATCCTCACCTATAGAGCAAATAACTTTCCCATTAAGACCAGAGTCCAAGTCTCTGACACTGATGAGAGCAACTGTAGTTCCTGGTCTGGAATCTTCAGGGATGGAGTTTGAAAATGAGGTGACCTCAATCTCTGGAGCATTATCATTTACGTCGACTATTTTAATGGTGACGCTTTTCTCTGTTGACAGAGGAACTAAACCTTTATCTGATGCTTCAACTTCAATTTCATGAATGTCTTTTTCTTCGTAATCTATTACACCTTTAACAGTAATCTCTCCTGTCCATTGATCGATATTGAAGAGTTTTAATAATCTACGACTCACAATGTTACTGAACGAATAAACTATATCTCCGTTTGAACCGCCATCCGAATCGGTTGCCTCTACCTGTACCACTAATGTACCAAAGGGAGCATTCTCATTCAGCATCACAGAGTAAACGCCTTTTGAGAAAACTGGTGCGTTATCATTAATATCTAAAACATGTATTAAAATATTAACTTCACCAGTTTTCGGAGGTTTACCTCCATCCAAAGCTGTTAATACTAACGAATGGCTTCTTGCGGATTCTCTATCCAAAGGTTTGTGCACAATTAATATAGGTATTTTACCATCTTCTCCTTTATCTTTTACTTCCAAACGAAAGTGGTCATTTGAGCTGAGTTTATACTGCTGAACAGAGAATTGACCTCCGTCTTGATCCCGTGCTGGTTGTAACGGAATACGTACTCCCGGTGACGCAGATTCTGAGATCTCCAGCGTTTTCTCTTTCTCTGGGAAAGTGGGATTATGGTCATTTACGTCCAGCAATTCCACTTCAACATAATGCACCTCCAGCGGATTTTCCAGCACCGTTTTCAGATGTATCAAACAGACAGTGCTTCGTTCACACACCTCTTCTCTGTCGATCTTTTGGCTCACATACAGGATGCCGTCATTCTGATGGACGTGAAAACGAGGCTCTGCTCCGCTCGAAACAATCCGATATTTCCTATTTTTCAAGGTACTCTTATCCAATCCCAAATCCTTTGCTACATTTCCGACCACAGTTCCTTCCAGGACTTCCTCAGAGATGGAATATCTTAATTCGGCCGAAGCCATGGTCCATAAAAGCGCCGCAGCAAAAACGGAGCCGAGCCATCGTCTCCTCGCCCGTCTCACCGCGCAGCCCCTTTGTTCCATCATTCAAAGACAAAGTGTTATAATTCCTTACGGGTTGGTAATCAAGCTCCAATAAAATTAATCCAACACGTCCAATTATGCAAATACTGTCCTTGTTTCAAGAAAATATTAACGACACCGCTGTGATAATACTGAAAAATACACCGACGAGCCTCCGAGCCGTTCTGCGACTACCGGACTGAGAAGAGTGAAGAGGTTGAACCAAAAGGAAGGGAATGCTGATATCTAACAAACACACGGACACCATGCGCTTTTATTGCTCATTACAAGGAAATCAAAGTTTCTATAGAAATATTACATTAGATGAACAAGACGCATTGCTCATATATTGTAAATCATTTAGAGTGATCGAGATTACCTACCAGAATGATTGAATGAACAAGGTTTAGTATTAAGCTATCCCCAAAGTGCAGTTATAAATAACACATTTTTGATATTTTCTCTAATCTCATTTTTTTGCCCGAAAAAGACTTTTCACATTCATCTTTGTATGTGAGCCGTATCAGATATCAGTGAGAGATCTGCACCATGATCTATCTTCACAGCAAGTGTACTGATGAACAGCACAGATTGTCATTGACATGTCAGTTAATAATCAAATTTAATAACTTATTGGAGCTTGCATTGGTATTTTGCAAAGGTTGTTGTGGTGCCAGTAGTCTGGTTGCTGTATATATTTTGAGGCAGAGGGGAAAAAGGAAAAAATCCAGATTTGATTGAAGAAATTTCAGACATATTCATTCTTCTTGCAACCCAATCTTGCACATTTATCACTGCTGAGATGTCATAAATTTGACTTTTTCTATTATTGTTGACTAAATATTGATAGGAGCGTTCTAAAAAGCATAAAATTTTCCATGGATCCCGATCTGACTTTTCAGACTGCCAATTAGATCAACAGCAATTTAATTAATATCTGATATAGCAACACATATAAAGATGATGCGTTCTGATTTGGGGAAAAAATTGGATTCCATGTAATGTTGCAGCTGAAACTAAAACGTGAAAAAATCTGAGATGATTTACGTATAAATAAGACTTTTTTTTTATGGATTGTCTGAACCTTCTTTTCCTTTATGAGGAAAGGAAAATTATCATTTCCCAACTAAATCATGTTGGTTGCTTCAATTATAACATTTTATTCTACTTATAAAGCATTAATAAAAAATAAAAACGGTGAGGTGTAGAATTTTTACACATTGTAAAACGTTATCAGGGCATAACAGTGAAAAATTTCAGCACCATGGACAGAGAGTGAGCAACAGCTGAACTGAACCACTCAAGTCTTTGATGGAGATAAAGACCTTAGAAGCTCCAATTCCTATGATCCAAATGGAAATGCAAAATATGAAAATAAAACTTTGTACTAATATTTAGTGAGTCAAAGATTTCTGTTTTGTATGTCTATATAATGAAAATAGTGTTAAAAAAATATTGATTATCCATAAAGAGGCCTACGTTGCAAAACAATAACAAGTTCAGATGTCAAATAAGCACTAAGCATTAAGTTTATGTAAGGCACAACTAAGAAAAGTAGTTTAAAAAAATGACATATCACTGTGAGAGTAAAGGAACTAATGTTTTCACGAAAAGATTAATGGTCTATCTCACCTCTCCAGATCCTCGTCTCCTATCAGGGAGCACTAGTGTATTAGCATGGCTGCCAGGGACGATAGTAGATCCAATACTCATTCTGGGTCCAACTAACATGTAGCGTTTGTCTCCAGATCTGTACTGGATGCTGTGACACAGTGTCCCGTCATAATTAGTCTCTGCTAGATATTTAGAAGTATAGTCTGTGGATTTGGAACACTGCATCGCAATCAGCACGAGGATGCTGATGAGAAAAAGGACTGAAACTGAACCCAGAGTTATCATCAGGTAAAAAGTTACATTTGTCTCCTCCCCATCCTTTGCAGAACTTTGAACATCAGAAGCAGCAAAAGCCTCTTTGGGCTCCACAACTTTGACAACCACAGTAGCTGTTGCTGAGAGGGAAACGTTCCCATTGTCTTTCACCAGTATGACCAGTTTATGCTCAGCCTCGTCTGTCTCTGTGAACGAGCGAAGGGTTCTGATCTGTCCTGTGTAGCGGTCCAAAGCAAAGAGACTGTGGTCAGTCACCTCCTGCAGTGAGAACAGTAACCAGCCGTTATATCCTATATCAGCGTCATAGGCTCTGACTTTAGTCACCAAGTGTCCTGCGTTCACATTGTGGGGAATCTCCTCCACACCTTCAGCAGAACCGTTAGAACTGACTGGATACAGGATGACTGGAGCGTTGTCGTTCTGATCCAGAATGAACACCTTCACTGTGACGTTGCTGCTCAGTGATGGAGTTCCAGAATCTCTGGCAACAACTTGGAACTGGAACGTTTTCACAGTTTCAAAGTCAAAAGCTTTCAGCGCCAGAATTTTTCCATTTTCAGTGTTTATGTTGAGAAATGAGGACAGTTTGTTTTCCTGGCTTCCATCTCTGAGGATATGATATGAAATCAGAGCATTGTCGTTCTCGTCACGATCAGAAGCTCTAACAGAAAACACAGAGGCTCCTGGGTCATTCCCCTCAGTGACGTAGAAAATATAAGGACTCTCTGAAAACTCTGGACTGTTATCATTCACATCTGAAACCACAACTCTGATTGTCTTTTCAGATGATAATGGTGGTTGACCTGCATCTTTAGCATGGATTGTTAGATCATACTGTGACTGTTTCTCTCTGTCCAGAGGGGATTTGGTGACTAATGAAAACATGCTATCTTCTAAGGACGGTGATAACATAAAAGGAACATTCTCAACAATGGAGCAAATTATTTTAGCATTAGGACCAGAGTCCAAGTCTTTGACACTGATGAGGGCAACTGTAGTTCCTGGTCTGGAATTTTCAGGGATGGAGTTTGAAAATGAGGTGACCTCAATCTCTGGAGCATTATCATTTACATCCACTATCTTGATTGTAATACTTTTCTCTGTTCTTAGAGGAACAGGACCTTTATCTGATGCTTCAACTTCTATTTCATAAATATCATTCTCTTCATGGTCTATTTGACCTTTAACAATTATCTCGCCTGTCAATTGATTGATATCGAATAGATTTAATATATTCTGATTCATGCTGTTGCTGAAGGAGTAAATAACTTCTCCATTTTGAACATCATCTAAATCGCTGGCATTCACTTGGATGACAGTTGTCCCTACTGGAGCATTCTCATTTAACATCACAGAATAAACATCTTTAGAGAAAACAGGTGCATTATCATTAACATCTAAAACATTTATTAAAATATTAATTTCCCCAGAGTTTGGAGGTTTACCTCCATCCAGAGCGGTCAGCACTAAGGAAAGGCTTTCTGTTGCTTCTCTATCTAAAGATTTTTGAACCACCAATATTGGAATTTTTCCTTCGTTTCTTTTATCCTTAACTTCCAAACGGAAATGATCATTTTGGCTCAGTTTATATTGCTGAACAGAGAATTGGCCACTGTCTGAATCACGTGATGCTTTCAGCTGAAAACGTGCTCCAGGCAGAACCGACTCTGAAATATCCAACTGTTTCTCTTTTTCGGCGAAACTAGGAGAATTATCATTTATATCAATAATTTCAACTCCTACGTAGTGTACCTCCAGTGGATTTTCCAGCACCGTTTTCAGGTTTATCAAACACGTACTGCTCTGCGCGCACACCTCTTCCCTGTCGATCGTTCGGCTCACATACAGGATGCCGTCGTTTTGATTTACGCGGAAAAGATGATCCTCAGAACCAGAAACAATCCGATACTTTCTCTCCTTTAGTGAGTTTCTATCTAATCCCAGATCTTTAGCGATATTTCCAACCACAGTTCCCTCATGAACCTCCTCAGAGATTGTATATCTGATTTGCGCCGATGCAGGGATCCATAAAAGCGCAGCAGCAAAACAGCCGAGCAAAAAGCCTCGCTCTGCTCGTAGGATCCAATTCCTCTGTTCCATGATTAAACCCGCAAACATCAGTATTCCATCACAAGGATGTATCTTTATAAAACATAATCCAGCACGGTGCAGTCGGTCAATATTCCCTTTTTTCCTATGTATTCAGGAACGATGGCAAGCGTGCTTTTCACAAACGCATCAGCACAAAGAGAGGTTCTGCGCTGGTATCAACGGGAGCAGTTCGACAAGAGGTGTAACCAAAATGTAATGACGACAAGCTCTGGTGCTGTCGACTTCTAATGTTGCACTGACACCACGCGACATTACATCTCCATGACGAACACGTTATGGTTTACTTTGAACATTCTATTCATGTGAAAACCAGTGACAATAAATAGTCGAATAATTGGAAATTGATGAAGAGATAAATTATTTCTCTTTAGGCAAATTAACTGAAATAAACCTTAAGAATCAAAGCCTTTCATAGCACATTAAATATTCAGCGTATGATTTTGTCAATGGGCGACTCTCGTGCGTCAGCCTCCCTCTATCATCCTTCACGGCACTCATTTAAATTAAGCCCACCTGCCAATCAGGGGGGAGAATTGATTGGGGACAAATTTTGGAGGTGCGGAACTCGACATGGTAGGCGTTTTAATTTAACCCCCTTTAATTCAAAACAAGTTAACACAAAATGTGCAGCATACTATGAGACAGCGCCCTCTCCATGCCCCACACTTCACATCCACACCCAAACACATGACGCTTACTTCTCACGCACAGATTCAAAGTTCAGAACCACTGGAATTACAAATGGTACCAGCAAAACACCCACACCTTCCTAAATCTCACTGGGTCAGTAACAGAAACATATACATCAAACTCCGCTCTGTGCAACGCAACAGAGAAGAAAGAGAGAAGAAGAGAAGAGAATAGAAGAAGATAGATTTTCTGCTATCATAAACTTCAAAAAACCTTCAGAACTGCACTTGGAACCAATGAAAAGAAAGCCACAGAGTGCCTGTTTTAAATGTTGGCCCTTCTATTTACATATGCATCAACCCCTGGATCCCTGATCTTGAAAGAAAGAATATTACAAGGCATTGTAGGCCGGGACTTTTTTTAATTACTTTTAGAATGTTTTGCAGCATTGCTAGATCATTGTGTTATTTTTTTTTTACAGCAAAGCTTCAAGTCTGTTCGCTGTTTTGTCAAGTAATCCTCAGTGGAACAAACAAAATCAGAGAGGAGCTAAGCTCCCAACCAAAATATTTATCTTTGAATATGCATTAATCAAATTTCCAAATTATCTCACAATGAATTTAAAAGAGATATAATGTTTCAACAAAAATAATTTGAGACCAAATGGATTCAGGACCATGGACAGTGATTAGCAGGACAACGATTGTTTAACTATTATTCACTGTTTAACAAGTTTTAAGTTTAACAGTGTATTTCAGCATATTTATTCAGGGTATTGTATCCATTTTCCAAAGAACTGTCGTGTCTAAGACAACCATGTCTCCAACGTACCAAAAACATTCCACATCAGACAAAGTCAACATAATAATAATAATAATAATAAAAATTTCATAGCCAGATGAAATGAAGCAGGCAGTGTGTGCTTTGTAATGATACAAATAAATAAACCACGTAATACATATTCTGCAAGATGGATAAAAGTCGGCATCTTATGTTTTTCATAAGTAGGAGATAGTGGTTTTAGTAACTAATAAGAGTTTTCGGCCATGCCAGGAAGATAATTCACCGTTAATCCTATGAGTGTTTGTACAATGATCCCAAACTTACAAGATTGCTGAACAATTCATTTTGACTATAAATTATGAATCAAAAACTGTTCAAGCATATCCAGATATATTTTGAATTCTGAAAGGTTGAAACATTTTTGACAAATTTTGATGCATAACAAAGCACAACACCTTTATATAATCCTTACCTCTCCAGATCCTCGTCTCCTGTCAGGGAGCACTAGTGTATTTGCATGGCTGCCGGGGACGATAGTAGATCCAATACTCATTCTGGGTCCAACTAACATGTAGCGTTTCTCTCCAGATCTGTACTGGATGCTGTGACACAGTGTCCCGTCATAATTAGTCTCTGCTAGATATTTAGAAGTATAGTCTGTGGATTTGGAACACTGCATCGCAATCAGAACGATGATGCTGATGAGAAAAAGGACTGAAACTGAACCCAGAGTTATCATCAGGTAAAAAGTCACATTTGTCTCCTCCCCATCCTTTGTAGAACTTTGAACATCAGAAGCAGCAAAAGCCTCTTTGGGCTCCACAACTTTGACAACCACGGTAGCTGTTGCTGAGAGGGAAACGTTTCCATTGTCTTTCACCAGTATGACCAGTTTATGCTCAGCCTCGTCTGTCTCTGTGAACGAGCGAAGGGTTCTGATCTGTCCTGTGTAGCGGTCCAAAGCAAAGAGACTGTGGTCAGTCACCTCCTGCAGTGAGAACAGTAACCAGCCGTTATATCCTATATCAGCGTCATAGGCTCTGACTTTAGTCACCAAGTGTCCTGCGTTCACATTGCGGGGAATCTCCTCCACACCTTCAGCAGAACCGTTAGAACTGACTGGATACAGGATGACTGGAGCGTTGTCGTTCTGATCCAGAATGAACACCTTCAATGTGACGTTGCTGCTCAGTGATGGAGTTCCAGAATCTGAGGCAACAACTTGGAACTGGAACGTTTTCACAGTTTCAAAGTCAAAACTTTTCAGTGCAAGAATTTCTCCATTTTCAGTATTTATGTTGAGAAATGAGGACAGTTTGTTTTCCTGGCTTCCATCTCTGAGGATATGATATGAAATCAGAGCATTGTCGTTCTCGTCACGATCAGAAGCTCTGACAGAAAACACAGAGGCTCCTGGATCGTTCCCCTCAGTGACGTAGAAAGTATAAGGACTCTCTGAAAACTCTGGACTGTTATCATTCACATCTGAAACCACAACTCTGATTGTCTTTTCAGATGATAATGGTGGTTGACCAGCATCTTTAGCATGGATTGTTAGATCATACTGTGACTGTTTCTCTCTGTTCAGAGGGGATTTGGTGACTAAAGAAAACATTTTATCCTTTAAAGTTGGTGATAACATAAAAGGAACATCCTCACCTAAAGAGCAGAGAACTTTTCCATTAAGACCAGAGTCCAAGTCTTTGACACTGATGAGGGCAACTGTAGTTCCTGGTCTAGAATCTTCAGGGATGGAGTTAGAAAATGAGGTGACCTCAATTTCTGGAGCATTATCATTCACATCAACTATTTTAACCATGACACTTTTCTCTGTTGTTAGAGGAACTGGACCTTTGTCTGAAGCTTCAATTTCTATTACATATCGGTCTTTTTTCTCATGATCGATGGAACCTTTAACAAATAACTCGCCTGTCATCTCATTTATACTAAATAGATTTAATATATTTGAATTCATACTGTTGCTAAATGAATAAACTACTTTTCCATTAGGACCGTCATCTGAATCACTGGCATTCACTTGTATGACTGGTGTCCCGACCGGCGCATTCTCATTTATATTAGCAGAATAAACCTCTTTAGAGAAAACTGGGGCATTGTCATTAATATCTAAAACATTAATTAAAATATTCATATCTCCAGATTTAGGAGGTTTACCTCCATCCAGAGCGGTCAGAACTAAGGAGTGGCTTCCTGCCATCTCTCTATCTAAAGGTTTTTGAACCACCAAAATCGGTATCTTATCATCTTCTCCTCGATCCTTAACCTCCAAACGGAAATGATCATTCTGGCTAAGTTTATATTGCTGCACGGAGAATTGACCACTGTCTGGATCACGTGATGCTTTCAGCTGAAATCGTGCTCCGGGATGAACAGACTCAGCAATATCCAACCGTTTCTCTTCCTCTGGGAAACTGGGAGAATTATCATTTATATCCATCACTTCCACTTCTACGTAGTGTACCTCCAGTGGATTTTCCAGCACGGATTTCAGGTTTATCAAACACGTACTGCTCTGGGCGCACACCTCTTCTCTGTCGATCTTTCGGCTCACATACAGGATGCCGTCACTCTGATCGACGTGGAAACGAGGCTCTGCTCCGCTAGAAACAATCCGATACTTCCGATTTCTCAACGTGTTCTTATCCAATCCCAAATCCTTTGCTATATTCCCGACCACAGTCCCTGCCTGGACTTCTTCAGAGATGGAATATCTTAATTCGGCCGAAGCCACGCTCCACAAAAGCGCAGCAGCAACAACGGAGCCGAGCCACCGTCTCCTCGCCCGTCTCACCGCGCAGCCCCTTTGTTCCATCACTCAAATCAAAACTATGATGATTCCTCACGGGTTGATAATCCTGCACCGATATATCTGATCCAAAAAATCCAGGAAAGCAAAAATTCACTGTGTTTTTTCAAAATATTGACGACAACGCTGTGGCATTACTGATAAATGCTGCGACAAGCCACCGAATGATTCTACGGACCGGCCAGAGAGAAGATGAAGAGGTGGATCCAGAAGGCAGAGAATGCTGATATTTAACAAACACACTGACACCATGCGATTTCATAGCTAACTACAACGATAGTAACGTCTCATTGATATTTATCTCTTAGTTATACTTGATCTTATGTATCTTTCATTAAGTCTTATTAGAGGGTTTTAGGTGATGGTAAATCAGTTAAGGAAATTTCCTTCCAGACAAACTGAACAGACAAACATCTGCATTTGAAATATGGTTAAAAGTGACTGAATTATGTTAGACATGGTTTATTCATTATATTATATATTCATGGTTCAAGGATCCAGAAAAATAATTCAAAACGGATTTCGAATTAACTATTTTCTTATATATTTATTATTTTTGCAACCTCCTTTCTCAATGTTTGCTTTGACCCAATTTAAATAACTTCACTGTGATGAAACATTGATGGGAGTGTTCTCAACGAGAGAAAGTCAAATAAATATTGCACAGAAAGATAAATATCTAAATCAAAATCACATAAGAAAGGTATATAAATTATATTCGAAAAGATTAGATACTTTGTTATGTGTGCAGTTTGAACAAAAAATATTAAATCTGGATCAGAAAAGACTAAACTAATCTTTCCTGCAGTGTGAACATTACCTTGTATTTTTTTGGACGGATAGCAAAATACATTTTCGTTATTAAATCTTGTTGCCTCTGTAACTAAATTGAATTTTATGTAAAGGTAGAAAATAATGCAAACTGAGTGATGTTGCATTTCTACGCTGCATTTAAAAGCATTAGGACACACAGAGAAACACTTCAGCACCATGGACAGCGAGTAACAGCGACAACAGCTCAACTCTTCCATTCCAGTCTTCCAAGAATACAATGAACTGTGAAACCCCATCCATACTATGGTCCAAGTGTAAGATGCAAGAATGTTCCAACTTTTTATGTCAAAACTGCTATAAAAAATGACAATGAAATAAACTATTTAACCGGTTTACAAAGTGGATAACTGAAAAGAATGAAATAAAAATAGAGTCAAAAAATGTCTCTTACCTCTCCAGATCCACTTCTCCTGTCAGGGAGCACTAGTGTATTGGCATGGCTGCCAGGGACGATAGTAGATCCAATACTCATTCTGGGTCCAACTAACATGTAGCGTTTGTCTCCAGATCTGTACTGGATGCTGTGACACAGTGTCCCGTCATAATTAGTCTCTGCTAGATATTTAGAAGTATAGTCTGTGGATTTGGAACACTGCATCGCAATCAGAACGATGATGCTGATGAGAAAAAGGACTGAAACTGAGCCCAGAGTGATCATCAGGTAAAAAGTCACATTTGTCTCCTCTCCATCCTTTGCAGAACTTTGAACATCAGAAGCAGCAAAAGCCTCTTTTGGCTCGACAACTTTGACAACCACGGTAGCTGTTGCTGAGAGGGAAACGTTCCCATTGTCTTTCACCAGTATGACCAGTTTGTGCTCAGCCTCGTCTGTCTCTGTGAATGAGCGAAGGGTTCTGATCTGTCCTGTGTAGCGGTCCAAACCAAAGAGACTGTGGTCGGTCACCTCCTGCAGTGAGAACAGTAACCAGCCGTTATATCCTATATCAGCGTCATAGGCTCTGACTTTAGTCACCAAGTGTCCTGCGTTCACATTGCGGGGAATCTCCTCCACACCTTCAGCAGAACCGTTAGAGCTGACTGGATACAGGATGACTGGAGCGTTGTCGTTCTGATCCAGAATGAACACCTTCACTGTGACGTTGCTGCTCAGTGACGGAGTTCCAGAATCTGAGGCAACAACTTGGAACTGGAACGTTTTCAGACTTTCAAAGTCAAAACTTTTCAGCGCCAGAATTTCTCCATTTTCCGAATTGATATTTAGAAAAGAGGTAACTTTATTATCTTCGCGCAGTTCTCTTAAAATATGATATGAAATAATAGCATTATCACTTTCGTCACGATCAGAAGCTCTCACGGAAAATACCGAGGATCCAGGACTGTTATTCTCGGTGACGTAGAAGGTGTAGGGGCTTGATGAAAACTGTGGACTGTTATCATTCACATCTGATACTACCACATATATTGTCTTTTCATTTGAGAAATATGGCTCACCTGTGTCTTTTGCGATAATTGTGACCTCAAACTGGGAAATCTTCTCTCTGTCGAGCTTTGATCTGGTTATAACAGCGTACATGTTTTCTTGTAATGATGGGGATAATGTAAACGGCACATCTTCTATGATTGTGCAAATAACTTGACCATTGATGCCAGAGTCTAAATCTTTGACGCTGATCAGAGCAACCGTAGTTCCAATCTTGGAATCCTCTTTGACAGAATTAGAAAATGATGTAACTTCTATCTCAGGGACATTGTCGTTAACATCAATTATATTAATCATAACACTTTTGTCTGTTGTTAGAGGAGCTGACCCTTTATCTGACGCCTGAATATCAATTTCATAACTTTTACTTTTTTCAAAATCTATCTCCCCGCATATTTTAATTTCCCCAGTGTTTGAGTCTATAGTAAATAAAGCTTTTAACTTTGAATCCACTTCATTTCCAAATGAATATATTATTTCACCATTAGCTCCCTGATCCAAATCTGTTGCGTTTACCTGAATGACCACGGTGCCTATAGGGACGTTTTCTCTGAGTGTGGCAGAATATAAATCTTTTGTGAACATCGGTGAGTTATCATTAACATCAAGCACATCCACAATAATATCTATGGCTCCAGATTTTGCCGGTTTTCCGCCATCAACGGCTGCCAGACGTAGTTTATGCCTCTTTGCCGTTTCTCTATCCAGCTGCTTCTGCAGAACTAAAAACGGTACTTTGCGGTCTTCGCCTCTGTCCTTTACATCTAATCTGAAATATTCGTTATTATTGCTGATTTTGTACTCCTGAATGGAGAACTGTCCCACGTCGGGGTCGCGCGCAGCCTGTAATTGAAATCTCGCTCCGGGTAATGCTGACTCTGAGATATCGAGCCTTTTCTCTTTTTCTAGAAACACAGGCGCGTGGTCGTTTATATCGAGAATTTCCACTGCCACGTAGTGGATCTCCAGCGGGTTGTCTAGCACGGTTTTCAGGTTGATCACACACGGACTGGTCCGCTCACACACCTCCTCTCTGTCTATTCTTCTATTCACGTACAAGACACCATCATCTCCATTCACCTCAAACGGAGCTTCGGTCGATCCAGTCACAATGCGATATCCTCGGTCTCTGAGTGCACTCTTATCCAGGCCCAAATCCTTGGCTATATTTCCAACAATTGTTTGCTCTCGAACCTCTTCAGATATAGAATATCTGATCTGTGCGGAAGCTCCGCTCCATAGAAAATCCAAAACAACCACGAAGGCAAACCAGCACCGCCAACGCCTCCATGCGTCGAATCTTCTTTGTTCCATGTCCCAAAAAGGCGAAGATTATTTCTCAGTAAACACGGTGATGCATTGATTCTTTGACTCGAGGTGTTTCAGGTCTGAACGATGCTCAATATATATACTTAATTAGAACAGCTGAGATTAAAACCCTCTCGTCGCTGCAAATCAGGACCGTGAGCTCAAGACGTGTGAGAATAATGGAAACGCTCTGTCAGAATGAAACTCGTGACGTAACAGGGCGGCCAGATGCACAAAATCACTGAACGACACTGTCACCAAGTGTTGATAGCATTATAGACAGGTGGTAGATATTCAGCAGTGGTGGATGAAGTATTCAGATCCTTTACTTTTGTTAAAGTGTGTGAAAATACTCTACTGAAATAAAAGTCCTGCATTCAATGTAGAATTAGGAAATCATCAGCAAAATATACTTAAAG
Organism: Lophius americanus; assembly: GCA_037951165.1. Lineage (NCBI taxonomy): Eukaryota > Metazoa > Chordata > Actinopteri > Lophiiformes > Lophiidae > Lophius > Lophius americanus. The sequence continues at coordinate 727,909 of JBBDHG010000303.1, forward strand.
TATCAAGGTAAAAGTAATCACTGTGTAGTAAAATGGTCACACGTAGTCTTATTACAAAGGAAGCATTTTTGGATTACAGCATTGATGTGTTGGCCGATGCTAGTCCTATAAATGTAGAAGAGTGAAATAATCCAACTCCTCTATAATCTAGACAAGTTTAATCGATAAAATAATAATAATAATAATAATACATTTATTATTATTATTATTATTACATTTAATTTATAATGCACTTTCATCACAGTCGAGTTCGAGCACCGCATCCCTGGTCTTAACATTAGCCGTCTTTTCAGCTTTTGAATATTTTCCAAGTTCGCCAATATGCATTATGAATAATTTATAAAGCTTAAGAAAGATGATAATTTTTTTAACCAATAAAGAAAAGTGATAAATGAACATAATTTGCATGAAGATCACTGTATAATCTGAATATTAACAACGGCTGTCTGCTAGAAAACAAAAGTAGTGGAGCAGAAAGTAGAATATTCCCCACAGAGATGGAGTATAATAGAAGTATAAAGTAGCATAAAATGGATTTACTCAAGTAGAGTACAAATACCTAAACGGTGTGATTAAGTGCTGTACATGAATACATTTACTTAGTTACTATAAAAAAAATTGATATTTAATTTGGATTACCTTAGAGTTTGTTCCTTGTCAGAAACTTTAGTACATAAGTTGTCACATTCCTGGGTGTGTTGAAGTTTGTAGTTTCTTTATTTTGCATCAAAGTCTATTTAGTTTCATTGCAAATTGTACATATTATCCATTTGTTTCTGTTAACATTTGATAAGTTGTCTATTTAGTCATTATAATGATTAACGAGCCGAAATTAAGTTTTATATATATTTTGTATGTGTTTTAGAAACTAAAACAACTCTACACTCCCCTTAAGTTGCCCTAATTAGAGGTAGAAAGTTTCTCTGTGGCAAATAAAAGATCCCATGGAGAGGCTTCGACTCTCTACTTGTCCATATCATCAGTCTATGTTTGTGTGTCCACCAACGCACTGTCCGCAATTAAAACAGCTGATTAAAATCGAATAACACAGCAATATGATCAGTATTCGAATAATTAGGGATGTACCGCTGTGAAAAGCAAATGAAGTAGAATAAATGATACTGGGTAAAATGGTAAAAATGCTGAGGAAGAAGGTGTGGCTTCAAAAAATCAGCAAAATTGTAAAGTGTATTCACATTTCTAAATGGAACACTGGTACATCTAATAATAATTGTTGGTACCAGAAGCATTCGTTCATTCATTCTGAGGTTAAAGAATAGATTAAATCTCTGAAAAAAAAATCAGATCACACCAAGCAGTTCCAGGACCATGGACAGCGACTACCTCCACTTCACTTGTTAATCTATTATTTATTGCATAAGAAGTTTTTTAACATAACATGAATATAAAGTTCAGAACATATTTTCATATTGCCAAGTTGTATCGGTATCATCAAAAACCTTTCTCGGCTAAGGCTACCATGAATAGACCGTATCATTAAAGTCCACAGTGTGCATTGTAATAACACAAATATAATAAATAACTTAGCAAAGATTCTGCAAACTTCATAAGTCGTCAATGTCTTAAAATGTTTTTTCATATATATGTAACTGGTAGGAGATAATGATTTTAGAAACTAATGAGAGTTTTTGCCTGTCCAGGACCACAATATTTCCTAAATCCAACAAGTACTTGTTTTGCATTTCACATTAAATATAATTAATGAGAAAAAAATCATCGAGCAATATCTAGATCTTTGTTACCTTCTATAAGAGTTTTAATGTAGAACAAAAAACAACACCTTGTTTAGATGTGCCTTACCTCCTCAGATGTCCGTCTCCTGTCAGGGAGCACTAGTGTATTAGCATGGCTGCCAGGGACGATAGTAGATCCAATACTCATTCTGGGTCCAACTAACATGTAGCGTTTGTCTCCAGATCTGTACTGGATGCTGTGACACAGTGTCCCGTCATAATTAGTCTCTGCTAGATATTTAGAAGTATAGTCTGTGGATTTGGAACACTGCATCGCAATCAGAACGATGATGCTGATGAGAAAAAGGACTGAAACTGAACCCAGAGTTATCATCAGGTAAAAAGTCACATTTGTCTCCTCCCCATCCTTTGCAGAACTTTGAACGTCAGAAGCAGCAAAAGCTTCTTTGGGCTCCACAACTTTGACAACCACAGTAGCTGTTGCTGAGAGGGAAACGTTCCCATTGTCTTTCACCAGTATGACCAGTTTATGCTCAGCCTCGTCTGTCTCTGTGAACAAGCGAAGGTTTCTGATCTGTCCTGTGTAGCGGTCCAAAGCAAAGAGACTGTGGTCAGTCACCTCCTGCAGTGAGAACAGTAACCAGCCGTTATATCCTATATCAGCGTCATAGGCTCTGACTTTAGTCACCAAGTGTCCTGCGTTAACATTGCGGGGAATCTCCTCCACACCTTCAGCAGAACCGTTAGAACTGACTGGATACAGGATGACTGGAGCGTTGTCGTTCTGATCCACAATGAACACCTTCACTGTGACGTTGCTGCTCAGTGATGGAGTTCCAGAATCCGACGCAACAACTTGGAACTGGAACGTTTTCAGAGTCTCAAAGTCAAAACTTTTCAGCGCCCCAATATCTCCATTTTCACTGTTGATATTTAGAAACGAGTTAAACAAATTATCTTTGCCTTTCTCCCTAAATAAATGATATGAAATGTGAGCATTGCTGCCTTCATCATCATCCCGGGCTGTCACTGATAAGACAGACGCTCCTGGCAGGTTATTCTCAGTTACATAGAAAGTATAAGGTTCCTCAGAAAATACTGGGCTGTTGTCGTTCACGTCTGACACAGCAATATTTATAGTTTTTTCTGATGTCAAGGGTGGTTGACCTGCATCCTTACCTATGATTGTAACAGTATATTCTGATAACTTTTCTCTATCCAAAATCAGTTTGGTGACCAACGCATACATGTTGTTTTGTAATGATGGTGTCAGCATAAAAGGAAGGTCTTGGCCGCCTATGAAACACATCACTTTTCCATTCAGACCTGAGTCTGAGTCTTTAACGCTAATCAATGCAATTGTTGTCCCTGGTTTTGAATCTTCCGGGAGTGCATGAGAGAAGGATGTCACTTCCATCTCAGGTGCATTGTCGTTGACGTCATCAATCTGTATAATGACGCTCTTCTCTGTAGCTAGACTAGCCACAGCTTTGTCTGACGCCTGGATATCAATTTCATATCGACTACATTCTTCAAAGTCTATAGGCCCCGCTACAGTAATGACTCCAGTCAGCGAATCTAAATCAAAACGAGCACGCGCTCGTGCGTCTACGTCATTGCCGAATGAATAAACAACTTCACCATTTGAACCCTCATCCAAATCGGTTGCATGGACTTGAATAACGGTGGTGCCGAGTGGCGAGTTTTCTTTCAGCTGCACACTGTATGACTCCTGAGTGAAAACAGGAGCGTTATCATTTACATCCACAACATCAATTATTATTGTCATGTTACGTGACCGTGGAGGTTTACCTCCATCCACGGCGGTCAGAAACAGCAGGTGAGATGTGGCATGCTCTCTATCGAGCGGCTTTTGAAGAATTAAACTGGGGGTTTTTCTATCCTCTCCACGATCTTTCACATCTAAACGAAAATGTTCATTTTGACTCAGCTTATACTGTTGAACGGATAATGAGGCGCTGTCAGCATCGCGCGCAGCTTGGAGCTGAAATCTCATTCCTGGTGATGCAGATTCAGATACAACTAATATCTTCTCATTCTCGGGGAAGCTCGGTGCGTGGTCGTTCACGTCCACGATCTCTACTGTTACATAATGAACCTCCAGCGGGTTTTCTAACACCACTTTTAAATCCATCACACAAACCTTGCTGCGGTCGCATTCTTCCTCTCTGTCGATTTTTCTGTTCACATACAAAACCCCGCTGTCCTGGTTCACCCTAAACGGAGGCCGTGTGGTCGTGCTGTATACAGCACGATACCCTCTCTCCTTCAGCGTAGCCTTATCAAGACCCAAATCCTTAGCTATGTTCCCAACAGCAGTTCCTTCTTCCACTTCCTCAGGGATGGAATATCGGACTTGTCCCGAAGTTCTGCTCCAAATCAAAATCATCAAATAGGCCACCCACTTTGTCCGCTTTCTCCATGTCTCGCGTCCCCTTTGTTCCATCATATGAAGATTATTTTTCTCAAACAGAAGGCAGATTCCAAAACCTTATGGCAAATAATAACGTAAAATCCGTCGTCACAATCGCCGTTATCATCTAGGACTTACTCCGCTGGTTTATAAATTGTTTTTTTCAGAGACGAATTATATTCCATCCGACCGCACGCAATGGTCTCTGTCAGTGGTGGGTGTACGAGGGAGGAGGTGGGTCCGCTTGTTACGACACAAGACATGGATGTGATTTTTGTTATAATGCTGACACCAAGTGATCGAGAATCAAACCGCAATTCAACATTTGAAATAAGGGCAAAATATGATAGAGCAGGTCATTGCAGAACTGGCTTGAACGTAAAACCGCCATAATCCCACTTCTAAAGCACAAATGAAGAAAATATATATCCAAACACATTCATTTTGGAAAACCCTGGAAAAATGAATGGATGATTTAACTCTGTCACTACATTTCATAATGATTAAGTAATGTTTCAAAAGAGCGTGACCACAAATTTGACTTGTAAGGTTACTAACATGTCAGCACAAAGGACAGCGAAAGCCTGTACTCCACAATTTAACTGATCTTTAAAGAGAAAGAGAAAATTCAGCCACCAAATACCCTAAACCGTTTTAAAATGACTATGATACAGTACTGCTGCTGCCTTTTTATCTGAGTCCTTTTGATGTGCACTGATATATATTTGAACCTACTGTCTTGTCAGTGTTACTACGTGTTAAAAAGTTACTCAAACAAAGCAAAACAGTCTATTTTACGATTGAGTCATCAGTCATCAGCTATAGTAAAAAGATAGGTATTACAAACTTTATTATACTCTAAAACATTAAATCCGGTGGAAAAAAAACAGGAATTGAATTGAGCCAACTGGATTAAATTAAATGGAAAATCGGATCAACTCACTACTACTTCTGTTTTACGTAAAAAAGAGGAAGAGATCAGTTCACTATGAAATGTTGGCGGCTTCAATAATAACTAGATATAATCATAGGGGGATAAATGCATTAGAATAAACAAAAATGGAGTTGAATTTCTTGCAACTTATTTACAGATGTATAGAAATAGAAAAGGAGAATTAATCAGCACCATGGACAGCGAAAAATTGCTGCCAGACACCTGCGTCTTTTAAAACATCAGAAGATTGGAAAAACTCCGAAAGCAAAGTGTGCATGGGAATGGGACAGTAAGAAGTGTTAGACACTGGACTACTTTCCTAAAAAGTGAAAGTCACTTATTGTATGAAAACAATGATAGAGAGTGAATGATCAACTGAAGAATATAATGAAATTAGATTACTAATCATTGATAAGCAAAAGTCCCTTACCTCTTCGCATCCACGTCTCCTGTCAGGGAGCACTAGTGTATTGGCATGGCTGCCAGGGACGATAGTAGATCCAATACTCATTCTGGGTCCAACTAACATGTAGCGTTTGTCTCCAGATCTGTACTGGATGCTGTGACACAGTGTCCCGTCATAATTAGTCTCTGCTAGATATTTAGAAGTATAGTCTGTGGATTTGGAACACTGCATCGCAATCAGAACGATGATGCTGATGAGAAAAAGGACTGAAACTGAGCCCAAAGTTATCATCAGGTAAAAAGTCACATTTGTCTCCTCCCCATCCTTTGCAGAACTTTGAACATCAGAAGCAGCAAAAGCCTCTTTGGGCTCCACAACTTTGACAACCACAGTAGCTGTTGCTGAGAGGGAAACGTTCCCATTGTCTTTCACCAGTATGACCAGTTTATGCCCAGCCTCGTCCGTCTCTGTGAACGAGCGAAGGGTTCTGATCTGTCCTGTGTAGCGGTCCAAAGCAAAGAGACTGTGGTCAGTCACCTCCTGCAGTGAGAACAGTAACCAGCCGTTATATCCTATATCAGCGTCATAGGCTCTGACTTTAGTCACCAAGTGTCCTGCGTTCACATTGCGGGGAATCTCCTCCACACCTTCAGCAGAACCGTTAGAACTGACTGGATACAGGATGACTGGAGCGTTGTCGTTCTGATCCAGAATAAACACCTTCACTGTGACGTTGCTGCTCAGTGATGGAGTTCCAGAATCTCTGGCAACAACTTGGAACTCGAACGTTTTCACAGTTTCAAAGTCAAAACCTTTCAGCGCCAGAATTTCTCCATTTTCAGTGTTTATGTTGAGAAATGAGGACAGTTTGTTTTCCTGGCTTCCATCTCTGAGGATATGATATGAAATCAGAGCATTGTCGTTCTCGTCACGATCAGAAGCTCTAACAGAAAACACAGAGGCTCCTGGATCGTTCCCCTCAGTGACGTAGAAAGTATAAGGACTCTCTGAAAACTCTGGACTGTTATCATTCACATCTGAAACCACAACTCTGATTGTCTTTTCAGATGATAATGGTGGTTGACCTGCATCTTTAGCATGGATTGTTAGATCATACTGTGACTGTTTCTCTCTGTCCAGAGGGGATTTGGTGACTAATGAAAACATTTTATCTTTTAAAGATGGTGATAATATAAAGGGAACATCCTCAACAATTGAGCAAATAACTTTTCCATTAAGACCAGAGTCCAAGTCTTTGACACTGATGAGGGCAACTGTATTTCCTGGTCTAGAATCTTCAGGGATGGAGTTTGAGAATGAGGTTACCTCAATCTCTGGAGCATTATCATTTACGTCAACTATTTTAATGGTGACGCTTTTCTCTGTTGTCAGAGGGGATGAAGCTTTATCTGATGCTTCAACCTCTATTTCATAAATGTCATTCTCTTCATAATCTATGATACCTTTAACTATTATCTCGCCTGTTAATGGATTCATACCAAAGACATTCAATACGTTTCGATTCATACTGTTGCTAAAAGAGTAGATAACTTCCCCGTTTGAACCTTCATCTAAATCAGTCGCATTCACTTGCATGACAGTTGTCTCTACTGGAACATTCTCATTTAGCATCACAGAATAAACCTCTTTAGAGAAAACAGGTGCATTATCATTAATATCTAAAACCGTAATTAGGATATTCATATCGCCAGATTTCGGAGGTTTGCCTCCATCCAGAGCGGTCAGAACTAAGGAGTGTCTACCTGCTGCTTCTCTATCTAAAGATTTTTGAACAACTAGAATTGGAATTTTTCCTTCATTTCTTTTATCTTTAACTTCCAAACGAAAATGATCATTCTGGCTCAGTTTATATTGCTGAACAGAGAATTGGCCACTGTCTGGATCACGTGACGCCTTCAGCTGAAATCGTGCTCCGGGAAGAACAGACTCAGCAATGTCCAATCTCTTATCTTTTTCGGGGAAACTGGGAGAATTATCATTAATATCAAGCACTTCAACCTCTACGTAGTGTACCTCCAGTGGATTTTCCAGCACCGTTTTCAGGTTCATCAAACACGTACTGCTCTGGGCGCACACCTCTTCTCTGTCGATCTTTCGGCTCACATACAGGATGCCGTCATTCGGATCGACGTGGAAACGAGGCTCTGCTCCGCTAGAAACAATCCGATACTTCCGATTTCTCAACGTGTTCTTATCCAATCCCAAATCCTTTGCTATATTCCCGACCACAGTTCCTGCATTGACTTCTTCATAGATGGAATATCTTAATTCTGAGGAAGCCACGCTCCACAAAAGCGCAGCAGCAACAACGCAGCCGAGCCACCGTCTCACCGCGCAGCCCCTTTGTTCCATCACTCCAAGATAAACTGGGATAATTCTCACGGGTAGATTATCCTGCACCAATAAAAAATTAATCCAGCATATCCTGAAACGAAAATAATCAGCTTCTTTTAAAAAAAAATCAACGACGCTGCTGTAACATCAATGATGACTGCAGCGACAAACAACCGACCGATCCGTCGAGTACCGGACTGAGAGGAGCTGTAGAGGTGGAACCAGTTGGCAGATAATTCAGATATGTAAGAAACACACTGACACCATGCGACCTCGCTGCTCACTACAAGATAATCAGAGTTATAGTAGCTGCTTTGAATTCGAATTACAAGTTATGTTTATTTACTGAGAGAAGTTTTAAGCTTATATAAAATACTCGTATTTAGATTTTTACAAAATTAGATTCTGTACTAATTGTGGGTCCAACTAACAAATATAATTTATTTCCACATCTGCATGTAATAAAGGATAGAGGCTGTGTTTTTCTGAAGAATGTAGTGGAATACACACACATAATGATGAGAACACTCACAGACTACCACAACATCCCTTTATGAGAAGATTTAACTATACCGAAATCAATTAAAAGGGACATATCGATACCAAATAAAATATATGATGACAATAAAAGGATGGGCACAAACAAACACCACATGCTACATTCAGTACAAAGAGCTGTTTATGAACCGTTTACATCTGGGTTGTGAGAACCAAACAAATAACCATATACAAACCAACAACTTAACTCAGCAGTGGCATACAGCAACATCGAGTCAGATTATTTACCCCCAGTGGTGAAACTGACATGGTCCATTTCTATCAATCTATTCTGGAAATATGGTTTGATTCAAAACTGATTGTCGATAAAGGATTCCAGAATATTACATACATCCTTAACAGAATTGGTTGAAGATTAAATATTCCGTCTTACCTCATCAGACGTATGTCTCCTATCAGGGAGCACTAGTGTATTGGCATGGCTGCCAGGGACGATAGTAGATCCAATACTCATTCTGGGTCCAACTAACATGTAGCGTTTGTCTCCAGATCTGTACTGGATGCTGTGACACAGTGTCCCGTCATAATTAGTCTCTGCTAGATATTTAGAAGTATAGTCCGAGGATTTGGAACACTGCATCGCAATCAGAACGATGATGCTGATGAGAAAAAGGACTGAAACTGAGCCCAAAGTTATCATCAGGTAAAAAGTTACATTTGTCTCCTCCCCATCCTTTGCAGAACTTTGAACATCAGAAACAGCAAAAGCCTCTTTGGGCTCCACAACTTTGACAACCACAGTAGCTGTTGCTGAGAGGGAAACGTTCCCATTGTCTTTCACCAGTATGACCAGTTTATGCTCAGCCTCGTCTGTCTCTGTGAACGAGCGAAGGGTTCTGATCTGTCCTGTGTAGCGGTCCAAAGCAAAGAGACTGTGGTCAGTCACCTCCTGCAGGGAGAACAGTAACCAGCCGTTATATCCTATATCAGCGTCATAGGCTCTGACTTTAGTCACCAAGTGTCCTGCGTTCACATTGCGGGGAATCTCCTCCACACCTTCAGCAGAACCGTTTGAGCTGACCGGATACAGGATGACTGGAGCGTTGTCGTTCTGATCCAGAATGAACACCTTCACTGTGACGTTGCTGCTCAGTGACGGAGTTCCAGAATCTGAGGCAACAACTTGGAACTGGAATGTTTTCACAGTCTCAAAGTCAAAACTTTTCAGAGCCAGAATTTCTCCATTTTCTCTGTTAATGTTAATATTAAGAGAATTCCGTTTGTTGTTCTCTTTTCCATCGGTTACTATTTTATATGTAATATAAGAATTTTCACCTTTGTCTCGGTCTGATGCCCTGACTGAAAACATGGAAGCTCCTGCAGGTTTGTTCTCAGTGACATAAAATCTGTACAGGCTTGTTGAAAACTCTGGACTATTATCGTTCACATCTGATACAACAATATTGATCACTGTTTCAGAAGACAATGATGGCTCACCTGCGTCTTTGGCAACAATTCTAATGTCATATATTGTTTGCTTTTCTCTATCTAGGGGTAATTTTGTGACTATAGAAAACATGTTGTCTTGCGTTGAAGGTATTAATCTAAATGGAACCTCCTCCCTAATTGAGCAAAAGACTTTCCCATTAAGACCAGAGTCTTTATCCAGAACACTGATTAATGCCACAGTGGTACCGACTCTTGCATCCTCTGGTATCGCCTTTGAAAATGATGTAACCTCTATTTGAGGAGTGTTATCATTTAAATCAACAATATTCACCAACACACTTTTGTCCGTCCTAAATGGAGCTGATCCTTTGTCCGACGCCTGTATATCGATTTCATAGCTTCCCTCCAATTCATAGTCTATAAAATCTATTACGATAATTTCACCTGTGTCCGAATCAACACAAAAAAGTTCACGTATTCTGCTATTGACATTATTGCCTAATGAATACACAACTTCTCCACTGGAGCCTTCATCTAAGTCAGAAGCATTTACTTTTATAATTGTTGTACCAGTAGGAACATTTTCTTCTACGAGTACAGAATATGCGTCCTCATTAAAAACTGGAGCATTATCATTTACATCTAAGACTTCAACGACAATTTCAGATGTTCCAGATTTACTTGGTTTCCCTCCATCAACAGCTGTGAGAAGCAGCTTGTGAATTTTCTTCATCTCCCTATCAAGCGTCTTCAGTAAAACTAATATTGGAATTTTACCGTCCTTTCCACGATCTTTAACTTCCAATCGAAAATGATCATTAGGACTCAGTTTATACTCCTGAACCGAAAACAGACCGACATCAGGGTCGTGAGCTGCTTGCAGCTGGAGGCGGAGCCCGGGCAAAACCGACTCGGAAATTTCAAGACGTGATTCTTTTGTTGAGAATGTGGGAGCGTGATCGTTCACATCCAGAACCTCGACCGTCACGGAGTGGATCTCCAGAGGGTTCTCCATTACTGTTTTCACGTTTATCAAGCACACACTGCTTCGCTCACAGACCTTCTCTCTGTCGATCACTCGTTGAACATACAATAATCCGTCATTCTGGTTTACGTGGAAAAAAGACTCTGCTGGACCATCAACAATGCGGCATCCTCTCTCTTTGAGTGTGTTCTTCTCTAATCCCAAATCCTTCGCAATGTTTCCAACAGCTGTCCCTTCCTCAACCTCCTCAGCGATGGAATATTTTATCTGGGCCGAAGCTCTGCTCGAAAGCAACGTGAAGGAAACAATGAACGCGATCCACCGCATTTTCTCTCCGGATGTTCTGCGTCCTCTCTGCGCCATAAATACAACAGAAAAAGAAAATCCCAGCGATTCAAAACGACAACTCATCCATCGAACGAAAATTGAGCCAAAATATTACCAATAAGATCGAGTGTGTTGTAGAAATCGCAGAGGAGAAATACTCGCTGTGACTGAGAAGGGATGCAAATGAATGATGAAACACCCATCCCACAAAGAGGAGGACCCACATCTATGACAAAAGGCTTATGCCGACACACTTTTCTGATCACATAGTGACACCAAGTGATCACTTCCGAGTTGGGTTGCTACTTAAAATAGCACAGTTTAAAGATTATACAAGGTATAGCATGAAATTAAGATTCCAATTAATAAATAGGGTGCAGTGCAGGGATCAGCCACGACAATAAAAATATTGACTGTCTTCAATACTATGGCTGATTATTTTACATCCGAACACTGCTGATGGTTGTTGTTCAGGATATTCATAAATAAACATTTAAATATTCAGAAACATTAATTATGTACGACATAATATCTCGACAGTATTCAGTCGATACGGGCCGTTAGTCACGTTGACAGATAAGTTTCAGGACAAAGGACAGCGACACTATCAGCCAAAATAGCACATTTAAATCACAGAGGTGGAAATGTTTGCTTCTGCAATAAGCAGCCTTAATAAGCCTTTAATAAGGTAAGTCATAAGATAAATGGACAATCAGGATGACCGCAAAAGATTATACCACGGAAATAATCTTACCTCTTCAGAAGTCATCCTCCTGTCAGGAAGCACTAGTGTATTTGCAAGGCTGCCAGGGACGATAGTAGATCCAATACTCATTCTGGGTCCAACTAACATGTAGCGTTTGTCTCCAGATCTGTACTGGATGCTGTGACACAGTGTCCCGTCATAATTAGTCTCTGCTAGATATTTAGAAGTATAGTCTGTGGATTTGGAACACTGCATCGCAATCAGAACGATGATGCTGATGAGAAAAAGGACTGAAACTGAGCCCAGAGTGATCATCAGGTAAAAAGTCACATTTGTCTCCTCCCCATCCTTTGCAGAACTTTGAACATCAGAAGCGGCAAAAGCCTCTTTGGGCTCCACAACTTTGACAACCACAGTAGCTGTTGCTGAGAGGGAAACATTCCCATTGTCTTTCACCAGTATGACCAGTTTATGCTCAGCCTCGTCTGTCTCTGTGAACGAGCGAAGGGTTCTGATCTGTCCTGTGTAGCGGTCCAAACCAAAGAGACTGTGGTCGGTCACCTCCTGCAGTGAGAACAGTAACCAGCCGTTATATCCTACATCAGCGTCATAGGCTCTGACTTTAGTCACCAAGTGTCCTGCGTTCACATTATGGGGAATCTCCTCCACACCTTCAGCAGAACCATTAGAGCTGACTGGATACAGGATGACTGGGGCATTGTCGTTCTGATCCAGAATGAAGACCTTCACTGTAACGTTGCCGCTCAGTGACGGAGTTCCAGAATCTGAGGCAACAACTTGGAACTGGAACGTTTTCAGAGTCTCAAAGTCAAAACTTTTCAGTGCCAGAATTTCTCCGATTTGAGTATTTACGTTTAAGAAAGACATTATTTCATTTTGACTCCCTTCTCTCAAGATATTATATGAAATCACTGCATTATCATTCAGATCATTGTCTGTTGCGCTCACAGAGAATATTGACTTTCCAGCAACGTTATTTTCCATCAGATAAAACTCCAATGGATTTTTGGAGAATTGTGGTCTGTTGTCATTTACATCTGAAATCTGAATATTTAATGTTTTAACAGTAGATAAAGGAGGTTCACCAAAATCTGTGACATTTAATATTACTTCATAATGTGAGAGTTTCTCTCGGTCCAGAAATCCCTTGGTTACAACAGAATATGTATTCTCTTTATAAGACGGTTTTAACTCAAAAGGCACGTCTGATGTTATTTGCGAAATTATTTTACCATTCACACCAGAGTCTTTATCAGTTGCACTAATTAGTGAAACAACTGTTCCAGGTTTTGAGTCTTCAGGTACTCTGTTAGACAGAGATGTTATTTCTATTTCAGGTGCATTATCATTCACGTCTTTGACTTTCACAACGACTCTACACCTTCCTGTTAACGGAGGTGTTCCTTTGTCAGATGCTTCCACATCTAATTTATAAATCTGTGACTCCTCAAAATCTAACCCACCTTTCAATTTAATTTCTCCATTTAAAGCATCCAACTCAAATATGTCATAAATCTTACGTGCTAAAGTTTTACTCAGCCTATATTCTATTTCTCCATTAATCCCTTCATCTGGATCTTTTGCGTTTACACTTGTCACAGTAGAACCAATTGGGGCGTTTTCATATATTTGTATCTGGTATGTTTCCTGGCTAAAGGTTGGTCGATTATCATTACTATCAAGAACAATAATGGAAACATTTAGTGTTCCGGATCGCTGAGGTTTACCTCCATCAACTGCTGTGACCAGTAGCGAGTGATTTTTCTTTTGTTCTCGGTCTAGGGATTTCTTCAGCACTAAAAATGGAATTTTATCTTCATCACTTTGACTAAAATTTATTTCAAAGTGATCGTTTGACGTTAATGTGTATGCGCTAATAGAGTTTATACCAGCGTCAGGATCACGGGCTGCATGCAGCTGTAACCGATTTCCCGGTGGCGTATGCTCCGCTATCTGAAATTGCTGTTCTTTTTCAGGAAAACTGGGCGAGTGATCATTGACGTCAACAATTTCCACAAATACATAATGTATTTCCAAAGGGTTTTCAACGAGAATTTTCAGCTCAATTAAGCATGCAGCACCTCCCTGACATAGTTCCTCTCGGTCGATTTTCCTACGGATCTCAAGGGCACCGTTATTCAAATTGAGGTCGAAAAAAGCGTCGTTAGATCCAGAGACAACACGGAACCGTCGATTAATCAAAGAGGTTATGTCCAGACCGAGATCCTTAGCAACATTTCCAACAACGGTTCCCTCTTTCATCTCCTCTGGAATAGAATACCTCAGCTCAGCCGAATTCGGCAGTCCGAAAATCAGCAAAAAGAAAACATGAAGAGTAAACCAACAGCAGCAACTGAACTGACATCTTCTTTCGTTCCCCATCGTGCTATAACTCAAAAAATCCTTCTCCATTAGAAGACGCCAGACGATCTCGTCTGACTCTCAAGCTCACATCGACTATCCTCTGCTGCGAGGAGCCAAACAAAAGCTTTGCAGGAGAGGGATTGGGGCGTCATTAATGTAACAGTGCCGCCAAGAGGACGAAATTGTCAGATGTGAAATTGTTAAATTTTAATATCAGGGAAGGCGATTTTGTCCGACAATTAATATGAAATGTCAAAGAAGCAGCAATAATAAAGCAGACCATAACAAACTAGACGAGGATCAAATACTCCTAGGCCAACTAGTTACAATATTAGATGCACAAAATAGACAAATAGTATGAACCAATGAAATACTCAAAACGAAAGCCGTTGCATTTCAGCACCATGGATAGCAATTCCGAGCAGACTCGCAGCTACTCCTGTCTTAAACCAGATATGAGTCTCCTTAATTATAATGTTACTTTTTACAGTGGTCAAAATGATCATTATTATGTTTTTATTTATTTTTTAAATCATTTGATTGTGGACTAAGAACTGAATGAAGCCATAAAACAGTGAAAAGACACAAAGTCCAAATTTCCTCAACAATAGGAATCTATGCAAGGTCACTGGAAATAATGTTCTTATTTCATACTATGACAAGAAAGATAATGCTCATGATAATTGAAAAAAGAGTTTTGTGGGTGGCCCGCAGACAAATGAGAGTTGCAAGTAAAAAAGTTGTACATAAGGCAGCGGACACTGAAAGCAGAACCAGGATGTTCAATTCAAAATCAATGACAAAAGACAAAACAGCAACATCTGCCATATCTATTCCTTTACAGATTAAAACATTCCTTTATAAAAATTAAACTCAATAAATGCCTAATAATATCTTAAATATATATGCAATATGGACAACAATGACCACCTTACCTCTTCAGAAGTCTTCCTCCTGTCAGGGAGCACTAGTGTATTGGCATGGCTGCCAGGGACGATAGTAGATCCAATACTCATTCTGGGTCCAACTAACATGTAGCGTTTGTCTCCAGATCTGTACTGGATGCTGTGACACAGTGTCCCGTCATAATTAGTCTCTGCTAGATATTTAGAAGTATAGTCTGTGGATTTGGAACACTGCATCGCAATCAGAACGATGATGCTGATGAGAAAAAGGACTGAAACTGAGCCCAGAGTGATCATCAGGTAAAAAGTCACATTTGTCTCCTCCCCATCCTTTGCAGAACTTTGAACATCAGAAGCAGCAAAAGCCTCTTTGGGCTCCACAACTTTGACAACCACAGTAGCTGTTGCTGAGAGGGAAACGTTCCCATTGTCTTTCACCAGTATGACCAGTTTATGCTCAGCCTCGTCTGTCTCTGTGAACGAGCGAAGGGTTCTGATCTGTCCTGTGTAGCGGTCCAAACCAAAGAGACTGTGGTCAGTCACCTCCTGCAGTGAGAACAGTAACCAGCCGTTATATCCTATATCAGCGTCATAGGCGCTGACTTTAGTCACCAAGTGTCCTGCGTTCACATTGCGGGGAATCTCCTCCACACCTTCAGCAGAACCGTTATAACTGACTGGATACAGGATGACTGGAGCGTTGTCGTTCTGATCCAGAATGAACACCTTCACTGTGACGTTGCTGCTCAGTGACAGAGTTCCAAAATCTCTGGCAACAATTTGGAACTGGAACGTTTTCACAGTTTCAAAGTCAAAACTTTTAAGTGCCAGAATTTCTCCATTTTCAGAATTTACATTTAGGAAAGACATTATTTCATTTTGACTCCCTTCTCTCAAGATATTATATGAAATCACTGCATTATTATTGAGATCATTGTCTCTTGCGCTCACAGAGAATATTGATGTTCCAGCAACATTATTTTCTACCAGATAAAACTCCAATGGATTTTTGGAGAATTGTGGTCTGTTGTCATTTACATCTGAAATCTGAATATTTAATGTTTTAACAGTAGATAAAGGAGGTTCACCAAAATCTGTGACTTTTAATATTACTTCATAATGTGAGAGTTTCTCTCGGTCCAGAAATCCCTTGGTTACAACAGAATATATATTCTCTTTATAAGACGGTTTTAACTCAAAAGGCACGTCTGATGTTATTTGTGAAATTATTTTACCATTCACACCAGAGTCTTTATCAGTTACACTAATTAGTGAAACAACTGTTCCAGGTTTTGAGTCTTCAGGTACTCTGTTAGACAGAGATGTTACTTCTATTTCAGGAGCATTATCATTCACGTCTTTGACTTTCACAACGACTCTACACCTTCCTGTTAACGGAGGTGTTCCTTTGTCAGATGCTTCCACGTCTAATTTATAAATCTGTGACTCCTCAAAATCTAACCCACCTTTCAATTTAATTTCTCCATTTAAAGCATCCAACTCAAATATGTCATAAATCTTACGTGCTAAAGTTTTACTCAGCCTATATTCTATTTCTCCATTAATCCCTTCATCTGGATCTTTTGCGTTTACACTTGTCACAGTAGAACCAATTGGGGCGTTTTCATATATTTGTATCTGGTATGTTTCCTGGCTAAAGGTTGGTCGATTATCATTACTATCAAGAACAATAATGGAAACATTTAGTGTTCCGGATCGCTGAGGTTTACCTCCATCAAATGCTGTGACCAGTAGCGAGTGATTTTTCTTTTGTTCTCGGTCTAGGGATTTCTTCAGCACTAAAAATGGAATTTTATCCTCATCACTTTGACTAAAATCTATTTCAAAGTGATCGTTTGACGTTAATGTGTATGCGCTAATAGAGTTTATACCAGCGTCAGGATCACGGGCTGCATGCAGCTGTAACCGATTTCCCGGTGGCGTATGCTCCGCTATCTGAAATTGCTGTTCCTTTTCAGGGAAACTGGGTGAGTGATCATTCACGTCTGTAATTTCTACAACAACATGATGCATTTCTAAAGGGTTTTCAACCACGATTTTCAGCTCCGTCGAACACGCACCACTGCCGTGACAGAGCTCCTCACGGTCTATTTTTCTACGGACCTGTAAGGCACCATTTTTCGGGTTCACGTCGAAATAATCATCCTTAGATCCAGAGACAACACGGAACCGACGATTAATCAAAGATGTTTTTTCCAAACCGAGGTCCTTGGCAACATTTCCGACAACCGTTCCCTCTTGCATCTCCTCTGGAATAGAATACCTCAGCTCAGCCGAATTCTGCCCTCCGAAAATCAGCAGTAAGAACAAATGAAAGGCAAACCAACAACAGCCGCTGTATCTGCTTATTCCTTTGTTTTCCATCGTTTACCAACCCTCAATCAACACACAGGGGCGTGTGTCCGCAGCAAATTAGTGTTCTGTATCCGAGCTGCAAACGGTCTCATCCGACACTCCGTCCTTACATCGGATCCATCCTCTTTCGTGTGGACCAGACAAAAGCCTCTTTAGGGGAGAATCAAAGTCTAATTCGGCCTGGTTTATGTCACACTGACACCAAGTGGACAATCTTTTCACATTATGGTTAACCATTTAAAGATACAGTTCTAAAAATATTCTGTAAATCCACCTCCCGGCACGAATCAGTAATGGATGACGCATCCAGAATCTTTACTTGGGTTAAAATAACAATTATCGCACTTTGGAAATAATCCACAACAAGTAAACATCGTGAATTCGTCTTATAAAACAGAATGGAAATATTGTCAGCAAAATGTGTTTTAAGTATCACAATAAAAGTAATCAGCTTTCCGGATGTTTATTGATTCATATTCCTGTTGTAACTGTTTAAAGTCGACAGTGTTGCAGAGTCGCAGTGTATATTTCCTCAAGTATTGTACTTGGAAGTTTCATATTATATAAGCTGATCCTGCGTTACTTTTCGTCTTACATTTATATACAGATCTCTTTCAGCAGTTCGAAAAGCTAAATGTTATTACTTTATGCTGTAGAGCAGTTTGGTCATTATATTGTTTTATAAAATTACTATCCTGTGAGGATCAAGTATTTCTATGAATCTAACCTTTAAGAGAATTGAAGATGAGAATGTATTCCTTTTTGTTTAAGGCAGTCATTTAAAATAGTCGTCTGAAATTTCACTTGCATCTGCAGCTGTCAGATAAATGTAGTGGAGTAGAAGAATAAGTTATTATCAAATAAGGGGACTAGAGTTAAGTTGAAGTAAAGCAATATTTTACTTAAGTAGGTAACACTCGTGAATGTACTTTATTACCATCCTCTACAGTAGAGTCTACCCAACCATTACACACAAAAGTGAATCAAGTAAGGAAATATTATGTCAAATGATTTGTGATTATTAAGTCTTTGCCGTAAGTGTCTGGAACTTCCTCTCTTAAGTTCCAATATCAGTTGGTATCTACCCTGAACAACAGCAGCGGGAAGAACCAACCAAGGATTCAAAACTTGTGAGCGGGAAAGAAGACTCTACTGGGATTGATCAAACCCGACATGGTGAGATTGAAAAAATGCTTTCATAACATCATCAGGAGAAGTAAAAAGGAAAATTTTTACCAAATATAAAATTATATTGTGTGAGACCCTGTGTGGTGACTTTCAACTTTTTCGTTCTCGCCAACGACCACCTTATTAGTGTATTCGCTAAGGATCCAGAAAGCACTCCTGTGCATAAATGCAGTTGTTGTACTTCTTCAATGTTACTGTTCTACTGCCTGACTTCAGCACCACGGACAGCACAACGTTTTACAGCCACTCTTTTACGCACACGTACAGTATATCTGCATTAAGCAACAACTTTCTACTCGGCAAAAAAGTTTTCAAACTTAATTGTAATAGCCAAAGGGTCATTCTCTGTGAGTTGGATTATTTGTGACCCAACAGATGCTATCAGAGTCAAAACTGTAAATTTTTTCACATCAAATAGCGCTTTTCTATATTACAATCATAGAGGATTATGGAATGATTATAATCCTGGCATGAATGAGTCCGAGGGTATATGATATGTGCACGTACAACACAAATAGTTAAATCATTACAGAAGTATATAGGTGCTATCTTAGATGGAGCTACAAGGACAAATCAACACATCAGTGACAGTTTGGATCACAAATTATACAAGGAATCATGATTTCATAACATCCAAATCCATGAAAATCCCTAGAAGTATCCAAAAAACTTCCGGTAATTGCAGTTTGGATTAAAGTGAGGCACACTGGTTGATGACCTTTGCTTGAAAGGTTTGAGGATGGATAACAAGAAATATTTAATTCATGCACAAGCAAAGAAGTTTGCAAAAGAGCTTGATGAAACTGATGTTTTAAGTCTTACCTCTCCAGATCCTCGTCTCCTGTCAGGGAGCACTAGTGTATTGGCATGGCTGCCAGGGACGATAGTGGATCCAATACTCATTGTGGGTCCAACTAACATGTAGCGTTTGTCTCCAGATCTGTACTGGATGCTGTGACACAGTGTCCCGTCATAATTAGTCTCTGCTAGATATTTAGAAGTATAGTCTGTGGATTTGGAACACTGCATCGCAATCAGAACGATGATGCTGATGAGAAAAAGGACTGAAACTGAGCCCAGAGTTATCATCAGGTAAAAAGTCACATTTGTCTCCTCCCCATCCTTTGCAGAACTTTGAACATCAGAAGCAGCAAAAGCCTCTTTGGGCTCCACAACTTTGACAACCACAGTAGCTGTTGCGGAGAGGGAAACGTTCCCATTGTCTTTCACCAGTATGACCAGTTTATGCTCAGCCTCGTCTGTCTCTGTGAACGAGCGAAGGGTTCTGATCTGTCCTGTGTAGCGGTCCAAAGCAAAGAGACTGTGGTCAGTCACCTCCTGCAGTGAGAACAGTAACCAGCCGTTATATCCTATATCAGCGTCATAGGCTCTGACTTTAGTCACCAAGTGTCCTGCGTTCACATTATGGGGAATCTCCTCCACACCTTCAGCAGAACCGTTAGAACTGACTGGATACAGGATGACTGGAGCGTTGTCGTTCTGATCCAGAATGAACACCTTCACTGTGACGTTGCTGCTCAGTGACGGAGTTCCAGAATCTGAGGCAACAACTTGGAACTGGAACGTTTTCACAAATTCAAAGTCAAAACTTTTAAGTGCCAGAATTTCTCCATTTTCCGAATTTACATTTAGGAAAGACATTATTTCATTTTGACTCCCTTCTCTCAAGATATTATATGAAATCAGAGCATTATCATTCAGATCATTGTCTGTTGCGCTCACAGAAAATATTGATGTTCCAGCAATGTTATTTTCTACCAGATAAAACTCCAAAGGATTTTGGGAGAATTGTGGTCTGTTGTCATTTACATCTGAAATCTGAATATTTAATGTTTTAACAGTAGATAAAGGAGGTTCACCGCAATCTGTGGCTTTTATTGTCACTTGATACTGTGAGAGTTTCTCTCGGTCCAGAAATCCTTTTGTTACAACTGAATATATATTCTCTTTATAAGAAGGTTTAAATTCAAAAGGCACATCCGAGTTTATGCTTGAGATTATTTTCCCATTGACTCCAGAGTCTTTATCTGTCACGCTAATTAGTGAAACAACAGTTCCAGGTTTTGAGTCTTCAGACACTCTATTTGATAGTGACGTGATTTCTATTTCGGGTGGATTATCATTGATGTCTATGATCTTTATAATAACTCTACACTCCCCTGTCAACGGTAGTGCTGCTTTATCTGATGCCTCAATATCAAGTTTATAGACATCATTTTCTTCATAATCCACTGAACCTTTTATTCTAATCTCTCCAGTTAATTTGTCCATTTCAAAAATTTCAAATATTTTTCTCCTCAATGTTTTACCAAATCTGTATTCAATGTCACCGTTATTGCCTACGTCTGGATCCGTGGCATTCATCCTAAATATTGATGCACCGACTGGAATATTCTCCTGTATTGAAATTTGATACATCTCCTGACTGAACGTCGGACGATTATCATTAGTATCAAGAACAATAATAGAAACATTTAATGTGCCTGATCTCGGAGGTTTACCTCCATCAATAGCTGTAACCAGCAGTGTGTGTTGGTCCCTTTGTTCTCTGTCCAACGATTTCTTCAGCACTAAAAACGGAATTTTATCCTCATCACTCTGACGGATATCTACTTCAAAATGATCGTTTGTGGATAAAATGTATGTACGGATAGAATTAACTCCAGCATCGGGATCACGGGCGGCGTGCAGCTGGAACCGTCTTCCTGTTAATGTATGCTCAGCGATTTCGAATCTCTGTTCTCTTTCAGGAAAACCGGGAGCGTGGTCATTTACATCGGCGATTTCCACGATGACATAATGTATTTCCAACGGGTTTTCAACGAGGATTTTTAGCTCCATTAGACAAGCACCGCTGCCCTGACAGAGCTCCTCTCTGTCGATGTGCCCGTTGACGTAGAATGCCCCATTATCCTGCTTTACCTCAAAGAGAGCGTCCTTACTTCCAGACACAACACGCAACCGTCGATCAGACAAAGAGGAGATGTCCAGACCGAGATCCTTCGCGATATTTCCAACAACAGCTCCCACCTCCACCTCCTCTGGAACAGAGTACCTGATCTGAGCCGAAGCCCGTGTTCCGCAAAGGAGTAGTAGAACCAAATGGAACGAAAACCAGTGGCAGTAGTTTGTCCGAATCTGTGCGTCAGTCCCCATATTCATCCAACAATAAATAATAATCTGTTAGGAACAATTATTCTTGTCCAACAAGACTATGGCACTTCCACAGACCGTACACGCTGTTCACAACAGTCGCTGTGGATGGTTCTCCGCTGGCTCTGCTTCCACAACGATGACGAACAAAAGGATGGATGAAGGGGCGGATATGGCGTTTTTGGTTTCCTGATATCGTAGCGACGCAAAGAGGTAATAACTGATAATACACTTTTGCATTGATGTCTTTTTTTCCACCATTTAAATATTCGTTCCACAAAAAAAAAAAAACGATATTGGTCTCCCTTCTCGTTCTAAACATCCATTCCGCCTGTTTATATAAAAAAAGTGTTTGGGTTTCAAGTCTTAGACATTATAATGTACACGTGATGTGTTGTGGGTAATTATTCAAGTGTCCATAAAACTGGTAAACTCTTAACTCTTAAACCTTTTTCTACTCTGTCCTAAGATATTGATTTATATACTATATATATATATTATTTTAATTTATTTTGATGTTTGGTTGTATTGGAAGTTTCACAGTGTCTTTTCAGTGTCTTAATATTTTTATCTTATGTGATATTTACTATTGTTGCTATGTAAAGCTATGTATCTGCTGATTGATGTCGCTATTCAATGACGTATGTCTATCATTATGTTTCTTTGATACTCTGATGAAGGCTAGAGATTTATCATGTGTGTCAGAAGGAAGTTACTTGACCCCTATTTAGCCATATTGAGGCTTTTATTTTTCAGATGGAAAAGTTTGCCATTGATTCTTCTCGTTATAAACTCCACAGTGGATAGTTAAATCGAACTTGATTCTATTTTCTAATTTGCCGAATGCTGTCCAAAGAGCAACTGATTATTTCCTTCAATTATGACCAACGCAGCACTCCTGTCAATTAACTGGTAATACAATTGCTGTATTTCTTTGACATTACTGTTTACTGCCTGACATTAGCTTCAGCACCATGGACAGCACCACCATTCACAGCGACTCATTTACACACGCATGAAAATAACTTTCAACTGGAATCCTGGCACAACTTCTTAGATACACAAAGAGCGTTCAGACTTCATTCAAATAGTCAGACGGTCATTGGCTGTGAGTGTGTGTGTTTGTGATCTAACTGACACCAACGGAGTCAAACACAGTAATGTTTAACCGCAATAAGCCCTTTCACATATTTCAATTTCATGAGGATATGCCATGATTGAGTGTGAGGGTATAGGGGCATGAGTATATACAGACATATACTCAAATCTTAACAGGAAGACACAATTAGATGATATAACCAAGTATGTCTTAAACAATAAATAGTGTATAAAACATCAACTCCACCAGAGTCCAGAAAAGAATCCAAATATCTCAAATTGGAATGATTTTTGTCACCTTTCCAAGAAAACTTTGGGAAATCGATCACAGGGAATATGTCATTAATGAACAAGCAACGTTGTTTGCAGCTGTGTTATATGAAACTTATTGTTTAGGTCTTACCTCTTCAGATGCGTTCCTCCTGTCAGGGAGCACTAGTGTATTGGCATGGCTGCCAGGGACGATAGTGGATCCAATACTCATTCTGGGTCCAACTAACATGTAGCGTTTCTCTCCAGATCTGTACTGGATGCTGTGACACAGTGTCCCGTCATAATTAGTCTCTGCTAGATAATTAGAAGTATAGTCTGTGGATTTGGAACACTGCATCGCAATCAGAACGATGATGCTGATGAGAAAAAGGACTGAAACTGAGCCCAGAGTTATCATCAGGTAAAAAGTCACATGTGTCTCCTCCCCATCCCTTGCAGAACTTTGAACATCAGAAGCAGCAAAAACCTCTTTGGGCTCCACAACTTTGACAACCACAGTAGCTGTTGCTGAGAGGGAAACGTTCCCATTGTCTTTCACCAGTATGACCAGTTTATGCTCAGCCTCGTCTGTCTCTGTGAATGAGCGAAGGGTTCTGATCTGTCCTGTGTAGCAGTCCAAAGCAAAGAGACTGTGGTCAGTCACCTCCTGCAGTGAGAACAGTAACCAGCCGTTATATCCTATATCAGCGTCATGGGCTCTGACTTTAGTCACGAGGTGTCCTGCGTTCACATTACGGGGAATCTCCTCCACACCTTCAGCAGAACCGTTAGAGCTGACCGGATACAGGATGACTGGAGCGTTGTCGTTCTGATCCAGAATGAACACCTTCACTGTGACGTTGCTGCTCAGTGACGGAGTTCCAGAATCTGAGGCAACAACTTGGAACTGGAACGTTTTCAGAGTTTCAAAGTCAAAACTCTTTAGCGCTGATATTTCTCCGTTTTCAGAATTTATATTTAGGAACGATTTAATTTCAGCATGGGGACCTTGTCCTCTAATTATTTGATAAGATACTACAGCATTCTCGTTTAAGTCTTTATCTAAAGCTTTGACAGAAAATATAGATGCACCTGGGATATTGTTCTCTGTCAGGTATAAATCCACTGATCTACTTAAAAATTCTGGATAATTATCATTCACATCTGAAACCTGGATACTCAGCGTTTTAAATGTGGAAAGTGGAGGCTCTCCATAGTCTCTGGCTGTTATTGAAATGTCATAATGAGAAACACTTTCCCTGTCCAGCGTCCCTTTAGTTACTAATGAATACATATTTTCTTTGAATGCGGGTTTTAATTCGAACGGTACATCTGACGTCATGCTGCACATGATTTTTCCATTCAGGCCAGAATCACTGTCTGAAACGCTAATAAGAGCGACTACGGTGCCATGTTTTGAATCCTCAGCGACCGTGCTTGATATTGATGTCACCTCTATTTCTGGCTCATTGTCGTTGACGTCCTGGATCTTTATTATAACTCTACAATCCGTTGTCATTGGAGGCTGACCCTTGTCCGTGGCTTGAACATCCAATTTATAAACATTGGCTGTCTCATAGTCAATCTGTCCCCGAACACGAATTTCACCTGTAACTCTATCCAAACTAAACAACTGTAAGATTTTTGAATTAACGTCACTCCCAAACACATACTCCACGTCCGCATTAATTCCCTCGTCCAAATCGTTTGCATGGACTTTCATTACAAAAGTGTCTAAAGCAACATTTTCTTGTAACATCACGGAATAAAATTCCTTCAAAAACGTGGGTCTGTTATCATTTATATCGAGAACTTTTATAATAATATTTAGATGAGCTGATTTCTGCGGGGTCCCTCCGTCCATGGCGGTTAAAATCAAGCTGTGGTTTGTTTTCTGTTCTCTATCTAAATGCTTTTGCAACACTAAAAAGGGAATTTTATCCTCTCCTCTGTCTTTAATTTCAAGATTAAAATGTTCATTTTGACTCAGTTTATATCGCTGGACCGAATTTATTCCAACATCCGGATCACGGGCGCCCGGTAATTGGAATCGCGCTCCCGGTTGAGTTGATTCTGCGATTTCTATTATCTTCTCCGTATCAACGAAGGTCGGTTCATGGTCGTTAGCGTCCGTTACTTCCACTGTGACATAATGCATCTCAAGTGGATTTTCAACAATGATTTTCAGATCTATTATACAAGCAGCGTCTCCGTCGCAGAGCCGTTCCCGGTCCAGTTTTTTGTGAACACACAGAACCCCCTTGTTCGGGTTTACCTCAAACAGCGCGTCCTGAGCTCCCGACACGATACGAAAACGCCTATTCACCAAGGTGCTGACATCGAGTCCCAAATCCTTGGCAACGTTTCCAATTACAGATCCCACTTGAACTTCCTCTGGAGTCGAGTATTTAATTTGAGCTGAAACCAGCTGGCCGACGCAAAGGAGCAGAGAAAAAAACAGAGGAGGCGACTGAGACTTCATCCTGCCTCTTTGTCCTTTTGTCTCCTTTGGAGTAAATATCTTAAACGGAATCCAGCAATATCTTAAACTCCAAAAAACGTCGGTTGTACCGAAAATATAATAAATAGAACCGCGTACTGATGGAGAAAATGTGTCTCATACCCACGAAACGATGTCGTTCTTTGTGCTGAATCCGGGGTAAAAAAAAAACAGAAACGAAGAGGGCAGAGTCTGACTGGAGCCTAAAATTCCACATGTAACACTGACACCAAGTGGAGCGTTCCATTCTTTACAATAAAGTGGTAAATGGAACACATTTCCAAAGAAAATTGTTTCAAATTGGGAGCTGCTCAGCATTTACTTTTGAGTTTCGTTCGAACAACATAATAAGATATCACCGGGGACCGGGGTTCGAACACAGCCACATACACATAGTTTGTTCACAATCACGTACCAGACACCCGTCCGCTATAACTAGCCACATAAAAGGTTCAGTATTAGTATTTTCTTCCTTTGTCTTAGCTTAAATGGAATACTAATGTTATCAATGGTGGTTGATAGGTAGATAAATATCAATCAATAAATCAACAAGGCTAGAATATAAATTACGATGATATTTTGGAGTGAATAGTGAAAACTTACCAATTTCTACAATTTTAAAGCCTGGAAAAATAACTTTCATCAATGCGTTGCGTTTTATCCCACTGCTACACAGATATTCTGGATCCAAACCGACTATATGACAATTAAAAAAAATAGTCTCCTGTGTAATTGTTAGAAGTTAACATAGGGCAAACTATTAAATAAAAAAAGATGCTTTAGTGAAATGTCTTCATTAATAATCTTACCTCTTCAGAAGTCTTCCTCCTGTCAGGGAGCACTAGTGTATTAGCATGGCTGCCAGGGACGATAGTAGATCCAATACTCATTCTGGGTCCAACTAACATGTAGCGTTTGTCTCCAGATCTGTACTGGATGCTGTGACACAGTGTCCCATCATAATTAGTCTCTGCTAGATATTTAGAAGTATAGTCTGTGGATTTGGAACACTGCATCGCAATCAGAACGATGATGCTGATGAGAAAAAGGACTGAAACTGAGCCCAGAGTTATCATCAGGTAAAAAGTCACATTTGTCTCCTCCCCATCCTTTGCAGAACTTTGAACATCAGAAGCAGCAAAAGCCTCTTTGGGCTCCACAACTTTGACAACCACAGTAGCTGTTGCTGAGAGGGAAACGTTCCCATTGTCTTTCACCAGTATGACCAGTTTATGCTCAGCCTCGTCTGTCTCTGTGAACGAGCGAAGGGTTCTGATCTGTCCTGTGTAGCGGTCCAAAGCAAAGAGACTGTGGTCAGTCACCTCCTGCAGTGAGAACAGTAACCAGCCGTTATATCCTATATCAGCGTCATAGGCTCTGACTTTAGTCACCAAGTGTCCTGCGTTCACATTATGGGGAATCTCCTCCACACCTTCAGCAGAACCATTAGAGCTGACTGGATACAGGATGACTGGAGCGTTGTCGTTCTGATCCAGAATGAACACCTTCACTGTGACATTATTGGTCAGTGATGGAGTTCCAGAATCTGAGGCAACAACTTGGAACTGGAACATTTTCACATTTTCAAAGTCAAAACTTTTCAGCGCCAGAATTTCTCCATTTTCAGAATTTACATTTAGGAAAGACATTATTTCATTTTGACTCCCTTCTCTCAAGATATTATATGAAATCACTGCATTATTATTGAGATCATTGTCTCTTGCGCTCACAGAGAATATTGATTTTCCAGCAACGTTATTTTCTACCAGATAAAACTCTAAGGGATTTTTGGAGAATTGTGGTCTGTTGTCATTTACATCCGAAATCTGAATATTTAATGTTTTAACAGTAGATAAAGGAGGTTCACCGCAATCTGTGGCTTTTATTGTCACTTCATAATGTGAGAGTTTCTCTCGGTCCAGAAATCCCTTTGTTACAACAGAATATATATTCTCTTTATAAGACGGTTTTAACTCAAAAGGAACGTCTGAAGTCAAGCTTGGGATAATTTTTCCATTGACTCCTGAGTCTTTGTCCTTCATAGTGATAAGAGAAACCACAGTTCCAGGTTGTGAGTCTTCAGACACTGTTGTCTTAGACAGGGTTGTGATTTCTATTTCTGGTGGATTATCATTGATGTCTATGATCTTTATAATAACTCTACACTCACCTGTCAGTGGAGGTGTTCCTTTATCTGATGCCTCAACATCCAGTTTATAAACGTTATTTTCTTCATAATCCACTGAACCTTTTATTCTAATCTCTCCAGTTAATTTGTCTAATTCAAAAACGTCATAAACCTTTTTCTTCAGCGTTCTCCCTAAGCTGTATTCTATTTCACTACCACTGCCTTCATCTGGATCCGTCGCATTCATCCTAAATATTGATGCACCGACTGGAATATTTTCTTGAATTGAAATTTGATAAATCTCCTGATTGAACATCGGACGATTATCATTACTGTCAAGAACAATAATAGAAACATTTAATGTGCCTGATCTCGGAGGTTTACCACCATCAATAGCTGTAACCAGCAGCGTGTGTCGTTCCCTTTGTTCTCTGTCCAACGATTTCTTCAGCACTAAAAACGGAATTTTATCGTCGTCACTCTGACGGATATCTACTTCAAAATGATCATTTGTGGATAAAGTGTATGTACGGATAGAATTAACTCCAGCATCGGGATCACGGGCGGCGTGCAGCTGAAACCGTTTTCCTGGTAATGTTTGTTCACCTATTTCGAATCTCTGTTCTCTTTCAGGGAAACCGGGAGCGTGGTCATTTACATCGGTGATTTCTACTGCTACATAGTGGATCTCCAACGGGTTTTCTACGATGACTTTTAGCTCCATCACACAGACGCCGGTGCTCTGACAGAGCGCCTCCCTGTCGATTTTCCTCAGGACGTAGAGAACCCCATTGTCCTGATTTACCTCGAAAAATGTCTCCGCAGATTCGGAAACAACGCGGAATCTTCGTGGAAACAAAGAAGAGATATCAAGGCCGAGATCCTTGGCAGCATTTCCTACAATCGTCCCTTCGTTCACCTCTTCTGGGACGCTGTACCTTATTTCTGCGGAAGCCTCCCTTCCGACGAACAGCAGCAGAACCGAATGAAAAACAAACCAAGAGAAAATCATCCTTTCGATCCACGTCGTTCTCTGGCAACGCATTCATGCACCAAAAATCACGTCTTCATTAAATCCTTTGGGTTCGAGAATGAACAAATAATACAACACGATCTCATCGGGTGGATTCTGCTGCCTTCACTTCTTTTTTTGTCTTTCATCGAACAGACAAAAAGCTCTTTGAGGGGAGGGACAATGATTCTTTTTGCAATGTAATGCTGACACCCAGAGGTTTTTGCGAAAAGACAAGGCTGGTCTCATATACAGATATTCCCATGTTCGTCCTTATGCAGGAATAATGTATGTATTTAAAAACATGAACAAATATTTTAGTTTTTAAATCAGTTTATGAATAATAAATGCCGACTTGAGGATGTTCAAAATTCAACAGTTCATCAGACCTACTTACTTTCATCTGTTTCCCGACTTTGTTATTCAAGAATAAAAAAGACCTCTTACGTTTCAGAACCATGGACAGAGATCTGAATCAGGCGCTTTTGCCCGCATACATTTGTCTAAGCGAGATAAAGTTGTCCTCAGCTCCTATAAATGTTCAGGTAAACACCATTGACTCTATTTTTTATAAAGTCCCAGATATTGTGTTTTAAGATCTGGATTTATAATATTAGAAAATTGGAGGCTTTAATCGCCATAATCCAACAATCGATGACATGGGCAGGAGAGTGGCTGTGAAATATCGGAGCCTCACAAAAATAAAGATATTAATATATGATCTTTCTTAGTGAAGGCTCTATGCATTCAAATGAACGGTTTGGTATTTCAAATTGACTCATTGGACTTAAAAGTACTTAAATTATGTCTGATAAAACGGAGACGGAATGTGGAAACTGTTATGTAAAAGGAATATTAAGGAGCCATTTTTGATGAACATCTTAAATTTGACATAGGGCGTCTTTGAATTCAAATTGTCCGCAAAATATATTCCTTCACTATCAAAGCCCAAGCCCTGTGTTATTTATGCAATCATTAATATCAAAAGCCTCATTTGCTCCTGTTAAATCTGCTGGTTTCACAACCCGACGGATACGGTCTGAATAGTATTGATGAAACCTGCGCTATAATTATTGGCATGATGTATGAAAGAGTTAAAAATCCCTGAGTGTCTGTAATATCAAGATTCTACCGAGTCCATGAAACCACCTCCCAACATCACAAGTTCAAACCTGATTCTTCTCCCCTTTGTCCCAAATATCAAATAGAAACCGGCCATTACCCGTCGTCTTGCTGGAAAATTCTGTCTTATAACATGACCAGAAATTGTTAATATTTTATCTATTACAACAAAGCTGGACCCACTGGGAATGCTAGTTGGGATAGCAAGTGCCTCCGTTACTGAAAAATATAAAAGGAAACGGCCAAAAATGTTTACATGTCTCAAAATGAATTCTTCTGGACTGGACAACAAACACAAGTCTCAAAATGAATTCTTCTGGACTGGACAACAAACACAAGTCTCATCTAAAGTACTTTGGTAAAATATTGTACTTGAACATGTGTCCTTGAACTATCTGACATGCATGTTACAAGACAAGAGAGGGAATCTCACAAACTATAAGAGCCTTTCATGGCGTCATTGAGATATTTCTACCAAACTTACCCCAAGGTGGTATGAGTGAAATTAGAAATGATGTCATTCACAAAATAGAACAAATAAAAACAAGCATGTAACATTGTTTTAAAGCTCTTACCTCATCAGACGTATGTCTCCTGTCAGGAAGTACTAGTGTATTGGCATGGCTGCCAGGGATGATAGTAGATCCAATACTCATTCTGGGTCCAACTAACATGTAGCGTTTGTCTCCAGATCTGTACTGGATGCTGTGACACAGTGTCCCGTCATAATTAGTCTCTGCTAGATATTTAGAAGTATAGTCTGTGGATTTGGAACACTGCATCGCAATCAGAACGATGATGCTGATGAGAAAAAGGACTGAAACTGAGCCCAGAGTTATCATCAGGTAAAAAGTCACATTTGTCCCCTCCCCATCCTTTGCAGAACTTTGAACATCAGAAGCAGCAAAAGCCTCTTTGGGCTCCACAACTTTGACAACCACAGTAGCTGTTGCTGAGAGGGAAACGTTCCCATTGTCTTTCACCAGTATGACCAGTTTATGCTCAGCCTCGTCTGTCTCTGTGAACGAGCGAAGGGTTCTGATCTGTCCTGTGTAGCGGTCCAAAGCAAAGAGACTGTGGTCAGTCACCGCCTGCAGTGAGAACAGTAACCAGCCGTTATAACCTATATCAGCGTCATAGGCTCTGACTTTAGTCACCGAGTGTCCTGCGTTCACATTGCGGGGAATCTCCTCCACACCTTCAGCAGAACCGTTAGAACTGACCGGATACAGGATGACTGGAGCGTTGTCGTTCTGATCCAGAATGAACACCTTCACTGTGACGTTGCTGCTCAGTGATGGAGTTCCAGAATCTGAGGCAACAACTTGGAACTGGAACGTTTTCACAGTTTCAAAGTCGAAACTTTTCAGCGCCAGAATTTCTCCATTTTCAGAATTGATATTTAAAAATGCTGCCATTTTTACTGGACTTTTTTCGTCTCTAACTATGCTATAAGTCAAAGCCGCATTTTCATTTAAATCTTTATCTGAAGCAGTCACTGACATTATTGGCTGTCCCGGCACGTTATTCTCTGAAAAGTGAAGCTCAAACGGATTATGCATAAATTCTGGTTTATTATCATTCACGTCTGAAACCTCAATACTCAGAGTTTTAAACGTCATCAGAGGGATTTCACCACAGTCTTTAGCTGTTATTACGACTTCATAATGCGAAATTGATTCCCGGTCCAAACGCTGTTTCAAAATTAAGGAGTACATATTATCTTGAAATGATGGTTTTAAATCAAATGGCACATTATCAGAAATACTGCAAATAACTTTACCGTTTAAGCCGCTGTCTTGATCTGTGATACTAATTAGAGAAACCACAGTTCCAGGTTTTGTGTCCTCAGATATCACGTTCGACAGGGAGGTCACTTCTATTTGAGGTTTGTTGTCGTTTTTATCCAGCACTTTAATAATCACCCTGCAGTCAGTGCTCATTGGAGGCTGTCCTTTATCAGTGGCATGGACGTCTAACTTAAAAACCTGCACCTTCTCAAAGTCAATTTCTCCCCTTACACGAATTTCCCCGGTGTTTTTATCCAAACTAAACATGTCATATATCCTCAGGTCGAGTTGATTACCGAAAACATATTCAATAACTCCATTTGTGCCCTCATCCACATCGGTTGCTTTTACCGTAATTACGCTTGTATTTACATCAACATTTTCAGATATTGTTGCTGTATATTCTTCTTGGCTAAATGTTGGATGGTTATCATTAGAATCGAGGACAATGACCGTGACGTTAATTGTCCCTGATCTTGGTGGATTTCCACCATCAACCGCTGTCAGAATCAATTTGTGCTCATTGTGTTTCTCTCGATCCAGAGACTTCTGCAGGACTAAGAATGGTATTTTGTCATCTCCTCTTTCTCGGATATGTATACTAAAATATTCGTTTTGGTTTAATTTATATACACGTACTGTGTTAACGACCACATCCGGATCGTGCGCAGCCGGTAGCTGGAAACGTTTCCCGGGAACGGTGGACTCAGACATCTCTAATATTTTTTCTTCCTCCTTAAAGGTCGGGGAATTATCATTAACATCCATAATTTCGACTGTAACGTAATGTATCTCCATGGGGTTCTCAGCTACCAGTTTAAGGTTCACCAAACATGGAGAAACGTTCTCACAGAGCTCCTCTCGGTCGATGTTCTTCTGCACAAACAGGGCGCCATTGTTCTGATTTACCTCAAACTGAGCCTCCTCAGTCCCCGAAACGATACGGAACCGTCGTTCCTCCAGCGAGCTGAGTTCCAAGCCCAGGTCCTTGGCCACATTTCCAACAACGGATCCCACTTTCACTTCCTCTGGGACAGAGTATTTAATCTGAGACGAAATCGGTTCCACGCAGATGAGCATCAAGGAAAAGCAGATAAACATCCACCAGGACTGTTCTCCTCGTCTTTGTCCTCCGGTTACCATCCTTTCAATTTTATTATAATATCCCCTCACACTATGTTAGGAAAAATCGAATTACTTAATCCACAAAATATAACGGTGAAATAATCACCATGATCTCAGTTCATCTATGTACAAATAAACTAACGGGAACATCCGTGTGTTCAAGATGCTGCCTCTTCTCTTTCGACCTGAACAAAAACCTCTGTAGAAGGGGCCGGGCAACGAGCTACAACAATTTATGATCATGTGATACTGACACCCAGTGGACCCGACCCGCTTTAAAGCAACAAGCGACTTCAATTACTTTGTGACGTCATCTGCATTTTGTAGCTCCCTGTCGATAAAAAAAATCGTATGTTTTTGGTAAACAAGTTTGAAAGCAGGTTTTACCATTTCGGATGTGAATAAATAATTCTTCTGCCCTTTCGAGAAGCCAGTCATGTGAACATTAATGAACAAACTGTAATTTGCTGATTGTAATTAAGGCTTCAAACATGACAGTGGAGAGCCATGATGGCATCTATTGTTGTTTCCTAAACATTCCAATCATCCTCAAATTAAAAATATTTATCCATAATCCTCCAATTTAAACCTCCAGATAATGTTTGTCCTCCAATTTGTTACCCAAATTTATATTTCAACTAATTTATGTTTCTTTGTTGACGACCTACATGGTGCCTTCAATAGAAATGGAAAGAGAAAATCCAAATTAGATGGTCTACAATTCATGACATACTCATTATGTAATAGATATAACTTATTTATCGAAATGACAAAGAAGATACAGATTTCTAAAAACGCAGTAGTGTGTTAAGGGTTGGACATAGCAATTATGAGTAAATGGTCTGAAATACCAACAACAGGTTTCATTCTTGAAATCCAAACATTTATGTTTTGAAATATTTTGTTCAATTCAAAATAACCACTACAAGAGCAAGAGTGACTTTCAGCACCATGGACAGAGAAAAAGATATCCACTATCCTCGCAGATCCAGAAGTATTCCCAGTCTCGATGAGATATTTTACCTTGCCAGCAAATTCTGAGAAAATTACACAGGTCTCTCCCCAGTTTGGACATCAAGTGGCATGCCCAGAGGGAGTCATGGTCTTGTATCTCACCACAATAGGGGCCATGTCATCACCATGGTCAGCACAACTAACCAATAAATCACACTTACACTTCAACACACTAGGATATAAACCACAGAGAGCGCCATAGAATATGGTGTCAGGGCCGGGACACAAAATTATTAACAAATCTCTTGAGGCTAAAATCAAAACAGCATGAAACAATTGATATATTGAAAGCATACATTGAAATGTACTAATGAGATGTTTCTGAGAACAGTCAACTATAAAGTAGAAAAAGTCTTATTATAACTCATTAGAAATGAGCTATTAAAGTTTTGCCTTACCTCTTCAGAAGTCTTCCTCCTATCAGGGAGCACTAGTGTATTGGCATGGCTGCCAGGGACGATAGTAGATCCAATACTCATTCTGGGTCCAACTAACATGTAGCGTTTGTCTCCAGATCTGTACTGGATGCTGTGACACAGTGTCCCGTCATAATTAGTCTCTGCTAGATATTTAGAAGTATAGTCTGTGGATTTGGAACACTGCATCGCAATCAGAACGATGATGCTGATGAGAAAAAGGACTGAAACTGAGCCCAGAGTTATCATCAGGTAAAAAGTCACATTTATCCCCTCCCCATCCTTTGCAGAACTTTGAACATCAGATGCAGCAAAAGCCTCTTTGGGCTCCACAACTTTGACAACCACAGTAGCTGTTGCTGAGAGGGAAACGTTCCCATTGTCTTTCACCAGTATGACCAGTTTATGCTCAGCCTCGTCTGTCTCTGTGAACAAGCGAAGGGTTCTGATCTGTCCTGTATAGCGGTCCAAACCAAAGATACTGTGGTCAGTCACCTCCTGCAGTGAGAACAGTAACCAGCCGTTATAACCTATATCAGCGTCATAGGCTCTGATTTTAGTCACCAAGTGTCCTGCGTTCACATTGCGGGGAATATCCTCCACACCTTCAGCAGAACCGTTAGAGCTGACTGGATACAGGATGACTGGAGCGTTGTCGTTCTGATCCAGAATAAACACCTTCACTGTGATGTTGCTGCTCAGTGACGGAGTTCCAGAATCTGAGGCAACAACTTGGAACTGGAACGTTTTCAGAATCTCAAAGTCAAAACTTTTCAGAGCGGATATGACTCCGTTATCAGAGTTGATATTTAGGAATGACGTCATACCCCCCTGCACTCCATCACCTCTGACAATGTGGTATGCTACTGCTGCATTTTCATTCAGATCATTATCGGCGGCGCTCACAGAAAATATCGATGCACCTGGGGAATTGTTTTCTACTAGATAAAGTTCAAATGGATTTTGACTGAATATTGGTTTGTTGTCATTCACATCAGAAACTTTAACTGTTAGAGTTTTTACACTGGAGAGTGGAGGTTCCCCACAGTCAGTAGCTGTCAGAGTGATTTCATAAAGGGACACAGTCTCTCGGTCTAAACGCCCCTTTGTGACAAGAGAGAACATATTTTCTTCAAGTGATGGTGTCAAATCAAACGGAACGTCACCCACGATTTTACAAATAACTTTCCCATTAAGACCAGAATCGCTGTCTGTGACACTGATGAGAGAGATCACAGTTCCTGGCTTTGAATCCTCCGGGACTAAGTTAGATAGTGATGTAATCTCAATATCTGGCTTATTATCATTCACATCTTTTACATTAACCACAACTCTGCTCTCTGATGTCCACGGTGGCTGGCCTTTATCTGAAGCCTGTACGTTTATTCTATAAACCCCTGTGTCCTCAAAATCTACCTTTCTTTTCACTCGAATCTCCCCAGTGATGCTGTTTAATTCAAATGTGTCATGCACTTTCTTCTTCTGTGTTTTCCCGAACGCATATTCGATCTCACCGTTTAAACCTTCGTCCATATCTGTCGCATTTAATTGGATCAGAAGAGTTCCTATCGGTGAGTTTTCATCTAATGACACAGTGTATACATCTTTACTGAACACAGGACGATTATCATTTACATCTAGCACAGAAATAGTCAAATTCAAGCTCCCAGATTTGGATGGACTGCCTCCGTCAAGAGCTGTTAAAACTAAACTGTGTCCCGCGTTTTGCTCCCTATCCAACGCTTTTTTCAGCACTAAAAACGGAACTCTATCATCCCCGTTGTCTCTGATTTCAGTATCAAAAAATTCATTCGGGCTTAATTTATACAATCGAACTGCATGTGACCCGGTATCAGGGTCTCTGGCTGCATGGATTTGAAAACGGGTCGCTGTAGGAGTGTGCTCTGCAATCTCCAGCCGCTGCTCGCTCTCTGGGAAAGTCGGCGAATGGTCATTAACGTCCGTTATTTCAACGTTAACGTAATGTATCTCCAGCGGGCTCTCAACCACTATTTTTAAGTTTATCAAGCAAACCTTGGTTCCATCACAGAGCTCCTCCCGGTCGATGGCTTTTCCGGTAGACAACACTCCATTGTTTGGATTCAACTGAAACAGATCATGATTCGGCCCCGGAACGATGCGGAACCTCCTCTCTGTCAAAGAGCTAACGTCAAGCCTCAAGTCCTTTGCAACATTTCCAACTGGAGATCCGACCGGTACCTCTTCTGGGACAGAATATTTCATCTGAGCCAAAACCCGCTGCACAAAGCACAAAAAAAAAATCCTGACAACCAACGATTCGTTCCCGGTGCGTCTTTGTCCTCGTTGTCCCATTGTGAAGGGAAAATAAAAACGCTTTGGTTGAAGTAAATGGTCTGGTCCAACCGGTCATCAACCCCCTCCGATTAGATTAATTTCAGTACTCTGAAATAATATGTCGTGCGATCAAATACTAAGCGCTATTGATAATTCCAGCCCGCGATGCGTCCTCCTTCATCCCATCACCTTCATCAGATGCGATCTGGGGAAGGGCAGGGCTTGTTAATATTGAGTAACGTAATCCATGAAGCCACGCTGACACCAAGTGGTTAGAAAGCTGCAGTTCGATGCCCAAATAATAACCTGTTCTTCTCATTGGATTATTTCAAATCAAGCCTCACCTGCATTAAACCCCTCCCCCCAAATAAATAAATAAAATAGCCCAAAAGCTATCAAGTGTATTTGATTTGCATAAACTTGGTTTCCGTGGACAAGTAACACCTAAAATAATTTATTTTCAGTGGCAATATTATTGTTAATTTTATCAAGTGAGAGTAATATAGAATAATATAGATATATATATAGTTCCTTAAATCAATATATTACTATAACACCATAAAAGAAAACAACCAATACATTTGTTCATAAACTTGTAGGTAACTGCTGCATAGTATTAGAAAGAAATACCACACAGTTCATGTAACTCGACATGAGGGACCAGGAAGACTCTCATCTGACACAGTTAGATAGAAAATGGACCCAAATGTCCCCAAAAAATGGGATTTTAACCCCACAAATGGATTTTGGCTAAACTACACTTTCTATCCAACAGCATAGGCTATATACACAAACTACAACCTTTGGCTGTGACCGAAAAACAATTTGGATTTATATGGGTGCAGTAAAAAAAAAGATTTGAATCTGAGAAGAAAAAATCAGAAGCCCCATTAGAGAACTGTCAGGAAGAAGAAGTTTGGCAGTGGTTCTTATGTTATGGCTAATCGTTAAGATGTGTCAATCATTTATTTAGAGCGATAAGTGAAGCTTTGAGTGCAATCAAAGCAAGGTGTGCACTGAATTGCTCTTATAAAATGTTATATTTCAAATTACATGCACTGCAGTGCATGAAATACAGCCTATATATTATGACCCACAAAATTATTGGAACGACAGAAATGATGGATGCAGCTTTCTAAAATAAAGTTGTGTGCTATGTGTCGAACATAGCGGTGACAAGTAAACGGGTTCCCCTGAAAACAACAGGTTTCAATCCTGAAATTGATTAATTAGATCCGAAAGGATTATTTTCCCTTGAAAATGATCATTTATAAAGGGGCTACTTTCAGCACCATGGACAGAGACAGTAAATCTGAAATTGGTTTTCTGGGTTTGGTCACAGAGGCCGAAGACCTGAATGGTTTTTCCAGACGTCCAGCTCCCAAGTATCACCTCCCAGCATAACATTAGAGATGCTGAGGTGTTACCAGGCCCCGATAAATGTAGTAAATACCACAAATCCTTAGTATAGTACGGATTCTCCTCGTAGTATTCTAGTAGACATGCCAGAAAAAATCCCAAGGGGGAGACCGGTGTGAATCCTGACCAGATTTCCAAACTGCCTCATACCTCTTCAAGACTCCTTCTAGAATTTCAACATTCTGACTTGAGTCTCGCCACGTTTCAGGCAAACATGACTATTATCAACATTGGCAGGGCCACACACTTCATAGTCAATACTTAAGGATGTGTTAGAATATAAAACACAGACAGAGCCACTGAATGTGGTGCTGGGGAAGTGGGGCACAATACTACATACAAGGATGAATAGAACTAGAAAATATTTTAAGTATTCATCGTGGTGCAGAATGTGATATAATATTAGATAAAAAATATAAAAAAGAAATAATCTAAACGTAACCCACTGGAAATTATTAAAATCAAAATATAGCCTTACCTCTCCAGATCCACTTCTCCTGTCAGGGAGCACTAGTGTATTTGCATGGCTGCCAGGGACGATAGTGGATCCAATACTCATTCTGGGTCCAACTAACATGTAGCGTTTGTCTCCAGATCTGTACTGGATGCTGTGACACAGTGTCCCGTCATAATTAGTCTCTGCTAGATATTTAGAAGTATAGTCTGTGGATTTGGAACACTGCATCGCAATCAGAACGATGATGCTGATGAGAAAAAGGACTGAAACTGAGCCCAGAGTTATCATCAGGTAAAAAGTCACATTTGTCTCCTCCCCATCCTTTGCAGAACTTTGAACGTCAGAAGCAGCAAAAGCCTCTTTGGGCTCCACAACTTTGACAACCACAGTAGCTGTTGCTGAGAGGGAAACGTTCCCATTGTCTTTCACCAGTATGACCAGTTTATGCTCAGCCTCGTCTGTCTCTGTGAACGAGCGAAGGGTTCTGATCTGTCCTGTGTAGCGGTCCAAAGCAAAGAGACTGTGGTCGGTCACCTCCTGCAGTGAGAACAGTAACCAGCCGTTATATCCTATATCAGCGTCATAGGCTCTGACTTTAGTCACCAAGTGTCCTGCGTTCACATTACGGGGAATCTCCTCCACACCTTCAGCAGAACCGTTAGAGCTGACTGGATACAGGATGACTGGAGCGTTGTCGTTCTGATCCAGAATGAACACCTTCACTGTGACGTTGCTGCTCAGGGACGGAGTTCCAGAATCTGAGGCAACAACTTGGAACTGGAACCTCTTCAGAGTCTCAAAGTCGAAACTTTTCAGCGCGGATATTGTTCCATTTTCTTCATGTATATTCAAAAACGAGGTCACGGTGGTACCGGGACTTCGGTTAAGTGAATATGTTACTGCTGCATTTTCCCCTCCATCAGCATCTGCTGCACTCACAGAGAAAATTGACATTCCAGCCTTGTTGTTTTCTGGCACATAAAATGTGTACGGACTACCTGTGAACAGTGGTATGTTGTCATTAACGTCCAGCACATCCACCTGTATCACTTTCTTGGACGAGAGGGCGGGGCTACCTAAATCCGTAGCTGTTATTTTGATGTCATAAAACTGTGTTGCCTCCTTATCTAAGTAGTCTTTGGTGATCAGAGAGTAGGACTGCCCGTCAGGTGATACCTTTAAGGCAAAAGGCAAATGATCCGGCACGCTGCATATCACCTGTCCGTTCACACCCGAGTCAGTGTCCGTCACGCCCATCAGCGCCACCACTGTTCCAGGAGGTGCATCCTCTGGAATGCGACTCGAGAGTGATGTGATGTCTATTTCGGGTGGGTTATCGTTCACGTCTTCCACTCTCACCACCACGTTACAGAGCGTGGAGAGAGACACTGCACCTTTATCCGCAGCGAGCACCTTCATCTCATAGACCTGTTTCTCCTCGTAATCCAAGACTCTTTTCACGGTTAGTGCCCCACTTCTGCTGTCTAAACCAAAAGGCTCAGATGAGAATCCTCTGAATTTACCCTTTAAAGAATATTCAACTTCACTGTTCAAACCTTCATCCGAGTCTGATGCGTTTACTGTCAGCAGAAATGTTCCTGCAGGGGCGTTTTCTTTTACTGTCACGGTGTATTTCTGTTTACCACACACCGGAGAGTTGTCATTAACATCCGAAATATTGACGGTGATGTTAACAGTACCAGAATTTGGTGGCTTACCTCCATCTGTAGCGGTTAATTGTAACCAGTGTTGTGCGTCCCGCTCCCTGTCTAAGGGTCGATGTAATGTTAGGAATGGAATTTTCCCATCCTCCTCAAATTCCTCGGTTTCCAGGCGAAAATACTGATTGTGAGATAATTTATATGATTTTAATGAATTTATTGCAACATCCAAGTCGTGCGCTCCTTCTAGTTGAAATCGAGACCCAACTACAGCGGACTCCAGAACCTCCAGTATGTAGTCCTCCTCTGGGAATTTTGGCGAATTATCGTTCAGATCCAGTATTTCAACTATGATCTGATGCATCTCCAGAGGTTTTTCCACAACTGCTTTCAGATTCGTGACGCACGGGACGGTTTTTACACATAGCTCCTCTCTATCTACTCTCAGGTTAACGAACAGAACCCCATCTCTCGGGTTTACCTTGAACAGATCCTGCTTTGTTCCAGACACGACACGAAGATTCCGGTCCGCCAGTCTCCCGAGGTCCAATCCAAGGTCTCTGGCCACATTTCCAACCACAGAGCCTAATTTTAATTCCTCCTGGACGGAATACCGAATCTGCGCCGATGTTCCTTCTGAATGAGTGACAAATAGCAGAAACGCCACCAGCCATTGTCTTTTGGTGTCGGTTGTCGCCATTGTTCAGAAAAAAACGTTCAAAATTAAAATTCTTAAATCCGTCCAATATGTCGGGAAATTTCCTTTTTTATCTGCACAGATAATACACAATAAATATCCAACGGAACCATCATTTGGGACGAGTAACGGAGGCTGTGTTCTCCGTTCTTTGAGGGTTGAAACTGAATGCACATACGAGAAAAAAAAGGCGTCCTTCTCACACACAAACCTCTGCAGTGATGCAAAGACTTACAGCGCCACACTTTGTCACGTTAAGAACGGCGCAGAGCTTTTTCTTTTTGTGTGTGTGCGTGTGTGTTTGTGTGTGTTTGTGTTCTGATGGAACGTTTAATTACAACTGGGAGGGGCTATTTTATTTTATTTTTACTTTTGCATGGTAATGAAATACCAATTCCCCACAGCCAATCAATAAACATTTATAATAATAATAATAATAATAATACATTCAATTTATAATGCACTTTACATTTGGATCAAATCTCAAAGTGCTAAATATGTCTTCATATCAGAAAAATATAAGATTCTCTGAATGAATTAATCAAGCTGTTCTGCTCAATCGTTCAATGAAGTTGGTCTCACATCCCAAAAAATAAATGTTCTAATAGTTCCACAACTGTCAGTTGTATTTGCAGAACCTTTGTGTCTAAGATCAGGTAAGACCTGATATAAATTATTTTCAAAAACTGATAAAACAGTAACATAAATTGGGAAAAAAATGCATTGATTTTAACATTATGTCAATAAATGCCATAACGTCTTGTTTCTGTAGAAATGAAGGGATTTTCTAGCTAAATTGTTAAAACTGTTACTGTAAATGTTAATGTACATACCAGCAAAGTCTGTGATTTCTGTCTGTGTTTAGTCTGTGTTGACAGAATAATAATTTAACTGTAATTACTAGCTTGTGACATGTTATTTCTCTTTTATTGGTCTATTTGGTTAACAGAGGTTTGTAGTTTCACGGTAGAATTCAGATTTCAAATTTATTATGACTATGAAAAATAAAGTTATTTACTGATTGTTGGTTTTGGATTACGTTATTTATTACAAATATATATATAAAAATAT
This sequence comes from Lophius americanus, assembly GCA_037951165.1. Lineage (NCBI taxonomy): Eukaryota > Metazoa > Chordata > Actinopteri > Lophiiformes > Lophiidae > Lophius > Lophius americanus. Next base: position 769,824 of record JBBDHG010000303.1, read on the forward strand.
ATATATAAAAAAAAATATATATATATATATATATATATATATATATATATATATATATATAAAAAAATATATATATATATATATATGAGTTAAAAATTAAGGATAAAGCTGTATAAATAACTTTATTGCATTTTAAAGGTTTGGGAGAGTTTTCACTATATTCTTACTCCTGGGTTAAAATAATGATGACTTTTGACTTTTATGTCACATCTCCAACTGACTCTGGTGGGTGACTTATCATCAAAAACTTGAATTAAAACATGTTTTTTTATTCCATCCGATTGGTGATAACGCAAGTAAAGCCGCAGTAATTCACATTGTGGCCACTTGTGTGTGAGTCTCAGCACACTCCCACAATCCCTCGCTATTTGCAGTGGTGAGCCATCCAGCGCCATCTTGTGGGTAAAATCAGAAATGGCAGTTTGGATGATCTCACTTTTATGTCTGCATTAATCATAACTGATGTAAAAGTGTTACGTGAACATGCAGACCAGCGCAGCGGTGCATGGAGGCAAATCATCAAATGTGAAAGAAAAGAAAATAACGATAGAACCAAGAGGGAGTCGGTGTATTTAGTGAACACCCCCCTTTCTTTTCACCCCTCCCACGTGATCAAGCTGCGCATTTGTTCTGGAACTAGGCCAAATGTGTATGTGTTTGCCGCATTCTGCTTCATCTCCACCCATCTGACTCCAGCCTGTCTCTCAGTGATGCTGAAACGTTTATTCAAGATTTATTTTATGACCTGATGGAAGGGCGAATTAAATTTTAGGGAGGATACTGATACTGATTTGACATTCGGAAGCTGTGAAGTGGAGGAGGACATTTCTGATGATTAAATTACAGTCTGCACACTATGAGCTCCAGGGAACAGTCAGCGCGTCGCCATGGCAACCTAGCTCTGTAAGGCTGGTAGCTGTCCGCGGTGCTGAAGTCAAGCCGAGCCTGGGACAGAAACAAGCAGGAAGGAGGGATTGATCAGCTATGAATGCTGCAGACAGAGGAAGTCAGTTATTCCCATTAACTTTCTTGTTTTGCACAGTAAAAATTGTCTTCAAGAATTACTGAGAAAAAAAGAGAGTTTCAAATGACAATAAAAGACCGAATAAATCTAAACATAATATCACTCTAGTAGATACGGAGAGCATCTGAAATAAAATAAAAACATCAAATCACTTTGTTATTTACGGTAAGAATATTTGGAAAAAACGTGAAAACAAGAACTTTACGTTAAAGTAACAAATAAATACCATTCCAGGTAATTCTAGTAAAATTATCATTCTGTCTAAATCACACATTTTGCTGATATGAAAACTAAAATAAGCCATTTTAATCATTTAGCTACAGCGTACCATAATTTCTATAGAAATAAGAAGCTTAAAATATGATTTTCAGAAATCATTTTGATTTCTAAGTTTAAAAAGTATGAATGCATTAATACGAGTTGTCATTTTATGTAATAAATTATGTAACTGTATTTAACTATAAACTATATTTATGGTAATTTACAGTGAAGCCATATATTTTCTTAAAAAAATAAACATGCTTCCCCTTACAAAACTTCAAGAGCTCCCCCCTTATTCCATGACCTCATCCCTCGGGGGATATGAGGTCATACTTGAGCACACACAAAGACTGATGCAGTCATTATTCCACACTGACACATAAAACTCTGCAAATATGGATTGTTCAGCAAAGTCACTAAAAAATGTATCTCTTAATAACATTGGTGCACTTATCGTGATATGCATTTTATTTTTTCCAAGAATGACTGACAGACAGACAGATGTAAAGCACTTTGTTTTACTTGTGTATGTGTGAAAAGTGCTATATAAATAAAGTTTGATTGATTGAAGGGCGAGGTGGGGATTGAGTGGATGTCATGAGAGATTGCAATGCAGTGGCTTTTTATGTGTAGGTGTTTGAGGTCAAGTGTATGGAGCTCAATGATCGTATCCGCAGTGTTGGTTCAGTCTGTGATTCTGGCCCGGTTGGTAGTAGACAACATGGTTATAAAAAAAAAAAAAGAAAAAAAAGAAATTGGAATTTTCCAGGATGGGCTGAATGATTCTTTGGTGCAGCATCAGGAGAATCTTCTACATATCCGCGGTCTTGATTTCTTTCTGTTTCGTCTTTCAGGTCTTTTTCATTGGTTCTGACTCTGATGTAAGATGAGCTGTGGTAATTCTGGATTCTGCAAGGATGCTGTCGACACGAGGAGTTGAATGTCCTGCAGTTAAAATGATGGAGACGAATAAACCCGCTGAGTCCCTGGAACTGAGTAACAAAATAATTTCAAAAATCCATTTGGCAGGTGATATAGCACCATTTATTACATCTTGGCTGCTGTCTCAACCTGGAACTCTGCAGTTTAGCTTAAATGGACCTCGCCCTTAGTTCCGGTTCTCAACCATCAAGCTGCTAAAAAAAAAAAAAGCCCCTTAGGCCCCGAGCAAATTCTAAAAACAACCAACCGAAGGGCAGTCTCAAGTTACTCGCTTTCTTAAGGATGAACAACCTGCATACTCATTCTTTTGGCTAAGAACTTTTCACCCTGGAAGAATACACCAATCAGCCATTACATTGTAACTCCCTGCTAAATGGAGACCTCCCTTTACCACCAAAAAAAGCTCGGAATTCTAACGCTCCAGCCTCAAAAGTCACTTACCTGCGTATATTTATTGTGCTGTTGTGAGCATCATACTGCTACTATGCTTTCAAAAACTTTGGCAATGATCATTGCTGATAAATAAAAATTGTGTGTGAGTGAGTTTCATGCTTTGACTTTACTTGGTTAGGTAAATAACTATTAGCTCTTTGTTAAGAGAATGTGTGTTTTTTTGTTCTTGGACTCTAATCCGCCCGAAGGGCCAAAAAAATCCACTTAAGAACCTCAATGAATTCCTTACAGTCCCTCATGCACTTATTTATGATGATCTGTGCATTAGTTAAGCACTAATGATCAATTCATCCAAATTCATGAATGTTACAATTACTGGGGAATATGTGTATTTCATTTTAATCATAATTATTTCAGCTCACAATCAAATAGGCTACAGTAAATTTCAAATATGCAACACACTCATGAGTCATCAGATATTGAAAATACACTTTAAGTTCAAATTCACACAATCCATAAGGCAGTATTCAGCACTCTCATCCCTAAGCATGAAGGTTCTTGGTTCAAATCCAGGGCTCAGTCTCGCTGGATTACGCTCGCTCTTGCATGTCCTCCATGTTTTTTCTGGTTTCCCCCCAACATGGAAAAAAACATCAAATCATCACATACCGTATAGGTGAGTTTGATTTATAGCCCGAATCGGATGTCTCTTTAATAAAATACAGTATCAATATTTATTTTTGTTAACATGTGTGTACTTTGCAGGATGATGGTGGGTGTCTTCATACAAACACTGTGAACATGCTTACAGCTGCACCTGAAGACAGTTTCTAAGGGGATTCTTTGCTGGTACCTTGATGCACCACCATCATGATTAGAAAGGACTTTTTCTTATTTAGTCTTGGAATGTCCCTCTATTTCTGAATTTTAATTATTGTGCTCTTGAACTGGTTGTAAACAAAGCATTCCTGCAAACTGACTAACTTGTAAAACAACATTTATTACGACTTTTTCATACTTCACCATCATCGGGCATTTGTGCTGGAATTCCGTTTTTTTGCAGTTTTGATACTAATCTCTGTTCTAAACAACTGGATAAAAAAAACTACATGTGCAAAAGATCTGCCTGTTACTGGTTCCCATTGTCTGTTATCTCTATTACTGCTTGAAATGGGTCACAAAAGTGTGATGTTTACTCTAGATCTATTTTTCTAAACCCGCCTGCGACCTTGACCTATTGTAGGTCACCTGGATTCATGAAGAAATTGATGTATATATTCAATAAAAGGAATGTTTTATCGCTCAGACACTTCTCACCAAATGGTTTCAACAGATCTAAACATTGACTACATAACTGATCCTTAGAATTTGAATTTGTAATTCGACTGCCTCTGTAGCACTTGTATTTTAAAAGCAAAAGATTTCCTTGCAGTAAGTGAATAATCCAAAATCATGAAACCAGGAAAACAGGAAACCTTTGTGACAAAGTATATGTTAGGCAGTTCTGTGGGTTTTTTCCCGGACCCAAATGCAGACGCATAAACTTAGAGCTGGTGTTAAATATATTTATTCCTCCGTGAAACAAGGAACAACAGGGACAGAAAAACTGGAGGTTACTTACACTGGGAGGGGTTGGAACACGTGACGACAAGAGGACATCATGCAACGAACTGGCACAGAAGGGAAGGTAAGGACAGACTTTATACACAGATAACGAGTCAATGAGACACAGCTGGAGGGGAAACACAGGTGAGCATGATCACCAATCACAAGACAGACACAGAGGGAGAAAGGAACACAGAGGCGTGACAGTATAGTTGAGAGGTTGAAATGTAAAATAAGACAAGTTCTGTTGGATCGATTACCTTTTTTCATTGTTTAAGACACAGATAGACCTAAAGGGAAATGAATGAATGCTTTTATCCTAAACTAATCAAAGCATGCTTTGACTACGGATTTTTTGATGACTTTAGGAACATGTTTCTGTCTTGCTACCATTTCAACACTGTCTCAGTATTAGAGAGAACCACAGAGCGGACTGGTTTTCCGCCATAATAGTATGATTTAGAGCTTTAAAAAATTACTTCTAACTCTCATTGTCTTTTTTTTTTTTTTTTGCATTTCAATAATTAATTTGGGTTTGACTTAATCATCACCAAAGACATTTTAGAGCTGTTACCAAAACACACCATCCAAAAAAGCATATCAGTCAGTGAGGAAGAAAGCAAAAAAAATTAAATTCGGCAACAAATGAATGTTATTCCTCTTTATTGAAAGACTCAATAGATCCAGTTGACAGATCATCATTAAGGTTTGTTGTTTTACTGGGTTTATGTATTCAACAGATCACACACACCAGAACACAGCATACAGTATGCTTACATGACACAATACACTACAAACAGCACCAGAATACCACTGTACAAAAACACCTCATGTGCGTGTTTGCCTGTAACAATACAACCGTTCAGAAATACTCAGGGTTCCTGCAGGATTTCAGAAAGTCTAAAAAAGTCTAAAATCTTACTTTTAGTCCTTAAAATGTCAAAAATGTGTCAGAGATTTATCCAGTTAGGGCTTCAGGTCGGTCTTAAATACAATAACATTCATTAAACGCTGCTTCAACGCTCATTTAGTTGGAGAATCATTCCTCATGTCTTTCTGTTTTGTTATGATACATCTTCTGTGCACAGAAACACACTATTATACAGTTCAGTGAATAATTGAATTTAGTTTACAAGTAAAAAAGGATTTCAATGTTCTCTCATATCAAGAAGTCCATTTCTCCGATGTGAATTTTATTTCTAATGATCCTACAGTCTTTAAGCTGCTGAAAACCTGCACGAACCCTGAATGTCAGCTGTGCCGAGAAGTTTTGGCTGCATGATGTAGGATTATTTCACCGATTCACTCGCTGGCTCAGGAATCTGATGGCACCAGAGACCCACTGTTTCCGTTCACTTTGTAAACGTTCAGCATTGGTATTTAAGAAAAAAGGCATGTTTAGATGTACAGACAGACAAACGTGTGTCTGTTTTTATGTGCCGCATGGGTAACAAACATCAGCGCAGCTCCCGTCGGATCACATCAACCACGGCTCTGCTGTTTCAATATCCTGAAGTAAAGATTAAATGGTTGACTTTTTAAATTGTTGCTTGACCTTTAGAAGACACTGAGGAACAACAAGAGATAAAAAGTAAAAGTGCAAGGTTATATTTGTGTCATATTTACATTTGCCAGGAAAGAGTCGCTGCTTAATTCAATCCTCAAAGAATCACTTTTGTTCACTTTAACCTCGGAGACCCCCAGCAAGACCCAAGTGACCACAACATTCCACCAAACCGACTCGTTTTCCTCTCGGACAAAATTGAATGTCATAGAAGATTTCTTGATTCTCTTCGCAAGATCTGGACAATTCAGGAGAAAAGTATTGTGCTGTTCTTGTCGACTGTTTTCCCCTTTTGAACAATCAGTGGTGGAGGAAGTATTCAGATACTTTACTTGAGTAAAAGTATCACTATCACACTGTGAAAATACTCCAAAGCAAGTAAAATACCTGCATTCAAAACCGTACTTAGGTTTAAATGCTCAAGGATGACCAGTGAAATGTACTCAAAGTACTGAGCAGTAAGGTGATCCGTCTCGCTGTTTTACTATTATATCTGAATTATTAATACGACTTTAATAATGTTTAGGTCTATGTTCGAGCTGTAGATGTTAAAGGTTGAGGTAATCTAACTACTTTATGATGATGATTATTTTAATCTACAAGATTATCGTAGCGTCTTTATAGCTTTGCCGTCCTGTCTGGAACCACAGATGTCTAAACACACAAATAAAATCATTTTAAAATAACTAAATTAGGCTTAAGAATAAGGGGTAGCCTTCAAATGGAGATACAGGAAAGGTATGGATCTTTGTCATCTGAAATTCAGCCACAGCTGTCGGACATGTAGTGGCGTTTCAATATTTCCTTCTGAAATTTGGCACAGTAAAAGAATAAAAGAGCAGAAAATGAAATGAGCTCAACTTATACTTAGTTACTATCCACCACTGTCAACAATTAGGCATACAGAAAATGGCTTAGAATATCTTAAGCTGTCAAAAGTGATTCATCCATGCAAAAACCTCTGATGAGAGCTAGCTAAAGGCATAACTTACCTGTAATTAAGTTCATCTCATCTCCTGTAGATTTAATGCACAAAGTCAAGAAAAAAAACAACATGAAACTACTAAAAGTTACAACGTTTACAAAATACAGAGGCCCTTTAAAACCATAGGTTGGTGCTTTTCTGACATTTAGGTTCTTGTGCTGTTTCACTTCTTAGATTCCTTGTATAATATACATTAAGGTTGTTATAGAGGAGGACGAAGCACAGAGGGTCTCCAACAACGTCTCTTAAAGGATCCAGGCCTCGTTTGAAGCCCATGGGTGTCGTTTCCTGTGCAGTCTCTGGGAGAACGGCCCTTTGAAAGTTTAAGAATGATGCCATGCAGTCTCATCATGCGTACTGGATGGACAGAGAGGCGATGATGATGGGCTTTTCATGTGCTTAAAGGAAGAGAGTTGTCGATTAACCACTATATGGCGTCAGACTGACAGCCAAAAAAGGACAGGATGGATATAAGGGCGCTGACTATGGGCTGGGGGTTCTCCTCTCCTCTTCTCTCCTCTATGAAGCTCTTCTCCGTCACCATCAATCCAATATGCAGCTCAAGGTGTGGCCTCATGTGGAACTGCCTCTGTTGGAGGTGGAAGCCTGCCAAAGAGAGGAGAGAATTAAACAAGTCTGGAGAGGAACCTCGGCACCCACACCATTCATGCAGCTGACAGGGCTTCAGGCAGGAGACGGAGAGGGTGGAGGGGGTCCGAAAACATGCTCCAAGATTATGTGTCAGAGTGGTTGCTAGGTAACTGCGTTCACGTTGTTCTTCTCCTGCACAAGGAATTAGGTCAAAATTCACACTACGGATGACAGCAAATTAAAAAAGTGTTTTTCTGTGTCAGCCGTTCATATTATCCAGTATGACCCCCTGAAGCCAATCAGAATATACTCTTATCATACTTCATAAAATATCTTTAGTTAGTAAATTACAAACCAATGAGAGCTCAAGGTCATTGACGCTGAAACATGAACGACATCAGTTAAATCTTCTAACAGGGGATTTGACATCAGACACCAGAAGAGTTACTGTTTACTATTAAACCCCCCCAAAAAGAGAGTTTCCTTCTTCAGGAGAAATCACACCAAATAATTAAACCCACAAAAACAAACACAAAATGATTCAAAACTACAACCAGGCTCTGTTAGAAAAACATTTGGATCATGAATGGAGATCCAGGTGGGGCTGCTTACCTCCGGCTGCAGGACGGACCTTCCTCATTTAGGGTACTTCAGAGTGGGAGAGATAAACACAAAACAAACAGTTCAAAGGTCAGGTCCTAGCAAGCATGACGAGAGAACGTGTGTTTTTATCCTGCTATCAGAGAGGTAGGGGTGATGAAGATGATGAAACAGTGTCCACATGTAGGAAAAAATACAACTTTGATTTGTGTTCCCTTCATCATCCATTCTGTACAATTAAAAGTCTGTTTAAACAATAATCTTTATCATAACTGTTTGTTATTCAGGAATAATACTTACCAGATAAGAGAGAGAGAGAGAGAGAGAGAGAGACAGACAGACAGACAGACAGACAGACAGACAGACAGACAGACAGACAGACAGACAGACAGACAGACAGACAGACAGACAGACAGACAGACAGACAGACAGACAGATAGACAGATAGATAGATAGGGAGCTTCATCGTGCTGGAGGAGGTCACTGGCAGGGAAGTCTGTTTCTGGTCTGCAGCCATGTTTAGGTCGGCGCTACGCGCCATGAACACAAAAGCATCACACTGCCTCCCCTGGCATGCCCTCTTCCCATAATGCATCCTGGTGTCATCTCTTAAGCGACGCATACACACCTCGCCATCACATGACATAATAGAAAATGTGATTTATCAGAGCAGGCCACCTGTGGTCCAGTTCTGATGCTGATGGACTTATTGAAGCAGCTTATGGCAGTGGACAGGCCTCAGCATGAGCCAATAATCTGCAGTCATGCAGGTCCGTGCACTACGTGTTCTGACACGTTTCACTCAGATCAGAACCAGCAACAGTATCTTTCAGCAACTTTTGCTTCAATAGTTCTCCTGTGGGATCAAATACTGCAGGAAAGCTTTCGCTCACAATGTACATCAACGAGTCTTGGATAACCATCACCTTATCACCAAATCACCTCAGGCCAATATGTGAAGGTTCTAGCCCCAGCAGGAGAATCCAACAACACTTTACAGAACTATTCTAGTCTACTGAACTAGAAAAGTTCTCATCCAGTAGATTTATAGGGTCCTTGAACAAGACCCTGAAACCACTCAAAGTGGTTTACAACAAGAGACAGGATTCAACCTTTCACACCAAACAGTCACACAGCGATTTTAACTCAATACTGCATCCTCTTATATTTGTGTGGTACGAGTTTTGTGAAGAGTGCATAAAAACTGTTAAAAACATTAGGAAATCAAGGTTTTGTCTTTTTTATTTACAATAACAGTATATATAAACTATTAGAGTATAACAGTATATGTATATATATATATATATATGTGTTAATCTATGTAATAAATGTATCCCTCAAGTGACTAATGTGTGCTGGAGGTCCAGGCTGGAAGAACATGTAATGAATCTATTCAGGAAGAGAGTATAGATCATGAAATGTAAAAATGATTTTATAACACATTAATGACGTGAACAGCTCTTTTATTGTTGTTGTTGTGTTATTCTATTGTACGCATGTTTTAACAGACCAGCATACTAATGAAGAAAGTGTGAGAACTTCTAAAGTGCTGACATGATGAGAAGAACATAAATTATGTTGTCACAAGGGAGTGGACGCTGTTAATATTAATTGACTCCATCTGTCTTTGCGGTGTGATAAATGCTGGTTTCTCTCTCACCTGCAGAGTAGAAGGTGCTGAGTCACTAGTGTTGGTCAGTCCCGTCCCTCTTGGTAAACTGGACACGATGTATCTGGAGCCCTTTGGAACAGGCTGTCTGACCACCACCTTTCCTTTCCTGGTCTCTGCTAGAAACATGCTGTACCAGTAGGCATCGTTGGAGACCAGAGTGGAATCTGCGATGGTGGAGTTCCTCTCACTGATCACACTGTTCCTGCAGGGAGGACCTGTATTGCTGGGCTTGTCTTTCTGACACTTGATCACGATGGTGACCAGTATGGTGATCAGCAGGAGGAATGACACCGAGCCCAGACCGATGACCAGATACAGGTTGATGTCTGAGAAGATGTTGTAGCCTAGATGCACCTCAGTCATGTCAGAGTAGGTCTTCACAGCAGTCTCCACTGTGGACAGCATGATGGTGACTGTAGCAGAGAGAGCGGGATCCCCGTTGTCCTTGGCAACAACAATCAGTCTCTGGTGGTAGGAATCTCTGGAGCTCAACATCCTCATCGTCCGGATCTCTCCGTTGTACTGGTCCAGACTGAACAAGGAGGCATCGGTCACCTGGAGAAACTGGTAGGTGATCCGAGAGTTGTGAACCGAGTCCATGTCTAAGGCTATCACCTTGGCAACCAGAGAGCCTTTATCGGTGGATCTGGGGATCTTCTCCTCCACCACTGATCCACGTGCTCGCCACGGAGACACAATGACCGGAGCGTTGTCGTTCTGGTCCACAATGACGATGTGGACCGTCACGTTACTGCTGAGTGGAGGAGAACCAGAGTCTCTGGCCTCGATGTGGAACAGAAACTCCTTCTCCATCTCATAGTCAAAGGTTTTCAGGGCGTACAGTTGACCGTTCTCTGGGTTGATGGAGAACAGCATGGACATGGAGGTGTTGGCTATCTCCTTCTCCAGGATGAAGTAAACTAGATACTGGTTTTCATGGAGGTCAGGGTCAAACGCAGAGAGGGAACTGAGCAAGGCCCCAGGTGCGTTATTCTCCATCACACGGATGGTTTGAAACGACTGAGGGAACTGAGGAACATTGTCGTTCACATCCAGAAGTTCTAATGTCATAGTTTCATTGTCAGATAAAGGAGGAGAACCTCTGTCTGTGACGGTGAACGTGATGTCATATTCCGGAACCTTCTCCCGGTCCAACGGCTCTGACACTACTAACTCATAATAGTTATCAGAGGACTCCCTCAGTTTGAAAGGCATATTCTCAGGAACATGAAGGTCCACCACTCCATTGTCCCCTGAGTCTTTATCGCTGACGCTCACTACAGCTATCACCGTGTCTAATTCTATGTTTTCACTCACTGGACTCTGAAATGATTTGATGGAGATCTCTGGGTGGTTGTCGTTCATGTCTGTCACATGTATGGTGACTTTACACTGCCCTGATAAAGACTTATGTCCCTTATCGCTGGCAATAACCTCCATTTCATAAATCTTCAAATCTTCATAGTTGATCATCTCCTTCACTCTGATTTCACCGTTTTCTGGATTCAGTTGAAACATCTGCTGCGTTCTCTCTGATGTGTACAAACTGTAGGAATAAATTATGGCAGCATTAGAGCCTTCGTCTAAATCCGTGGCGTTCAGTTGGATGATCAGACTCCCAATAGGAGAGTTCTCCATCACATCTATGGCGTATTTGTCTTCGTCAAATGAAGGGGCGTTGTCGTTGACGTCGAGCACGCGCACAATGATGCTGGCGGTACCTGTGCGCGTGGGAACTCCACCGTCCACAGCGGTCAGAACCAGATCATGAACAGCCTGGTGCTCTCTGTCTAAAGCCTTCTTCAGGATCAAATCTGCGAACTTTGTTCCGTCTCTGCCGGTCTGGATCTCGATGGAGAAATACTCGCTGGAGCTCAGGTGGTAATCTTTCACAGAATTCGTCCCCACATCTGGATCTGCTGCGTTATTCAGTGAGAATCTCTCTCCGACGGAGCTGGACTCGGAGATGTCCAGGTGCATCGTTCCGCGACGGAAATGCGGAGCGTTGTCGTTAATGTCCGTGATCTCCACCTCGATATTAAACATGCGGATTGGATTTTCAATCGCAGCATCTAATCTTAGGAAGCAGGATGTGGCTGTCTTCAGGGGACACAAAACCTCTCGGTCGATCCGCTCCAGAATAATCAGCTCTCCGGTGTCCTTGTTGAGGTCCAGGTATTTCTTATTGGCCACCACGTCTAAGCGCATCTTCCTCTCTTTCAGCGTCTTCACGTCTAACCTCAGATCGGAGGCTAAATTAGCAACAACGGATCCTTCCTCCATTTCTTCAGGGACCGAATAATGCGTGACGGTGGACACCGCGGCTATGATGGCAGAAAGACAGAGAAATCCGGGAACGTACCCACTCCTGAGCGTCGGTCCGGCCCGGTGCGCCATCCTGGACTCTAGTAAATAATGATTAAATTAGTGATGAGACGCGATTAAAAGTGTTTCGTCTTCAATTAATCACAAAGGAAGCGAGGATCTGGAGAAGACGCATCTCCTCCTGCGTGGACCGGGAGTGACGTCTGTGTTCTGAAACGTTCTGCTGAACTTCCTCCTTTGACGCCTCGTGAAACCGATGACATCATCACGTGTGCGTTTTTCTCCGAGGGCAGCGACAAAAGAATTCTTGGCCAATACTTTGTAACTTTCTAAAATAAGATTCAAATAAATGCGTGGAGTGTGGGTGAATTTAATCCACGTGAAAATAGTTTTTTTTTTTACGTTTTATTCGCTCGTTAGAAGATGAAAACATAAAACATAATTTACATCATTTAGAGCAGTCTTTGACGTCATGTCCTCTCTACGAAATTGATTATATCAATTTGGAACTCGCATGATATTTATTTTATGATTATAAGCCTATTAGCCATAAGATTACAACCACATGCCTGATAGCATTGAGAATGTCTCACTTTTTTTCCACCAAACCGGATTGTGCTCCATTACAAAAAAAATAAGTTCACTAAAGTGTGCTATTAGTGTACTTCTTGAAATAAACAAAACGAGTGTACTTGTAGTATATGTAGTATGTACTTACAAGAAATGTACTTAATACAAATACACTTATGGATACTTGGTTCATACTGACAAATATACAGAAAAGTACAAGTTTATTTGGACTACACTTGTTCTTAAATATTTTACCTACACGATATACAGTATACATAATTTTATTTATAGTATTAGTAGTGGCACAGGTGAACGTATACTACAGGTGAACTGAAAAGTGGAGTGGAAGTTTGTAAATACTGACTATAACTTCATCTCTTCATCTGGCTGTAACTCAATAAGTAGAGCGGTTATGTCCCCGGAAGAAGAGCGACAGGTTGGCGGTTCAAATCCAGAAAGATGGATGATATAAAGGAATTGAGCAAGACCCTGAAACCAATAATCTTCTCTGAGCACCTCAGAGATGCCCACCCCTCCTCAGACAGGGGTCAGAATTACTGTGTTTGACTAAATGTGATCAAAAAAGGTTACAATATTCTTATACTTCACAATATAGTGTTAAAAAAATGTATAATTTAGATGTAAACTAGTTGTGTACTCACAGTTTACTACTTTTACAATTAAAGTATAATTAAAAGTTTATTTGTTTTAATCCAAAAGTGGGCATATTTAGTACTGGGAAGTATAAGAATAGTAGATTTGAGAGTGTAGTGTTAGTGCATTAATAGTAGTATACTTTTAACACAGAGTAAACTTGGAAACTTTAATTGAATTTGAGATAAGTATACTTAAAAAAATTAACTAGAGGTTTACTTCTTTGTAAGTTTGGCACAAACACAGTTGCAGCAGATCGTTTTAAGGATAATGATATGTGAAGTGAAGCCTCCGTGGATGGGATTTGTTTGAACAGCACATCCCAGAGAAGCAATGATTGAATTGAGGTCCAACTACGTTGTTGATCAAAACAACAACTTGAACTTCTTCTTATACTCCTCATATCATCTCTGAAGCATTTTTGTGGTGAGTCAGAGATTCATCCTGCTGGAGGAGGTCACTGCCATGGAAATGTGCTTCTGGTCTGCAGCCATGTTTATGTCGGTGCTACGTGTCTAAGAAACATTCACATGATTGACAGGACCCAAGATTTAATTTGACAGCAGAACATCAAAGCAACCCACTGCCTCCCCTGGAATGCTCTCTTCCCATAATGCATCCTGGTGTCATTTCTTAAGCGACGCATACACAACTCGTGATTCACATGATGTAACAGAAAATGTGAATTGTCAGAGCAGGCCACCTTCTTCCAGAACTCTGTGGTCAAGTTCTGATGCTGATGGACTTATTGAAGCAGTTTATAGCAGTGGACATGGCTCAGCATGAGCCCATAATCTGCAGTTATGCAGGTCCGTGCACTAAGTGTTCTGACACCTTTCAATCAGAACCAACATTAACTTTGACCTGTGCAACAATAGTTCTCCTGTGGGATCAGATACTGCAGGGAGGTTTTCCCTCACAATGTGCATCAAAGGGCCTTGGACCCATCACCAAATTGCCAAATCACCTGTTGTAATTCCTCAGACCATTGGAAGGTTATAACCACACTAGGAAAACCCAACAACTCCTGAAGTTGGTCAAATAGCAAACAGACAAGGATTGACCCATTCATAAAAAATATTCACACACTGATTACAAATCTATTCTGCAACCTCAATGAAATTGTGTGATACGAGTTTTATGAACGTTAAAGAGTTCAAACAAACTGACAAACGTTCGGAAAGTTAAGAAGTTTTTTTTCCTTTCTTATAATCAATAATAGCACATAAAACTATTATTATATAGTATATATGTACGGATCTATGTGCCACATATACTGCCAAATGTATCCCACAGTCTTTAATGATTGCAGGATTTCCAGGGAGGAAAAACAAGAACAGAATCTATTTAGGAAGAAGGTATATATTATGAAAATACTAGTTGAAGTTCATGGTTTGTTGAAGTTATTGACAGAAGAAAGAAGTGGTGAAAGAAGAATTCAACTAATTTTCCTATTTGAAAATACATTGTAAATACTTTCAGACTGAAATAAAAGTCTTGTCTTGCGTAAAATTGTACAAGGATAACGAGCAAAATGTATTTTAAAATATGATTATTTTTTTTAAATGTTCATGATCTTTTAGAGACGTTTCAATTATTTGCACTCCAATACATCTGGAAAGATAATATACGAACAAGGTTCGTAGGTTTAAGAAAATGATTCATACCAACATAAATAAGCTAAGAATGGGTAAGAATCCTTAACATGCTGACATGACGAGAAGAACATAAATACTGTTGTCACTAGGGAGTGGACGCTGTTAATATTAATTGACTCCATCTGTCTTTGCGGTGTGATAAATGCTGGTTTCTCTCTCACCTGCAGAGTAGAAGGTGCTGAGTCACTAGTGTTGGTCAGTCCCGTCCCTCTTGGTAAACTGGACACGATGTATCTGGAGCCCTTTGGCACAGGCTGTCGGACCACTACCTTTCCTTTCCTGGTCTCTGCTAGAAACATGCTGTACCAGTAGGCATCGTTGGAGACCAGAGTGGAATCTGCGATGGTGGAGTTCCTCTCACTGATCACACTGTTCCTGCAGGGAGGACCTGTATTGCTGGGCTTGTCTTTCTGACACTTGATCACGATGGTGACCAGTATGGTGATCAGCAGGAGGAATGACACCGAGCCCAGACCGATGACCAGATACAGGTTGATGTCTGAGAAGATGTTGTAGCCTAGATGCACCTCAGTCATGTCAGAGTAGGTCTTCACAGCAGTCTCCACTGTGGACAGCATGATGGTGACTGTAGCAGAGAGAGCAGGATCCCCGTTGTCCTTGGCAACAACAATCAGTCTCTGGTGGTAGGAATCTCTGGAGCTCAACATCCTCATCGTCCGGATCTCTCCGTTGTACTGGTCCAGACCGAACAAGGAGGCATCGGTCACCTGGAGAAACTGGTAGGTGATCCGAGAGTTGTGAACCGAGTCCATGTCTAAGGCTATCACCTTGGCAATCAGAGAGCCTTTATCAGTGGATCTGGGGATCTTCTCTTCCACCACTGATCCACGCGCACGCCACGGAGACACAATGACCGGAGCGTTGTCGTTCTGGTCCACAATGACGATGTGGACCGTCACGTTACTGCTGAGTGGAGGAGAACCAGAGTCTCTGGCCTCGATGTGGAACAGAAACTCCGTCTCCATCTCATAGTCAAAGGTTTTCAGGGCGTACAGTTGACCGTTCTCTGGGTTGATGGAGAACAGCATGGACATGGAGGTGTTGGCTATCTCCTTCTCCAGGATGAAGTAAACTAGATACTGGTTTTCATGGAGGTCAGGGTCAAACGCAGAGAGGGAACTGAGCAAGGCCCCAGGTGCGTTATTCTCCATCACACGGATGGTTTGAAACGACTGAGGGAACTGAGGAACGTTGTCGTTCACGTCCAAAAGTTCTAATGTCATAGTTTCATTGTCAGATAAAGGAGGAGAACCTCTGTCTGTGACGGTGAACGTGATGTCATATTCTGGAACCTTCTCCCGGTCCAACGGCTCTGACACTACTAACTCATAATAGTTATCAGAGGACTCCCTCAGTTTGAAAGGCATATTCTCAGGAACATGAAGATCCACCACTCCATTGTCCCCTGAGTCTTTATCGCTGACACTCACTACAGCTATCACCGTGTCTAATTCTATGTTTTCACTCACTGGACTCTGAAATGATTTGATGGAGATCTCTGGGTGGTTGTCGTTCATGTCTTCAACCAGAATTTTTAGAGTGCATTGTCCTGATAAACTACTGGCTCCTTTATCGGTTGCAATAACTTCCATATCATAAATCCTGAAGTCTTCATAGTTTAACATTCCTTTCACAGTGATTTCACCAGTGGAAGGATTCAGATGGAATGTTTCCTGAGTTTTCTCGGAGGTATATAAACTGTAAGAATAAGTTATATCTGAATTTGAGCCTTCATCTGAATCTGTTGCATTCAGATGAATAACAAGACTTCCAAAGGGAGAATTTTCCATTATTTTTATCTCATGACTCCCTTTGTCAAATGTAGGTGAATTATCATTTGTGTCCAGAACACGAACAATAACATTTGCTGTTCCAGATCGAGGAGGTGTTCCTCCATCTACTGCAGTCAGGATTAAATTATGAACAGCTTGATATTCTCGGTCTAAAACCTTCGTTAAGATTAATTCAGCAAATTTAGACCCATCTCTTCCCGTCTGAACCTCGATATTAAAATATTCACCCTCACTCAGATGATACGTTTTTACGGAATTACTCCCAACATCAGGATCAACTGCATTGCTCAGTGAGAATCTCTCTCCTTTGGGCGTCGCTTCAGAAATGTCTAAATGTATGACGTCTCTTCTAAACTGAGGGGCGTTGTCGTTCATGTCCAGAATCTCTACCTCTATGTTAAATATTCGAACTGGGTTTTCTAGGATTACTTCCAATTTCAAATAGCACAATGTCAGCGTTTTTGTACAAAGTTGCTCTCTGTCGATCTTCTCAACAATATACAGATCTCCGGTCTCTTTGTTCACGTCCAGATATTTCTTATTAGCGATGATGTCGAGACGCATCTTCCTCTCATTCAGGGTTTTTACGTCCAGACTCAGGTCGGTAGCGAGGTTGGCGACAACTGATCCTTCCTCCATCTCCTCTGGTATTGAATAATGTCTCACAGAGGCGGTTACTTGATGGACGGAAGAGATGAGAATAAAAAGCGTCACATACATTTTCCGTGTCTTCATTGTTTCCTCGGAGCGCATTGTTGTCCTCCTCTTCACGGCGTCCAGCAGATCACTCCATAAATAAGAAATGAAATCACGTCTTTATAACTTGGTATTAAAATGTCTGTCCAAACGTGTACTTGGTCCAAATGTAATCCGTTTATATTTTGATCGAAAGCACCGGCGCCGCTAAACCAGACCTCGGGTCCGAGTCCTCTCTTCACTGCGATGCTTCTGCTGTTTTTTACAGAGACTCCCTCTCATGGTGACTGTACGTTAATAAATTAATGCGGGAACAGCGCCACTAGGTTCACATTTGACAAATTTGCGTTTTATTGTTAACACATTAGCAGATTTGTTGTGTTGCTGGATAGTTTTGAACGCATTACGTTCAGGTCTTTATCTAAAACTACGTTAGTATCATCATATTCTCCTTGGCAAGTCACATGATGACGAGCACCAGACACATTTTGACAGTGTGCTGAATTCCAACCCCAGTTGAGCAGATAAAATCTCCAAAATGTTTCGTAATTCAAATTAGAGAACGTGTTTTCAGAGTGGAGTTTCAGCACCACGGAGCTGTTCAGCTTTTTTGATGGCGTCAGCTGCTGACAAGTTTCCCGTCCAAACTTTCACGCTGCCATTCCACTGACAAATCAGCGTCATCCTTTGCTATGAACCAGACAACTATAACAGTATTCAACACAAGTCTCATGAAGATGACCAATCCTCCAGAGCCCTACATAAAAGTTCAAATAATCCATCACCATGAGACATATCCTCCAGTTTGCTGGTGAAACTATGAATGCTTTACCAAATGTGTGCCAGATAAAAGGATCATGTTTTCAAAGCATCAAAAAACACATTGTTGTCATATGATAGACAAGTGCGTGGTTATCGAATCTACGAGGTATACGTATCCAGCTACTCTCTGGAAAAGATGGTCACCATTTTGAGCCAACTTGACCTGGAGCTAACAACATAGTGAAGGTTAAGAAGCCACAGCAGAGCCTCGACGTCGCGAGGATCTTCAGGAAGAACCATCTGACATCAGAACAACTTGTGTCCTTCTACTTCTGCTCCATGGAGAGCATTCTCATTTTTACCCCTGAGACATGACAGCACTAAATATTGACAACACTTCATTTTAATGTAAAGGAGACTTAACGTACAATATGTTTTAAGTGCAATAATGAAGTATGGGTCAAACAGAATGTGGGAATGAATTGAGCCTGTGGTTCTATGTTTTCACTGTTAGAGTCATAGTTATTCTTTTTAAAGACTTTTTTAAATAGTATTATAAGCTCTTTTTACCGCTCTTTTGAACAGATGAGGATTGCAGTTTAAATTCCGTTGTGTATATGCAATGACAATGAAGATGTTGAATTCAACTTAATATGACTTTTCGGTAGAAACAAATGAAGTTAGAATTTAAAAAGTCTTTAAAGACAAAACTATTTATCAAAATAACATGACATAGGTGAAGGTTTGCTGAATCAAGAATGGAAGGTTTCATAGCTATATTATACAGCATAGAGATATATTTTACGCATGTTTTGTTGTTGGTGACGACCGTTCAGAAGTTCATATGACAAGTTTCCTTAGAAACAATTAACAATGGAACTTGTAAACAGTTCAATAATGTTAAGAGGCAAAAAAAAAATTATTAAAGGGTGAATAAATTTGGTATCTCTACAATTGATGAATTCCAATCCATGCTCTTGATGAAAACTCCTGACTGAAGGACGGATGAAGCTTAAACACTGATTGTTATTCTCCCATCATTCTATAGTCGATGATGTAGAAATGAAAACTAAAAATCTATAAAACAATTGTAAATGAGTGTAAATTTGAGCGTTTTTGATGAGAAGAATATAGATTTTTTTTACCACTATAATTTGGATCTGAATATTATTTAACAGGATAGGTAATCTGTACGCTATGTAGAAACAAAAAATTCACCTAACATAAGTAAACACTGTGTAAAAAATAATTTCTCCACTGGGCTCTCACCTGCAGAGTAGAAGGTGCTGAGTCACTAGTGTTGGTCAGTCCCGTCCCTCTTGGTAAACTGGACACGATGTATCTGGAGCCCTTTGGCACAGGCTGTCTGACCACCACCTTTCCTTTCCTGGTCTCTGCTAGAAACATGCTGTACCAGTAGGCATCGTTGGAGACCAGAGTGGAATCTGCGATGGTGGAGTTCCTCTCACTGATCACACTGTTCCTGCAGGGAGGACCTGTATTGCTGGGCTTGTCTTTCTGACACTTGATCACGATGGTGACCAGTATGGTGATCAGCAGGAGGAATGACACCGAGCCCAGACCGATGACCAGATACAGGTTGATGTCTGAGAAGATGTTGTAGCCTAGATGCACCTCAGTCATGTCAGTGTAGGTCTTCACAGCAGTCTCCACTGTGGACAGCATGATGGTGACTGTAGCAGAGAGAGCGGGATCCCCGTTGTCCTTGGCAACAACAATCAGTCTCTGGTGGTAGGAATCTCTGGAGCTCAACATCCTCATCGTCCGGATCTCTCCGTTGTACTGGTCCAGACCGAACAAGGAGGCATCGGTCACCTGGAGAAACTGGTAGGTGATCCGAGAGTTGTGAACCGAGTCCATGTCTAAGGCTATCACCTTGGCAACCAGAGAGCCTTTATCAGTGGATCTGGGGATCTTCTCCTCCACCACTGATCCACGTGCACGCCACGGAGACACAATGACCGGAGCGTTGTCGTTCTGGTCCACAATGACGATGTGGACCGTCACGTTACTGCTGAGTGGAGGAGAACCAGAGTCTCTGGCCTCGATGTGGAACAGAAACTCCTTCTCCATCTCATAGTCAAAGGTTTTCAGGGCGTACAGTTGACCGTTCTCTGGGTTGATGGAGAACAGCATGGACATGGAGGTGTTGGCTATCTCCTTCTCCAGGATGAAGTAAACTAGATACTGGTTTTCATGGAGGTCAGGGTCAAACGCAGAGAGGGAACTGAGCAAGGCCCCAGGTGCGTTATTCTCCATCACACGGATGGTTTGAAACGACTGAGGGAACTGAGGAACGTTGTCGTTCACGTCCAGAAGTTCTAACGTCATAGTTTCATTGTCAGATAAAGGAGGAGAACCTCTGTCTGTGACGGTGAACGTGATGTCATATTCTGGAACCTTCTCCCGGTCCAACGGCTCTGACACTACTAACTCATAATAGTTATCAGAGGACTCCCTCAGTTTGAAAGGCATATTCTCAGGAACATGAAGATCCACCACTCCATTGTCCCCTGAGTCTTTATCGCTGACGCTCACTACAGCTATCACCGTGTCTAATTCTATGTTTTCACTCACTGGACTCTGAAATGATTTGATGGAGATCTCTGGGTGGTTGTCGTTCATGTCTTCAACCAGAATTTTTAGAGTGCATTGTCCTGATAAACTACTGGCTCCTTTATCGGTTGCAATAACTTCCATATCATAAATCCTGAAGTCTTCATAGTTTAACATTCCTTTCACAGTGATTTCACCACTGGAAGGATTAAGATGGAATGTTTCCTGAGTTTTCTCGGAGGTGTATAAACTGTAAGAATAAGTTATATCTGAATTTGAGCCTTCATCTGAATCTGTCGCATTCAGATGAATAACAAGACTTCCAAAGGGAGAATTTTCCATTATTTTTATATCATGACTCCCTTTGTCAAATGTAGGTGAATTATCATTTGTGTCCAGAACATGAACAACAACACTTGCTGTTCCAGATCGAGGAGTTGTTCCTCCATCTACTGCCGTCAGGATTAAATTATGAACAGCTTGATGCTCTCGGTCTAAAATCTTTGTTAAGATTAATTCAGCAAATTTAGACCCATCTCTTCCCGTCTGAACCTCGATATTAAAATATTCACTGTCACTCAGATGATATGTTTTCACTGAATTACTCCCGACATCAGGATCAACTGCATTGCTCAGTGAGAATCTCTCTCCTTTGGGCGTCGCTTCAGAAATGTCTAAATGTATGGCGTCTCTTCTAAACTGAGGGGCGTTGTCGTTCATGTCCAGAATCTCTACCTCTATGTTATATATTCTTAGTGGATTTTCTAGGATTACCTCGAATTTGAGATAGCAAGACGACTTTTCGGAACAAATATGTTCCCTGTCGATCTTCTCAACAATATACAGATCTCCGGTCTCTTTGTTCACGTCCAGATATTTCTTATTAGCGATGATGTCGAGACGCATCTTCCTCTCATTCAGGGTTTTTACGTCCAGACTCAGGTCGGTAGCGAGGTTGGCGACAACTGATCCTTCCTTCATCTCCTCTGGTATTGAATAATGTCTCACAGAGGCGGTTACTTGATGGACGGAAGAGATGAGAATAAAAAGCGTCACATACATTTTCCGTGTCTTCATTGTTTCCTCGGAGCGCATTGTTGTCCTCCTCTTCACGGCGTCCAGCAGATCACTCCATACATAAGGAATGAAATCACGTCTTTATAACTTGGAATTAAAATGTCTGTCCAAACGTGTTCTTGGTCCAAATGTAATCCGTTTATATTTTGATCCAAAGCACCGGCGCCGCTAAACCAGACCTCGGGTCCGAGTCCACGCGTCACTGCGATGCTTCTGCAGGTTTTTACAGAGACTCCCTCTCATGGTGACTGTACGTTAATAAATTAATGCGGGAACAGCGCCACTAGTTTCAAATTTGACAAATTTGCGTTTTATTGTTAACACATTAGCAGATTTGTTGTGTCGCTGGATAGTTTTGAACGCATTACGTTCGGCTCTTTATCTAAAACGACGTTAGTATCATCATATTCTCCTTGGCAAGTCACATGATGACGAGCACCAGACACATTTTGACAGTCTGCTGAATTCCAACCCCAGTTGAGCAGAAAAAAATCTCCAAAATGTTTCGTAATTCAAATCAGAGAACGTGTTTTCAGAGTGGAGTTTCAGCACCACGGAGCTGTTCAGCTTTTTTGATGGCGTCAGCTGCTGACAAGTTTCCCGTCCAAACTTTCATGCTGCCATTCCACTGAAAAATCAGCGTCATCCTTTGCTATGAACCAGACAACTATAACAGTATTCAACACAAGTCTCATGAAGATGACCCATCCTCCAGAGCCCTACATAAAAGTTCAAATAATCCATCACCATGAGACATATCCTCCAGTTTGCTGGTGAAACTATGAATGCTTTACCAAATGTGTGCCAGATAAAAGGATCATGTTTTCAAAGCATCAAAAAACAAGTTTGCTAAATCAAGAATGGAGGGTTTCATAGCTATATTATACAGCATAGATATATTTTGACGCATATTTTGTTGTTGGTGAAGACCGTTCAGAAGTTCAAATAACAAGTTTCCTTAGAAACAATTAACAATGGAACTTTTAAACAGTTCAATAATGTTAAAACGCCCAACTTTTTATCAAAGGGTGAATAAGTTTGGTAACCTCTACAATTGATAAATTCCAATCTATGCTCTTGATGAAAACTCCTGACTGACGGACGGATGAAGCTTAAACACTGATTGTTTTTCTCCCATCATTCTATAGTCGATGATGTAGAAATGAAAACTAAAAATCTATAAAACAATTGTAAATGAGTGTAAATTTGAGCGTTTTTGATGAGAAGAATATAGATTTTTTTTACCACTATAATTTGGATCTGAATATTATTTAACAGGATAGGTAATCTGTCCGCTATGTAAAAACAAAAAATTCACCTAACATAAGTAAAAACTGTGTAAAAAATAATTTCTCCACTGGGTTCTCACCTGCAGAGTAGAAGGTGCTGAGTCACTAGTGTTGGTCAGTCCCGTCCCTCTTGGTAAACTGGACACGATGTATCTGGAGCCCTTTGGCACAGGCTGTCGGACCACCACCTTTCCTTTCCTGGTCTCTGCTAGAAACATGCTGTACCAGTAGGCATCGTTGGAGACCAGAGTGGAATCTGCGATGGTGGAGTTCCTCTCACTGATCACACTGTTCCTGCAGGGAGGACCTGTATTGCTGGGCTTGTCTTCCTGACACTTGATCACGATGGTGACCAGTATGGTGATCAGCAGGAGGAATGACACCGAGCCCAGACCGATGACCAGATACAGGTTGATGTCTGAGAAGATGTTGTAGCCTAGATGCACCTCAGTCATATCAGAGTAGGTCTTCACAGCAGTCTCCACTGTGGACAGCATGATGGTGACTGTAGCAGAGAGAGCGGGATCCCCGTTGTCCTTGGCAACAACAATCAGTCTCTGGTGGTAGGAATCTCTGGAGCTGAACATCCTCATCGTCCGGATCTCTCCGTTGTACTGGTCCAGACTGAACAAGGAGGCATCGGTCACCTGGAGAAACTGGTAGGTGATCCGAGAGTTGTGAACCGAGTCGATGTCTAAGGCTATCACCTTGGCAACCAGAGAGCCTTTATCAGTGGATCTGGGGATCTTCTCCTCCACCACAGATCCACGTGCTCGCCACGGAGACACAATGACCGGAGCGTTGTCGTTCTGGTCCACAATGACGATGTGGGCCGTCACGTTACTGCTGAGGGGAGGAGAACCAGAGTCTCTGGCCTCGATGTGGAACAGAAACTCCTTCTCCATCTCATAGTCAAAGGTTTTCAGGGCGTACAGTTGACCGTTCTCTGGGTTGATGGAGAACAGCATGGACATGGAGGTGTTGGCTATCTCCTTCTCCAGGATGAAGTAAACTAGATACTGGTTTTCATGGAGGTCAGGGTCAAACGCAGAGAGGGAACTGAGCAAGGTCCCAGGTGCGTTATTCTCCATCACACGGATGGTTTGAAACGACTGAGGGAACTGAGGAACGTTGTCGTTCACGTCCAGAAGTTCTAACGTCATAGTTTCATTGTCAGATAAAGGAGGAGAACCTCTGTCTGTGACGGTGAACGTGATGTCATATTCTGGAACCTTCTCCCGGTCCAACGGCTCTGACACTACTAACTCATAATAGTTATCAGAGGACTCCCTCAGTTTGAAAGGCATATTCTCAGGAACATGAAGATCCACCACTCCATTGTCCCCTGAGTCTTTATCGCTGACGCTTACTACAGCTATCACCGTGTCTAATTCTATGTTTTCACTCACTGGACTCTGAAATGATTTGATGGAGATCTCTGGGTGGTTGTCGTTCATGTCTTCAACCAGAATTTTTAGAGTGCATTGTCCTGATAAACTACTGGCTCCTTTATCGGTTGCAATAACTTCCATATCATAAATCCTGAAGTCTTCATAGTTTAACATTCCTTTCACAGTGATTTCACCAGTGGAAGGATTAAGATGGAATGTTTCCTGAGTTTTCTCGGAGGTGTATAAACTGTAAGAATATGTTATATCTGAATTTGAGCCTTCATCTGAATCTGTTGCATTCAGATGAATAATAAGACTTCCAAAGGGAGAATTTTCCATTATTTTTATATCATGACTCCCTTTGTCAAATGTAGGTGAATTATCATTTGTGTCCAGAACTCGAACAATAACATTTGCTGTTCCAGATCGAGGAGGTGTTCCTCCATCTACTGCAGTCAGGATTAAATTATGAACAGCTTGATATTCTCGGTCTAAAACCTTCGTTAAGATTAATTCAGCAAATTTAGACCCATCTCTTCCCGTCTGTACCTCGATATTAAAATATTCACTCTCACTCAGATGATACGTTTTTACTGAATTACTCCCAACATCAGGATCAACTGCATTGCTCAGTGAGAATCTCTCTCCTTTGGGCGTCGCTTCAGAAATGTCTAAATGTATGACGTCTCTTCTAAACTGAGGGGCGTTGTCGTTCATGTCCAGAATCTCTACCTCTATGTTAAATATTCGAACTGGGTTTTCTAGTATTACCTCCAATTTGAGATAGCAAGATAATGAGGATTTTGTCGTACAAATATGCTCCCTGTCGATCTTCTCAACAATATACAGATCTCCGGTCTCTTTGTTCACGTCCAGATATTTCTTATTAGCGATGATGTCGAGACGCATCTTCCTCTCATTGAGGGTTTTAACGTCCAGACGCAGGTCGGTAGCGAGGTTGGCGACAACTGATCCTTCCTTCATCTCCTCTGGTATTGAATAATGTCTCACAGAGGCGGTTACATGATGGACGGAAGAGATGAGAATAAAAAACGTCACATACATTTTCCGTGTCTTCATTGTTTCCTCGGCGCGCATTGTTGTCCTCCTCTTCACGGCCTCCAGCAGATCACTCCATAAATAAGAAATTAAATAACGTATTTAAATACCTCGTATTAAAATGTACTCCCAACCGTTTCCTTGACAAAAAGATATCCGTTAATATTTTGATCAAAGCACGGTTCGCTAAACCCGCCGAGTCTGATCTTCTCTTCACTGCGATGCTTCTGCAGGTTTTACAGACTCCCTCTCATGGTGACTGTAGGTTATTTTTTTTAAATGCGGGAACAGCGCCACTATATTCCTATTTCACAAGAATGCATTTATATTTGTAACTCGGTGACCAAATGCTTTTGTACCGGCATCATTTAAATCGGCGATTTTTTCAAAGTCTTTATCCCAAACTAATTCAGTATCACGATTTTCTCCATGATAGTCAAAGGGTGATCATCAATAGATACATCTTGACATTGATTCTTGATTTCAACCATAACCAAAAACATGAAATCTCCAGAATATTTCGGGAATAAAATGAGAGAATTTGTTTTCAGAGTGGAGTTTCAGCACCACGGAGCTGTCCAGCTTTTTGATCATGTGTCCTGTCGGCGTTATTCACAGGCCCGACGTTCATGCTGCCTTTTAACCAACCAATCAGCGTCATCATTTACAATTCACAAGAGTAATTTAACTGTATTCAACACAGATCTCATAAAGATGACATATCCCACAGATTCCAACGTGGAATTTCGGTCCATTTATCACCACACAGTATTCCCTCCAGTCCGTAAGCGACAGTAGAACAAATGCTTCACCTGTCCTGTACCACACAAATTAATCAACCAACAACATTACTGACAACAACAACACGCTTCCATAGAAACTATGTCGAAGAAAACTACTCAAACAATTCCAAATGGCAAAAAACACACCCTTGTATTATGATTGACATTTGCATTTTGGTGGATCTACAATGTCTAGGTTTCCAGATATTATCTGGACAAGATGGTCACTTTTCTGTGTCAACTAAAAAATATGACTTTTTCATAGAAAAAAATTTAAAGACAACACTATTTTATATCACTGATGTAACCCAAATACAGATTTTTTGAATCTGGAAAAGATCTTTAAATAGATAGGCTCAAGAAAAGATGACAACTCTTTAGAGTCACATGTAAAAACACCTTAAAAACAAAAACCAAAAAATAATGATTCACGATATCAATTGAGGAAAAATGCATAAATACATCATATGTTTTTTGAGGATTGTGTTAAGTTGAGTGTGTTTAATCATGATAAATCTGAGTATTTTTTTCCACAATGTTTAGGAGCTGAATTCTATTTGAAAAGGACGTAATCAATCCACTATGTCTAAAAAGTTGATGTGATATTAGGAAAGAGTGAGAAAAACAAATCTGTAGATCAGGCTCTCACCTGCAGAGTAGAAGGTGCTGAGTCACTAGTGTTGGTCAGTCCCGTCCCTCTTGGTAAACTGGACACGATGTATCTGGAGCCCTTTGGAACAGGCTGTCTGACCACCACCTTTCCTTTCCTGGTCTCTGCTAGAAACATGCTGTACCAGTAGGCATCGTTGGAGACCAGAGTGGAATCTGCGATGGTGGAGTTCCTCTCACTGATCACACTGTTCCTGCAGGGAGGACCTGTATTGCTGGGCTTGTCTTTCTGACACTTGATCACGATGGTGACCAGTATGGTGATCAGCAGGAGGAATGACACCGAGCCCAGACCGATGACCAGATACAGGTTGATGTCTGAGAAGATGTTGTAGCCTAGATGCACCTCAGTCATGTCAGAGTAGGTCTTCACAGCAGTCTCCACTGTGGACAGCATGATGGTGACTGTAGCAGAGAGAGCGGGATCCCCGTTGTCCTTGGCAACAACAATCAGTCTCTGGTGGTAGGAATCTCTGGAGCTGAACATCCTCATCGTCCGGATCTCTCCGTTGTACTGGTCCAGACTGAACAAGGAGGCATCGGTCACCTGGAGAAACTGGTAGGTGATCCGAGAGTTGTGAACCGAGTCCATGTCTAAGGCTATCACCTTGGCAACCAGAGAGCCTTTATCAGTGGATCTGGGGATCTTCTCTTCCACCACTGATCCACGCGCACGCCACGGAGACACAATGACCGGAGCGTTGTCATTCTGGTCCACAATGACGATGTGGACCGTCACGTTACTGCTGAGTGGAGGAGAACCAGAGTCTCTGGCCTCGATGTGGAACAGAAACTCCTTCTCCATCTCATAGTCAAAGGTTTTCAGGGCGTACAGTTGACCGTTCTCTGGGTTGATGGAGAACAGCATGGACATGGAGGTGTTGGCTATCTCCTTCTCCAGGATGAAGTAAACTAGATACTGGTTTTCATGGAGGTCAGGGTCAAACGCAGAGAGGGAACTGAGCAAGGCCCCAGGTGCGTTATTCTCCATCACACGGATGGTTTGAAACGACTGAGGGAACTGAGGAACGTTGTCGTTCACGTCCAAAAGTTCTAATGTCATAGTTTCATTGTCAGATAAAGGAGGAGAACCTCTGTCTGTGACGGTGAACGTGATGTCATATTCTGGAACCTTCTCCCGGTCCAACGGCTCTGACACTACTAACTCATAATAGTTATCAGAGGACTCCCTCAGTTTGAAAGGCATATTCTCAGGAACATGAAGATCCACCACTCCATTGTCCCCTGAGTCTTTATCGCTGACGCTCACTACAGCTATCACCGTGTCTAATTCTATGTTTTCACTCACTGGACTCTGAAATGATTTGATGGAGATCTCTGGGTGGTTGTCGTTCATGTCTTCAACCAGAATTTTTAGAGTGCATTGTCCTGATAAACTACTGGCTCCTTTATCGGTTGCAATAACTTCCATATCATAAATCCTGAAGTCTTCATAGTTTAACATTCCTTTCACAGTGATTTCACCAGTGGAAGGATTCAGATGGAATGTTTCCTGAGTTTTCTCGGAGGTATATAAACTGTAAGAATATGTTATATCTGAATTTGAGCCTTCATCTGAATCTGTTGCATTCAGATGAATAACAAGACTTCCAAAGGGAGAATTTTCCATTATTTTTATATCATGACTCCCTTTGTCAAATGTAGGTGAATTATCATTTGTGTCCAGAACATGAACAACAACACTTGCTGTTCCAGATCGAGGAGGTGTTCCTCCATCTACTGCAGTCAGGATTAAATTATGAACAGCTTGATGCTCTCGGTCTAAAACCTTCGTTAAAATTAAATCAGCAATTTTAGACCCATCTCTTCCCGTCTGAACCTCGATATTAAAATATTCACTCTCACTCAGATGATACGTTTTTACTGAATTACTACCGACATCCGGATCAGCTGCATTACTTAGTGAGAATCTTTCTCCTTTGGGCGTCGCTTCAGAAATGTCTAAATGTATGGCGTCTCTTCTAAACTGAGGGGCGTTGTCGTTCATGTCCAGAATCTCTACCTCTATGTTATATATTCTTAGTGGATTTTCCAGTATCACCTCCAGTCTGAGATAACAAGATGCAGAGGATTTTGTCGTACAAATGTGTTCCCTGTCGATCTTCTCAACAATATACAGATCTCCGGTCTCTTTGTTAACGTCCAGATATTTCTTGTTAGCGATGATGTCGAGACGCATCTTCCTCTCATTGAGGGTTTTAACGTCCAGACTCAGGTCGGTAGCGAGGTTTGCGACAACTGATCCTTCCTTCATCTCCTCTGGTATTGAGTAATGGGACACTGCAGTCGATATTTTACGAACAAACGAGAGGAGAATAAGGAGCAGCACGTACCTCCTGCAGGACTCCATTGTTCCAACGGACCCCATTGTTGTGTGTCGATTCACCACACTTCAAGCCGAAAAGAGTACGAATCCGACGTAATCGAATATTACGGTCTTATGCCCAAACATATCAGCTCGCCGTTAATCCTTAAAATATTCCTTCTTTCCAAACAGGCGAGTGCGTTTCGGTTTAGATTCAGCACCACGTAGCTGTCCGCTTTGCTCGACGAAATGCTCTGAGTCAAGGTTCCCAATCAGTGTTCAAGCTGCAGTTTAACTAACAAAACAGCGCCACCCTACACAATGTGCAAGATTCATTTTAACTGCACAACCGAGTCATCTGAAGATGACACATCCCCCGTATCAGGAAAAAAAACGACTTTGACAAATTCGTCAATAAGTGATATTATCCCTGTGAGACTGTATTCTGTCTGAAACCCAGAACTCTGCTGCCTCAGTACCTCTCATGTGTGTATCTGATAATCATCAACCCACTACACATCATGTGTGTATCTGATAATCATCAACCCACTACACATCATGTGTGTATCTGATAATCATCAACCGACTACACACCATGTGTGAATCTGATAATCATCAACCAACTACACACCATGTGTGTTCCTCTCAATTGCACTATTACACATCCACATCTGGACTATTTTAATTCATATTTATATATGCCATTGGAGAATGGACTCTTTCCCTTTTCTTTCTATTTTCATGCATTTTATACTTTAATTTTCATTTAAACACGTTTATTTTTAATATATATGTATATATATATACGCCTGACATTCTATAATCAATGTGACAAGATTGTAGCCTGAACAATAGGTTTATGAAAATCCATCAGAGTTATTGACATTATGATATTTGTTATTTGGCCACAATCAATACAAAATAACATAAAAATTATTAATTTAAAAAAAGATTACATGTAAAATTAAATCTGTAGATCAGGCTCTCACCTGCAGAGTAGAAGGTGCTGAGTCACTAGTGTTGGTCAGTCCCGTCCCTCTTGGTAAACTGGACACGATGTATCTGGAGCCCTTTGGCACAGGCTGTCCGACCACCACCTTTCCTTTCCTGGTCTCTGCTAGAAACATGCTGTACCAGTAGGCATCGTTGGAGACCAGAGTGGAATCTGCGATGGTGGAGTTCCTCTCACTGATCACACTGTTCCTGCAGGGAGGACCTGTATTGCTGGGCTTGTCTTTCTGACACTTGATCACGATGGTGACCAGTATGGTGATCAGCAGGAGGAATGACACCGAGCCCAGACCGATGACCAGATACAGGTTGATGTCTGAGAAGATGTTGTAGCCTAGATGCACCTCAGTCATGTCAGAGTAGGTCTTCACAGCAGTCTCCACTGTGGACAGCATGATGGTGACTGTAGCAGAGAGAGCAGGATCCCCGTTGTCCTTGGCAACAACAATCAGTCTCTGGTGGTAGGAATCTCTGGAGCTGAACATCCTCATCGTCCGGATCTCTCCGTTGTACTGGTCCAGACTGAACAAGGAGGCATCGGTCACCTGGAGAAACTGGTAGGTGATCCGAGAGTTGTGAACCGAGTCGATGTCTAGGGCTATCACCTTGGCAACCAGAGAGCCTTTATCGGTGGATCTGGGGATCTTCTCTTCCACCACTGATCCACGCGCACGCCACGGAGACACAATGACCGGAGCGTTGTCGTTCTGGTCCACAATGACGATGTGGACCGTCACGTTACTGCTGAGTGGAGGAGAACCAGAGTCTCTGGCCTCGATGTGGAACAGAAACTCCGTCTCCATCTCATAGTCAAAGGTTTTCAGGGCGTACAGTTGACCGTTCTCTGGGTTGATGGAGAACAGCATGGACATGGAGGTGTTGGCTATCTCCTTCTCCAGGATGAAGTAAACTAGATACTGGTTTTCATGGAGGTCAGGGTCAAACGCAGAGAGGGAACTGAGCAAGGCCCCAGGTGCGTTATTCTCCATCACACGGATGGTTTGAAACGACTGAGGGAACTGAGGAACGTTGTCGTTCACGTCTAACAGATGTAACTGTATAGTTTCGTTGTCAGACAAAGGAGGAGTTCCTGCATCAGTCACAATCAGTTTGATTTCATATTCAGGCACAGATTCACGATCTAAGGGTTCAGACACTATGATCTTGTAAGTCGTGGGTGTGTCTAATGACTGGTTCAGCATAAAGGGCAGGTTCTCATTAATTGTTAAACTCACTTTTCCGTTATCGCCTGTATCTCTATCACTTGTGCCAATCAGAGCAATGACACTTCCTACTGGGATGTTCTCACTCACTGTGTTTTTCACAGATTGTATGGTGATTTCTGGGTAATTGTCATTCATGTCGGTCACGTGGACAACTACTTTACATTGCCCCAGTAAAGGATGCGTCCCTTTGTCTCTAGCCTCGATGTGCATCTCATAAAACTTCATATCTTCATAGTCAATAGTGCCCTTCACAGTTATTTCTCCTGTGTCCGGATTCAACGCAAAGACATCTTGCGTTTTTTCTGACGTGTAAAGGGTGAAAGAGTAAACTAAATCTGAATTCAGACCATCGTCCAGATCAACAGCGTTCAGCTTTTTCACTGGGGTTCCGATCGGAGCATTTTCTGCCATACTGACTGTGTAAGCTGGCTGGTCGAACCGAGGAGGGTTATCGTTTGTATCCTGCACCCTAACAATAATATTAGCGGTACCGGAGCGCTGCGGAACCCCTCCGTCCACCGCCGTCAGGACCAAATTATGAACAGCAGTCTCTTCTCTGTCTAAAGATTTAGTCAACACCAGGTCGACATATTGAGTTCCGTCACTGCCAGTCTGAATCTCGATGGCGAAATGTTCACTCACACTGAGCTTGTATGTTTTAATCGTGTTCATACCAACATCTGGATCCACCGCGTTCGGCAGGGAGAACCTCTCTCCCGGTGAGGCCGATTCTGAAACGTCCAGCTCCACTCTATCCCGTCGAAAATTTGGGGCGTTGTCATTTATGTCCGTTATTCCTAATTCAATGTTAAAGATTCGTAAGGGGCTTTCTATGATCACATCGAGCTTCAGAAAACAGGAGGTTAATTTCGGACAAAGATATTCCCGGTCTATCTTTTCCACGATGAACAACTCTCCCGTCTTTTTGTTGACGTCGAGATATTTTTTGGCATGGAAAATATCAAGTTTTACCTCTCGTGTTGCCAAACCTCCAAGATCCAGGCCCAAATCCGCAGCAAGATTGGCCACAACGGATCCCCTCTCCATCTCCTCGGCTATGGAGTAACGCGTCACAGACAAAGAGCTGCGCCATAACGCACACAGGACAAAGAGAGGGACCCAAAAATACATCCTCTCCTCACCAAGAGAAGTAATCCAGATCCTAAACACGTTTGCTTCGGTTGATTTGTAAAATCCAACTAAATATCTCCTCTCAGGTTGATGATCTTCAGACACAAAAAGCCCAAGCAGGACTGCCCTACACCATCATTCATAAAAGGGTGTGTCAGGATCTGTGGAGCGATGAGTTGAACAGTGACACCATGTGATGGAGAGTGTGTACAATAGAGTGCAGAAAGAAAAGAAAACAAGTAAAATGAAATTTAAAAAAAAAGATTCACGGGAATGAAAACGTCTCTTTAACTAAAAACAAAAAATTGTATTCACGCAAGATGAGACAACAAGTTTATAAAAACTATCCACCATTGTGTTTTGTTCTAACCTTCTTTTTTTTTTCTTCACCCAAGCCTAATTACTATAATTCTATCAAAAATATAAACCAATTAATTTAGAATAAACTACTAAAATTGATTTTTTTTAAATTGTCACAAGCCATATCCTAAACCCGTTCTTCTCTGCTGGCCCATAATCAGGCTTCATCTTCATCTTGCTCCTTTTTTCCCTTTTTTTCCTTTTCTTTTTTATCCCACCTAATGTGCATAAAGCTCCCCCTATTGTAGATGGCTGGTATTTTCATTTTCTGTCCAGCTGGTCCGAATGGAGAGTCCTCCTGGTTCCGACCCACAGAAACTGTGTAGAAGAACATGAACTTTGTGGTTTTTCTATCAAATGTGATGCAGAAGTTATCAAAGAGTTTCTGACCAAATTCACTGATTGTTTTGTTTCATTGCTGCAATATAATGATGGTAGAGACTATATATTTTTTTTTTTTTAAACTCAGGCAAGGGTAGAAATATTGGTATACTTTCCGTTTAATCACCGATTACTTACATATAGTGACAGGTAAAATGTTACTGACATTTTTCAGCACCATGATCACCATGGACAGCTCCCAGTACAAACGACCAACATGATAAGTAGTCAAGTAAAGATGCCATCACACATTTTGGGGAGATTTTGTGCCTTTTAAGACCATGATTTTATAAATCACAACACTAATTCTCCAGGAGTTTCACAAACCGCAGAGAAAGGTCTGCCTACATACACATTTCTCAAATGGAAGTCGAAATAACTAACTTTTTTTTATAGTTATTTTGGGATTTAAAAAAAAGCCATGATGTTACTGTAATAAGAGCTTTCTTAGAACCTTTTATCTATAAAAAAAACCAACAATAAACAACAACATGCATTTAGGATAGAAAGATTTATTTTTTCTCTATGTTTAATCACAGATTACTCACATTTAACAACAGTATAATAATAAATACATAAATAAAATATAATTGAATGTTCCTGGTTTAGATTTTTCAAATGTATTTAGAATAGAAAAGATTGTGTTTTTTTGTGTTTAATCACTGATTACTTACATATCGTGACAGGTAAAATGTTACTGACATTTTTCAGCACCATGATCACCATGGACAGCTCCCAGTACAAACGACCAACATGATAAGTAGTCAAGTAAATATAATTGAGTGTTCCTGGTTTAGATTTTTCATCAACCATTTTTGTTTTTTTCAAAATACCACAATAATACAACAAGTACTGTAAAACACAATTAAATTAAGTATTTTCAACTGAAATTATTAAGTTGTACATAAAACTTAGGAATCACGTGGTAATTTGAAAACCTCTGGTTTACAGGGAATTCAGTGAGATGTAATCAACTGATTACATCTCACTTGATATAAGTATTTATTTTATCTAGTTATTTATTTGTTATTTATTTAATCTATATACATCTCATTTGCTTATAAATAAACCCTACAAGTTAAATTGGAAGCCATGTTAAAATGCTCTTTAAATTAATGACAGTATAGGTTCAACTTTTTTCCAGATTATTTTAGGGATTAGTGATTTGATCAATTTCACACAAAAAAAACAGCAACTAGGTAGATTAAACATTAAATTATGTATATGTGCAGACATACATACACTCAAATATCTAAGCCTAATATTTAAGGTTTCTGTATTTTAATGACATGTAACAATTTGGATTACATAATGATAACTTCGGTAAACTAATAAACTTTATTCCTTTCATATTTGTAAGTAAAACCTGAATGAAGTAAAAGTGAGATTCATACGATTGTTCTATTAAACTTTGTGTTTTAAATACTTAATCAGAAGTTTTATGTATTTATAATTGACAAATCCATTGTATTTTATTTAACATCATTTGCATATTATCAAAGGTATTTGAAATACTTAATAACCAGTTTTTCTGTAATAAGCTAGAATATAATGAAAATGTATCTGTCTAGATGTACTTTTTTTTTTAAACCCTAATGTAAATAATACATCTTTGTTCTGTTCAACACAAAGTAAAAAAATAAAAATGGCAGAGGCAACCAGACCTCTGATGTCATACATTTTCATAACTCTTTTAATTTAATTTTAATTTTTCTAAAAATTAGAAAAAAAGAGAGAGAAGAGAGAGTTACATTCTCAAAGCTTACAAAGACAGATGAATTTATTCTTCTGAAACAGAGCTTCTTATTGTTGGTGTGCAGCGAATATTACTCAATGACGCCCTCTGCTGGACGCATGAGGTCATGGACACATTTAGTTTGACAGATATGTGGATGAATACAATTTCATTCAGTGTTTATCAGATTTAGATGTATTTTTCTTTGGTTTACACCATCTATAAAACACATGTAAAAAAATATTGTCTTCAAACAAAATTAGAATATCAATTATTACACTGTATATAATTATTTGTTCACCGTTAACATACAACAAAATAAAGTATTAGGGTGTCAAACATTTAAGTTGAAAACGCTTATTCTAATTGCATCATCACTGAAAGTCAGTTTTTAAACATTCTTTTTATAGTGCGTAAACTCTGTCTTTAAAACACTGCAGGAGTAAAATAATGTCAGACTCGTGCAGCAATAATGTAGTAAAATGTATTTACTGGGTTATATTTATGGTTTTATGAAGGTCAAACATTGAAAACATTTTTTAAAAAGATTTGAACAATCTTCAAATCTGGAATTACTTTTGGGGTCTTCTCTTGCACTTTAAAAATAATATTGAAGATAAACTAGCCCAGAAGAAGTTTTTGAGCTCATGAAACAACATTTTTTTTTAAAGTATATTAATCCCAGACACCATTTTTTGAATTTTCAGAGAAACTTAATATTTGCAATTTGATCCTAGTTTACTTTTCGATTTGAATGAACTTTTATAACTGATGAAATCGGTTGTTTTTTTTCATGTCAAACTTTTCATTTTCTACAATAATCATTATTAATTCACCCTGAATGAATTGATTGTCTTTGGTCACCAGCCAGAATGTGACCTCCGTCCATCCATCCCATCTTTATATCCATCGATCCAAGGATTATTTTTGTCCTTTTGCAACTAAATATTAACTATTAAACTAAAACCGAATTTTGCTCCGATATAAAATTGAATTTTCATTTGATATAAAAACTAAAATGCGTCCTCGATTAATTTAGACCTAAAAACAGACTGAATTTTAGTGGGGCTAAATAATGAATTAATTTAAGTTGGGAATACTTTTTAAATATTATGTATGTTTGAATTAGAATATCGTGTATTAATACGTATTATATAGTAGTTCCTGGTTGATGTAATTGTTTTAAGTTCATCAACAATTTTCTTTTTATTTACAGTGTAGTTGTCTATTCTGCCATTAAACATGGATTTACATGGGAAAAAAACAAACAGTAAAAAGATTATTGTTGATGAATATCAGAAAAAATACTTTAATTAGAAAACAACATAAAGTATTTTCAACTTAAATCAATAAGTTAGAAATTTAATATATTAATAATGTGGTCATGTGACCTGAAAACCTCTGATTTGAGGTGAAATACCTTTTTTTCCCCTTTTTCTCAGAGGAGAAAGTTATTTCCTAGTGGAAAAACTGGAGGAAACAGATTTAAACCGGAAAAACAAATCTTTTATATTTCAAATAGAGTGATTTTGTTGTTGTTGTTGAACTTTTATCAGTGTAGTAGTAGTGAAAAGAGCTCCACAACAATCAGTCAGTGTCAGCACTTGAGAAGATTCTTGATTCTTGATTCAATTTTTGAAATTTTGAGTTTTGTACTTTATGCTATTTTTGATTTAGTACCAAAAGAGTTTAAAGTTGTTGTAAATTAGATTTCCCATTTTCCATTGTCGTTTTGCTACTACTTTTACGATATTGAAAATATCTGAATAGTTATTTCACCATTTAAAAAGCTGAATATAGGCCCAGTATCGGAGTGAGAGTTGTGTATTCTGTTCCTGGAGTAAATTGAGGAGAGTGAGGCGCTGCAGCAGTTTTATGTCAGTTGCGCGTGGGCGCCTTCTGGTGGACGACTGGTGAAACTACATCAGAAATACAACCAACTTTGAAAAACATTTTCAGCACCATGACCCGCATGGACAGCTCCCAGAACAAACGACCAACGCGTCAGGCATCAGGATGACATCACGAGGCATTTTGGGTAAATTAAGTACCTTTTAAGACCGCGATTTTATCAGTCACAGCAATAATCATCTTGCAATTTCACAAACCACAGGTGACTAACTTTTTTGGAAAGGGATTTTTGAAAATATCAGCAAGGCAGATTTTACAAAATAATACATTAAGTTGTATAAAAATATATATAGGAAAAATGCAAATATATATATTTATTTATTCATTTAACCTTGCACTGATCAACAGGTCTACAATTAGGCTCCTACTAATTGCCTGATAGCGGTGGAGCTAGTTCAAGTTTATTTTAGGTATTTAAATGCAGGTGAGGCTTAACTTTGAATAACCCCAATGTGGAGAAAAGGTTGAAATCAATGTTTAATTAGTGGGTGGGAAGCTTTTTCGCTTCAGTAAGCTGTTTTCCACAGCGAGGAATAAACATGGCAAAATGCTAACATATGCTAATTGGAGGTCTTGCATTTCCATTTGCCCGCAGAGAATTGTTGGCTTCATTAATTGAACAAAGAGAATCTCCTCACTCGAAATACCACTTTAATTAAGACCATGAACAGGAATATGAGCATTAGGAGAAGGAGTGGGGGGGAGGGTCTTAGCTCAAAATGTCATACCTGTATGTGAGTTAAGGGGTCTATGACTTCTCTCTCTCGCTCTCTCTCTCGCTCTCTCTCTCTCTCTCTTTCTGCCCTTTTACGTCTCACTTCCGAAGGGAATTAGTTCCGAGCATCAACAGATGAGAGTTGGCCGACGGCCAGAAATAAACCTGGTAATTAGGTCGTGGTACGGATTGGAAAAATAATTCCGTTAATAAGGAAATGGTTGTCTGCAGGGAGCGCGAGGGGGAGGAGGGGAGGAGGGGAGGAGAGAGGAGAGAAGGAGGGGAGACCTCTGTGGAAGGTGGTCTCCAGGGAAAGCTGAACTGCTTAAAGGTGACTTTTCCAGGAGTGAGGGACGGAGCTCCACACCTGCCGCACTCGTGCAGGATTACTCTCTGATCAAAGCAGGAGGACATTCCCTTTGGCAGAGTTACATACACTGTAAAAACTGCCTGTAGAGATTACTGGAAAAAAAATGTCAAATGTTATATGATACGTTGAATTATTTAAATAAATAAACAGTAAATAGTTTTATCATTTATGCTCAAGAATATGTGGAAAACAGAATAATGTTGATTTCCAAGTTTTAAAAAAAATCCTGATTTTATGAAAATTACATTTTATTGGTAATTTACCTGAAGGTCGGGTACAAGGTCACCGTGTTTTTACAGTAAAGTTCTGCCAACCACAGCTTCTTGTATTTACTGTATTTATATGTAGGGTTTGTGGGTTTTTTTGTTATATTGTAGCCAATGATAATGTGCCAGAAATTGGATTTCGAAGCCCATTTGGGCTGAAAAATACCAATGATGTCCACTAGAGGGAGCAACTATTTCTCTATGATATAAATCAA
The DNA here is from genome assembly GCA_037951165.1 of Lophius americanus. Taxonomy (NCBI): domain Eukaryota; kingdom Metazoa; phylum Chordata; class Actinopteri; order Lophiiformes; family Lophiidae; genus Lophius; species Lophius americanus. Next base: position 808,431 of record JBBDHG010000303.1, read on the forward strand.
TGTTTTATTCAAATCTAGCAGTGTGCACTGTAAAAAAAAAAACTAGGTAGAATCCCAATTATGAATCTGTTGGAAAGAACGGGTTGAATAAATGTAGCTTCATGGAATCTACATGAATCAGCGAATCGCAAAAGGTCAAAGGAGCATTTTTAGGAGACTTAGACAACCACATGAAAAAAATACTTTATTTTCATAAATGTCTACAGTACATGTGAGGGGAGTCTCCCCATTTTTACAGCTGTCTGCATCATGTGGCAGTTTGCATATACATTATCAAACTATTGGTCACAGAAGCTCTGTTAGCAAAAAAAAAAAAAAAAAACATAGAAAAAGAACATATTTTTATCCTAAACCAAAAAATATAAATTCAAGGATGTGCAAAATTATCGTCCACTGCTGCTTTATTATCAAAAAACCTTTTGGGTGTAATTGCTGCTGCAGCTTGATTGTCCAAATAATAATAATAATAATAATAATAATAATAATAATAATAATAATAATAATAATAATAATAATAATAATAATAATAATAATAAAAATAATAATGATGATTATAACAGTAAAATTAAATAAAATATATAAATTAATAATAATAATCATAATAATGATTATAATAATAAAAATAAATAAAATAACAGTAATAATAATAATGATGATCATGATGATAATTATGATAATAAAAATGGATTATTTTAATAGGCAGACACATACATTGGCCGTGTTACAGTGGCATGTCACATAAATAACCATCAGATTTATTTTTCCTTCCACTTTACAACCGAAAGGCTTGTTGAGTCGTGATTTCTCAGCGAACATCGTACTTTTCATTGTTCATTCATTTATTAATGAATGAATGATTACTGTGGAAACATCCATCCTTTCAATCGCCCACTCTGGCCGTCACTCATCAGTCAGTCATTGTACAGATCATTATTGATCATGGCGGCCTCTCCCTGGGGCGACATCTGAAGACGCCGCTTCTTTCCAAAGGTGGAGAAGGAGTTGTGGACGTCCAGCTCGCTGCGCTGGACGACGGGCCTCAGCGTGCAGAAGCCCGACGGCGTTCCTGGGATGTAGACGTTGTGGTGGTAGTCCGGCGGCGGGTGCGGGTGAGGGTGGGTGGGGATGGATGGCTGCTGTTGTTGAGGGGGAGGCGTGCACCGAGGGGTCCAGGGCCGCGAGAGGACCCCACTGGTGGAGGGAGACATCTTGTATTCTGGAGTCAGACATAAATAAGGAAGAAGGAGAGGAGAGTATTTAGAAGAATGAAGTGTTGAACATCAGTGTGGAGCGATGTGGAGCAGGAAAAGTCAGAAAAAAGCAAAATACAGGGACAGAAATATAGAAAAATTATCCCTTTAATACATGGAATTAATGTAATCCTGGTTGGTGGTGACTAAAGATACACAGTTACAAAAAAAAAAAAAGTAAAATTTACTGTAAAAAAAAAAAGATTGCCTGAATTTTACTGTAGAAAAATACGGTACAGCATGTACAAAACATTACAGTAAGTTTCCCTTTAAGAAAACAGATATAATGTCAACCTTTTTACGTTCATATAGTTGTTTTTTTAACGTAAACTGTAAAACTTGTCAGTAGGGAAAACTGTAAAACCTCATTTCTGGTTAGAATATGTGGAAAACAGAACTTTACCGTAAAAAAACTAACTTTTTGTTAAGGAGCAATGCCACAATGTCAGAAGTATGTTGTTACTGTAAAAGTATTATTCTGTATAAATAAAGGATTTTAGTGGTATTAAAATATAAATAACCAACTTTAAACATTCAGCAACAACATCCCATAATAAATAATACAGTATAGTTGTGTTATAATGGTTAAAAGTCTGAAACTCATATAATGTACCTTGTACATGCTCAGCTTAAATTTTACGGTAAAATTCTGGCGACAACAGCTGCCGGTATTTTACCGTATACAGAGTAAATGTACTCAGTTACTATCCACCACTGTTGGATCCATAACCTATAATCAATACAACCTTAGTCTTAAGCAAACGTCATCATCATGAAATACACTGCAAAAAAAAGTTTTGTCGAATTTACTTCATAATAATAATAATACATTTACTTCAGACCTAAGATTGGGGTTTGAACCCAGAACCTTCTTTTCTGTGAGCCGACAGAAATCGTTTGGTTGCTGAATAATGTATTAAAATCAGGCTTCAAACACTTTCTTTTGTTTTCAGTGTACCTTTCGTTCCTTTCATGTGAGTCCCCCAGGTCCAGTACTGACCCGGTGCCATGGAGGTGACGTAGTTCTCTGGGTCCGCCAGCATGGCCTTCCGCATGACGGTTCCGTCCATGTTGATGGAGTTGTAGCTGCGAACAAGACAACGTGCTGTGATGACATCATAACTTTAATTTATACCCACGGGCCAAAACATTACAACCACCACGGGGGAATACAGTCACAATAACATTATCTTATTGAAGAAGCTTCTGTCAGTGGGAGGGATAAAATACATGCATTTCATTTATCCTCATCAGCCATAACATTATAACCACTGACATGGCAATACAGTCGGAGTACAGTTATTTCATCACAGCGGCATCTGTCGCAGGGTGGGATAAATTAGGAAATAAATTATCATCATTTTTTTTGCGCAAAGTTGATGCTTGAAGAAAAAAAAATGTGCTACTGTGTCAAAACATCTCCAGAGCTGCAGGTCTTATCAGGTGTTCTTCGTCTGTGGGTAGCGTCATTCAAGAACCAGTGATGAAGGTCAATGATACACGTGGGGAGCAAAATCTGGCCTGTGGCGTCTGTAACTAACTAGTAAGTAACTAGTAACTAGATAAATGTAGTGAAGTAGAAAGTATGTATCTACGAGAAGAGGAGTAGAAGAATAAAATAGCATTAAAGGGAAATAATCAAGTAAAGTACAAATACGTGAAATTTGAAAAGGAACTTAATTCCTGTTCACTACTGTAAAAAAAAAGACTTAGATTTAGATTACTTATAGATAAGATTTATGGTAAGTATTGTAGAAAATGAATGCAGACACATAGTTTTCACAGAACAGGAGAGGTTTAAAAATTGTAATTTGAAAAAGTAACAATAACCAAAGCCGTCAGACAATCAGACATAGAGGTGGAGTATAGATAACAGTATTTCCCACGAAGAGCGAAGTAGACGTATAAAGTAGCATAAAATGGGCAGATGATTCTAATGTTATGGCTGATAAATGTATATTGAGTTCAAAGGTCAAAAAAGGTACCTCTTAATGGTTGAGTTCTGGTTCTTTGTGAGGGGCCAGTCTGTGTTTGGCGGCTTCAGCTGCAGGAAGAAGAAGTACAATAATGATTTCAACTTCATGAAAAATGACGGAAGTTAGAAACTAATCTACACTGCCAAAAGTGTAATCGGAAATTATGAAAATATTAACTGTGAAATGGCAACAGTAGAAGACTGTAAAATCTAATACAGTACATCACTGTATGACCATAAAAGGTGTTTAATTTTCCTCTGAAATAATGTTAATTTCAAGTTTGAAGTGTGAAACCTTGGGAATTTATTGTAACTTAGTGCCACTTCATGTAAAGTCCTGTATTATTATTTTTGTTTGTTTTACGTAATTTTACAGGTCAGAGGTGAGTTCGCAGGAGGAGCTGTCTGCTCTGTGTTTCTGGTCACAGTGGGATGGAAACTCTTCTCGTGGATCGTGGCTGCCCCCTAGTGGACGTTTGGTAGAACAGATTTCTGAGAGCAGAGGAGTTGAAGCCTTGGACAAAGTACATTTACTCAAGTACTGTACTTAAGTACACAATAGAGGTACTTTACTTGAGTATTGTTATTTTCTAGTTACTATATGCTTTTACTCCACTATTTGTCTGATGGCTGTCATTATAGTTACTTTTAACTATAGATTACACAATTACCATACCCTAAATATATCTTTAATTTGTTTCTGTTTTTCTCTATTGGTTGACAACATTCTCCTACTTCTTGAGCAAAATCCGCTTAAACAGAAACCGTTAAATGTTAAAAAATCAGGGGAAAAAAAGATGCTTCACTAATTTATCAAAACTACAACTAGAGCCGAAAGTACTTAGATTACTTCATTATTTCACATGTACGTCATCTGAGCCAAGTCTTCCTGAGAGGAACCATTCTACAGCACAAAGAGTATTTTAAATACATTTTACCCGATAATCCTTTCATACTATGGTTGAAGTGAGGTTTTGAATGCATGTTGGGTTTTTTTACTTGCAGTGGTATTTTTGGAGATATTAGTATTTGTACTCAAGTCATTTAGTTCTGCTTCTGTTTTCTGCAGGCAGCGGAAGGAGGGATGTGGGGGGAGAGGATGTTGGGGGGGGCGGGTTATTCCTGGTATGGATTGCGTGCTCTATTAATTGTCTTAAAGTTGTTTGCAAAGAGAGAATCGTTCAAAAAAAAACAAAAAAAACAACATCCCTCCTCCTCCTCTTCCTCCTCGCCAACTCTGCACAAAAACCAATTAGAACCCCACCGGGATGAAACGGAACACGATCCTAATCTTCAAAGGAAAACCCGTTACCGGGGAGGAAATTAAGAAAATGACACACGTCATTGTTTTGTGGATTTTACGCCTCATTTTACATTAATATTTACCCGCCTCTCCTCTTTTTTTTAATTAAAAGTCTCGACAGAGTAGTTTTTGAAGTTTTTGCGCTGCTTGCAGCTGTGTAAAATCCACGGTGGCTCACGCACGAACGCACGCGCATGCATGCGGGCAGGCCCGTGCACGTGCACGCCCCTGTCCTGCTTGTCTTACACGCTCCGGTGTTTGTGTAATCTCAACGAACACCTTCCATTTATCTGAGCCCCTTCTATTTTATTTTTGCTCTCCACTCATTGTGATTTCAAATTGAATGTGTCACTGCTGACCTCGCCACCACTCACGTGCGCGGCCCACCGGGTGAATTAAAAGGGGAGGGGGGAGAGGGGGGCGACCAAGGGGGCAATTAAAGTCGGCAAGGACACTTGGTCAATAGGAGCGCGGCTGCGGGCGGAAACATCATCCTGACCTCGAAATCCCTCTTGTGGCCAGAGGTTGATGAGCCAATGACCGGACTGACATTCTTCAGTCCTTCTGCTGATGTCAGGCATCATGGATCAGAACCCGTCCCTTTGCGTTTCGATGGAAACGAGCAGGGGGGGGGGGGCAACGAGCATCACGCACATATATTTTCATATTGATTCCTGAGATGTAGGCAACACTGCTACAGACATGCATCCATAAATCTACTTATTTCTCCTCGTCTCCTTCATCCCCCCCTCCTCCCCCTCCTCGTCCTCCTCCTATTACATCCATCCTCTCCTGCTCGACAAGCCTCGTCTCGCTCTCTCTCTCTTGCTGTCTTTCTCTCTCCTCGCGCACAGAGGACAACCATCTAAAGGCGGTCCACGTCTCAGCTCAGTCCAGCAATGTCCTTGCACCCCCCCCCCCCCCCCACACACACACACACACACACACGAACACACACAACCCCCCCCCCACTCCCAAAGCCCCCTCCTCCTCCTGTTCTTGATGTTCTCCTCCTCCGTCTCCCCCAAAAGCGACTAGTTGCCATTTTTCATCAACACCGCCTCCCTCCTCCACTCTCTTGCGAATGGGTCACATTGTGTGGACTATAATGGTTCTGGTCTGTTTGTGCCCTTGAGGCGCAGTTAGTGCGGCTGTCCGTCCTTGATTATTTGTGTGAGAACAGAAAACCCGAATGATCCAACAACAAAAAACGTCCCGAACCCGAGGCGAAACCGTTCCACATTCACCTTGTGGATGACGTCACGGGTTTAACCTTGGCTTTTTTTTTTGTTCCAAATCCCAAAGGTGTGATGAAAGCAGGTGTGTGTCTGTGTCCCTAGTTTCATTACAGTGGATGATGAAGACGCCATCATCTCAAGAATAACAATGACATTCATTCATTCATTTATTATTTAAAGTTTTTTTTTTTTTTTTTTGCTTTTCTTCTAGAAGAGCCGAAGTGGACCACATCTCCTCTCCCTCTCATCATTCAGACACCAGACGCGCGCAGAACCTCCAAATGTAGGTTTTACACTTTCATTACTGTGTCAATTAAATTTTAATCTCACCACATCTCATTTCCTGGGTGCTAAATAACCGGAGGCGCACAGTCACGATAAATTATAGCCATAATTAGAAAAACCAATCAAGGCCAAATGCAGCGCAACACAAGAGGAAAGAGGGGGGGTGGGGGGGGGGGGGTGGGGGAGAGAGAGAGAGATGGGGGAGGAAGAAAAGAGGCTTTGCGTGCGTAAAGTTTGGAGCTGTCTGGCGTGCGTAATTTGACCTTCAGGTGAGAAGGTCACACCTTCATATTTACCTATGTGCGACATAAAACAGACACTTTCTTCTATCTGTGATGGATCCGTTCAGCTCTGACGTCTAACACCAGAATGTGATTTACCTCGTGGGGAGTTGTGGCTCCGTTGTTCACAGACGCGCTCCGGCTTTGCGCGTTCCACGAGTTCTCCGCGCTCTTCGGCGCCTCGTTGTTCCTGGGCGTGCTGCTCGGGCTGCACGGCTTCAGAAACATAAAGTCGCTTTTGGCTGATTCTGGAGTCAGGCACACTTTGTAACAATACGACTGCGAGAGGCTGCCGGTTCCGTTCCCCTCCATGCAGTTCGTGGGCACTTTGGCCGCGGAGGAAATCTGCAGGTTGAGGTTGGATTTCTTGAACACTTCCGGCGGCGGCTCCGCCTGGAAGCCTCCGCAGCAGCAGCAGGCGAACGGGGGGAGGTTGTATCCGCTGAGGGTCTCCCTGTCCTTGTAGCACTTCACCGCCGCCAGGACGATGATCGCCACCAGGAAGATGAGAGAGATGGTGCTCAGGGACACGATCAGATAGAGAGCGAGGTTGGAGGGCTGCTGAGGGCTGAGGGTGAGATCCCCGAAATCCGACAGCGACTCCGGGACGCTGTCGACCACCGTGAGGACAAGGGAGACGGTGGCGGAGAGCGGCGGCTGCCCGTTGTCCTTGACTAATATCACCAGTCGCTGCCTTGTTACGTCCTTTTCCACGAGACGGCGAATCGTCCTGATCTCACCCGTGTACAGAGCCACGCTGAGCAGCCCGGGATCCGTAGTCTGCAACACTTGATATGACAACCGGGAGTTCTGCCCTGCGTCCGCGTCCAACGCCGTTATTTTGGTCACCAGATAACCCGCGTCCACCGACCGCGGGACCACCTCCGCGGCCACTGAGCCGTTTTTAGGCAGCGGGGACACGATGACAGGTGCGTTATCGTTCTGATCCAGGACAAAGACGTTAACGGTCACGTTACTGGCGAGAGGGGGGAAACCGGCGTCCTGCGCCTGGACCAGGATCTGAAAGTTTCGAAGTTGCTCGTAATCGAAGGAGCGCAGGGCGTAGATGTTTCCGTTATCGGAGTTGATGGAGACGTAAGTGGACACCGGCATGCCCTGGATCTGACCCTCCAGAATAGAATAAGAAAGATAGGCGTTCTGGCTGGAATCGGGGTCGAACGCCGTCACGGAGCAAATGGAAGCGCCGGGGGCGTTATTCTCCGTCACGTAAACCGTGTAGGAAGGTTGGGAGAAGCGCGGGGGGTTGTCGTTGATGTCAGACACTTGGACGAGGATGGTTTTCCTGGTGGAGAGCGAGGGAGAGCCCAAGTCCCGCGCCGTGAGGGTCAGGTTGTACTCAGACACCGCCTCCCTGTCCAGAAACTCGCTCGTCACCAAAGTGTAATAGTTTTTAAAGGATGAGTGGAGCTGGAAGGGGACGCTGTTCGGGATTTGGCAGTCTACGTTCCCGTTCTCTCCAGAGTCCCGATCCATGACGCTGATGACGGCTATCACGGTTCCCGGCGGCGCGTCCTCTTGGACAGGCGTGGACACGGATGTGAGGATGACTTCTGGCGCGTTGTCATTCACGTCCAGGATGTCCACGAGCACCTTACTGTGCACGGCCACAGCGGATTGGCCCCTGTCCTTCGCCTGCACGTACAGCTCGTAAACACCGGCTTTCTCGTAGTCCACGACACCCTTCACTCTGATTTCACCCATGTACGGGTCCACGCTGAACAGTTCACGCACCTTAAGGGGTGCGTGCCCGCTGAATGCGTAGGTCACCTCTCCGTTCGAGCCTTCATCCTTGTCTGTGGCGTTCAGCTTCACCACCAGAGTCCCCCTCGGTGCGTTTTCCACCAGGCTCGCCCTGTAAACGGAGCGGTCAAACACGGGGACGTTATCGTTCGCGTCTAACACCGTGACCGTAATCAAAGCGGTTCCGGTGCGTTCCGGTGACCCCCCGTCAAAGGCAGTCAGAACCATTTCGTGTTTCTTCTGCTGCTCCCGGTCCAACGGGGTGTCCAGCACAAGCTCAGCAAACTTGCTTCCATCGTTGCGCGTCTGGATGTTCAGCACGAAGTGCGCGTTCGAGCCGAGCAGGTAGGAGCGCAGAGAGTTGGTGCCCACGTCCAGGTCTTGTGCGCTTTCTAACGGGAACCGGGAGCCGGGCGCAGCCAACTCTGTGATGTCCAGATTAAATTCGGTCCACGGGAAACTCGGGGAGTTGTCGTTGACGTCTAAAATCTCCACTTCCACTCGGTAGAGTTCTAACGGGTTTTCTATAACCACTTGTAAGTGCAGAAAGCAGCTGGGGCTCCGTTCACACAGCTCCTCTCTGTCGATCTTCTCGTTGACAAAGAGGATGCCATTCTCCAAGTTCACTTCTAAATACTGCTTCTTTGCGCCGGAGACGATACGAAACCGTCGCGCTGACAGCTTGGCGACATCCAAGCCCAGATCTTCGGCGATGTTGCCCACAAAAGCTCCGTGCTCCAGCTCCTCGGGGATGGAGTAACGGATTTGCGCGAGAACAAGGTCCACCACACACGCACACAGCAGCAGACATATCACCAGTCCGGTCACCGGTATCCAGCTGCATCTGTAGAGTCTGTGATCCATGTCAGCGCCGTGCGTAAAATCCTCAGCGAGACATCTCCTGCTCCTTAGAACGATTCTGGTGCGCAGCTAAAATGTAAAAAAAAGGAGGCAGAATCTGCCCCACATGAGAAGAATATGCAGATCTGAGTTTGTAGATAACTTTAGTGGAGGTTTGAGTTGAGGAGATGAGAGGGGAGGTAAGTGAAGGCACGCGTTTTCCTCTCTGTGGTGCTCCGCGCGCAACACTGGTGATGTGTGAACTGAGGAGCTCGCGCTTTGATTTTCCAGTGTATCAGACAGTAGGAGAAACTGGTGGGGAGGCGTGTGTGTGCGTGAGCGACGCGCGTGCGCGATAGAAAGAGAGAGAGAGAGAGAGAGAAGCAGGGAGGGAGAGAGAGTGGGTTGATGTAGCTCCCCGCTGTTCCGTATTGGAGGACGCCGAAGCCGAGATCGACTTTAATCACTGTGGACGTTTAACCCTTCCAGCTCCCCGCGTCTCTCTTTCTGACCCATTAAAGAGAGGAGAAGGCGTAAACTTGACACCAGACATCAGAGCCAGATTTGGATTAGAGGAGAAATTGTGTTGTGGGTGTCGTTTTCTAGGCGCATTTGGAAGATTAGGATGGACAAGGATTTGTCATGCAGCTCTCCAGGATGGCTCTGATATCTAAGATTTTTTTACTTAAACTCCTCAGATCAGTAGTTATTTTAAGTGAAGCTGCCCTGCCTGATTGACACCCCCCAAAATAAACTTCAAATAACTCCACAACTATCACCCTGGTGTCTTTGGTCAAGTGAAACTAACTTAACGTAACCTACTCATGTATTTTCACTGTCAGTAAAATTCTACCTGTTACTATGTGTGTGTAATATGTTACTATGTGTGAGTAATCTGTTACTATGTGTGAGTAATCTGTTATTATGTGTGAGTAATCTGTTATTATGTGTGAGTAATCTGTTACTATGTTTGAGTAATCTATTACTAACTATAAATGATCTGTTACTATACGTTACAATGTGTGAGTAATCAGTTACCATGTGTGAGTAATCTGTTGCAATACTTGAGTAATCTAGTAGTATGTGTGAATAATATGTTAGTATATGTGAGTAATATGTTACTATGTGTGAGTAATATGTTACTATATGTGAGTAATATGTTACTATGTGTGAGTAATGTGTTACTGTGTGTGAGTAATCTGTTACCATGTGTGAGTATAAAAAGAAGACACTTTATGGGCCTGATGAGAAGAAAAAGTTGATTTATCACACCTAACAGACTTAATAAAAATCTGAATAATTAACAGTAAAATAGCTGCTGCTGTGGTAACAAAATACAGACATTACTGTAAATTACCATGAATAATCAAATGTACTGTAAACCTGTTTACAGTTGAAGGACAGATTATGATAGTGTCAGTAAATGATACTAAATTCAGTAATTTTTATTTGACCTGGAAATCCCCATTACGGTATCACATATATATACTGTATTTAAAATTGAAAAAAATCTTGTTACTGTAGAAACAGCGGTATGCTTTTGCTAATTTTTGTATCTGTAAATTTCAATGTACAAAATCATCAAACTATGCTGAATAATAACAGAATACTCCTTTAACAGCAATAAAAAAAACTCATAATAGTTGTTTTTTTTCCTTTCATTTTACCAAACATTTGTATTTTCACAGTAAAATTCTGTGTTTGTAAAATGTAAGTTATTTATTGTTTCTTGAGTAAGTCTCTTTGTATAAGATATTCAACGCAGTTACCATACTGACTTACTGTTTTTGAATTTTACAGTCTTTACTCTTTCCATTTGAGCGTTTATTACTGTAATCTTTATCAACACGTTTTACAGTGTAATTGGCAGCAGATATTTTAGTTAAATTATCTCATCCTATAACATGTAGAGTTTTACCATAGCCCTACATATTAATGCAACAACAACAGAAATCCTACATAAAAGTAAAAGTGGAGGTTTTTTTGCAGTGTAGTATTTGTGTAAAGGATCTGAACCCATTCATTCACCGCGGATCCAACAGAACCTCAGGATGGGTCACGATGCTCATTTTAATCAAGATATAAATGAATCAGAGCTACATTTTGGCGCTTAAAATGATTGACAGGACAATCAGGATTGGGTGATAAAGTCCTACAAATGCGCATTACAAGAGTTTGATTGTCTTTAGTTGGTCAAAACATGTTTCAACATAATCAACATAAAAGCCACGTCAAAAATCCTCAATCACAATCGCCTGTAATCAGGTATTAAGAGGGGATTAGATACATATCCCAAAGGTGTTTACAGTGTAGGCATGAGAGCAAAAGGATGCAGAGGGATGTTTGTGGGCTAGAACCTTTCAATTTAGTTGATGAAATAAACCAACACTGACCATTCTACACTCTAAAAAAACTATTTAATTTACAGTAAAATTCCAGCAGCTGTGGCTTCCAGAATTACATTTTAATGCACATACAATCCAAATCTGTCCATTAGGCCGAACATTATTTCAACAGCAATGACTTCTTAGTGACATTTTGGTATTTTTCTGTTTTTGTTCTGTTTTGTCATCATTAGTTCATATATTCACTGTAAAAATCTGTTTTCAACATTTTTTCGGTGTTTTGCTTTTGTTTGTTTTTTGGGCATGTCACTGTATCTACTACTGTTTTCACAGTTTTTATAATTTTAACATACAGTTTTGACAGTGTACTGAAACAAGATGTGAAAAATTAGCCTTTGACTTTGGGACGTATTTAAAAACGTTTACAGTGTACATTTTGCTCCACAATATTTTTACGGCACTGTAACACGTTGTATTCGGTGACCGCTAACTATTTTACGGTAAGAAAATAATAACTGTCAGCCATAGCTGCCAGTATTTTACTGTGAATGCTACAAGTTGTTTTTGTTCTGTTTTGACAGTGTAGTTATTGTAGGACAAAGAGGACAAGGCAGGATCTTTGGAGTGTTTGTTCACATCTAATCTTCTCCCTCTTAATCCTGCTCGCTCAGACAAGCGCTGAATCACAGAGAGGGATGAAGGCGAGGAAGTAAAGGACGCCTTTGTGAAGTCGCGTCCACGCGGACACCAGACGCATCTTAATGCCAAACTCTGCCTTCAAATCTCTCCTTGTGGGACCGACTCTATGAATTTGTGGTTCTACGTATATATGTGTATACAAACGTTGCTTTTATTGTACGTATGTAAATATGCACTTGTGCCTATGAGAACGGGAGAAATGGAAATATGACAGAAATAAATCCAATCTGAAATCTGAACGATATTTTACTTACTACTTAAGATCGTATAAAAAAAAGTGCAACGTCTAAAAAGCAGTTTGGATATCTCCCTGGACTGTTTGTTGAGTGATGGCGTCTTTAACAGAGTTTAATGGGATGTGTCGTTTGTGGGATGGTTGCTCCTCCGAGGGAATAATTATAGCGACCAAGCGACATTAAACTCTGACGATCTCGGAGTCTTTCCTCTTGAGATTAAACAAACCGGGTCGTTGGGATTTCATTAAAACACGATGTGTCGCATTTTCATCTTTAAACTACGAGATGGCATCTTTGGAAAATGGCCTCTGATATGTCAAGAAAATATGTGTAATTACGGTAAAATACTGGTAGCTGAGCCCGAATTCTGCCCTGAAAAAACGGTGACCATGTACAGACATGACCAGACATTACTGTAAATTACATTTAAATTAGTATGACGTCACGCTATCTGCTCTTTAGAAGGAAAGTGTATAAAATGACAATAAATGGCAATGAATTTGGACTTTTGACAAACATATAAGACATTTAAAGCACCTTGATGCCGTAGAAACAACGGTATTCTCCTGGTAAATGTATAAAAGTTTGTTTTTACTGTTAATTTAAACGTACAAACAGACAAAATTCTGCCTTCTAGGCGGATTAATGCCTATACGGTAAGAAGCTGCTTAAAGCAATACGCTACTCTTCCATTTATTTTACCAAAAGTTTGTATTTTCACGGTAAAATTCTGTTTTTCCACGGATTCTGACTGTAAAAAGGATTATGTTATTTTCTGTTTCTGTATTTAAGTATAGTCACTGTGTCTACTACAGGGATATACTCTGATGAATTATACAATATTTTACTCTTCCCAAGCCAGAATTTTACCGCGATTTCAAGCGGAATTTTTTGCCCTGCAGATGCAGCATTTTATTTTATTTTTTTGTCAAACTGCCTCTGAAACCTGAATTTTACCTCCTCTACTGGAAGTTCTGTTGATGGTTGCTCCTCTGCAAGAAGGATTATAGAAATCAAAGGACATTTGGGAGTTTTTTATACTGCAAATTTAAATGAACATACCAGAAAAATTACTTTTACCGTAATAAATTTCTCCAATTATTTTACCCCGAAATGTGTATTTTCACCTCAGAATTCTGTGTTTTTTCACTTTAAGATAGTATGTGGTGTCGGTTACAGTGATATACTAGTATGAATTTTATAGACTTTTACCGTTTGACGGTATTTTTTTTACCGTAATTCTAACAGAAAAAGGTTTTATAGTGTAAATACAGCAGTTTTCTCTCAAACCGCCTCTAAAACCTCTGAAAGCTCTGAAAGATGCCTCCTCTGCTGAAAGTTGTGCTGATGGTTGCTCCTCTGGGAGAATGATTATAGAAAGAAAGCACATTAATATCTTTTGTTGTTTGAATCTTAAAAACACCAAACGGGTCTGGAGGGAAAACATTTAGAGTAAATGTGTCACACTTCTATTTTAAACTTTGTGATAATAACTCGGACGTGTGTTTTTCTACCCCTCACACGTTAAAAAGGAGTGGATAAAAAGATCACGACATAAGCACATGTCTCTCTCTCTCTCTTTCTCTCTCTCTCTCTCTCTTGGCGCCAAAATTGTCTCTCTCTCTCTCCAACAACATCCCCTTTTCAGGAAAAAAAACAAAAAACATACGAAATCAAATCGGCAGGTTGAAATAAGCAGAGAACTCCATCTGCTCGCAGATTTAACCTCCAGCAGATGGTTAAGCTTCTCCAGACATGATTATAATTCTGGAAAGGGAAAGAAAATCAAAATAAAATCACCACCACCAGTTCCTCTGCTCTCCCCTTCTTTTCTTAATTAACGGAGAGAAGGATTAGTGCGCAGCAATCCGGGATCAACTGGTCTCCGATGGAAGAATACAAATGTTTAGTGATAAATAATCCCAAAGCGCTGCGGCCGCCGGTCCGTCGGTGCCGGTTACATTAACATGCATCACACGGAGCATTTAAGCCGGTCTCATCCGGCCCGATCGCCCCTTTGGCCGACAGAAAGACGGCCATTAATTCTCCTGACCTCCCGGTAACGACCACCTGACCGTGACCCGGTACTCCAAAGTGCGTCTGTGGAGGAGGAGGAGGAGGAGGAGGAGGAGGGGAGGAAGGAAGAATGCAGAAAGGTGAAGGACTCCAGGATGGAATTGTTTGGTTTTATGTCTTATTTATCTTTAAAAACTTTTAAAGATAAATAAAGTTCATGATGATGATCCACTTTGAAGAAGTTTCATCTGAGCCTGAATGGAATGTTTAGTTTCCCCCGGAATAAATAAACACCATGTGGGTTAAAATGTGTTTTTATTTCATTTTTGATCCGTTGGCGCCCTCTAGTGGACGCTGCCTAGTAACGTTGTTAAATGACGTCATAAAGTACATGAAAAAGATTGTTGTCGAGTACATAACAAACATCAGCAGGTAATCTTAGTACAATTTACTGTCCAAGTATGTTACAGAACAAACCGGGTATTTGTGTTTGTACACTGTAAAAAAAAAAAAAAAATGTAGGGGAATATTAAGATATAATAAAATCCATAAACGTACATCACTGTAGCTGACACAGTGAGGTATCTTAAAACGTTTATACAAACAGTTAAATACTTCCTTTTTATGGGTGAATATGTGGTAAAAAAACAGAGAATTTCACTGTAAAAATACAATCTTTTGCTGAAATTAACGAGAAAAAAAGAAAATAAATAATAATAATAATAATACATTTAATTTAATGTCATTATCTTTCTATATTATAGATTTTGGTGGTATTAAAATTTAATTTTACAATATTAAACACAATCTAAGACGCTTTTTGTAACATTAAATTTGTTTTTTCATGGAAATATACTGTAAAAGAAATACATTTGTGGCAAATTTCATGAAAACACCTGGATTTCACGGTAAATTATACAGATTAATGAGCATTACACAAAAGGCCGAGTTTAAGTTGAGGTCGTTTTGATGCTTTATGTTGAGATGAACAAAAACAATCCAACACAAAACGTCTATTTTTTTTCCAGCGTGATATTATAAAGCTTCAAATAAAATTACTAGTGACTGATAATCA
The DNA here is from genome assembly GCA_037951165.1 of Lophius americanus. NCBI lineage: Eukaryota > Metazoa > Chordata > Actinopteri > Lophiiformes > Lophiidae > Lophius > Lophius americanus. The sequence goes on from JBBDHG010000303.1 coordinate 823,735, forward strand.
CTATTTTCCAGCTGTGACCGGCCACTGAAAGGGGATTGGGGGGAATTAGCTGTTTTTTTTCATGTGACATTGTTTCAAAGATGTGATAATAAGACTTCTCAGCAGGCTGCATTAATCCACGGGATTAAATAATAATTATAATGTAATCGCTAAGGGCTCGTCCTCTCAGTCCGCTTTTCCTCCCAACAAGCACTTAGGAGAATTAAAAGCTCATTAATTCAGGAAAAACTAGAAAGCACCAATCAATGTTAGCCAATTAAGTTTTTGAAGCTTTTTATCTCGAAGGAGGGATGTTGGCTGAAGTGTTTTTTTTATTATCTCTGACCCTGTGGCGCCATCTGCCGGATATCATTTGTCATAGCAGCCGCTCTGACCAAAGGAGGAAAGCGTCGTTTATTATTCATTAACAAAATGTACTTTACTAACTCTAAATAACGGCTATAAATATCAAGAGTTATTCTTTGGGGCAACCCATTTTTGATCTTTGACATTTAGGGTGAATTCTATCTAGTTTTCTTCTTCTCATCTTTAATTAACAAAAAAGAAAAAAACTCAATATGTGATAATACATTTATCTGTAATTATATCAAGAGATTAAGCAACAATAAATATTTTAACAGAACGTAATTAACTATTTTTTTGTGATTAGTAACATATACCAGTAACATATTATTGTTATTTTCATTGCAATGATGTTTCATGTCTACACTGTAAAAAAAAAAAGAAAAAAAAAAGGGTTTACTGGTAACAAACAAATTAAATGAAGTATTACTGAGTCCATAATTTAAGTTGGAAGCACTTAACTTTTTTTAAAAGAGGGTTGAACAATTTTTTGTTTGAATCATGCACTGTAAAAAGACAATTGTTGACAAACTTAAATAAATTACTTCAACCACCCAAATGAAATAAAGTTTTTTCGTGTCAAACTTATTCATTTAAGTTTTAAATTCTTCATTCAGGGTTGAAGTATTAATTTATTTATTTTTAAATCACCAACAATTTGTCTTTAAACAGTGATGGAACAAAAAAGAAATTCCGGTTTACTGCATGAATGATGAACAAATATTTATTTACTGTTTTATATTTTAGGTTTTTTTTAAGGTAAAAGTTTGAAGAACTCAAAAAAAAGTGAGAAAACTACACTTGTGTCATTTAAACAGATTTTTTTTTTAATGATTATAAAAATTGAGTTTGTATTCATGCAATAATGTTAATTTCAAGGCAAAAAAAAAAAAGGTCTAAATTTGTTGTATTTAAATGTCATCGTCTTTATGTCGTTGTAAACAGGTTTACAGTGTATCTGTTTCTTCTTTTGTTTTTTTCTGATTATTCATCAAAATGTCTTTTACACGGTCACCATACTGGTGTTTTATCCTAAATGGTTATGGGTAGGTTTTTTTACAGTGTAGTTTCTTTTCTTTTTTTAAAAAAAAAATTCAACTCCAAATGCAGCAAAACATTCCAGATCGTAATCCGAGCATGAAACAGGCGTGGTGAACTCGGGGTCAAAGGTCCCGGCTCCAAACAACTGTGACCCTGACGCCTCACCTGTGTCACAGCAACTTCCTACTCATTGTGGATTTTATTTTTGATTGACCTCTGACCCTCCTGACCACTTTCCTCTCAGCACCAGAAGACAGTTTGTGGGTTTGTCCGGTCATGGTCGGACCTGGAACTGCATTCAAATGGCTAAAAGTGACATTCCTGACTTGTTGATATTAGTAACGATCTCCTTTAGATCGGCGCCGACCTGCTTTGACCTGCTTTGACCTTCCTAGAGGCAAAGTCTGATGCCTGGATCAAAAGGGCCGGACTTATACGGACCCGCCTTAAAGTCCTGCTCAACTGTTTGGTTGAGTACTTTCTCAGTCGCTATTCATCATTGAACGGAGTGACTGAACCCGTTTATCATGTGATCCAGTGACAGCATATTTATGAAAAAAAAAAAAGGCACACATGACTGTCACAACCTTTTACATCGCTGAAATGGTTCATTCTGGTAAGAATTTAGCAGAACCAGACTGCGGCGCCAGAACCACGAGGCGGAGCAGAGGCCGGGGCTTAATGTAATCCAAAATCTAAAACAATAACCCAGAGACGGGCCAAGACCAGAACCAGGAAGCCGTCCAAGAATGGAAGAAATTAGGGGGGAAAGAAAAGAAAAGGAACGTATTTAAATCCAGGGGAGAGAAAAGCCCAGACGTAAAAACACAGAGGGATGAGACACAGGTGAGGGTGGGGGACAGGTGAACGTGATGAAGAATCAAACAGGAGGAGAACTAAACTCACTCTTTCTTTCAGTCCGTCTTTTTTTTTCTGTGTTTCATTTTTTGTGTTTCCCTGTGTTTCATTTTTTTTTTCTTTCTTTCTCTCCCTCCTTCATTTTTTCTTTCTTTCCGTTTTTTATCAAGTGGAAAACTCTATTGCCGTTCTTGATAAAAAATAAGGGATTTATTGAATAAGAAATGTTTCCATATTTTTGCCACGTTCACGTATGATGTCAGCACACTGCTGAAATGTGGGAAATGCAAAAAAACAACAAAAAAAATAGGCACTAGAATTAAACTTCAGAAAAGGACGATTAGAAAAATACCTAAATTAGGTGACCTTAAATCTACAAATCCTTTTTTGTGATTTTCAGCCGCTTAAGATTATAAGATAAATATTGTGTATGGTATTTGTGTTTTTCATATTCAGAGAAGGAAATTCTTATTCCAGACGGTAATGTATTTTTTAAAACAGCTGAAGTTAGAACTAATGAAAAATAACGTTGTGTTTCAGTTTTGGGGGTCAAACTATGAGATGGACTTAGTGAAGAGTTGGGATGTTGTTGCTATCTGTAAAGTTTCAGAAGGGGATTATAATGTAGTTATTTTAAAATGTAGTCTGCGATGACGTCATCCTGTTATAAAGGAATGGGCGTTTACACGGAGAATCCACTGGGGGGCGCTAAAGACCAATAAAAGACAGGAAAACCAATCTGCCTCTGTGTCTCCTGCTCTGATACCGATACACACCCGTGCTGTAAGGCCCTGACAGGCTCCATGATAAATATATGTTTGATATCTATGTGTGTGTGTGTGTGTATGTGTGTGTGTTTGTGGGACGGGGTGAGGCAGCGAGAGACAGGAGGCGAAGGAAGCGAGGACAGAAAGACGTGATGAAAGGGAGGTTGAGGCGACTTCCACCTGTAATTAGCCTCATCACACCCCTCTCTCACCACCTCCCATAATCACCAGTTGAATTCTTCTCCCTGCGTCGCCACAATATCTATTAGAGGAGACAGAGAGGCAGCGAGGTAAGCATTAGGAAATAGGTGGGAGGTCACCCAAGATGGAGAGATCTGAAATTATAGGTGGGAGGAGGAGGAGGAGGAGGTGAGAGGAGATAAGACGAGACAAAGAAAGAGAGAAAAGCTGTCAAGAGATGCACAAGTGGTGAAGTGAGGAAGAAGAAGAAAAACGGCACAGAAAGGGGAAAAGAGGGAGACGGAGAATGAATCGAGACTTTTTGGGTCCACATGCTCCTCAGCTGTGTAAACTGAAAGTCTCTGCAGCTTCTCAGATTCCCCCCCCCCGCCCCAAAAAAAGGGGATATTTATAGGAGGCTGGCAGATGCCGTGAACGGACCCTTGGTCTGTCACACCCACTAATATTATTGTTATTACTTTATACGCGCAAAAATGGAAAATGTCAGCAACCGGAGAAGCCTGCAGAGACAGCATACGTGCATGTTCTGCCTTCCATTGTGTGTGTGTGTGTGTGTGTGTGTGTGTGTGTGTGGGTGTGTGTGTGGGTCTCCTCGTTGTTCGTGAGAAACGGTCGTAGCGTTCAGAGAGAGGAGAAGAGCGAGAAGACGGAATTAGAGAAAGAGCAGGAGAACAGGGAGAAATTGGCAGGTACGGAGGGGTGTAACCTGATCTTCTGAACTTATTAGAGCTGTCAAAGAGCAGGAGAGAGAGAGACGAGAGGAGGAGGAGGAGGAAGAGGAGGAGGAGGAGGAGGAGGAGGAGGAGGTGGAGGAGGAAGGCGAGACAGACACAGACATGAGCACATATTCCAGCTCCAGATTATACAATTCCCGCAAGCTGAAGACATGTTGAAACAGACTACACACACACACACACACACGTGCACACACGCACACGCACACACACACACACAGGCTCTCATTCACCTGGTAACAGTTGCAAACGCAGGCACACATGCAGAAACACAAACAGTGGGATAGACATAACACACGTGCACACGCACACGCACACATGCTGGGAAGAGAGGAAATTCCAGCGGGAACAGGTGGGAGTGGCGATAGCGATCTATCAGGATGACTTTTGATCCTGCCCACGCTTCTGTCACCACCGCTGAGATACACAGGATGGATCAGGTCGGGCCTCCGATTAGACCTAATGTCCTCTCGCACGCCACAAGGAGGGCAAACGGATTCTCCCTCTAATGCAGCTTCTCCTGCAGAGAAATATTTATGGGGGGGTGAGGGGGTTAGAGGGGGGGGGGGGGGGGCACACGCTCCTGTACCTTTGCTCCACTCCATCCAAAGTAAAGGAGAACATTTGGCATCTCTGAGGAGAGCAGTGTGGAGGGAAGCTCCGAGGGGAGCTGAGACCTGAATCACCATCTTAGACAGCTCCAGAGGCGCAAAGCTCCAGCGGCCGCTCGCACTCCAAAAATAATTTACTTAATCCAGAGACGTCAACAAGTTCCACTAAACCTGAGTTGAGTTTTAATATCGTTTGCCTTACTGCAAGTCTAACGTGTGACTGTATCGGGTAAAAGTGCGGCGCTTTTTTTTGTCAAAGGTGGATCATCAGTGTGCAGCTAGCTTGAAACTGAGCTACACAAACTGAACAAGATTATATATTTTTTATTATTTCCTACATGACCGGATCTAGGATGAACTGATTCAGATAAATAGTTTTAAGTTGTGTTAAATTAATCCACTCTTGTTGGACTAACTAGTTGTAAAACTAAGTTAAACCCGCTAAAGTTTAAAAAGGACACATACGGAGATCAGAGAGACTATCCTCTTGCACACTCGGAGCAAATGTTATCTCCATTCATCTCTATTCTATCAGCCTCATCATCCTCATCATCCTCAGCAGAATCATCAGCCTCCACCACCAGTATCCAGACTCCAAAGGGGGGGGGGGGGGGGGGGGGGGGTTCTAATACCCTGAAGGGACTTTTTTCCATTATTCTCCGTCTTTTCTGGTGGATATATGAGTTTATTTTGGTGAATGTAGACATACAGAAGTAATCAACCAACACCAGCTCAAGTTGTTGGATTTACTGAACAAACAATTTACGTCACTAATTTTCTACCCACATACAACTCAGTGCGAGGAAGTACAGGATTGATTTAGGTAAAGGTCATTTGCATATTCTTGCCACTAGGAGGAGTTTTAACACCAGATGTTTTCAGGCGTAGGTCCAATTTAGTCCAAAGGTGGTGCAGAAGTGTTTTACTCTAACAATTCATATTTAACTGTTTTTTAACAATCACTTGTGAACCATATGTTTACGTGTCTAAATCTAGTTCATATGAACTGAAGCATTGACTCTTTTTATTTTCATGATTGAGTCACTGTGGGATCTGACCCTAAAACAGACTGATGATGTCATAGAAACAGTAAGGTTGAGTCACTATGGGATCTGATCCTAGAACAGACTGATGATGTCCTAGAAACAGTTAGGTTGAGTTACTCTGGGATCTGATCCTAGAACAGACTGATGATGTCATAGAATCAGTTAGGTGGAGTCTCTACAGGATCTGATCCTAGAACAGACTGATGATGTCATAGAAACAGTTAGGTTGAGTCACTATGGGATCTGATCCTAGAACAGACTGATGATGTCATAGAATCAGTTAGGTGGAGTCTCTATAGGATCTGATCCTAGAACAGACTGATGATGTCATAGAAACAGTTAGGTGGAGTCACTATAGGATCTGATCCTAGAACAGACTGATGATATCATAGAAACAGTTAGGTTGAGTCCCTACGGTCTGATTGTGATTATTAATGGTTCACATTTAATGTGAGGGGTTCGGTCAGGGGGATAGGTTTTTTTTGGGGGTGTTGTTGTCGGGCCGCGTTCATTTTGTCGACAACATACTTTGAGATTTGTGGCATGGAAGAAAAACAGGAGGAAGTAGGAGAGGAGGGAGACGGAGAGGAAACAGACATGATCCTGGCACAAATGTGGTGTCTAAAGGGGTCAAAGCTCAACTTTGTCTGTGTGTGTGCCTGCGTG